>CM066987.1:83881587-84617837 GCA_033977485.1 Hydrangea macrophylla | reverse complement strand
CTCAACAATGGTGCAGTGAATTCATAAACCAATTTTGATCAAGGATTTTTTTTATTAAATCATGATCTGTTGGAATTGAATGAGACCAATTGGAGAGTGTTCGTAACACAAAAATCTACCACTGAATTTTTTTTAATGAGATTCCATGATTAAGGTGGTTTGGTCTTAGGATTTGTAAACTAGCTACTCTCTGTCCAAAATTTTAAAATTGTAACACCTTTTAAAATGGATGAATCAGAGCCTTAATCAAACATTCCTGACTTCAAATACTTTTTTGCATAAAGTTTAATGTGTTAATAAAATCTCCTAAAACAATTAGAGTCATTCGAATTTGTTTACTATTTTTAGAAAATCACACAAAATCTTTGGACAGAGTGTTGTAAAATTCTGAGTGATGTCTGGTTTTTGTCCAATTCCCAAATATTGAACTGTTTGATCTTCAATTTTCTTTTTGGGTTAGAAATTAGACTCATAGAGGCATAACAAGCTCAAAAATCATTAAGATCAAACCGTTGAAAATATGATTTTTCTTTTTTGAAAGTCTGGTCTGCTCTCTGTAATTTTTAGAATTCTGTCACAGATTTAATAAACTTTATAAATAATAACCTAAATGACCTTTCTATGACCTAGGGCTTAAACCATGTTTTAATAATGATTAATTAGACTTAAATCCAGAGGCTAAATGATCCAAATCAATGAATAGTGCATTGCTTACTCATGTTCATATTCATACATTCATCACACATGTATTAGTTCTAGTAATTAGGACATCATCTGGTATTGTGTTAAGCCATGTTAGTTGAACATAATTAAGGGTTCCTTGTGATCATCATGTTGGGATTACGTCATCTCTATGTGGACATTATATTGGCTCCTAGTTGAGACTTGTATATCTATAGAGATGTTGCGCTTCCAACTAATTAGATGGAATTCATGATTATGCCAATTCTTTCATGTTTGGATAGATTTAAGCTAGAAGTTTAGGAATGTTACTTAGGATTCAATATTATATCTTGTTTAAAGCATGTGGACTAATCCTTTGTTTTGTAGAGCTATTAAGGTATGATTTCTCAAACTCCTCTCTAGCTTATTTATTTCTTGATTTTATTAATATTCTAATCCATGTGTGATACCTTAGATTAGGTCTTGGTTTATGTGTATATATACGTTAGAGACCTTTTCTTAGATTTAATATTTTGTTTATGCATTGCACGTTTCTATATCGCTGTTGGATCCCGAGTAAGTTTCCTTGTTCTCTATTGCATATCATCTTGCTTGCTACTTGAATTACGTGGTTTTGTATGACTTTTATCATTAGTAATTTTACACCCTTTCAACATGCTTTTGTAATGTATATTTATACATATGTATTAGTTGAGGGCATACTTAAGTTAGTAATTTGATTAAAAGGATGTTGAGTAGAGGTCAATAGCGAGATAGGATGAGAGGGGGTGTTTTAGTCCGTTGGACTCCTTCCCCTCTCATTCCATAATCCCGAACCTAGTTAATCTCTTGTTTCTAAGAAGATTAGTTTGCCTTTTGAATGGTTTCTTAATTTTTCTTTTTTAAAAATTAAGTGGCGACTCATATTTGAATTTGGAAAAGATTTAAAAAGCATGATTAGCCTACGATATCCACAATATACGAACATATACGTGTTCACCATTGAAGCTTAAAATTGGAGTTTTATGAAACTCAATCAAAATCAATCCGTGAATTAAAAATGAAAGATCTTAGTCCCAATAAGCTGTGGTTCGAATACTGCGTAGTAATTCATCCATATCACGACGTATTGTTAATTTAAAGTTTTGTCACTCATACTTTAATCGCAAATTTCAAAAGATACAATCCATATCAGCTTCATCTAATCGCGTATTCTTAATCTATGTAGAAAACTGAAGAGATCCATATATTATATGACTTGTTTGGAACAGAATCTGAAATGGGTCAATTTCAATTTTGAAAATCAAAACAGGGGAAAAACGAAGAAGAAGAAGACTCTACTTCATCTCGCTCGCGTGACCCGCTCGTGCAACCTGTGCAGTTTTTGGCAAAAAAGAATTATTAATGGATTTCATGAAAATAGCCTGATTGCTCGTGCTGCCCGCTCATGCGACCAATTGCTCGCGCGATAGGGCATTTTGGATAGTTTGTTCATTTTTCAACTAGAGACTGTTTGGAAAAGGTTTTGAAAGTTTTTAAAGTACTGTTTGAAAGATATTCTATTTTTTGTAGAATACTTTAAAGAAAAGACTGGATAAGAATGATTAGACTGAGATTTACATTCGTACGAATATTCTAATTTTTGCTTAATAACTGGTGTTACGATTCATGAACATTGACATGCATGATAAGGTCGAGGTTGAGTCGACATGCATGGTGTGTGAGAAAGCATGAAAAGGGTAAAGAGTGACGATGTTGTGTGCAACTCTGATATCGAGTAGATATTATTCCTGGTATCAGAGGCGACAGTGTAGTGATCAACCCAGATATCGAGCAGATATTATTCCTGGTATCTGAGGTGATAGCATAGTGTACGACTCCATTATTGAGCGGATAGTATTCCTAGTATTAGAGGTGACGATATTGTGTACGATCCCGATATCGAGCAGATATTATTCCTGGTATCGGAGGTGATGTGTAGTGTACGACCCAGATATCGAGCAGATATTATTCCTGGTATCTGAGGCATACGATTCAGACACTGAGCGGATATTATTCTTAGTTTTTGAAGTGATGTTGCGGTGTATGACCCAGATACTGAGTGGATATTCTTTCTAGTATCTAAGGTAGTGGTAAGGTTAAATCAAGTTTGTCGAGGGAAAAGAGTCAGCAAGATAAGATGATACATTGTTCATGCACAGTCACATATTTATTGCTTACTATATCCCTATGTTATTCATGTTGAAGTTGGTACCTTGATTTTTTGTTTCGTGACGTTGTTACATATACTTATATATACATTGCGAGTATATGTTTGTTTGACTCACCAGCTTGCATAAGCTCACAGTGTTGATGTGCCCTGGGCTCCATGTCTATATTTTCCAGGTCAGGAGCAACTAGAGTATTTTGACTATGCTAGTTAGAGGCAGGAGACTTTCCAGGAGGGCTGTTTTATATTTTCTTATGTTTTACTTTTCAGAGATGTAATAGACTCTATATTAGATTTTGAATAAGGCGGTTTGTGCCTAAGACAATGACTGATGTAATAGTTTAGTAAGGTTTTAATTTGGAGTTTTAAGTTTATTAGTATCCTCAGCTTTTAGAAATGCTATTAAGTTATTTGTTGAAGGGATAATTGGTCACTTACACTTATCACGACCTACGAGTCCATAAAGGAAATGAAACACTTTCCTGATTTATTCTACGTCGGGGCGTGACATCGTCCACGGGCATTTCTACTATTGAGGCCACATAGAATGAGGGCCTGTCACGTGTGGTGCTAGGATCTCAACAATCAACGGAGCCATCTCAGGCTCTTCATTGTCAGCTATAACATCCCATATAGGATGAAGGGGTACTGCATGTTTAGGTTTCTCTTCTCCTTTGTTTTCTTTGGGATTCTCCTCTTTAGGGTCCTCTTCTTTAGGATCTCCCTCTTCATCATCCTCTTCTTCCAAATACATATCCGATTCATCATCGGACATAACTGCATTGTTAGGGTTTACAGTAGGCTCTACTATTAGGGGTGCTACTTTTGCAGGGACATTCTCAATAGGTGCCAAGACAAGGTTGTCCTTCTGGTGGAGTGATGGTTCTCGTAGTATTTGGTTCACTAGTGGTTGGAAGATGTTGTCATCCATTGCTAGTCTCCTTATTTCTTTGTGCATTAATCCTTGGGTATATGAGGTATAAATGGCCTTAACTTGAAGTTGGTGAGGGTCAAAGGTGTGGTACAAAAGGTGTCAGACTCTCAATCCGCCTCGGAGGCATTGACGAGAATTTAGTTTTATGTTTTCTAGGAATCCCTTGGGATAAGTTGGTTTGATGCCATTGGGGTAAATCGTGTGTCCCCTGAAGTCATCGTTGACATGGTAGCCCAATTGTTCGAATTGTGTCTGGTTCATAGGTATTCCTTGGAAAGGAGGGGGTTGTTGGGAAAATACTGGAGGCGATAGGGGCATCCAATAAGCACTAGTATACATCTTTTGGAAATCATCAGGGTCCTTGAGTAACTTTATCATTTCATCATGAACCTTCTTGATGATCTCAGCATCATAGATAGCTTCTAGGCGTACAATTTTTGGATCATTGATATTATGTTTACTCATATCTATTCACAGGTTTCTCTTTTCCCTATCCCAAGCGATTTGCCGTATCTTGTGATGATACATGTTTAGGTTCACTGGCACTATACGATCGGGAAAGATTAGACGCCCTCTGAAGTCATCAGGAATGTAGGTGGGTTCTATTTTACCTGTATTAAAAGAAACTATCTTGGTATGGGCAATAATTCGAAGTATCTTAAGGTTTATCATCTAGTGGTCAATCTTATATCTTTTAGTCAGACATATCTAAGGAGAATTATATAGACGAATATTACAAATATAGGTAGACATCCAGTTTAAACGTAAAGGATAGGTTTTCATTAGTAAGAAAGATATTACAAGAGAGGAATTCCAATACAAGTTTTACATATACTTCCGCCAAAAATGTGGGACTACAATCCCAATACAAAACTAATCAAAAGATAACCTAACTAGGGCATTTAGTCTTCTAGTTGCAGAAATTTCCCTGAAGTCACAATCTTCTCTGGAAGGGGTCCTTGACATCCATCATTCATTATCCCAACCTATCAGCCAATCGGGATCATACAAGTACAATGTCCCATTTTCTATCAAATTTTTCTTAGCTAGATCTATCTCCATTTTCCCATCATTCAAAATTTCTATTGGATTGGTGGGATCACAAAAGGTGCTATCTCAACTTGTGATTCTTCTTGATCATCTGTCGTAAGGTTATTGAGAGTGTAAGAAATCTCATTCACCTCTATTGACATAGTATAAGGGGTTACAACTTTATGGTATACAGTCCTAGGGACATATTTCTCAAGGGAGAAACATTTTATCAACCTTCTTATCTTCTTATGGGCACTGTGCCTGATGGTGACACCAATACAGGCTGGACCTCAGGAAGTGACCTTCCTATACATAGTGGTCCTATGCTCTCCACCTTCGGCGTCATGTTTTCTTTGGTACTCCATACTACCTGCTTGGAAGAAAACTATTTTAGCATCGGTCATTGCTTCAGGAGGTCACCCATTCCCAATATTGCTATGGCAGTAGCACATTTAACTACGAAGTTCATTTGTGTTTTAGCTCCCTCACAATTTTAAAAGTCCTTGTTGCATATAGAGGGGCGGTTAATCCTTATAAACTAGTCCATGAACTTTACCCCAGGAGATGTGGGACAAGCCCCCATACCCAACCTCACCTTATCCATCTTGGCCTTCCTGCCTCAGGAGTATTGGCTCTTGGTCGTCACAATCCACCTTCCTTAATGGCCAAGCGTCCTAGTGTGGGACCGCCCCACTCTTCTGGTTGGGTTTATGCTCTGATACCAAAAATCCTGTCATGCCTTAGAGTAGGGAAAATTAGAGGGAAATAAAATTTTCCTTTTCGAATCTGTGAGCCATGACTAGTTACAAGAGACTGACATGTCCTTGCGAGTATTCTAACATGGTTGTAAAATAAGAAGGAATTATAAAAACGTTTAATGGTATTCATGGGGGAAATTTAAGTGTTTACTACTAGGTTATTACAATAGTTCTAAAAGAAAATCACAAAATATAAGTTTGGGAAATCGACGCCACTTAAGTTATTATAACAAGCAAAAGATAGTTTTAAAGCGTAAAGGAAATCCTAATATGATAATAGACTAGATTCTTCTGTTCAGCTAGCATATCCCTGCCCTTCATCAATGTACTCTTCAGAATAGTCCCCCTCAGGATAACTTTCCTGATAGTCCCCCTTTTGAGGATTGTGATACTCTTCTTCATGATTGCCTGGATAGGCTTCTTCATTATGACCTAGACGTAATATGTCCAGTGCAGTAGAGCCATTAGTTTATGAGGCTAAGTGAGTTGGTTTAACCGATAACTCTTAATACAAGAAATATTATACAAGTACAACAAATATCTCGAACTGGACATTTGATAAGTATATAACATGATAGTATGTGTCATGCCCCAGAACACCAAAAATAGAGAAAAATTAATTTCCTTTTTGGGTCCATATGTAATGACGGGTGAAAGTCAATAATGATCCACACTACACAGTACTAGTCAACTAATGAATAAGAACAACAACATAATCAAACTGAATATAATAACAGTTGTATCTATTATAAACATCAGAGTGATCCTCAAGATCACAACAGGTCTAGAGACAACATATGCCCAAGTACCCGTTGCTAAAAGTTCAACAGAAACAACAAAAATATAAACTAGTTCTAACTTCTTCATCTCTAGCTGGCGTAACGATAGTCGTCAGCGTAGCATTCTTCCCTTGCATAATCGTCATTAGTGGGGCCACCCGCAGCATAATCCCCTCCGGGTAGTAGCCATCGTCGTACGCATCATCACCTACATTAAGAGGGGCAGGGTAATCTGGCTAGAGAATGTCTAAGCAATAACGCTCGTCAGATTACTGAGAGCTGAGTGAATAGAAACTCACAGGGTACCAATGATATAACGTAATAACAAGTTATGGAAGTGTCTAAGATATAGTGTTGCAATAATATCTTTTTCTTTATTACAATGTCGTTTAATCAACCCTTATCATCTTGTAATAACAAATCAGCACATACTAACCCTTGGAACGGACTTGATTGTAAAACTCCTGGATACCCCAATGCTCTGTCTACTGCGTCACCGCAAGTCATAGATACCATCTACCGCGTAACACCGCAAGTCATAGAGGTCATCTACTACGTACACCGAAAGTCATAGATAATACGTTAGTCCATACCCCGCTTTTAAGAACATATGCACAGTCCACCGCATGTCAGGGATTTAACGCTTCGAGCATTGACACATCAATTCTATTCCCACGACTTATCGTCAGCTACATATTCTCAGCCATCGCAAGTCATAGACACCTTCATTTATCTACTGCGTTTGAGAACACCTGTTTACCTACCCACTGCAAATCATAGACACCTTCATTTATCTATCGCGTTTGGAAAACAGTTCCTCCCGTAATCATCCCAGAACTTAGCAAACCTACCTATTGTTATACCACTAACAATTACATGACAGCCCCATTATGGCCTGATTACTCTGATTAAAATGAACGGATATCGAACTCATACATGAACCGTATAGTATCTAACATCATTACGTTAATCCATTATTCTTAATCATACTTATCTTCGTTATCACATTATCCCTGATCAGCCCATGATCGCATAAGGGAAGTCCGAATCTAGAATTGAACAATCGAACCCTTTATATAATAAACAAGAGGAACTAACCATGTTCTGCAATTGCCAATCGATTAAGACAAGGGTCCAATCAATTGGGATAAAAACTATAACAATCAATTGAGTAAAAATGATAATAGATTGGATCCAAAACCAAGACAATCAATTGATAACTTTGGCAATCCATTGGGTTACAATTAATGGAAATTGATTGGAAATATATCCAATCGATTAGGACTCAACTGATATCAATCAATTGGGAAAAGTTCAATCGATTGGTACTTTGTCCTCTCCAACAGAATCGCAGAATAGAATATATAAATGTCTTAAGGTTGTGTTTGAACATCTAAACATCACCAAAAGTTGTAAAAGCAGTATATTAAAGGGACCAAGTGAGTAAAGACTCACCTAGGGTGTGTTTGGTTGGTGTGTGAGCTTAAAACCCAAGCTTTCGCTCTCTCTCCTCCTTCTCTTTCTCAACTCTCTCTCTGTCTTCCCTTCTCTTTCTCTTCCTTCTTTTTCTTTTGTCTTCTTCCTTCTCTTTCTTTCTTCTTCTTCTGCTTCTTCTTCTTCTTTGTGTAGAGGTATGTGTATACTTGTGTGTATAAATATGTATGGATGTGTGTATATGGGTGTATATATAAATATAAAAACCTCTCTCACTCAACTAAATCAAACCAAATAGACCCAAGGCCTAAAATGAAGGTGTACATATAGAAAAATTAAGTTGCTACATGTCAAACCACGAATCAAAGTTGAAAACAAGTCTCTGTAATTGCCAATCGATTGGAAGTAGAAGCAATTGATTGGTTATAGATATTTTATGGCAATTGATTCTGAGTCAAGGGAAATCGATTGGTATATGCCACGTAATGAACTCAGGTCGACAAGACGGCAATCGATTACAAAAGATGGCAATCGATTGGTATGCAAAAAGTGGCAATTGATTGGAACACAAGGGCAATCGATTGGTAACCAAAATTTACCAAATAAAAGCAAGGTTATACAGGTACAAATATGAAATCTTATTTAATAAAAATACACTCCAGAAGTACAATGTATTACATCATCCACCACTCATTAAGGATTTTATCCTCGAAATCAAAAACAAACAAGGTCTTAAACAAAGCAAAAATTTCTCACGCATCTCTGACTCTAGCTACCATGAAGCTTTTCGTTCATCATGATTCTTCCATTGAATTTTCACCAATGGAATCTTCTTGTTTATGAGTTTCTTGATTCCATGATCTAGGATCAGCACTGATCCCTTATTGAACATAACGTTGTCATTGACTTTAATATCTTTGAAGTTGATCTCGTGTGCTGAGTTCTGAGCACACTTCCTCAGTATACTAATGTGGAAAATGTTGTGTACTCCTGACATCTTCAGCAGCAATACGAGTTGATAATCAACCTTCACAACATGTTCTAGAATCTTGAACGGTCTGATAAATCGCGACAATAGCTTGCCTCTCTTCTAACCAAATCTGACGATGCTTCAAACAGGTGAAACCTTGAGTAGCACGTGGTCTCCATTTGCAAACTCCAAGTCTTTGTGTCAGTTGTTAGCATAACTCTTGTTTTGGGTCTGAGCTGTCTTCATCTTTTCACGTATAACTTGAATCTTCTCACTTGTTTCTTGTACCATCTCTGGTCCAAGAAGTTGAGTATCTCCGACTTTGGCCCAACACAGCGGTGATCGGCAAGGTCTTCTATGCAAAGCTTTAAATGGCACCATCCCTATACTTGTATAGTAACTATTGTTGTAGGCAAACTCAATCAATGGTAGGTGCATCTCCCAAGAACTCTCAAAATTGATAACGCAAGCATGTAGCATGTCCTCCATCATTTGATTCACTCACTCAGTCTGTCCATCGGTCTGCGGGTGAAAGGCTAAACTCAAGTTCAGTGTTGTTCCCATCGTTGTATGAAGACTCTTCCAGAACTCTACGGTAAAGTGCGAATCTCGATTTGACATGATAGAAACAGGTACACCGTGTAACCATACAACGTGTTGGATATACATACGGCTTAAATGTTCCACTGGATACATCATGTTGCAGGCGATAAAATGTGCAATCTTCGTAAGTTGATCCACGATTACCTAAATAGCATCATGGTTCTGTTGTGACTTCAGTAATCCATGGTTATATGCTCCAATTTCCATTGGGGAACTAGTAATGTCTGCAATAGTCCCGGTGGTTTCTGATGTTCTGGCTTTAATTGTATAGAAGTAAGACACTATGATACATACTTAGCTACCTCTCACTTTATTCCTTCCCACCAGAAATTTCTCTTTAAATCCTTGTACATCTTTCGTACCTCCAGGATGAATAGTCATTCGAGACTTGTGTGCTTTAACATAGAATTTATTTGTGTGCTCTTGTGTACACTAACCAAGTGTAGGTAGGCGTGCAAGTAATACTGGATAAGACCAGGTCGATCCCATAGAGAAGGTTGTAAACTAATTACTTTGATTAAACTCTAAAAGAGAATGAAAATTCAATGTTTAAGCAAGGTGTAGAACACAAAGTTTCGCAATTAATAACTACTAAAAGTAAAGCAACTAAATTAAATGATTGTTTAACTAATTAAATAAAGCGATATTTTAAAATGATTTTTAAACTTTATAAAAGGGGAGTGTTGGGATTACACGAATCCACAGTAACCTAGCCATCTACCATGCAGTTACATTAAAGCTCTATGGAGTTCATCTTCTACAGTATTTCGTATTTCTCTAAAAATGAAGAATCAATAGCCCTTTCATGACCGGGACTATATCATCACAGTTGATTTGAAATACATGAAAGTGGTTTAAAACAATAGTTAAGACTCACACTATGAATGGTGTGAGCATTCAAAGTGGTTTGCAAAAGTTATTGAAGAAAAATGTCTTAAGGCTTAAAGTTAAGAAACTGTTTTGACAAACGAAGCATTTGGGGACAGTTTGATAACAAATCTCGAAAATAGAAAGTCTAAAAATACTACAAAGGATCATCTCAAGAATCTGAAGGTTCGATCAATCGACGTGCTTTCGATCGATCGAACATCATCATCTCTCAATCAATCAAAATGTCTTCGATCACTTGACTGTATCCCTGGTTCGATCAATCGAACTAACTTCAATCGATCGAACATAGGTTTTATTCTGATGCATGGCAGAGGCTGAAGATCACTATTTCATCATGATCTCCCAACTCTAGGACTACTCAGACATGGTCTGGAGTGTCTCAGATTTTTTTTAATGTAAAAATTCGTTAAGGCCGTGTTTGTTTGTGATTTTAACATGAAACTTATGGAAACTATGGATTAATACTAAACTAACAAGCAACACTACGATTTTTACTGCTTACACTATGAAAAACTACTAACAGAATGTAAACAATCAATAAAACGAAAACTAAATGAAAGGAACACTTGTATTAAAACTGAAAGCACCAAGCAATCAATGTAGAATCCGAGATTAACATACAAAACAAGTAAACTCGATGTCTCTCTCTATGTAAACTGTGAAAAGTAAAGTGGGGCTTCCTTCTAGACATGTTCATAACTAATATATATAGAAAATCCTAAGGCTAGGGTTACAACAATCATTTCTGCTGCGTGTGCGTAAATTATGATGAAAGGCATGTTCAATCGATCGAACTTCGTTCGATCGCTTGAACTTTTGAAATCCTCGAGTACTTTAACTAGATTCGATCGATCGAACACTCGATTGCTTGAACCTCCTTCGATTGCTCAAACTCCACTTTTTATCTTTGAATTGTCTTGCTAATAATCAAGCTTCCCTTTATCCTGTTATTCATTTCTTCATACAGAAAAACAGTGATCTCCACCAATAATAGCTAAAACAACACAACTTATCATAGATTTGTCATATTGTGTATAAACTAACATTGTAATACGAATTACAGATATAATAGGGAGCTGTAAGCTATATTAGTATATTTCCTTATTTTAGCGCGGTTGTATTTTACAAATACCCCCGCTTGTCACAACCCCCAACTAGCTTATTGCTAATCCCTAGCGATCATAAAACAAGCAAAACTAATACTACAACAACTAAAAGAAATTAAAATAAACTAAAACAATCTAGCCTAATAGAAAAAGAGACTTCCTAACTCACTTTCGCAGGAATCGCGGTTGCATTTAGCAAATGCAACAAGCCGTTATCCCCCTAGTGGACGAGTGTTGTCTCGTGAGGGTTTACAGTGAATATACCCACAAAATTCATAAATTTAATTTTAAAAAGACAAAGAAAAACTTTTAAACAGTCCCTCCTGTTCAGTTGCTAACTCAGATCTACAACGACATACTAATCTCAATCAAACCATGAAAGAAATCCACATGCTCCTCATGTCACCAAAATAGATATAACATATGTATCGCAGTCATGTATCCGTGTGTGTGTGAAGTTTACAGCTATGTGTCAAACCTTATTTAGAGTTATTTAGACTATCATACCCCTAGAACTTGTAATTTCAACTCAAATCTCACATTGGTTTATACTCATAAAATAATGTCTCATAGAAACGTGTTTAATAATGATTACACATGGTATAAAAGCATTGATAAGAGTGATAGTTTGGTTACTAATGCTTTCATACCTGACTCTATAAAAAAATGAACATTTAGAGTGTATAGTATCACGAATAGAATACTACTTACTAGAGGAGCGAAATACCGTGGATAACTCAATTACACATTCATGTTCAAACTAATTCGTTAAGAATCATTAAGACTTTGAATTTTTTTTTTTGGGTTTTAATATGGTAGCAGAAGATGATGAGAGAGAGATTGCGCATCTTAGTATGTGATGAAGTCTATCTTCTCATCTTATTATTATTTTTTATTATATATATATCTCCAACCAACTTCCTTTCTTCGTATATATATATATTTATATTTCTCTCACAACTACTCTCCTCCAATCACGTACTTTGACAATTTATTTATATTAATGGTCCATTGGGGTCAAAGTATAATGTTAGGAGTTTGTATTCACGTAATAGAATTGGAAATATTGAATCGGTGTGGGGTTAGAATGACACAGTTCCTTTGAATGTCGGTAAAGGGATATGTATAGGTTAGGGAATGGGTAGCGATGGCTTAAATCATTTTCTTAAGTTCTTAGTTTTAGCACTTCGGTGTTTATTGAGTTTAGTTGGTAGATCCTGAGCGTTCTCCTCTAATAAACAACCAAAATGAAGAATTAATTGAGACTGTTCAACAAATTCAATAAACATAATTGAGAAAAATAGTTCGAATTGATGTGACAATTCCCTCAGAAATGAAGATTGGATCAAAAGCTCACTAAGGGTAATTAGTTTCCACTACTCGTTCTTTTAGCACAATAATCGTATTAACTCATTTTTAGGTTCTCTACATAGCTATCAACACGTTCATATGGATGTTGGATACATGAAAGGTCTACACCTACAATCATCCTAGTGATACTAGAAAAACGCTTGAACCTAATTCATAAAAGGATGAGACAAATGTGAATGTGTCATTGCTTCATAAAAAACCAATCAGGAGTGAAAGTTCAAAATTATTCTACCAATAACGTTCAAAATTTTCAAAAATTTTCAAATTTTCAAATTTTACTTGAGATTGTATGATATTCGTACTGAAATTATCCAGAGTGCTAAGTGTGAACATGTACAAGTGAATATCTATCTACATCCCACCCCCAACTGAAAATAACAATGTCCTAAGAAGTTGATTTTTAAATAAAAAGAGATGGATATCACCTGATAGAAGCAAAGCAATAACCGCAATCATAGCAACCTATAATTAAACCATACCATCTCCAAACAACCCAGATCAATAGAAATAATATATAAGTACAAAACCTGATGCATATATAAAAATATAACCAATCACTAGAAATATAAAACAGTAATAGTACAGAATAGTGATCCAAATGTCCCAAGATGTCCAAATAGTACCAAAATATCTAAACCAAACTAAGAGATGGAAGAGGTGATAAAAGAATAGAAATACAACCAAAAATCCAAAAACCAACATTAGCTAATTGACTGCTAATGGGTCTTTATCGCCAGCATTAGAGGGAATCTTGATGGGGGCAGCAGGTGGCGGAGGTGGTGGAGCATAAGATGATGGGTCGGATGTGGGTGGTGTAGTTGGGGTTTGGGAAGAGGTATATAATGACTTGGCCACCCCCAACTAAATCAGCAGAGTATCAAGCTAGAAGTTTAGATGGTCGACCTTGCCCTCGAGTCTGATCCGGGCCTCTTTCTCCTCTAAAAATAACTCATGAATAGTCTGGAGAGACACAGAAGAAGACTCTCCCTGGGCAGGAGCCTGAGATCGCTGTTCTTAGCTCAAACTGTTGTGATGTAGCAATAGGGTCATCCTTATCCTCAGAATCAAGCTCCTCAGCCTCAGTCGGTGTACCAAAAGTGGCACCCTCTATGTCAGTCCCACCAACTCGTCTCTTCTTTCCCACCTTTGCTTTTCCCTTTCCTTTTAACTTCCTCTTCTTTTGGGCATTAGAACAGCGTGCTGCTGTCTCGTTGAATCAACTGGAAGCCTGGGTGACAACATCTATGGCCAATGGGAGAAGCCTAGCCTGTTCCATAACCCGATGAATAGGCCAAGCGCCCTTCAGATGGCGCTTGGCGGCAATATACCGCGTCGGCTAGATGAAAAAGTCAATGTAGAGACGAGGCAGACAGACGCACTGACCTGTCCCAATGGCATAAAGGACACGAGCGTACCATGACGCTAACTTCTCATGGTACGAAGTCATCATAATACAGTTGCAAAGCATCAAGTAGAGGATATGGTAGTCCACGGTCAGAAATTGGTCCTCGATAAGAGCGGTGCTATTCTAAATCTGAACAGCTCCTCTCGTGATCTCAAGTATGATAGTGGTGGGAGGAGTCTCTGGGGCCCCTAGCAATCGAGACAATTGGGCACCTCAGTTACCCCAGAGCAGCTACTACAGATGCGGGGCTGAAGATGATCTCACGCCTGTAAAAAAAAGATCGATAGGTAAAAGGAGCAGCAAGACCCTTGATCATCGTTGTACATACGCCCCGTGCCCAAGAAATGTTGATGCGCTTTGGCTGTGTCAGCATCTCAAACCACTGGGACATTTCCTTTAGTCGAGCCAAAAACCACAGAGCTGATAACCACGCTGACTCGAGCAGTCCCTCAAGCATCACCTTCTGCACTTGAAAGTAGTGGTTGAACCAAACTTGGTCCTCATTGTTCCAAAACCTGTGATCGATTACTAGATCAGGTACAGTGAGGTCAAGTGGCTTGGACTTGTGGTATCCTGTGATAGGGTTCATCATAAGGATCCTGAAATAGGAAATGAGAAGAAAAGACTAATTAAAACAAAAACAAAAGTTCAAAAGATGAATCTGCCTCTGCATTAGCTCGATTGATCGAACAGTTTTTGATCGATTGAAAAAGGGCTAAGCTCGATCGCTTGAACCCAGCTTGATCGATCGAGTATAGAGAATCGCAGCAACGATTCAAAACATGCAGAAATAAGAAAAATAATAAGAAAACTATAATAAGGACAAGAATTAGTTGGTCTTAAGACCAATGGGGGGCTTCCCCTCTCGATTTTGATAGAAATGAACGAAGGGAGGACATGGAATCCTTACCTCCGTGAAAACGCAGTGGAGAGGGTGAGTAGATGACTGTGATGATTTGGGGAGGGGTGACCAGGGTCTCTAAATGATGTGAGCACGAGTGGAATGCCAAATCGCCGAAGTCTTCTCTCTGTCTCTGATCGCTCGAGAGTGGGAAGGGAAGAGGGAGAGACTAATGAAGTGTACGTTGGACGCTTCGTTTAAAAACAAGTTTCGATCGATCGAGAGCTTTTGATCGATCGAATGATCAATCGATCAAGACGTGTTCAAGCGCTTGAGGATTCTAAGACGTCGATCGATCGAGAGCTGTTCGATCGATCGAACTCTAAAATTCTAAGCTAATAAAAACTATTCTGGATAGACAAGAATAGTCTAAAAGCAGTGCAAACACAGAACATGTAAGCCAGAAATCATCATCACAGTAATATAAACTGCAAATTTTAAAAATATAAATTTTAATAGCATCCTTTTGCAAAATTATTTCCCCCAACTTGGTACTAAAGACCTTATTATAATGAAAAACTACAATTAAAACTAAAGATAACAAAGCTTTGTTTAGGATTACACTCCAATTGCTAAAAGATGGATAAATGAATAAATAGAACTGAAGTGAATCACTATTCTTCGAACATGAAAACTTCCGCTTCCACGATTGCTTCATACTCTACCAAATCATCAAAAATAGAGTCCAAACTCGACAATTCACGATTCTAAAAGGATCTGAAAGCGTCAAGAGTATCATCGAATGCGTTTGAAACCTCCAAAGAATTGAAAGTGCAAGCAAGAGGTGATCTTGCTGAGCCTGACGACATCAAAGATAGAGGAGTGTAACTCCTCAACTGTTCGTTCTCTTACTGTAGAGTACCAGGAGACCCTATGGGAGGTCCATGAAACAGTAAGTGCGGAAGGAACACTGGTAGAACGTTGTGGTTCATAGTGATAATCCTGGACAAGGATAAATAGAAGAAAATAAAAGGAAAAATAAGACAAGGTAAACAAGAAAAAGAAAAAAAAATGAAATAAATAAGAGGAAAAAGAAATAAAACAAAGAAGAATATGACATTGTCCTAACCTCACTATTGGCATGAATGCCTAGCGTGCACTAGCTGGTAAGGGACATTGAAGTCTGAACAACAAGTAGCTCATATGCACAAAGTGGTATGGGACCAGGTTGAGAATGAGAAAGTCACAAATGTGAAAATAGTGTTGTGGCATTTAGGCACAACATCTTGTAAGTCATTTTCATCCCAAGGTTCCCACATTTCGTCATTCTTCCACTGCTGTAGGAGTTCATCGTTAACTTCACCAACAAAGTAACCCTTCCCTCCTCCTTCTTCTTTAGGGAAATCTAAATTTTCAAAAGGATTGATGTCGAGGAGAACAGGTGGGTACAAGATGTATCCATGAGATGTGTCGATGAAAACATTTGCATCCGGCCCTTCATATGGTGAAAGGCAGAATACAACCTCCTCAACTGTCCATGGTGGGTTTTGATATTCAGAATCGGCCCAAGAGCCTATTAAATGGACATCATCATCTCTTATTTTAGAACCTACAGTTGGGTAATATGAGAAATAGCGGATTAAGAACAACGTCACATGCACAAAGGAAAAGGCAAAATAATTGGATGTGCTCAACTTTTGGTTCAAAATTTTTCCAGAACGATTTTAACCATTGGCCATTGACCTTGAAGCCTTCATCATTCTTGGGATTTATTAGCTCAACGGCCCCTTGTGGGAAGATAGATTTGACAATGAATGGACCTGTCCACCGGGATCAGAGCTTTTCTGGGAAAAGCTGAAGGCGAGAATCATACAGCAAAACTTTCTGCTTCGGCTCGAATGATTTACAAAAGATAGTTCTACCATGGCAAGCCCTCAACATTTCCTTATGCAACTTGGCAGAGTCATATGCATCTCTACAGATTTCCTCTAGCTCTGCGAGTTGAAATTTTCTTAACTGACCTCCCTCTTTAATATCGAAGTTTAATGAGCACGTCGCCCAATATGCTTTATGTTCAATCTTGACAGGGAGGTGACATGCCTTTCCGTACACTAGCCTATTGGGGACATTCCAAGGTTAGTTTTGTAAGTGGTACGGTATGCCCATAGAGCATCGATCAATTTGTATGCCCAGTCTTTCCTGCTTGAACTAACCGTTTTTTCAAGAATATGTTTTATTTCTCAGTTAGCCAATTCTGCTTGCCCGTTAGTTTGTGGGTGGTAGGCTAAGGCAATTTTATGGTTAACCCCATACTTTTTGAGAATTGACTCCAAGGGTCTATTGCAGAAGTGCTTGCCTTGGTCACTAATTAATGCCTTGGGGGTTACAAAATGCGAAAGAATATTCTCTTTTAAGAAAGAAATAACTGTTCGATGATCATTTCGCCTTGTTGGGATTGCTTCTACCCATTTCGAGATATACTCCATATCAAGGAGTATGTACTCACAGTTATTTAACTTCGGGAATGGGCCCATGAAATCTATGCCCCAACAATCAAAGATTTTAATCGTGATTATGGGAGTTAAAGGCATAGAATTTCGTTTCGAGATTGCGCCTAGCTTTTGATAGCATTTGCACGATTTACAAAATTCGTAGGCATCCTTAAATATGGTTGGCCAATAGAAATTGCTATGTAAGATTTTTTATGTGGTCTTCTGCGAAGCAAAATGGCCACCGCAGGCTTCAAAATGGCATAAGGCCAGGATCACAGTTATATCCTCATTCGGAACGCAATGTCGGATGACCTGATCATCATAATATTTGAAAAGGTACGGGTCATCAAAGAAAAAGTGGCGTGTGAATGAGAGAAATCTTTTCCTATCCTGATTCAACCAATGCCCAGGGGTTTCTCCAGTGACTAGGTAATTAACAATATCCGCATACCAGGGTAAACGAGAAACAGCCAGTAGCTGTTCGTCTGGAAATTATTCTTTAATTGGTGTTGGTTCTGTTAGGGATATATACTAAAAGCCATGCTTTGTGTAGTTGATTTATTATTCATTTAATAAAATTAGTTATTCTATTTTTATGAGAATCTATGTGGGCAATTTTTGTATTATATTATTTATTTAATGTTATGCATGTGTGTCTCTCATTCTGCATAGTAGGTTGTTTGGTGTGTAGAGTTTGACTTACACATGGAAGATCAGACCATCAGATCTTGTAGAATGTAAGATTTTGGTTTACAGTCTTATATGAGATTGGACACACCATCGGTAGGACTGTAGCATGGTGTTGTAGTATGTTTGTCTTAACTATAGGAAACGGTATAGTTTCAACTCACTATGCTGGTACACTTTGTGTATTAAACGGGACCGACTTGTGGTAATTATCTTTATACTGACTTATAAGATAATTAATACCTCATGGTTATTTTGAGCGCTTATGCTCTAAATCCTAAGTTAATTTGTAGACACGTGCATTTGATATTTACATTTTGATCCCTAAAAGGGTGAGATTCTTAAATGGGCCAATATCTCATTGGATTGGGTGACAATATTGATTGTGTGGTAGATATAAATTAATGATGGAATCCATGTCTCAATTTTTAGGATTGATGATATCCCCTTGAGAAAGCTTGTAAGTTTTGATTATGTCAAACCCTGCAGGTGGATTTTGTATCCGACATATTAGATAAGTTAAGCAGAGGATCTCAAGGAATTTTAAGAGATTAATTAAATGTGATTGTTAGTAATTGTATTTAATTAATGGATATCTGTAATCTTAACGTGGGGAGATAATAAGCACTTAATAACATAGAGCTCGAAATATATTTTTGAGACAAGGGTAGGAGTGCAATTATAATTCTTTAGTGGTATGAATTATAATTTATGGAAATAGTATTCCGATTTAGTTCGAATTAGGGTTTCCTAATTCCATAAGGAAGCCTATTCCTTATTGACTTCTTATGGTCCCTATCGTAGCCTATATATATGTTGCTTTGGCTCTATTCTCATTTTGTGTTTTTCTGTATAGAGTATTTTAACTCAGAATAGAAAAGAGAGCGTAAAAGAGGGAGAACAGAAAACAGAAAGGATTTCAAAAGAGCTCACACTCAGCTCGATATTCTAGCAGCAGAGGAATACGATAAAAGATCGTGAGTTGTTATCGAGCCCGTGTTCTCGATTCATCTACTATAGCAATCCATTTTTTGCAGTTCAAGGTAACCCTATTTCTGCCCTTGTAGGGTTATTATGGATTTCATAAAATTTTTTGCTATACCAACTTATACGCACCACTGTCAACGGATTCTGGGAATGCAGTTTCCTAATAGTGGTATCAGAGCAATGTTGATTCCGCATATGGGTTGAACGCAACCATGTTGTCCAATAACACAGATCTTATGCGTGCATTGATGGATGGATAGAACGTAGATCTGTGCTAAACCTTGTTTTGTAGCGTTCTTATTCCACTATTATGGTCACTGATTTTGTGTGATTAGATCCCACGATTGTTTTATCCATGGTTAATATTACTGTTCTGATATAACATGTGAACTCCTTTATGGAGGCATAGGATTTGTATGTATTGGATCCCACGCTTGATTGTTGTATGGTTAATTTACTATAAATAAATAGCATGTGAATACCTTCATGGAGGCATAGGGTTTATGTAATTTATCTTAAGTAAATCCGTGAAGATGGTTTGTGTGAGCAGTTTTACAAGCAGTTTTCGAAGGCGATCTAGAAGCAATTTCAGAAGGCTGTTTCAGAAGACTATTCCAGAAAATAGTTCTGGAAGGCAGTTGCTAATGGTAGATCCCCACGAGCTGACCGCGCAGCTCGACCCCCTTGCGTAGTGGCGACATAGAGCTAATCGGGTTCAAGGTGTAGTAACTCGTATTTTCATGTTTAAATTGAAGATTTAGACTTAGTGTGCAATTTTAGGGGAAATTGGTCACAGGGGTATTTTGGTCATTTTTTTCAATTTTGTAAGTCATAAACTGAAAATATAATTTTTGAAAAAAGTTGCGTAAGGTTAAATGATTTGCTATTCGTATTGGAAGTTAAGAGTTTTCGATATCTATTTAGAAGACATCTCAATTTTAGTCATTTTGAGAAAATATCCGTTTTTGTATTTCTACAACCTTTTATGTATTTATTCAACTTTTTAATTATATTATTTAATAATGTAATTACATAAAAAATAATTATAATGAAAGATAATATTTATCTAACTAGATTTCCACTTTAATTAATATCATTTCGGAACCCATAATTATACCTGTGTTTCCCCAACCATGCTTATACCCTAAGCCAACCCCCAAACAACCCCTATGAGGTGTCTTGTGTGCTTGAGTGCTTGTGAGGTGTTCTATGAGGGGTCTTGTGAGGTTTCTTGTGTGCTTGAGTACTTGTGAGGTGTCCTATGAGGTGTCTTGTGAGGTGTCTTGTGTGCTTGAGTGCTTGTGAGGTGTTATGTATTATATAAATACATATTGGTGGCCTTCCCCCTTTCCCTATAAAAACCCTCCTATTAGCTTTTGAAAAGAAGGGAAAAATAATAATAGAGAGTTTGTCGAGAGAGTGATGAAGGAGAAAGAAAAGAAAGGAAAGGAAGAAATCCCAAACCACACCGCAACCCCGAATCTTCGAGGAGCAGAAGGAGACAAAGGAGAAGAAGAAGAAGAGAGAGGAGCAGAGGAGGAAAAGGAGGAGAGAGAGAGAGACACCCCGAGACCACCCACGACCACCCCGAGCTCACCGGTGTCACCGTCTTCACCGGTGAGTGTTCATACTCACTTAGTAGCATAGATATGTTCGTATACATGTGTTTCGGCAAGATAGAACGGATCTTGAACGTGCGTGAATGATCCAGTTCATTCTGAGAAGGAGACCAACGTTCAAATGATCAAACTATTTTAGAGCGATTGAACACAGGCCGATCTCGATCGATCGATGTATTCAATCGATCGAACTTCATATTCTTCAATCGATCGAACCTTACTTTTGTCAATCGATTGAAATGAATTCAATTGATCGAAATTGGAAGATTGTTTATTATTTAGTTTGTTTATTTCTGATGAACTGTTAATTTGTTTATTATCATATATGATTATTTGAAAGCTGTATTGGAATAATACACACGTAGAATAATGGATTAATGCATTAAACAGTGGAACCATTCGGTTAATGTGGAGATAATAATGAGAAGTTGACCTGCATAGTAGTGGGTCTATCGACCATAGGGGGTTGATACTAGTTATGATGGTACGAGTGAATGCGATCGCAAAGATCATATGATATAGGGCGTGGTGACCAGTATGTGTTTGGGCATTTTGGCCGTAATGTATTGAGCATATTGGCTGGGCGTTTTGGCCATAATGTATTGAGCATATTGTCTGGGCATTTTGGTCGTAATGTATTGAGCGTATTGGCTGGGCATTTTGGTTGTAATGTATTGCGCGTATTGGCTAGGCATTTTGGCCGTAATATATTAAGCATATTGGCTGGGCGTGTTGGCCGTAAAGTATGGAGCATGTTGGTTAGGCGTGTTGGCCAGGATATATCAGGGGCGTGTTGGCCAAAGTATATCGGGGCATTTGGTTAGATTATATGGGGTTGTGTGTCTGGTTTGACAGACCGTAGGTATGGGACTACGTGTCTGATTAATGTAGACCCAAGAGTCTATGTTATGTATTGGGAGATTGGGATGATGTCCGTTATTAGATATTGAGTTAGTGCATACATGCATGCGAACGATGAGATGATCCTTTTAATGATGCTGTTTATATATGTTGCCATCTATAGATACTCTGTTAGTATTTGCATTCACTCGGCTTTCGTATCTAACGACATTTATGGCACTGGATATTCGACGTCCAGTTGGCCAGGGTTATGAGTATTCAGGAGATGTATACATGGATAGGGGCTACAAGGAGGAAGCCTACGATGATGGAGGCTATGTTGGAGATGACTACTATGCGAGTTGAAGACTTGGAGCTTGCTGTTGATAGTTTATGCTTTTGTTTTTAGAGACCGTTGTAATAGTTAAGTTTGTAATCGGAGTATGTTGCCATAATGTTTTATTTATATATTTTGCACACACTTTGATTTTGTAATAGTTAGTATTGAACTCTAATTATATGTATCAACCTTAGAACATTTCAATGCGTAGTTTGAATCATTACTCTGATGGTTTGACGTTGATTATGGACAATGTGGTGACTTTCAACTGTCATGGCCTATGGGTCCAAAAAGGAATTTATTTTCTCTATTTTTGGTACTACGGGGCATGACAGGATTTTTGGTATCCGAGCCTAGGTTTAGTGAGTGCGTTCACCAATTGTCTGATACTTCTTGAGTCTTGAACCTTAAGATTCTTTGAGATAGGGGTTGACTCTCTAAGTTAACATTTTTGAGTTGTTTGTATAAGGTTGACTTGCTAGTTAATGTGATAATAGTTATAACTATTATGTTTAATGCAGATTACTTTCTATGATTATTTTTGGGATCGATGACTAACCGATAGATGTCTGTATAGGTACCCAACCCTACTGCATCGATGGTAGGAAGACCTCTTACCCAGAACCATCCTGCATAGACCGGGGACGCACCCCTAGCACCCCAGGCTGCTGATTCGACTGGACTGTTCGAGGCCTTTGTGCGTAGAATGGAACGGATCAACAACCCCAACGGGAATAATAGAAATAACCATGGACCACCCCCGAGGCCAGTTGAGAAGTGTCAACTGGCGACATTCCAATTGACTTGTGCGGTTGCCGATTGATGGGAATCAGAGAAGGCGACCGTAGGAGAGGATGTGACCAGAAGAATGCCATGGATCACCTTTAAAGGATTATTTTTGGAGAACTATTTTCCTCAGACCGAGAGGAATAGGAAGGAGAGAGAATTTATCGACCTCAGATAAGGGAACCAGACCGTAAGGGAATCGGCTACCACCCAGAGGTAACCAAGGACCTAGACCTCTGATGAATTCCAAGGGAACAAACGCAATTGGACTAGAGAGAGGAAGCCACAACCTGCGTTTCCCCAGAATCGCTATGCTAAAACCCAAGCTCCTCCCTCGCAAGGACTCCCTACTGCTACTGGAGGCAATAACATTGGATGCCTTAATTGCGGAAAGCCAGGTCATTTGGCTAAGTACTGCCGAGCTTCCAAGAACTACAACAGGGCGAGTGTTCTTTGTTACAACTGCAACAAGCATGGCCACATCAGGAAGGATTATAGAGCACCCCGTAGGGCATACAACAGACCAGCTATTCAGGGCCAAGTTGGACAGGCTCGTATGAATGCTATCCTCCCCGAGATTGCGGGATTTGATGAGTCTGAACAGTAGAACATGGAAGGTACTCTTACGTAATTCAGCACTCGAGTTAAAGTTCTATTTGATACTGGTGCTTCAAATTTATTTATTCCAATCTGTATTGTTAAACTTTTAGGTTTAGTACCCCAGGCGCTTGATGTAGCCCTGAATGCAGTATCACCTTTGGGAGTAACCGTAAGATTAGGAAAAGTGTGCAAGGACTGTGCCTTAACCCTTGAGGATAGGATTCTTCCTGTAAATCTAATCATTTTTGTCGATGAAAGAATTTGACATCATCTTAGAATTTGATTGGCTCACGAAGTATTGTGCTAAGTTGGACTGTGCCAATAGGATGATTACCTTTTCGGTACCAGGAAGTCAGTCTTTTGATTTTCAATGCAACCCCTCTAGTGATGCTTTTCTCACTAGCCGTTTAGCAGTTATCGAGAGCTCACGTTCGAAACTCACGATTGCACAAATTCCTATAGTCTGAGGCTTTGAGGATGTATTTTAGAATATTATTGGGTTACCACCTAAGCGTGAGATTGATTTCTGTATCGAATTAGTGCCTAGTACTTTACCACAATCGAAGGCTCCTTATTGGATGGCACCAACGGAGATCCAAGAACTGAAGAAGAAAGTGCAGGAGTTAGAAGATCTCAAGTTTGTTCGACCTAGCACGTTGCCTTAGGGAGTGCCAGTATTGTTCTTCAAAAAGAAGGACGAAACTCAATGACTTTGTATCGACTATAGGGAGCTCAACAAGGTCACGATTAAGAATAAGTACCCACTCCCTAGGATCGATGATCTGTTTGATCAGTTATAAGGAGCGACGACTTTCTCAAAGATCAATTTACGATCCGGATATCACCACCTGTTGGTTTAACCAGAGGATATTTCAAAGACTGCTTTCAGGATGAGGTATGGGATTTGATATCGTGGTTATGTCTTTTGGATTAACCAGCACTCCAGCGGTATTCATGGACCTAATGAACAGATTCTTTAGAGCCTACTTAGACCAGTTGATTATTGTGTTCATAGATGATATTCTAATCTACTCAAAGATCAAGAAGGAACACGAGGAATATGTAAGGATTGCACTACAGACCCTCCAAGATAACCAACTATATGCAAAGTTTTTAGTAAGTGTGAGTTTTGGTTGAAAGAGGTCAAGTTCCTAGGACATGTTGTCTCGCAGGATGGAATAGCTGTAGACTCGTCAAACACAGACGCAGTTTTGGATTGGAATATATACCAACCACTGCAACAGAAGTCAGTAGTTTTCTTGGTCTAGTTGGTTACTATCGGAGATTTGTAGAAGGATTCTCCAAGATCGCAACTCCTATTACTGGACTAACGAAGAAGGATTTGAAGTTTGAATGGGGTAACAAGCATGAACGCACATTCCAAGAATTAAAGGAGAGATTGACCACTGCGCCGGTGTTGGCAATACCCAAGAGCGGTGAGTAGTTCACCATTTATAGCGATGCATCACACTAAGGACTTGGATGTGTTTTGATGCAAGACGAGAAGGTAATCGTATATGGATCACGACAATTAAAGCCACACGAGTTGAATTATCTGACGCATGACCTCGAACTAGTCGTGATTGTCTTTTCTCTCAAGATTTGGAGATATTACATCTACGGTAAAAAGTTCGATCAGTTCTCGGATCACAAGAGTCTGCGGTACTTGTTCTCTCAAAGAAAGTTAAATATGAGACAACGATGTTGGATGGAATTGTTAAAAGATTATGATTTCACATTGCAGGATCACCCTGGGAAGCGAATGTAATGGATGATGCATTAAGTCAGAAACCCAGGAAGATAGTAGTAGCTTCTCATATGGTCAAAGAGTGGTAGGCGTTGGAAACTTTAGCTGAATCTGGCATTCAAGCCTCAGATCCAAGTGAAGGATGACACTTTAGATGTCTCATGGTGCAACCTACCCTCATTAGTCATATTTTGGAGGCACAGTAGAAGAATGAAGGACTTTAGGAGTGGTTCGCGAGCAACATAGTAAAAGAACAAGAAAATTAGGGTATTGGTTCAGACGGAGCACTCAGATGTAGAGGCAGACTTTGTGTGCCCGATGAAGGTGATCTTAGAAAGGATATATTGAATGAAGCTCATAAGTCACAAATGACTATTAACCTAGGAGGTATAAAGATGTACAAGGATTTGAAGAGCAACTTCTGGTGGGAAGGTATGAAACGAGAAGTTGCGGAACACGTGTCTCAACATCTCACGTGTAAGCAAGTGAAGGCTAAACATCAGAAGCCTCCAGGACTTCTACAACCATTACCAATTCCTGGATGGATGTAACTATGAACTTTGTGGTAGGATTGCCGAGATCTCAGTAAAATCACGATGCTATTTGGGTAATTGTGGATCGACTTACCAAATCGGTGCATTTCATAGCTTATAGTATGTTGTATCCAGTCGAACGTTTGAGTCAGATATATATACAATAAATTGTATGACTACACGGTGTACCAGTCTTTATTGTATCCGACCGTGATTCAAGTTTCACTACAGAGTTTTGGAAAAGTCTACAGACAGCTTTAGGGACTTCGTTAAACTTGAGCACTGCCTTTCATCCACAAACTGATGGACAGACAGAACGGGTTAACCAAGTGATGGAAGATATGCTACGAGTGTGTGTCATTGATTTTGAAAGCTCATGGGAGACTCATCTATCGTTGATAGAATTTGCGTACAACAACAACCACCGTTCGAGTATAGGAATGGAACCCCTTGAGGCATTACACAGAAGACCGCATCGATTACCATTGTGTTGGGAAGAGGTTGGAGATAATCAACTACTCGGACCAGGATTAGTTTGGGAAACTAATGAGAAGATCCAGGTCGTGAAAGAAAGGATGCGTACGACACAGAG
The DNA here is from genome assembly GCA_033977485.1 of Hydrangea macrophylla. Classification (NCBI taxonomy): domain Eukaryota; kingdom Viridiplantae; phylum Streptophyta; class Magnoliopsida; order Cornales; family Hydrangeaceae; genus Hydrangea; species Hydrangea macrophylla. Next base: position 84,591,618 of record CM066987.1, on the reverse strand, counting down.
TAGACACAAGAGTTACACGGATAAACATCGTAGGAGTTTGGAATTCAGTGTTAGAGATCATGTGCTCCTCAAGGTATCTCCAGTACGAGGCATTGTCAGATTCGGACAGAAACGAGAAAAGTTGTCACCATGCTACGTTGGACCATTTAAAATTTTAGAGCGCGTGAGAATAGTAGCCTATTGACTTGCACTGCCGCCTAAGATGTCAGGAGTATATAATGTATTTCATATCAGCATGCTTAGGAAGGTTGTACATGATCCGTCACATGAGATTGACTTCACAGACATTGAGGTAAACAACAACGTGACTTATACTGAAGGACCAATCCGAATTTTGGATCGAGGAGTCAAGAAGATGAGGGCTAAGGAAATTCCTCTAGTGAAAGTTTAGTGGAGATGCCATGATGAACACAAAGCTTCTTGGGAATCGGAATTAGAAATGCGCAAGAAGTTTCCTGCTTTGTTTAGTGACTAGCTAGCTCAGATTTCGGGACGAAATCTCTGTTAAGGAGGGTAGATTGTAGTAACTCGTATTTTCATGTTTAAATTGACGATTTAGACTTCCTGTGCAATTTTAGCGGAAATTGATCACAGTGGTATTTTGGTCATTTTTTCCAATTTTGTAAGTCATGAACTGAAAACATAATTTTTGGGAAAAGTTGCGTAAGGTTAAATGATTTACTATTCGTATTGAAAGTTAAGAGTTTTCGATATCTATTTAGAAGACATCGCAGTTTTAGTCATTTAGAGAAAATATCCGTTTTGTATTTATACAACATTTTCTGTATTTATTTGACTTTTTAATTATATTATTTAATAATATAATTACATGAAAAATAATTATAATGAAAGATAATATTTACCTAACTAGATTTCCACTATTATTAATATCATTTCGGAACCCGTAATTATACCTGTGATTCCCCAACCATGCTTATACCCAAAACCAACTCCCAAACAACCCCTATGAGGTGTCTTGTGTGCTTGTGAGGTATCCTATGAGGTGTCTTGTGTGCTTGAGTACTTGTGAGGTGTCCTATGAGGTGTCTTGTGAGGTGTCTTGTGTGCTTGTGCGGTGTCTTGTGAGGTGTTGTGTATAATATATATACATATTAGTGGCCTTCCCCCTTTCCCTATAAAAACCCCTCCCATTAGTTGTTGAAAAGAAGGGAAAAATAATAATAGAGAGTTAGCCGAGAGAGTGAAGGAGAAAGAAAATAAAAGAAAGGAAAGGAAGAAATCCCAAACCACACCGCAACCCCGAACCTAAGAGGAGCAGAAGGAGAGAAAGGAGAAGAAAAAAAGAGAGAGGAGTAGAGGAGGAAAAAGAGGAGAGAGAGACACCCCGAGACCACCCACGACCACCCCGAGCTCGCCAGCATCACCATCTTTGCTGGTGAGTGTTCGTACTCACTTAGTAGCATAGACATGTTCGTATATATGTGTTTCAGCAAGATAGAACGGATCTTGAACGTGCGTGAATGGTCCAGTTCATTCTGAGAAGGAGACCAGCTTTCAAACGATCAAACTATTTTTGAGCGATTGAACACAGGCCGATCTCGATCGATCGAATGGTATTCAATCGATCGAACTTTATATTCTTCAATCGATCGATCCTTACTTTTGTCAATGGATTGAAATGACTTTATCGATCGAAATTGGCAGAATGTTTATTGTTTAGTTTGTTTATTTCTGATAAACTGTTAATTTGTTTATTATCATACGTGATTACTGGAAAGCTATATTGGAATAATACAAACGTGGGATAATGGATTAATGCATTAAACAGTGGAACCATTCAGTTAAAATAGAGATAATAATGAGAAGCCGAGGTGCATAGTAGTGGGTCTAACGACCATAGGGGGTCGACATTGGTTACGATGGTACGAGTGAATGCGGTCATGAAGATCGTTTGATATAGGGCGTGGTGGCCAGTATGTGTTTAGGCATTTTGGCCGTAATGTATTGAGCATATTGGCTGGGTGTTTTGGCCGTAATGTATTGAGCATATTGGCTGGGCATTTTGGCCGTAATGTATTGAGCATATTGGCTGGGCGTTTTGGCCGTAATGTATTGATCGTATTGGTTGGGCATAATGTATTGAGTGTATTGGCTTGGCGTGTTCGCCGTAAAGTGTTGAGCGTGTTGGCTAGGATGTATCAGGGGCGTGTTGGCCAAAGTAGATCGGGGCGTTTAGCTAGATTATATGGGATTGTGTGTCAGTTTGACAGACCGTAGGTATGGGACTACATGTCTGATTAATGTGGACCCAAGAGTCTATGTTATATATTGGGATATTGGGACGATGTCCGTTGTTAGATATTGAGTTGGTGCATACATGCATGTGAACGATGAGATGATCATTTTAATATTGCTATTTTTATATGTTGCCATCTATAGATACTCTGTTAGTATTTGTATTCACTCGGCTTTCGTAGCTGACGACATTTATGCCGCTGGATATTTGACATTCAGCTGGCCAGGGTTATGAGTATTCAGGAGATGCATACATGGATAGGGGCTACAAGGAGGGAGCCTACGATGATGGAGGCTATGCTGGAGATGACTACTCGCGAGTTGAAGATTTTGAGCTTGCTGTTAATAGTTTATGCTTATGTATTTAGAGACCGTTGTAATAGTTAAGTTTGTAATCGGCATATGTTTCCGTAATGTTTTATTTATATATTTTGCAAACACTTTGATTTTGTAATAGTTAGTATTGAACTCTGATTATATACATCAACCTTTGAACTTTCCAATGCATAGTTTGAATTATTACTCTGATGGTTTGACGCTGATTATGGACAATATGGTGACTTTCAACTGTCATGGTCTACGGGTCCAAAAAGGAATTGATTTTCTCTATTTTTCCTATTGCGGGGCGTGACACAAGGAAGATTTCTTCATAACAGTTGTAGCTTGACCATAATAGTGGAATTCCTATTTTATTGTGGTTTCCTTATTTATGTATGATTGAATTATTATTATTATTGTTTCACGTTTAATGAATAGGACAACATGGATAATTGTTCCTAGACCTATTTCAGATGTCTAGTTGCATGTTTAAATTATATTAATTTAAAATGATGGACAACTACATCTGTATTTAGAAATAAAACTAATTTCATATTTGAAAACATAAGTACTTATTTTCTAAAATCATGAGAATAGAATAATTTTATTATCTACACATGTGTGTTTGACAAGTAAGGATGAACTAATCATTGTCAAATATTCTATTATTTTTTATTAATTAAAATAAAAGTTTTTCTAACAATCATAACCCTTACTTTTTTTTTTTAAATTCTAAGTGGGAGAGGGAATTTACCATGTATAGATCTCATGGACTCCATCATTGGTTTGTAGATGATATGATTAATTTTGTGTGATGGCTTTAGTGCCATCCTCCCCATCGGATGTAGTTGATCATGGAATTATTGGTACAAATTTCTTTAAAAGAATGTTTTAGGTGATTGTTAGTGTGGGTCACCTCTCCATCAGAGATGTTCCTCACGGAGCTCTTGACCTAGAATTAAGTGATGGTATACACTTAGCTATAAATAATAACATCCTCTCCATCTGAGTCACTGTTATTATTTATAGGACCAAAGCAAGTCAGCAGTTTAATTTTACTAGGAAAGGTACATTGACTGGATAGTAAAATTAAAAGGCAATTGCCTATCTGAACAAATGATGGATAGTATACGGCTTCCCATCGAGTCATATTATTTGTGGTATATCAGGTTGCTGGCGGATTCTTTTTAAATATGGTAGAGGAAACCAATATTTTCAACTCGAATCTATAGTAATTTTTGCCCAAACGTAATTATTTATGTTATGTGATTCTTAGGGTTTCAAATGGGTACTTTCAATCCACTTGCTGTTATACTTAAAGAAAACAAACTTACTAGACCAAACTATATAGACTGGAAAAGGAATTTGGATATTGTATTAATTGCTGAAGAGTACAAGTTTGTGCTTACTCAAGAATGTCCTGAGCAACCTGGTGAGGGGGCAACCGCTGAGGAAACCTAGGCTCACAAGAACTGGGTCAAGGCTGATGAGATGGTGCGGTGTTACATTTTGGCATCCATGTCAAATGTTCTGCAACATCAGCATCAGTCAATGACTAGTGCCTATGACATGATGGAGAGCCTCCGAGAGATGTTCGGGGATCAAAGTCGTGCTGCTAGGCAGTTTTCCATAAAAGACTTGATGAATAGAACCATGGCTGAGGGGTCGCCTATTAGGGATCATGTTCTTAAGATGATATCTCTTCTTAATGAACTAGAGATCCTTAGAGCTGAAATTGACAGGAAAACCTAGGTCGATATCGTACTCCAGTCACTGCCAGAGTCCTTTAAGCAATTCTGCCTCAATTACAACATGAATAAATTTAAATATACTTTGGCGGAACTGCTTAAAGAACTCCAGGTAGCTGAGGGTCTCAACAGAAAGTCAGGGAGTGCTCTTGTATTTAAGAAATGTTCTGCTTCAAAGCCGAAAGGCAAGAAGAAAATGAGAAAGGCTCAAAAGAAGGCTGCGGGTCCTCTGCTAATCTGAAGGCCAAGAGGACAATCGGGAAGCCTAAAGGCAAATGTTTTGTTTGCAAGCAGCCAGGACACTGGAAGAAGCAATGTCCGATTTATCTCACCAGACAGAACAATCAAGGTAAGTCTCATTTACTAGTTGTTGAATCGTGTTTAGCGGTCCGATCTACCGGTACCTGGTGTGTAGATACGAGAGTCACTGATCATGTATGTAATTCTTTGCAGGGGATCCAGGGAACCAGGCAGCTCAGTGATGGAGAGGTTTATTTATATATAGGAAATGCTACGAGAGTAGCAGCAGTTGTAGTAGGAGATCTACATCTTAGTTTTGGTAGAGATAGGATTTTAATATTAAGAAATTGCCTTTTTGTACCTTCTATGAGAAGGAATTTAGTTTTAGTTTCTAGTTTAGTAAAGAATGGATATTCAGTTCATTTAATAAAATAGTATTTATTAAAAAAAAATAAACGTTTTGTTTGTTCTGGTCAATTGGTAGATGATCTTTATATTATAAATCATGTCTCTCCTATACTACAACTTAATGAATTGAAAAACACAAATAATTTGCCATTTAAGAGAAAAGAACATTCGAGGATGAACCAAATGCATCTTTGGCACTTACGCCTTGGTCATATTAATTTGAAAAGGATTCAAAGACTAGTTCAAAATGGGCCATTAGGTTTATTGGAAGTGGAGGGACTTCCAGTCTGTGAATCCTGCTTGGAAGGTAAAATGACCAAGAGGCCGTTCTCGGCCAAGGGTTATAGAGCTAAAGAGTCATTGGAATTGGTTCACTTTAATCTGTGTGGTCCTATGACTATCCAAGCAAGAGGAGGATTTGAGTACTTTGTCACTTTCATCGATGATTACTCAAGGTATGGGTACATTTACTTGATGCGGCGTAAGTCTGAATGCTTTGAGAAATTCAAAGACTTCAAGGCTGAAACGGAGAAGCGTCTAGGTAAATGTATCAAGACACTACGATCTGATTGTGGTGGAGAGTACCTCTTGGGAGAGTTTAGGGAATACTTATTGGAGCAAGGGATTACATCCCAATTATCTGCACCCCGTATGCCTCAGCAGAACAGTGTAGCAGAAAGAAGGAACAGGACTCTTATGGACATGGTAAGATCTATGATGAGTTATTCGGATTTACCAATTTCATTTTAGGGACAAGCATTAGAGACAGTTGCATACAATCTAAACTTGGTACCATCTAAGTCAGTACCTACTACTCCCATGAATTGTGGACTGGGCGAAAGCCTAGTCTACGGCATATTCGAATCTGGGGTAGTCCAGCACATGTGCTAAAAGGGAACGCAGAAGAGTTGCAATCGAGAACAGAATTATGTTTCTTTGTTGGGTATCCAAGACGAACTAAAGGTGGTCTGTTTTATAGTCCTAAAAATTAGAAGGTTATTGTTAGCACCAATGCCACATTCTTAGAAGAGGGCTATGTTATGGACCACAAGCCCAGAAGCCGTATTATTTTAGAAGAAATAAGAGGAGTGACACTGACACATACTTCTTTGATACCAATGGTACAAGAAGAAACACCATAAGAAAGAGTTATCGATATTCCATTACCACGTCGTAGTGGGAGGATTATCGAAACTCGTGTTGATCTCGAACCAACCATTAACACGCAGGTTCCTGAACTAGTACAACATGTAGATAATGGTGTATTAGGTTCAGAATCTTCACAACGAAATACCAGTGATATACAAACACGGGTTGTGCCTCGTTACAGTGGGAGGGTAATTATTTAACCTGACCGGTATATGTTCTTGGGAGAGTCTTATGACAAGGTCCCTGATGAACAAGGTACCAATCCCTATAACTACAATGAAGCACTCCAAGATAAATATGCAGATCTTTGGAAAAAGGCTATGAAGTCTGAAATGGAGTCTATGTACTCCAATCAAGTCTGGGATCTTATAGAACCACCCAATGAAATAAAACCCATTGGATGCAAGTAGATCTATAAGAAGAAGAGAGAAGCAGATGGTAAGGTGGAAACCTTTAAAACTAGGCTTGTTGTGAAATGGTTCACTCAAAAAGAAGGAATCGATTATGAGGAAACCTTTTCGCCGGTGGCAATGCTGAAGTCTATTCCGATTCTCTTATCCATTGCTGCACATTTCGATTATGAAATTTTAGCAAATGGATGTCAAGATAATATTTCTTAATGGGAATCTTGACGAGTGCATCTATATGGTACAACCAAATGGGTTCATCGCAAAGGGCCAAGAACACATGTTGTGCAAGCTTAAGAAGTCCATTTATGAACTTAAGCAGGCATCTAGGTCTTGGAATATCTGGTTTGATTAAGCAATCAAGTCTCTTGGTTTTGATTAATGTGCGGATGAATCTTATGTGTACAAGAAACGTGATGGAAGCGCGGTGATGTTCTTAGTACTATATGTGGATGATATCTTGGTAATCGAAAATGATGTGGGGGTATTATCTTCTATAAGGGTATGGTTGTCCAGTCAATTCGATATGAAGGACTTGGGAGAAGCCGATCATATCCTAGGGATCAAGCTTATGCAAAATCTCAAGAATAGGATGTTGGGCTTGTCACAAGGCACTTATATTGACAATATTCTTGCAAGGTTTAGCATGCAAGATTCCAAGAAGGGATTCCTTCCCTTCAGACATTGAATTACTCTATCTAAGGATCAGTGTCCTAAGACACCTGATAAGATAGAGAAGATGAAGGCAGTTCCTTATGCCTCGGTAGTAGGAAGGCTAATGTGTGCTATGCTATGTACTAGACCTGACATCTGCTTTGCTGTTGGCATGGTTTGTAGATATCAGTCTAATCTAGGGCAAGAACATTGGACTGCGGTGAAAAAAATTCTCAAGTACCTGAAAAGGACTCAAGACTATATGTTAGTTTACCAAGCAGACAATCTTGTACCCATTGGGTACACAGATTCTGATTTCATATCAGATAGGGATTCTAGAAAGTCTACCTCAGGATGTGTTTACCCTAGGAGGTGGAGCCATTAGTTGGAGGAGTATCAAGCAGTCATGTATTGCTGATTCCACCATGGAAGCCGAGTATGTGGCTGCTTCGGAAGCTGCTAAGGAGGTCGTTTGGCTTAGGAAATTCCTTATGGATGTAAGAGTAGTACCTACGGTACAATCGACTATTACCCTTTATTGCAATAATAGCGGAGCGGTTGCTAACTCAAAGGAACCTAGGGCCCATAAGAAAGAAAAACACATTGAGCATAAGTATCACCTGATAAGAGAGATCGTGTAAAGAGGTGATATTGAAGTAACCAAGATAGCATCAGCAAATAACCTGCCAGATCCTTTCACCAAGAGCTTATCGGCCAAGACTTTTGATAGTCACGTAGAAGGGATAGGAGTGAGGTGTGTTGCATTATGGCTTTGAGTCTAAGTGGGAGATTGTTAGGGATATATACTAAAAGCCATGCTTTATGTAGTTGATTTATTGTTCATTTATTAAAATTAGTTATTCCATTTTTTTTAGAATCTATTTGGGCAATGTTTGTATTATATTATTTATTTAATATTATGCATGTGTGTCTCTCATTCTACATAGGAGGTGGTTTGGTGTGTAGAGTTCGACTTATACACGGAAGATCAGACCATCAGATCTTGTAGAATGTAAGATTTTGGTTAAAGTCTTAGATGGGATTGGACACACCATCGGTAGGACTGCAGCATAGTGTTGTAGTATGTTTATCTTAACTACAGGAAATGGTATAGTTTTAACTCACTATGCTGGTACACTTTGTGTATTAAACGGGACTGACTTGGGGTAATTATCTTTATACTGACTTATAAGATAATTAATACCTCATGGCTATTTTGAGTGCTTATGCTCTAAATCCTAAGTTAATTTGTAGACACGTGCATTTAATATTTACACTTTGATCCATAAAAGGATGAGATCCTTGAATGGGTCAATATCTCATTGGATTGGGTGACAATATTGATTGTGTGGTGGATATAAATTAATGATGGAATCCATGTCTCAATTTTTGGGATTGATGATATCCCCTTGAGAAAGCTTATAAGTTTTGATTATGTCAAACCCTACAGGTGGATTTTGTATCCGACATATCAGATAAGTTAAGCAAAGGATCTCAATGAATTTTAAGAGATTAATTAAATGTGATTGTCAGTAATTATATTTAATTAATGGATATCTGTAATCTTAACGTGGGGAGATAATAAGCATTTAATAACATGGAGCTCCAAATATATTTTTGAGATAAGGGTAGGAGTGCAATTTTAATTCTTTAGCAGTGTGAATTATAATTTATGGAAATAGGATTCTGATTCAGTTTGAATTAGGGTTTTCCTAATTGCATAAGGAAGCCTATTCCTTATTGACTTCTTATGGTCTCTATCGTAGCCTATATATATGCTGCTTTGGCTCTCTTCTCGTTTTACGGTTTGCCATATAGAGTATTGTAACTCGGAATAGAAAAGAGAGGGTAAAAGAGGGAGAGCAGAAAACAGAAAGGATTTCAAAAGAGCCCACACTCAGTTCGATATTCTGGCAGCAGAGGAATACGGTAGAAGATCGTGAGCTATTATTGAGCCTGTGTTCTCAATTCGTCTACTATAGTAATCCATTTTTGCAGTTCAAGGTAACCCTAGTTCCACCCTTGTAGGGTTATTATAGATTTCATGAAATTTTTTGTAGTACCAACTTATACGAACTGTCAACGGATTCTGGGAACACAGTTTCCTAACAGGTTCAACCCTGTCAACAAACGTTAACCTAGATAGATGGTCAACGACCACATTCTCTACTCCTTTCTTCTCCTTAATGGTTAAGTCAAATTCTTGGAATAGTAGTATCCATCTAATGAGTCTTTGTTTAGCATCCTTTTTAGACAAGAGGTATTTAATTACTAAATGGTCTGTGAAACAGACTATTGGTGATCCTATGAGGTACGATTGGAACTTGTCCAAGGCAAAGACTATAGCTAACAACTCTTTTCTGGTGGTAGTGTAGTTCATTTGAGCATCGGTTAGAGTTTTGCTAGTGTAATATATGACATAAGGCTTATTGTCTTTCCTCTGGCCTAGGACTGTGCCAATGGCATAATCACTAGCATCGCACATTAATTCAAAAGGGAGACTCCAATCGGGAGCTCGGATAATAGGTGCAGTTGTGAGGAGTTGCTTTAGTGTATCAAAAGATGTTTGATAGGCATCTGACCACTCGAACGACATGTCTTTTACAAGCAATTGACAGAGTGGTCGGGAAATGGCACTAAAGTTTTGGATAAACCTTCTATAAAAACCTGCATGTCCCAGAAAGGAGCGGATATCTCTAACCGTGCAGGGAGCAGGAAGGATTAAGATAATATCTATTTTTGCCTTATCCACCTGGATACCTTTATCAGAAATGATGTGGCCAAGGACTATCCCACTGGTCACCATAAAATGGTACTTTTCCCAATTTAACACCAAGTGTTTGTCCTCACATCATGCTATCACACGTTTAAGATTTTCTAAGCAATTATCGAAACTATGGTCGAACACAGAAAAATCATCCATAAACACTTCAAGTATCTGCTCGACCATATCACTAAAGATGCTTAACATGCACCGCTGAAAAGTAGCAAGTGCATTGCATAAATCGAAGGGCATGAGACGGTAAGCGAAAGTACCGAACGGACACATAAAAATCATTTTCTCCTGATCTTCAAGAACGATTTCAATTTGGTTATACCCACTGTATCCGTCCAAAAAGCAATAGTACTTATGACCAGCCACTCATTCTAGCATTTGATCCATGAACGACAAAGGAAAGTGATCTTTCCGGGTCAAAGTATTCAATTTTTTATAATCGATACACATTCGCCATCCGATAGGGATGCGTATAGGTACCAACTCACCATCTTTATTAGAAATGACTGTTATGCCTGCTTTTTTTGGCACTACTTGGGTTGGACTAACCCAAGGGCTATCAGAGATAGGATAGATGATCCCAACATTAAGTATTTTTAAAACTTCCTTTTTGACTACTTCTTGCATGTTGGGATTTAGACATCTCTGCATTTATTGTGATGGTTTAGCATCCTCTTCCAAATATATTTTATGGGTACAAATAGGCATACTTATGCCTTTGAGTCAGCAATTGTCCATCCCAATGCTCCCTTATGTTGTTTCAGCATTCGAACTAGTTTACCCTCCTGTTCGAAAGTTAAAGTGGATGAAACTATAACCGGGTACGTTTTCTCATTTCCTAGGAAAGCATATTTGAGCTCCTTAGGAAGCTCTTTTAATTCCAAGTCAGGAAACTGAAAAACTCGAGGGCATGTCTAATTTTGTTTTTGGAGGCAACAGTTCATATGGTGTAACCCACATGGATTCGGCTCTATCCTCCTCTATTGTTTCCATCATGAGGCAAATTTGATTAAGGTCGGCATCTAATGGAGTAGAATCTTGAGGTTGATAGACAATGTCGAATTGTGACACAACATCAGCCTCGTCTTCGATGACCGTCTCGATGTAATTTACTTCTTCCTCATCCTCGTGTTCTTCAGGTTGGGGATTTGAAAAGATTTTGACATTTAGTCATATTCCCGAATACGATGGTCATTATACCACTTCTTATTTTATTGTGGCATCGATTGTGTTTAGGAATGGACGTCCGAATATCACCGGGATTTGTGCACATAGATTAGACATAGGTTCAGTGTCTAATATTACAAAATCAACCAGAAAGACAAAAAAGTCTATTTGCAAAGGACGTCCTCCAATATTCCTCTAGGGTATTTCACCAATCTATCTGCCAGTTGTAATGCAACTCGAGTAGGTTTGAGTTCACCCAACCCTAGTTGTTTATAAACTGAGTATGGCAGTAGGTTAATACTCGCTCCTAAATCAAGGAGTGCGTTGTCTATCCTTTGATTCCCAATTTGGCATGAGACAGTGGGAGTATCGGGGTCTTTGAGTTTTGGAGGCAGATCATTTTGGATGATTGCGCTTGCTTGGCAAGCAACATAGGCATGTTTCTTCACACTTTACCGCCTCTTAACCGTGCATAAGTCTTTGAGATACTTAGCATAGGCCAGTACTTGTTTAATAGCATCAAGGAGTGGAAGATTTATTTTGACTTGTTTAAACAGTTCCAAGAACTCCTGATTTCTTTATCTCAATTTTGGGTTTCTTTAGCCTTTGAGGGTAAGGCGCGGGGAAAGGGCATTTCGATAATTCGTCATTAACGGGCTCCTTTATGGGCCTTCTCTCAACCTCTTCTACTTCTTTAGGAGCTTCATCATTTGATTCTAATGGCTCGTTATTAGCAAATGGCTCCTCTTCCTGAGAAGATGGCTGCTCTCTATTCACCACTTCCTCCTCTTCATACTCTTCAGGTGTAGAAAGAGGCATGTTTTGCCCTATAATCTTGCCATTTCTCGGAGTAGTCATGGCTTTAGCATGTTCTTAATTATTGGGACCATTATTGTATCCCTTAGGGTTTTGAAGTGGTTGGGCAAGAAATGTTCCTCCCGATCCCTCTTGTCGTACATCCATCCTCTCTAATGTCGTAGACATTTTGCTCATTATTGTGGACACGCGAAATTCCACTTCTTTTTGTTTTTGTTTGAAATTGATTTGGATCAAAGAAAGAAAAGGAAGGGTCTGTTGAAAATAGATACAGAGTCACGACTTGGTCTTTAAGGAACCAAGAAACCTAATTTGACTCACCCAAATGGATAAAGGGCACCGGTCTTTCATAACCAAAGAACTTGGCTCGGGGTTTTGGTACGAGAGAGGAAGGAGCCTTTGTCACGACTAAAACACCCTCAACTCGCCCCGTCTTTTGACGGGTCTTAATTAGCATCCAAATAATCATCTTTTACTATGTTTGGTTCAACAGTTAATATTTATGATAGGTATATTACATCATATAAGAAACTTGAAATGGAAGATCTAAAGATAAAATATCATTCATAAGATCTAAGCCAAGTATCACACAATGCAAAGTGAAAGATCACACGAATAAACCTAGGAAAAATTGACTAATCACTTATCAAGTAATTAAGTTTCCCTAATCTAAAGGGGACATGAATTGTTCTTGAAACAAAAAGGATCAAAGTATGCTTAGCAAGCTAGAATGATGGATGTTAATCTTTGAGGAAAAGAATACCTCTCAATCCCCGGGATGGATGAGAAAGGAAGATTAGATCGAGGGGAAATATGAACGTACGATGAAGTTCATTCCTTATAATCTTCTTAGATTAGGAGTCACAAAAGCCCCAAATCTTTGCATGGATGCAATGCATGCATCTAGAATGTGCCAAGGTTGTAGTGTGTTTTGTGTTCATGGGCTTTCTAAAGTGACTTAGAAATCTAAAATATGCATGAATGCATGGGGGAAATTATCATGGGATATGTACAAATATAGTATGGACCACTTTCTAGGATATGAACTAATTTGAAGTACATGTAAGCATCAAATCAAAGTATGGAGGTAAAAGCATGCTTGCTATGAATAGTGGATAGAACATCAACATGATTTTTGGAAATTGAAAAGAGGGGTTAGGAATATTTTTAATGCATGATTTTTTATGGGGATCTTCCTTATTGTGTCTAGAACACAATCCAAAAAAGCCAATGTTTAATAACTATCACAGATTGAGAGAAATCACATAAACAATAGAGGTTATTCAGAAACAGAGTCCGTACTGTCGACTGAAATGTTCGAAAATATTAGAAAATGAAAAACAAAATCTAGAGGCCCATATTATACAGAAAGTTCCCTAAAACATTGAAGTTCAAGAGAAAAATAAGTTAAGACCATTCTTTTTGGAAACATTTTCTGTAAAACAAGTTGAAAGTCAACCTAGCTGGTGTGACAGCAGAGGCAGAATGTTTGGAAGGAATGTTTGGACAAAAATGGACCCCTTTCAAGTGTTTTCAAGTCAAGCAAAAAATCATGGGTGTTATATAATGAGTTAGCAAGACTTTCCAAGTAGTTTTGCATTCATATATTGAGTATTGAACTCAAAATAATTCTTTGAAGTTAAATGACTCACTGTTTTGAAGGTTTTGAGAAAAAAAAGGTTTATTTCTTGAAATCAAGATGAGGGGTTTAAGAGGGGTTTTTAAAAAGGGGGTTTTGAAAACATATTTACAATACTTAATGAAGATTATAACCACTTAAAATGACAATATCAAACTCGTCATCAAGAACCTCCAAGATTATTGGAAAGTATTATTTTCATTTTAAAGACAACTTCATGAATACATAGGAATGTATTGAAGTTGAAATCATCACCTATCAAACATGTTTTTGAGGCCAAGAGCTACTATCCATAAGGATTCACTCTCCTCAAACTTCATGTCATCATCTAGATGATGATAGACTAGTAAGTAAATAAACAATCAAAAAACAAATGAGGTAAGAGAAGATGAACAAATATAAACAAATAAATAGATAGCAATCAATAGATGATATTCATGATGTATAGGACTTGTAGTTTGGTGCTTCACTCATATGTGGTGACATTGGACATGGAAGTAGATTCCTCTCTCTTAAATGCTCACTAAAATGGTGGTTGGTGTATAGAATATGAAGTAAGTGGAAGTAATGAAGTAAAAACAAAGTTTATAACTCACTCTTTTGTTTGGAAATCAAAGAAAGAAGCTTCTTTTCTCTCTATTCTAACCTTATATCTACAACTTTCTCTCCAAAACTTTTCAAAGCTTGCATTTGAAACCCCCAAAATGAAAAGTCAAGGGTGGTTTATATAGGCCAATTTGGGGTGGTCTTGGGATTTTAGAAGTACTCCCATTCGTCCCAAACATCAGTGACATACAACTACGTCGTTTTGGTTTTTAATTAATCAAAATGAACCCCCAAAAGAAATTACAAAAATATACCATTCTGGGGGAGAGTGCCGCGGCAGCACTGGGCCTATGCCGCAGTAGCAGTGGGCTAGTGCCGCGGTGGCACTGCTCCTCATTCGTCCAGATAATCCTTTTTAGGCCCCTAGAGGTTCCGGTATTCACGAAAAGGCCCTATTTCGTCCGAAATTCACAGAAAATGTATACGAACTCCAAATTGAGGTTGTGATATACCATTGGAAAGTTAATGGAGTCTATTTTACATGAAAAATAGTTCGGAGATAGGTCACTTTGAAAAATTTGCGGTATTCACGATAAAAGCCGATTTGATTGCCATTTCGCCTTCGAAAATTCATAATAAATTCGTTTAAAATCCAAAAATTATGTGCGATATACCGTAAGAAAGCTATTGACCTCTAGTATCTATGAAATATATTTGAAAAATGATACGGTGCTCCAGTTTCAAAGTCAGCTTTTGGTCAAACTGGTCAAACTTGGGATTACCGGGAAGTTCTGAAAACCTCTAGGAGCTTCCAGGAGCTAACGTTTTCGTTCGATTTTCTTTTAAAACTCATTTTAGTATTTCCCACATGATCTAGAATGGTTCCGGAACTTTTTGATGAATTTGGACGATTTCGGTCAAACCTTGGTCAAACTTGGTTAAACCGGTCAACGGGGACTTTGTGGGAACTTTCGGGACTTTCAGGGGTCTCTGGGAGTCGATGATTTCAACCGGTCTTGCTTTAGAACTCATTTTATTATTTTTCTAATGACATAATGTGTTTCCAGAACATTTGGTCCAATTTTGGGAGCGTTCGGGCTTTCAGGGGTATTTTGGTCATTCTAAGCATTTTGAGAGATATAACTAACTTCCAGGAGTCCTTTTTGAGTCTTTTTGATTATTATGAACCACTAAGCTATGGGTCTCCTAAATCTGATAGCCGACAAAATGGGGTATCTACAGTTTGCCCCTCTTTGGCATGAACTTGCGAGGCAACACATGTCGCAAGCGAGTGCCAAAGCTTTGAAGAGACATGTCTTTGTGGAGGCTATAGATTAAGGATAAAAAGCATTGCGAAAGATGTAGTGATAGAAAACATGATGCTGGGGCCAGGGCTGGTCGTGCTCTTTGTGAGCTACCTACGTATCCCAAGGGGAATCAGACCAAGACGTAGTTCGGGGCACAAAGGAAGAAGTCGCACATGCACAACAAGACAGGCGAATGCTATGTTATGAGGATGATATGCAATGCATGGATGTGATATGAATTGCATCCTGAGTCCTATCAGGTTTAGAGTTTTGATCTTAGTATGCCCTGGTATTGTGGGGTGTGTGCACTCTGAGTGGACTTATGCCGTGCTAGTGTCTCCAACCGTGATGCAGTGGCTAACTCGGATAAAGACACAATGATTTGGAAGACTCTGGGTCTCGGGGCAAACTTCTTAAATTACGGGAAGTGTGCTTCGTAAACAAATGAAATGGATCAGACGCAAGGTTTTAGAAGATGACAACTAAAGGTGACCGAGGGATCTTGTGATAAATGATAGGTACGGAAGCTATGAAAATGGACAGATAAGAAAGCTCATGATAATCAGGATACACGGAGTCGTGGGATGATGATGCTCTTCTGGACACAGGCGATGTTCTGGTTGTTCCTGATGATCGATCTTCCGGAGTCGGTACTGATTTTGCTGCTTTCTGATGGGGATAGTAGGAACTAGCATCCTTTCGTATTTGTCCTCGGGGGATCGAGTAGGACTCTCAGAGAATCTCTCTTTTTTTGATCAGGAACCAAGACCCATCTCTGAATCTCTCACGGTTGATCAAATCTTCCGGCGCTCAATCCAAGAGGACCGGTCGAGGCCTTTGGGAGCTTGTATCTTTCTATTTCTATCCTCAGGGGATGATGTAAGACTCTCAGGGAATCTCTCTTAACTATTTCTTGATCAGGAACCAGGATCCATCTCTGAATCTCTCACGGTTGATCAAATCTTTGCATTAGTCAGTCTGAAAAGTTGATTCGTGCCTATAGGAGCTAATATCTTTCTATTTCTGTCCTCATGGGATGGTGTAGGATTCTTGGATAATCTTTCTTAACTGTTTCTTGATCGGAAACCAGGACCCATCTCTGAATCTCTCATGGTTGATCAAATCTTTGCATTGGTCGGTCTGAAAAGCTATTTCGGGCCTTCAGGAGCCGATATCTTTCTGTTTCTGTCCTTATGGGATGGTGTAGGATTCTCGAAGAATCTATCTTAATTGTTTCTTGATCAGGAACCAGGACACATCTCTGAATCTCTCACGGTTGATCAAATTTTTGCATTGGTCGGTCCGAAAAGCCAATTCGGGCCTTCGGGAGCCGATATCTTTATGTTTCTGTCCTCGGGGGATGGTGTAGGATTCTTGGAGAATCGCTCTTAACTATTTCTTGATCGAGAACCAAGACACATCTCTGAATCTCTCACGGTTGATCAAATCTTTGCATTGGTCGATCCGAAAAGCCGATTCGGGCCTTCGGGAGCTGATATCTTTCTGTTTCTGTGCTCAGGGGATGAGCTGAATCTTTTGGGGCTAAAATGGATCTACTGGGGATAAATCCTCATAAATCTTGACTAAAATGGGCCAATGGGGCTAAACGGGATCACGAACGGGCTAAAATGGGTCAGAACGGGACGAAATGGGCTAAAATGGAGCAAAGCAGAGCCCGCGGGGTAGTTGGTCAGTGCCATGGAGGTACTAGATGGCTGGAATCCATGTGTGTATATCTCAGGTTTTTGGGCATTTTAAGATCATTTTTGGCCATTTCGGGGTGCTTTTGGAGCCAAAATCTGTCAAAACGCAGTTTGTGCGCGCTCACGTGAGTAATCTTTCCCCATGATCAAAATTTTGATTGGTGTCTTAATTTATTCCATTTTTCAAGAACAAAGTTTGGTTCTAGTCTTCCAATTTCTTGCAAATTCATGGCTTCGAGCTCAAGGAGACTGTCTAAGAAGGCTAAGGAACGAATGAAAGCCGAGAGCCAAACCCCGGACTTGATTTTATGGGACCCCCAACGTCATCTTTCAGCCGCGGCTCTAGCGAGCCTGGTGTGTGAAACTTTCAACAATTTTGGACTATTTTGTGTATTGTGCTGGTTGTATGAATTATAGTGTGCTCCTAGAGTTTGTTGGAAGCTTGTTTTGTGCTCGTATGTTTATTTTGTGAAGTTTGGAGTTTGGGTTGTGAATAGTGATTTTGTGCTCATTTTTTTTTGTCATTATTGTCATTTTTTGTCATTTTGGTCATAAATAGTGATTTTGTGCTCGTGAATAGTGATTTTGGGTTGTATGTTTACTTTTCTATGGTACACCCAACTCTCGCCTGCCGTCAAGAGAATGGTAGACGATGTCGGGTTTGGCGGCTTTGTCCGCCTAGTTTCAAAGAGTACCAACGATCTGGCACATTTTTATGCTCTTGCTGAGAGATGGTAGGACACCACCAATACTTTCCACCTGCCATTTGGTGAGATGACAATAACGCCTTTTGATTTTTCCGTGATTACCAGTTTGAGAGTTGGCGGGAAGCGCCTGATTCTGGACTACTTCTATGAGATTGATCTCGAGGCTGTCGAGATGTTGTTTGGGGCTGTTCCTCCTAATCTGGAGAGGCACTGGTTCCCTTGTGGCTGGCTTTGTCGGGCTTATGGCAGAGGGAATCACAACCTGCATAATTCTCAGCTTTTGAGGGTATTTCTTCTGTATGTCCTTGGTTGCTCGATCTTCGCGACACAGAATGACCGGGTGAGCTTGAGGCTTCTTTCTTGCCTGGCGACCGTTGGTGAGATCCCCTCTTATGACTAGGGCAGTGCTACCCTGGCCCACCTTTACAAGCATATGGGTGAAGTTTCCCGGGGCGATGTCAAATCGACAGGGGGATTTTGGCGAGCTTGGGAGGTATGTACTGCATCCTCTTTTATCTTTTGGCTTTTTGATTTTCATACTTCTTGGCTTTTCTGATTTTTCCTTTCTCTGTGCAGCTTTGGAGTTTTGAGTACCTGAAGATGTTGGATCCTTCCCCTGCTGATGAATCAGGTGAAGATGAGGATGGCATGGCTCTTGTGCCTTTGTTCCCCCGGGGCTTGAGATGGCGGGGGGATGTTGTCGGGGTAAAGAACGAGGCTCATCGGATTGTTCTCCTCAGAAACTTCTTATCTGGGCTGACAACTGCTAGCATTGATTGGACGCATTGGGAGTGTGTAGCCTATGCTGACCCAGAGGAGATACAGGCAGTCAGGCCCCTTTCCTCTTGTTGAATTCTGATGGAAAGTACCGAAGGCAGGTAATGGTTCTTTGGTGAGCGAGTGTCTCAGCAGGTGGTTGGCAGTCTGAGGTATCATGTCCCTCATAATCCTCTTATGATGGATGCTGATGACCTTTCTGGTGATGCTTTATTGGCGGCCTTAGCTGGTACTGATGTTTGGGATCACTTTCTTTCTGAGATCGACTATGAGACTTATCGTGGCCGCTTCCTGATGCCCAACTTCCCACTCCTGGATGTGAGTTTCTTTTACGTTTTTGTCTTTATCCGTTGCCTATGTTTTTTACTCATCTTTTCCCTAACTAGTTTTGTGCCTACAGCTTCGCGAGATATACAGGAGACAGGTTCTCCCAGTTTTTGACCCTATCCCTCCTTGGGATTGGACTGTTAATGTTTTGGGTGCAGATGGCTCCCCCCAGGTTATGGAGGTGCCGCGTGTCATATGTCTGTATCCTACCCAGCCAGCAGGCATCCTTAACGTCCCTTGGAGTTATGCTGAGGAGGGCCACGCCTTGGCAGCTAGCTTACGGTCTTTGGTCCTCACGCTAGACCATCGAGTATGTCTCTAATTTTGCGCTCCTTAAGGTTATGAGGTCCTAACCCTGACATATGGATGGTATGCGATAGTTTGCCACCAGTCAGATGGCGTCCTTGGTAAGTTTCTGACTCGAATTGCTTTTATACTTTTTGTTGTTTCCCTACTGATTGCCTTCATTTTATTTGTGTATATAGTATCGTGGGGGTGGTGTCGGATCATCGAGGACTGGGTCGAGGTGCACAGGTGACAGGAGGAGGCCATCGCCAACGTACACTCCGGGTGGCCCGACAGAGGATGTAGAAGAGGAAAACTGAGGCCTCTTAAGCGGGGATTTTTTTTTATCTCCATTTCATGTTTTCAATTGGGTTGTACCAGTGAATAATGTGACTGTTGGACAATGTGTAACGATGTGTAGGATGATGTGTAAGATGATTTATTACCTTTGATAGCGTATTATGATGTTTTGTCTTTCGAGCTGGATAGGTCCTGGTTTGAAGGCGCAGTTGTGTGCTTGCTTTGGTTGGTGGTTGTGTATTGTGATTCTGTGATTGGTGATGTTACTGCGATGAGCAGCCTTGTAATAGTGAGTGTGTTTGCCTTGCAGGTGGGATAGTCTGTGAAATGGGGAGGTGCTACCAAAATTTTTGAATTTTGCCAGAGCCGGGACAGAAAATATGGCATTGTATGATCCCGCTCAAATCACAGCTTGGCTGAACATCACGGATGGTGTGGAGCGGATCAACCTCTTCAGCTACAGTTTGACCGAGCTATTCTCTCTTCGCCAGATAGCTCTGATCATTGAGTTCATGCATGCCACTATTGTTCACTGGGACCCGGTGAACCATGTCTTCAATTTCAACGGCCTGGAGATATGCCCCCTGTTTGAGGAGTTCTGTG
The DNA here is from genome assembly GCA_033977485.1 of Hydrangea macrophylla. Classification (NCBI taxonomy): domain Eukaryota; kingdom Viridiplantae; phylum Streptophyta; class Magnoliopsida; order Cornales; family Hydrangeaceae; genus Hydrangea; species Hydrangea macrophylla. The sequence goes on along the minus strand of CM066987.1, from coordinate 84,571,485 downwards.
TTATCCTTGGCTTTGATTCTAACTCTGACCTGATTCTCCCTTCTGCTGATAACCCCAATCCCACGTGAGGCTTGGCTGAATACCTGAACTATTCCACTACTATTTCCCGCCGGCTAATTCATGGTGAGGTTCTTGATATTGCTTCCATCATCGCCCGGTATGCTAGTCCTGGGAATCCTAGCATATATCATGCTACCCGCGGGGCCGCTCTGATATTGTGCATGACTTTGCACTTTCTGTTCTTGAGTGCTTCCATCGACTTGGTGTACGTGTGCCTTGGGCTGAAATTTAGTAGGAATCCCATGGCCATGGTTCTGGCAGAAACCCTGAATGGTTTAGATCGCACTTTCAATCAAGGAACGCTTCTTCTTTCTGGTGTTACAGGCTTGGCTCTGCGAGCGCCTTCAGTTATGGATAGGTAATGTGCCGCCAGTTTATTTCTGTAGGGCTGTGCTTCATTCTCATTATACTATTACCGATTGGGTTCGCATGATGGGTGCTTTATCTGAGGTCGACATTTGCTGGATCGTGAGGCATTGGGGCCTTCATGTTGTGACCACTAGTCTCGGGGATTACCAGAGAGTGTGGCTAATGGGCCTGAGAGAGACTTCTTTCTACCATCCTCGCCGATTGGCCAGACAGTACGGGCGAGTTCAAGAGGTCCCCCGGGGGTTTACTGGGAGTGTCTTTGCTTCCAGAGTCAAAGCCACTACTATTGCTGCTTTCATCAAGGGCTGGGCCGGTCGAGCAAGAGCCTATTTTTAGAGACCTTTGAAGAAATAAAAGACACAAAATAAAACTAGACATGACTGATTTTGCTTCTTTCCTCCAAGTGTCTTTGATATTTTGGATTGCTTTCTGAAAGAACTTTTTGTGTTTTCATTTATCCCTGCTTATGTAATATTCAAAGTTTGTTTATCAGTGAACCTTGGTTACTTAGAGAACCCTATTTCATGCATTTGGCTTTCTGAAAACATTCGTAGTATGATTTTGATCAGATGTTTGCTTTTGGTACTTGTTTGGGTATGTTAGGACGATTAGAGGCAAATGAGGCGAGTGGCCGAAGTTTGCCCCTAGTTTGGGATATGTATGGTTATGAGGGAAACGAGGTAGATGACCGACGTTTGCCCCTAGTTTAGAAGAGGTTCAGGCAAATGAGGCGGGTGGCCGAAGTTTGCCCCTAGTGTGAAGGGTGATTTCTGGGTTATGGTAAGGATCGCGACTTTATTTTTCTCACATGCTCATAATTTTGCCTAGGCACCAGTTAGGTGACCTAGCGAGCTCTTTTCTCTCTTTTGTTATTGCTCACTTTGGATTTGACTCTAACTTTTTCCTTGGCGTCCTTTCGGATTTTCGGCCTAGCGAGCCATCCTTTTTTCCTTTTTTTTTTTTTGAAAGTCGGCCTACGTACCCCCGAACGGGGATCAGGTCCAACGTAGTTCGGGCCAAAGTTTTGAAAGAAAAGGGGTTGATTATGATGGTGTCGACCGAACCGATGCGATTGCCTACGTATCCCCGAGTGGGAATCAGGTCGAGTATAGTTCAGGGCAGGGCTTGAAGGAAAAGGGATTTTGGTGAATGGTCAAGCATAGTACTTTTTGAGGCAATCCATGCTGATTGGTTCTTTGAATTCAACGCCATCGAGGTCCATAAGGTAGGTTGCTCCTCCAGAAAGGAGAGTTTTGACGATGTAAGGGCCAACCTATTTGGGTTTGAACTTTCCGCGTGGATCAAAGATCGGGACTCGTAATTCTTTAAGGACAAGGTCACCCTTGACAATTTTCCTCGGACGAACCCTTTTGTTGAAAGTACGGGCTATCCTTTTTTAATAGATTCGGACATGGTCGACTGCCACTAGGCGCTTTTCATCTATGAGAACTAATTCTTCATACCTTTCCTTTAACCAATCTGATTCCAAAATTTCACATTCTGCCATCACGCACAGGGACGGTAGTTCTATCTCGACTAGAAGTACTGCTTCCATTCTATATACTAGTGAGTGAGGAATTGCTCCTGTGGACGTCCTTATCGATGTTCTGTATCCCCAAAGTGCGAATGGTAGTTTTTCATGCCAGTCTTTGTAGGTATCGGCCGATTTCTGCAGTATGCCTTGACATTCTTGTTTGCAGCTTCAACTACCCCATTAGTTTGTGGCCTGTATGGTGATGACTTGTGATAAGTGATTTTGTATTCCTCAAACAGATCTCTGACTTCGACCTTGAAATGACTACCATTATTTGAAATGATCTCAAGGGGGACTCCATAGCAACATATGAGGTTCTTCTTGGTGAATTTGGCCACTTCCTTGGCCACCAACTTACTGTAAGATGCGGCTTCTACCCATTTTGTGAAGTAGTCAATGGCCACCAAAATGTATCGATTTCCATTCGAGGCTTTTGGAATGATTTCACCGATGATGTTAATTCCCTAGGTCAAGAATGGCCACGGGGAGGTCATACTGTAGAGCAGAGATGGTGGTACATGCATCATGTTTGGCACTTGTGGCACCTTCTCACGTATTCACAACAATCTTTCTCCAATGTCATCCAGTAGTACCCTTGTCTTACGATCTTTTTGGCTAGCATGTGACCATTCATGTGTGGACCGCACACCCCTTCGTGTATTTCTTTCATCATTCTTCTGGCACACTTTCCGAACAAGCAAGTTATATTGTGACCATTGTATCCTTTCTTTAATAATTTTCCCCCGCAAATGATGAACTGTGCTGCGAACCTTTGAATTGCTCTTTTGTCTTTCTCGAAAGATTCTAGGGGATATGCCCCCCTTTCTATGAAGTCCCAAACATCTTGGTACCATGGTGTTTTGTTCTCTTCTTCTTCAATTGCGGCGATTGTGCTGAATGAAGGCTCGTACCTTTGCTCGATTATTAGAGGCATCATTTTGACCCCCACGGGGGATTTGAATCATAGAGGCTAGGGTATCCAATGAATATGCTAATTAGTTCTCTTTCCTAGGTAGGTAAAATAATGTCACACTTTTGAACTTCTTCTTGAGCCCATCGAGATGGTCATGATAGGGTTTCAACCTTTCTTCTTTCACCTTCCACTCCTCCCTGGCTTGTGACACAATGAGGTTGGAATCCCCGAAGACATCTAATTTCTAAATTTTTAATTCTATGGCTGCTTCCATTCCCAAAATACATGCCTCATATTCAGCAGTGTTATTGGTGGAGTTATAATTGAGCTTGACTGCCAGTGGGGTGTGGTCCCCATTTGGCTACACTAGAATCATTCCTACTCCGTAGCCTTTCATGTTGGCTGCTCGATCAAAGTAAAACTTCCACTGTTCTTCCTTGATTTCCATGATATTCTCGTCCGGGAATAGAAAATCTCCATTTACTTCAGAATCAATGGCGTGTTTAACAAGATGTTCAGCTATAGTTATCCCTTTTACCGATTCGCTTGTCACATACTTGATATTGAATTTGGACAGTAGAAGTAACCAACGGGATATACGACCGGTCAAGGCGGGTTTTTCAAGGAGTTATTTTAGAGGATACATTTATATGAGCACAACTGGGAAGGCCAGCATGTAGTGCCTCAGTCGGCAAGTGCACCAAACCAAGGCCCAACATGTTTTTTTGAGGGTAGAGTAGTTGAGCTTATACCCAGTCATCCTCTTGCTAAGGTAATATATGGCTTTTTCGGAGTGGCTTTCTTCTCCTTCTTAGGCTTTCATGCAACCCATGGCATTTTTGGAGACAGATAAGTAAAGGAATAAGGGCTTATGAGGAGTGGGTGGTGAAAGGACGGGCATATTTTGAAGGTAGGCTTTTATTTTATCGAAAGCGGCTTGGCATTGGTCATCCCATTGGAACTTCTCTACTTTTCTCAGCAATTGGAACAAAGGATCACATGTAGTTGTGAGTTTGGAGATGAAGCGGCTGATAAATTGGATTCTTCTGAGAAACCCTCTCACTTCCTATTTATTCCGTGGTGGTGCCAATTCTAGGATTGCCTTGATTTTAGAGGGATCCACCTCTATCCCCCTTTGTGTGGTGAGAAAACCCAGGACCTTACCGGAGGTCACACCGAAAGTGCATTTCTTTGGATTCAACCTCATATTGTATTTGTGCAACCTTTCAAAAAACTTTTCCAGTGCCACTAGGTGCCCTTCCCTATCCTTGGATTTTACAATCATGTCATCTACGTATACTTCTACTTCCTTGTGAATCATCTCATGGAGCAGAGTGGTGGAAGCTATTTGGTAGGTTACTCCAGTATTCTTGAGTCCAAAAGGCATTACTCTATAACGGTAGGTTCCCCAAGGCGTGGTGAACGTAGTCTTTTCCCGATCTTCTGGCGCCATTAGAATCTGATTGTACCCCGAAAAGCCATCCGTGAACAACAACAGCTCATGTCCCGCGGTGTTATCCACTAAGACATCGATGTGGGGAAGAGGGAAGTCATCCTTAGGACTGGCTTTGTTTAGATAACAGAAGTCAACACACACACGAACCTTTCCATCCTTTTGGGGGACTGGCACGATATTTGTAACCCATTCTGAATACTCGGTAACAATGATAAACCCTGCCTTGAATTGTTTCTCCACTTCTTCTTTGACCTTGAGTGCCCATCCTGGCCTCATACGCCTCAGTTTCTGCTTGACGAGTTTAGAATTGGGAAGGAGGGGAATGCAATGTTGGACGATGTCGGGATTGACCCCAGGCATATCCTCGTAAGACCAAGCGAAAACATCTTTGAATTCTTTTAGCAAAAGAGTCAATTTTTCTTTTTCTTTTTTATTAAGAGTTGAGCCAATTTGCACAATTTGTGGATTATCTTTTTCACCTAGGTTAATTGATAAAGTATCTTCGATTATTTTATAACTAGGTGGTTTTTCAATTAGTTGCTTAAGTTCAATTAGGAGATCCTTGGAGGGATCTGTGCATTCATAAGTATTAGACACATAGGAGTTAGCAGAATTGTCTTTCATTTCTTTCATGACAGGTGGAGTGATTACATTAGACAGTGGTGGGCTTACAGCAGTCGACTCTGGTACAGACTCGATAATTGGAAGCATGGACTCTTGGGGAACAGGGGATAGGGAGACAAATGACTCTATAGCCTGGTTGCTTAGACCCTCCTCAGTTGGCTTGATCTGATTATCTTGGCTCTTGGCCCTCTTTTCTTCTTTTTCTTCGGCGAACTCTTCCCACATTTTTTCGATGGCTTTTGTGTCCAGATACTCCAACTAGTCTTCCTCCAGGGTTTTCTCAATTTCTTCGGGATAGAACGGAACTTGATAGGGGGGCCTTTCGCAGTCAGCGAAGATTTCCAGCCCGGGTACCTTTTTTCAGTGGCCTGATGGATCCAAGGTTCTGGGAATCCAAAATAGGGGAAATCATCCCCTTCTTTGATGAATTGCCCAATCAAGGTTTTGCGGTATGGTGGTGGACGACTCACACTTTTCTTTCATGGCCTCTGTAGCTCGGCGTCTTCTTCAGTGGGCGTATACCGTAACCCAAAAGTGCCTTGTTGCCCTTTGATCTAAGGGAAATCACGAATCCCTTGCTGGCATCAGCCAAATCCCATTCCAGGGAAGTAGTTCATTTTGCGGATGATGTTGACAACTGTAGAGTGGATCTCGGAGAACCTATCTTCATCATTGATCATGTGGACTTCTTCCATGAAGAATCCCCCAATTTCTCCTTCTTCTAGCTCAAGTATTTGGATTTCAAAGATGGAAGCGTAGTTTGGAAAAGCTTCATTACCCCAACTATTGCCGAGGATGATTTTCACCTCCTTCTCATGAATGTACTTGATCATTTGGTGCACAGTGGATGATACAGCTTTGTTGGCATTCAGCCAGGGCCTCTCGATCAACAAATTGAATGAGGCAGGTATGCCCATAACTTGAAAGATTTTAGTGCTTACCAAAGATCCTACTCAGATTTGGAGAGAAACAGTTCCCATCACATTTCTCTTGGTGTTATCCTAACCATATAGAGTGTGCCAACTTTGCTTTCCAGTATGATCACCAAGGGATAACAGGAGTTTTCAGGATTTTATGAAGGCTTCTAGGAGGGACTGGGCATTTCTGGTTGGTTTGGACAGAGTTTCAGAGAGAAACTGGCATATCAGGGCATTTATGGTTGGTTTGGGCAGAGTTTCTGGGAGAAACTGGCATATTGGGGCATTTTTTGGTTGGTTTGGACAGAGTTTCTAGGAGAAACTAGCATATCAGGGCATTTTTGGTTGGTTTGGACAGGTTTCCGGAGAGAAACTAGCATATCAGGGCATTTCTGGTTGGTTTGGACAGTTTCTGGGAGAAACTGGCATATTAGGGCATTTCTGGTTGGTTTGGACAGGGTTTCGGAGAGAAACTAGTTAATATGGTTATATCTGGGATATTCGAACAGAGTTTCTGTGAGAAACAGGTTAAAATGGATATATTTGGGATATCTGGACAGAGTTTCTGGGAGAAATAGGTTAATATGTGGTGATGGTGATCATACTGTCTAGCAGGTTTTCATACTCCTATGTCTTAGGACCGACAAACAAGGTTTGTGGTGTATATCTTTGTGAGCATGGAGCAGACATCCTTGTCATGGTGCCTAGGTAGGTCAACTCAATGTGATCACATGTGAATGATTGCCTTGGGAATCATAAGAAAGAGGTTCTGCCTCGTGCCACATAAGCGTCTACACCGCGTAGGTAATCTCGTCGGGGCAGCAGCTATATCACATTGTCCTATCTGAAAAGATAAATGAAAAGTCCTATGAAAGGTTCTACAGAAATCTATATGCAAAGACTGGGTTTAGTCAAAGAGGGTCCGTTGACGAGAGTTCCAATATACCGTCGGAGAGACAGTATGGAGGTTTTTACTCTTTTTGATATACCTTGGAAGGTACAGTATCACCGGTGACTTATGCCCTGGCACAACAAGACCTGAACAATGTTAGCGCTGCGTTTCAGACACAGTCGGAGGGGGGATGCAGAAGTGCAATGCGGCGAACCAGACACAGTAAAAAGATGATTTTAAGGATGCTTCTTATGAGTCAAACCTCTGTATTATTTTGTTTAAAAATAAAAAATCCCTAGCAGAGTCGCTAGATTGTGGACACGTGGAATTCCACTTCTTTTTTTTTTTTTGTTTAAAATTGATTTGGATCAGAGAACGAAAAGGAAGGGTCTATTGAAAATAGATACAGAGTCGCCACTTGGTCTTTAAGGAACCAAGAAACCTAATTTGACTCACCCAAATGGATAAAGGGCACCGGTTTTTCATAACCAAAGAACTTGGCTCGGGATTTTGGTACGAGAGAGGAAGCAGCCTTTGTCACGACTAAAACATCCTCAACTCGCCCCGTCTTTCGACGGGCCTCAATTAGCATCCAAATAATCATCTTTTACTCTGTTTGGTTAGACAGTTAATATTTATGATAGGTATATTACGCCACATAAGAAACTTGAAATGGAAGATCTAAAGATAAAATATCATTCATAAGATCTAAGCCAAGTATCACACAATGCAAAGTAAAAGATCACACGAACAAACCTAGGAAAAATTGTCTAATCACATATCAAGTAATTAAGTTTCCCTAATCTAAAGGGGGCATGAATTGTTCTTGAAACAAAAAGGATCAAAGTATGCTTAGCAAGCTAGAATGATGGATGTTAATCTTTAAGGAAAAGAAGACCTCTCAATCCCCGGGATGGATGAGAAAGGAAGATTAGATCGAGGGGAAATATGAACGTACGATCAAGTTCATTCTTTATAATCTTCTTAGATTAGGAGTCACAAAAGCCCCAAATCTTTGCATGGATGCAATGCATGTATCTAGAATGTGCCAAGGTTGTAGTGTGTTTTGTTTTCATAGACTTTCTAAAGTGACTTAGAAATCTAAAATATGCATGAATGCATGGGGGAAATTATCATGGGATATGTACAATATAGTATGGACCACTTTCTAGGATATGAACTAATTTAATGTACATGTAAGCATCAAATCAAAGTATGGAAGTAAAAGCGTGCTTGCTATTAATAGTGGACAGAAGAGCAACATGATATTTTGGAAATTGAAAAGAGGAGTTAGGTCTGTTTTTAATGCATGATTTTTTATGAGGATCTTCCTTATTGTGTCTAGAACACATCCCAAAAATCCAATCTTTAATAACTATCACATATTGAGAGAAATCATATAAACAATAGAGGTTATTCAGAAACATAGTCCGTACTGTCGACTGAAATGTTAGAAACTCTTAACAAATGAAACCAAAAGATCTAGAGACCCATATTGTACAGAAAGTTCCCTAAGACATTGAAGGTCAAGGGAAAAATAAGTTAGGACCATGCTTTTTGAAAAAGTTTTCTGTAAACCAAGTTGAAAGTCAACCTAGCTGCTGTGATAGCAGAGGCAGAATGTTTGGAAGGAATGTTTGGACAAAAATGGACCCCTTTCAAGTGTTTCCAAGTCAAGCCAAAAATCATGAGTGTTCTATAATGAGTTACAAAGACTTTCCAAGTAGTCTTGCATTCATATATTGAGTATTGAACTCAAAATAATTCTTTGAAGTTAAAGGACTCACTGTTTTGAAGGTTTTAAGAAAATAAGATTTATTTCTTGAAATCAAGGTGAGGGGTTTAAGAGGGGGTTTTAAGAAGGGGGTTTTGAAAACATATTTTCAATACTTAATGAAGATTATAACCACTTAAAATGGTAACATCAAACTCATCATCAAGAACCTCCAAGATTATTGGAAAGTATTATTTCCATTTTAAAGACAGCTTCATGAATACATAGGAATGTATTGGAGTTGAAATCATCATCTATCAAACATGTTTTTGAGGCCAAGAGCTACCATCCATAAGGATTCACTCACCTCAAACTTCATGTCATCATCTAGATGATGATAGACTAGTAAGTAAATAAACAAACAAAAAAGAAATGAGATAAGAGAAGATGAACAAATATAAACAAATAAATAGATAGCAATCAATAGATGATATTCATGATATATTGGACTTGTAGTTTGGTGTTTTACTCATATGTTGTGACATTGGACATTGAAGTAGCTTCTTCGCTCTTAAATGCTCACTAAAATTGTGGTTGAGTGTATAGAATATGAAGTAAGTGGAAGTAATGAAGTAAAAACAAAGTTTAGAACTCACTCTTTTGTTTGGAAATCAAAGAAGGAAGCTTCTTTTCTCTCTGTTCTAACCTTATCTCTACAACTTTCTCTACAAAACTTTTCAAAGCTTGCATTTGACACCCCCAAAATGAGAAGTCAAGGGGGGTTTATATAGGCCAATTTGGGGTGGTTTTGAGATTTTAGAAGTACTCCATTTGGTCCCAAACTTCTGTGAACATAGAACTACGTCGTTTTGGTTTTTAATTAATCAAAATGAACCCCCAAAAGAAATTACAAAAATATACCATTCTAGGGGAGAGTGCCACAGTGGCACTGGGCCTGTGTCGCGGCAGTAGTGGGCTAGTGCCGCGGCAGCACTGCTCCTCATTCGTCCAGATAATCCTTTTTAGGCCCCCAGAGGTTTTGGTATTCGCGAAAAAGTCCTATTTTGTCCAAAATTTGCAGAAAATGCATACGAACTTCAAGTTGAGGTTGTGATATACCATTGGAAAGGTAATGGAGTCTATTTTACATAAAAAAATAGTTTGGAGATAGGTCACTTTGAAAAGTTTTGCGGTATTCACGATAAAAGCCGATTTGATCGCTTTTTTGCCTTCGGAAATTCATTATAAATTCGTTTAAAATCCAAAAATTATGTGCGATATACCGTCGGAATGCTATTGACCTCTAGTATCTATGAAAAATATTTGAAAAATGATACGGTGCTCTGGTTTCAAAGTCAACTTTTGGTCAAATTGGTCAAACCTGGGATTACCAGGAAGTTCTGGAAACCTCTGGGAGCTCCCAAGAGCTGACGTTTTCGTTCGATTTTCTTTTAAAACTCATTTTAGTATTTCCCACATGATCTAGAATGATTCTTAAATTTTTTTGGTAAATTTGGACGATTTGGTCAAACTTTGTCAAACCTTGGTCAAACTGGTCAATGGGGACTTTCTAGGAACTTTCGAGACTTTCGGGGGTCTCTGGGAGCTGACAATTTCATCCGGTCTTACTTTAGAACTCATTTTATTATTTTTCTAATGACATACCACGTTTCCAAAACATTTGGTCTGAATCCGGGAGCGTTCGGGCTTTCAGGGGTATTTTGGTCATTCTGAGCATTTTGAGAGACAGAACTAACTTCCAGGAGTCCTTTTTGAGTCTTTTTTATCATTGTGAACCACCAAGCTATGAGTCTCCTAAATCTGATAGCCGACAAAATGGGGTGTCTACAATCATTTGAATTAATTGCTGCGTTAAGTTCGCGTTAGAGAGTGGATCTTCCTCTTGCACCTTTTTGTGCGGTGGTATATAGACACTAGAGTGTTGATTAGAGGGTTGAGCTTGATTGTATTTATTAGATCTATTTTGGTTGAATTGGTTATTCTGATTGAATTGTTAGGACTGTCTATTATTTTGCCCTTGATATTGATTGTTATTGTAGGGCTGCTGTTGATATTGATTTTGAGTCCCAGCGTCATTTTTCCAATTAAAATCAGAGTGATTCCATCAATTGTTGTTGTTTTTAAAGTTGTTATTGTTATTATAGGAATTCCCCGCCCCTCTATATCTTTGCATGGCGTTCATTCCCATGGGGGACCTGTCCTTGAAAATACGGCACATTGGGATAGCATTGAGTGGTATGTCCCAACATATTGCATGTGCTACATGGTTCTTCAGGCAAAACCTGCCTAAAACTATCTCCCTTCATTCCTACCTCCTCTACCTTCTTCTCTAGCTCCTCGTGTTTGGTCATTAGATGATCTTCACTTTTTAACTAATATACATTTTTCTCCTCTACACTTGATAGCTGTGCATGTGTGACATCTTCAGAGTTAGACCATTCATGAGCATGTTCAGCCAACCACTCGAAGTGGGTTTCAGCCTCTTCGGTGTTTTTGCTAAGAAATGCACCTACGCTCATGGTTTCAACTAGTTTTTTCGTTTCACCATTTAGTCCTTCATAAAAGTAGCTAATGGTTCGCCATTTCTCATACCCGTAATGTGGGCATAAGAGAAGAAAATCTTTGAAATGCTCCCAAGGTTAGGTGAAGGTTTCATTGCTCTTTTGTTTGTAGGAATTTATTTGACGTTTAAGTTTGATAGTCATGCGAGGTGGGAAGAATTTCTTTACAAACGCAGTGTTCATCGCATGCCAGGTGAAGATTGAATTTGGTTTAAGGGTAAGCAACCATGCTTTTGCTTTATCCTTTAGGGTGAAGGGAAATAACATTAAGCGTGTCACATCTACAGGACAGTTTTGGGAGAATGTTTTACAAACATCCTCAAAATCCTTGACATGTAGATATGCCTTCTCGCTTTCCATCCCACGAAAGGTTGGAAGAAGTTGGATCATTCCATTGCGGAATTGAAATTCATCCACATGTGGTGGAATGAGAATGCAAGAAGGTGTAGGTGCATGTTCGGGTTGCATGAGATCGCGCAAGGGACACAATGAATCATAAATAGGCACAACACAATTCTCACCATTTTCACTTTGATCGTCAGCCATAGATTCTGTAGGTGTGGCTACAGGATTAATAGAGCTAGAAGAATCAGATGAGTAGAGTGGATTTTCGTAAATTCCTTCCATGGAATTATCAGACATGAAAGAGACAAGCCTAAGAAGATTTTTATCTAAAGAACTAAAAAAAGGAAAATAAAATAGATAAAGATAGACTGAGGTAGTCTAAGTGTTAGCTTGTCCTCTTCCCCGGCAACAGTGCCAAAAACTTGACACAGAATTTATTTGTGTGCTCTTGTGTGCAATACCCAAGTGTAGGTAGACGTGCAAGTAGTACTGGATATGACCAGGTCGATCCCATAGAGAAGGTTGTAAACTAATTACTTTGATTAAACTCTAAAAGAAAATGAAAATTCAATGTTTAAGCAAGGTGAAGAACACGAAGTTCCACAATTAACTACTAAAAGTAAAGCAACGAAATTAAACGGTTGTTTAACTAATTAACTAAAGCAATATTTTTAAATGGTTTTTAAACTTTATAAAAGGGGAGTGTTGGGATTACACGAATCCACAGTGACCTAGCCATCTACCATGTAGTTACATTAAAGCTCTATGGAGTTTAATTTCTACAGTATTCCGTATTTCTCTAAAAATAAAGAATCGACAGTCCTTTCATGAGTGGGACTATATCATCATAGTTGATTTGAAATACATGAAAGCGGTTTAAAACAGTAGTTAAGACTCGCACTATGAATGGTGTGAGCATTCAAAGTGGTTTGCAAAAGTTATTGAAGAAAAATGCCTTAAGGCTTAAAGTTAAGAAACAGTTTTGACAAACTGAGCATTTGGGGACAGTTTGATAACAAATCCCGAAAACAAAATGTCTAGGAATACTGCAAAGGATCATCTCAAGAATCTAAAGGTTTGATCAATCGACGCGCTTTCGATCGATCGAACATCATCATCTCTCAATCGATTGAATGTCTTCGATCGCTTGACTGTATCCCTAGTTCAATTGATCGAACTAATTCAATCGATCGAACACAGGTTTTATTCTGATGCATGGTAGAGGCTGGAGATCACTGTTTCATCATGATCTCCCAACTCTAGGACTACTCAGACATGGTCTGGAGTGTCTCAGATTGGTTTTTAACGTAAAAATTCATTAAGGCTACGTTTGTTTGCGATTTTAACATGAAACTTATGGAAACTATGGATTAATACTAAACTAACAAGCAATACTGCGATTATTACTACTTATACTATGAAAAACTACTAAAAGAATGTAAATAATCAATAAAACAAAACCTGAATGAAAGGAACACTTGTATTAAAACTGAAATCACTAAGCAATCAATGTAGAATCCGAGATTAACCTACAAAACAAGCAAACTCTATGTCTCTCTCTATGTAAACTGTGAAAAGTAAAGTGGGGCATCCTTCTGGACGTGTTCATAACTAATATATATAGAAAATCTTAAGGCTAGGGTTACAACAAACATTTCTGCTACATGCGCATAAATTCTGATGAAAGGCATGTTCGATCGATCGAGCTTACTTCGATCGCTTGAACTTTTGAAATCCTCGAGCGCTTTAATTGGATTCAATCGATCGAACACTTGATTGCTTGAACCTCCTTCGATCGCTCGAACTCCAATATTCATCTTTGAATTGTCTTGCTTATAATCAAGCTTTCCATTTATCCTATTATTCAATCTTCACACAGCCTAACAGTGATCTGTACATAGCTAAAACAACACGACTTATCATAGATTTTGTCATATTGTGTATAAACTAGCATTGTAATACGAATTGCAGATATAATAGGGAGTTGTAAACTATTAACAAGCAAGGGTATTTATAAAATACAACCGCGCTAAAATAAAGAAATACACTGATTTAGTTTACAATTCCTTGCTATATCTGCTATTCGTATTACACTGCCAACTTTTATACAATGTAACTAATCTATGATAAGTTGTGTTGTTTTAGCTATCATTTGTGCATATTACTGTTTTTGTTGTGAGAAAAAATGAATAATAGGATAAAGGGAATGCTAAATTATAAACAAGAGAATTCAAAGATGAAAAGTAGACTTCAAGCGATCGAAGAGGTTCAAGCGATCGAGCTTTCGATCAATTGAGTATAGTTAAAGCGCTTGAGTAATCCAGAAGTTCAATCGATCGAGTGATGTTCGATCGATCAAACATGCCTTTTATCAGAATATACGCGCACGCAGCAGAAATGTTCGTTGTAACCCTAGCTCTTAGGTTTGTCTATATATATTAGTTTATAAGATGTCCATGAGCAGGCCCACATTATTTTTCAATAGTTTGTAGAGAGATAGAGAGCTTTACTCTGTTTTGTGTAGGTTTCTCAAAGTTTTACATTGACTTTGGCTTGGATTCTTAGTGAGTAATCAAAGTTCTTTGTTCCAGGTTTTTATACATTAGTTAATTTACATTCTACTAATAGTTTTTCGTAGTATAATCTGTTGGAATCGTAGTCTTGAATGTTAGATATTGTTAAACCCACGGTTTTCGTAAGTTTCAAGTTTAAAACACAACCAAACGAGACTTTAATGAACTTTTACGTTAAAAATAGATCTGAGACACTCCAGACCATGTCTGAGTAGTCCTAGAGTTGGGAGATCACGATAAAACAGTGATCTCTAGCCTCTGCGATGCAGCAGTTTGAAACCTGTGTTCGATCGATCAATCAATTCAAGCGATCGAAGATATTTTGATCGATTGAGAGATGATTTTCGATCGATCAAAAGTGCGTCAATCGATTGAACTCTCTGATTCTTGAGAATATCCTATGCGGTATTCCTAGACTTTTTGTTTTTGAGATTCGTTATCAAACTGTCCCCAAATTCTCAGTTTGTCAAAACAGTTTCTAAACTTTAAGCCTTAAGGCATTTTTAAGAGAAATACGGAATACTATAGAAGATGTACTCCATTGAGCTTTAATGTAACTGCATGGAAGATGGTTAGGTCACTGTGGATTCACGTGATCCCAACGTTCCACTTTTTATTAATCAAAAACTCATTTTAAATATTGCTTTAATTATTTAGCTAATTCCTAGTTAATTTAATTGCTTTATTTTAGTAGTCGTTAAGTGGAACTTTGTGATTTACATTCTTTAAAATATTGATTTTTATTTTCCTTTTAGAGTTTTAATCTAGATATTTAGTTTTCAACCTTCCCTGTGGGATCGACCTGGTCTTAACCAGATTACTACTTGCACGTCTACGTACACTTAGGTATTGCACACAAGCACACACAAATAATTTTCGTGTCAAGTTTTTGGTGCCATTGCAGGGGAAGGTGATAAGCTAACGCTTAGATTACCTCAGTCTATCTTTATCTATTTCTATTTTCCTTTTTCTTTTTGTCCTTTAGCTTAAAACCTATTAGGATCTTTTCCCTTTCATGTCTGATAATTCCATTGAAGGAATTTACAGAAATCCACTCTACTCATCTGATTCCTCTAGTTCTATTAACCCTGTAGCTGCACCTACAGATTCAATGGGTGACAATCAAAGTGAAAATGGTGAGAATGTGGTGGTGCCTATTGATGATTTGCTACGTCCTTTGTGCGATCTCATGCAACCCGAACATGCACCTACGCCTTCTTGTATTCTCATCCCACCCCGTTGTGGACACGCGGAATCGGACCACTTCTCTCTGTTTGAGATTGTTTTGAAATTGATTTGAATCAAAGGAAGAAAAGGTCTGTTGAAAACAGATACAGAGTCGCCACTTGGTCTTTAAGGAACCAAGAAACCTAATTTGACTCACCCAAGCGGATAAGGGCACCGGCCCTTCATAACCAAAGAACTTGGTTCGGGGTTTTGGTACGAGAGAGGAAGGAGCCTTTGTCACGACTAAAACACCCTCAACTCGCCCCGTCTTTCGACGGGCCTCAATTAGCATCCAAATAATCATCTTATACTATGTATGGTTCGTCAATTAATACTATGATAGTATATTACATTACATAAGAGACATGAAAATGGAAGATCTAAAGATAAAATATCATTCATAAGATCTAAATCAAATATCATGCAATGTAAAGTGAAAGATCACACAAATAAACCTAGGAAAAATCGTCTATTCATATATCAATTAATCAAGTTTTCCTAATCTAAAGGGGGACATGAATTGTTCTTGAAACAAATAAACAAAGAAATCAAAATATGCTTAACAAGCTAGTATGATGCATGTTATTCTTTGAGAAAAGAAGATCTCTCAATCCCCGGGACGGATGAGAAAGGATGATTAGATCCAAGGGGAAGCATGAACGTGTGATCAAGTTCATTCCTTATAATCTTCTTAGATTAAGAGTTATAAAAACCCCAAATCTTGCATGGATGCAATGTATGTATCTAAAATGTGCAAAGGTTGTAGTGTGTTTTGTGTACATGGATTTCTAGAATGACTTAGAAGTCTAAAATGTGTATGAATGAATGGATTAAATCAACATGGGATATATACAAATGTAGTATGAACTACTTCCTAAGATATGAGCTAATTTAGAATGCATATAAGCATTAAATCAAAGAATAAAAGTTGAAAGGTGCTTGCTGTGAATAGTGGACAGACTGCATGTATTACTTTGTAACATTATAATGGGAGGTCAAACATGCCTAGAAAAATGTAAGAAAAATCAGAGATCATCCTTATTGTGTCTAGAAAATAACCCAAAAAGCCAAACATCAATAGCTATCACAGATTAAAAGAAATAAATCAGAATGTACACATGACTCAGAAACAAAAGCTGCACTGTTGACTGATTTTGTATGATTTTTCATAAATCAAATAAAAGGTTTATGATGACCCATTATATATCAAAAGTTTCCTAAGACACCCAAGTTTTATAAAAAAAATAGAAAAGATATATATACAGTGATGAAAATATCCAGAATAAGTGCAAGAAGTTGGGTGAACATTCTGTGAGAACAGAGGCAGATTATGAATATGAACTTATTACATCCAAAACAAATACTTTCACATTTCTATAATTGATGGGAAAAATTGGGGACAAACTATGATGTCTTAGGAAGATTTTCCAAGTGGTTTCATCATCATAACTCGAGTATTTAATTCAAAACAAATCTTTGAATCTGAACAGCTCACTGTTTTGGATCATTGTTTTGGAGATTTTGGGGAAAACAAAGTTTTGTTTCTTGAAACCAAATGAGAGGGATTGAGAGGGGTTTTGAAATAGATGTTTTGAAAACATATTTTCAACACTCAATAAGGATTATAACCACTTAGAACACCAACATCAAACTCATCATTAAGAACCTCCAAGATTGTTGGAGAGATTTATTTTTATTTTGAACATAACTTCAATACATTTCAAGAATACCTTGGAAGTATTGAGGTTATGATCATCATCTATCAAACATGTTTTTGAGGTCAAGAGCTACTATCCATAAGGATTCACTCACCCCAAACTTCATGTCATCACTTAGATGATGATGAACTAGTAAGTAAATAAAGAAAATCAAAAAGAAATGAGATAAGAAGAGATGAACATATATATAATCAAAGCAAGTAAATAGCAATCAATAGATGATAATCAATGTGATTTTGGACTTGTAGCTTGGTGTTTCACTCATAGATTTTGACATTTGGACATGGAAGTAGCTTCCTAACTCAAGAATGCTCAAGAATGGTGATTGGGGGTGTTTGGGATGTGAAGTATAAGAGAGGTAATGGAAGAACACAAGATTAGAACTCACTTTCTATAGCAAAATAGTAGGAGGAAGCTCCTTTTCTCTCTTCTAAACCTATCTCTACCTCTCTTCTTCTCTACAACTTTTCAAGCTTTTGCACTTGGCCCCCCCAAAATGAAGAGCAATGGGGGGTTTAAATAGGCCAATTTGGGGTGGTTTTGGGGTTTTAGAAGTACTCCCATTGGTCCCAAACAACTGTGAACATAAAACTATGTCGTTTTGGCTTTCAATTAATCAAATTGGACCCCCAAAAAAATTACAAAAATGGACTCTGCGAGGTTTGAGTGCCGCGGCGGCACTGGACCAGTGCCGCGGCGGCAGTGGGCCAGTGCCGCGGCGGCAGTGCTCCTCTGAAGCCCAGAAAATTACGTTTAGGCCCCCAGAGGTTCCGGTATTCGCGAAAAGGCCCTATTTTGTCCGAAATTCACAGAAAATGCATACGAACTCCAAATTGAGGTTGTGATATACCGTTGGAAAGGTAATGGAGTCTACTTTACATAAAAAAAAGTTCGGGGATAGGTCACTTTGAAAAGTTTTGCGGTATTCGCGATAAATGCTGATTTGATCGCCTTTTTCGCCTTCGGAAATTCAAAATAAATTCGTTTTAAATCCAGGAATTATGTGCGATATACCGTTGGAAAGCTATTGACCTCTAGTATCCATGAAAAATATTTGAAAATTGTTTTGGTGCCCCGGTTCCAAAGTCAAATTCTGGTCAAACTGGTCAAACCTGGGATTCCCGGGAAGTTCTGGAAACCTCCGGGAGTTCCCAGGAGCTGACGTTCTCGCTCGATTTTCTTTTGGAACTTGTTTTAACACTTATCTCATGATTCTGGTGAATTCGGACGATTTCAGTCAAACTTGGTCAAACTTGGTCAAACCTGGTCAAACCTTGGTCAAACCTAGTCAAACCTTGGTCAAACCGGTCAACGGGGACTTTCCGGGAACTTCCGGGACTTCCGGGGGTCTCTGGGAGCTGACGATTTCACCCGATTTCTTTTAAAAACTCGTTTTAATACTTTTCTAATGATATAGCATGTTTTCAGAACTTTGGGACCAAATCTGGGAGTTTTCGGGCTTTCAGGGGCATTTTGGTCAATCTGAGCATTCTGAGAGATAGAGCTGACTTCCAGGAGTCCTTTTGAGTCTTTTACGATCATTGTGAACCACCAAGTTATGGGTCTCCTAAATCTGATAGCCGACAAAATGGGGTGTCTACAGTTTGCCCCTCTTTGGCAGGAACTTGCGAGGCAACGCATGTCGCAAGCGAGTGCCAAAGTTTTGAAGAGACAGGTCTTTTTGGAGGCTATAGATTTAGGATAAAAAGCGTTGCAAAAAGATGCAATGATGCTGAGGCTACTGCTGGTCGTGCTCTGTGTGAGCTGCCTACGTATCCCAAGGGGAATCAGACCAGGACGTAGTTCAGGGCACAAAAAAACAAATCACATATGCACAACAAGACATGCGGATGCTATGCTATGAGGATGATATGCAATGCATGGATGTGATATGAATTATGTCATGAGTCCTATCATGCCTAGTGTTGTGACCCTAGTATGAGCCGGTGTTGTGGGGCGTGTGCCACTCCAAGTGGACTTATGTTGTGTTGGTATTTCTAACTGTGATGCAGTTATTGACCCGAATAGGGACATCAAGGTTTGAATACTCTAAGTCTTGGAGCAAACTTCTGAATTTTGGGAAGTGTGCTTCGCAAGCGAATGTAATTGGATGTGGGGTCCCGGAGGACTATATTCGGAGATGCCGTTTGATAGTTAACCGACGGACATGGAAGCCCTGGAAATTAAGAGACGGACACAGAAGTCAAGAGATGTCAAGTGATGGACATGAAATCCTGAGATGCCAAGCGATGAACATGGAAGCCCCATTAATGGACATAGAAGCCTAAGATTTTGAATGAGAATGATGAACACGGCATATTTTGAATGAGAGTGATGATAAACCAATGATGATTAATGAACTGACGATGTACGAATCGAGCTGATGAGTCGATAATGAACTACTGTGACTATCATGGATTGGATCAACAGTTAGGCTAACCGTGACCGGAAGAAGTGACGATGCACGAATCGAGATGATGAGTCAACAGTGAACTACTGTGACTATCATGGATTGAACTGACGATCAAATTAATCGAGAAGACGAGTCGACAGTGAACTAATGTGACTATCATGATTGAACTGACGATGTACGAATCGAGAAGACGAGTCAACAGTGAACTTACTGTGACTGTCATGATTGAACTGACGATGTACGAATCGAGATGACGAGTCGATAGTGAACTTACTATGACTGTTATAGATTGAACTAATGATGTACGAATCAAGAAGACGAGTTGACAGTGAACTACTGTGACTGTCGTAGATTGAACTGACGATGCACAAATCGATATGCCTGCTGGGGATTAAACTGAATCTGTTGGGGATGAAGCGACTCTTTCTGGGATCTCTCTTCAACTACTTCTCTTGACCGGGAACCAGGATTCAAATTTGAATCTCTCATAATTGATCAAATCTTGCTGGCCCGGAACCGGGATCCATCAATAGCCACTCATGGACTTGTATTGCTTGGAGATGAAGGAAAATCAACAGCCACTCATGGACTTATGTTGCATGGACGAGGGAAGGTAATCAACAGCCACTCATGGACTTATGTTGCAAGGAGATGATGGTCAACTTTCGATGGTTTGGAAAGGGATGAAATTCGCATTTGCCCTAAGTTTGGACGCTTCTCATGCTGACGCCTTAACCGGTACAGTAATGGTGTTTGGTACTCCTGCTTGTATTGGCATGCTCTTTATAACTTGATTTGAAAATTTTATTAGTCACTGTTGACTTACACATTTGAGACTACAACAGACTCAAAAACTTGACAGACATTGACGCACGAGGACGACACATTTGACACCAAAATGAAACAAGCTCGTCTTGTCAAAACTTGATGTGCTTTTGTCATAAACGATGTACCATTTCTCTTTTGGTGTTCACCCCTCATCTCAACATGGTAGCACTTTGCTGATAAATCTGATTTTTGAAAATTCCTCCTTAGTGATCTAGTCAATTTTCTACTTCTCCCAGGAAGTGCTTTGAATTAGTGCCTTAGCTTTTAGAGTAAAAGATGCTCTATTTCAAAATTTTCAAAACAACTTGGTAACTTGAAAACTGGCCCTCGGTGTGAAGGGATTGTGTCAGGTAAACGGAGTTTGCCCCTAGTTTGAGGCGTACAAAGTGGGATTCATAAGCAAACGAGGTGGGTGACCGAAGTTTGCCCCTAGTTTGGATGATGGTTTATTGGAGGTTTTGGGTAAACGAGGTAGGTGACCGAAGTTTGCCCCTTGTATGAAGGGTAGATAGTAAAAGTCAGGCAAACGAGGTGGGTAGCCGAAGTTTGCCCCTAGTGTGGAAGGTGATTTTCTGTCTTGAGGCATGGACCGTGACTTTAATCTCTCAAATGCTCATAACTTTTTCCTAGGCACCAGTGAGGTGACCTAACGAGCTCTTTTCTCTCTTTTGTTATTTCTCACCTTGGATTTAACTCTAATTTTTGCCTAGGCGTCCTTTCGGATTTTCGACCTAGCGAGCCATCCTTCTTTTTTCTTTTTTTAAAAGTCTGCCTACGTACCCCCAAGTGGGGATCAGGTCCAACGTAGTTCGGGCCATGGTTGAAAAGAAGCGGGTTGATTTTTAGGTAGGTGGGGTGACCGAACCGATGTGGTTGCCTACGTATCCCCGAGTGGGAATCAGGTCGAGCGTAGTTCAAGGCAAGGTCTGAAATAAGGGGTTAGAGGTATGAGGGTTTTTCAAACCAATCGTCAAAGGAGTTCAAACTTGAGCCACTTGTGGTAGCTTTGAATGAAAGGATTTAGTTTCATTCTCCCTTTCTTTTCTTTTTCTTTTTCTTTTTGTTTTGTTTTGAGGATTGATCCTTTTCACTTTCGCCTAGCCAGTCAATTTTGCCTTTTAATGTAGTCGATTCTTGTGAAATCTTTCAATCGCAATCTCAGAATTTCAGAATGTGCATGTCAGCTCTCGGAATTTATTTGTGGTCATTCTGTGCCTTTTGAAATGTGATCTTGGCACGTTCTTAAGATGTATTTTGAAGCGTATGATTCTATCAAAATTTTCCTCCAACATTTTGACTGGCTAGGGTCAGATTTTGGAAATCAACACCTTTTTCAGCTCTAACTTTTGCCTAGGTACCCTTTCGGGTTTTCAACCTAGCGAGCTTTTTCTTTTCTTTTCTTTTCTTTTTTTTTTTTCTTTTTTTTGTGAAAGTGGAGATGAAACTCACTGGAATGTTTGGCTACCATCAAGGGCTAAGTTTGCATTGCTTTCAATCGGACAGATTGTGTGGCTCCCAATTGGATTGGGCTTAAGGCTTCGAAATGGTGGAAAAGGGTGTTGGGCAAGCCCCAAGTCAGTTCCAAGTATGTCTTTTCAAGATTGAGACAAGAGCATCTTTACATTCTTAAAGTAAGACTATTCAATTCTAGCTCTTCATCAGTGTCAGTGCAAAATTGACTTTGACCTTTCAGGATTTTCTATTTGAGTTAAAAATAAAGAAAACTATTTTTTTTTAGCATAGTAATATCCATGGTAATTTGAAAAGTGACACTTCAGTTCAACGATTCATGCATCTATGACTGGGCACATCAGATTAGGCAAAATGAGACTTCATTCCATCAGTAGAGAAGGATTACAGACTCATTAACAACTTGATGACAAACAGACTCAACCACAAGACTAAACTTGAAATAGACAAAACACACAACAGACTCGACTGGACTCGACCCGGTCTCAAATGGAATGTCACAGTGACTCACTTATTCTTTTATTATTTTTTTTTAAAAGAGCATCTTCATTTGGCTCTCTAGCAAGAGCTCCAAACACCATCACTTTACTGCGTAGCTTCAACATTCATTAGCATCGACGGAAGGGATCATTCGATCGGTTGGTCCAAGCCAAGATAGTGGATAGGATTAGGATGGGATACATCCTCTATGAGGTTCTGAATGTCATGGCGGAGGCGGATGCATTGATCGGTGGCATGGCCTAGATTTTGATGGTAAGCACATCGTAGGCTCATGTTGTAGTGGGAGGGTATGGGATCCGGTAGCGGTTTGTGAGGGAGGAGCTGTAGGTGGCCCTTTCTGAGTAAGTGGTCCAAGGCTGTGGAAAGAGGAACATCAAGTTTGGAGAATTCGCGAGGGCCTTTTGGGCGATTTGGCGGAATGGACCGGTATGGACGAAGGGCGCAGGCCATTGATTGGTTGCTAAGTGCATTGATATCCGGGGAGTCCAGGGAGTAGTTAGGTCTCTTGGACTGGTGTTGGGGTTCATCCTTTTTGAACTTTCCTTCTCTGATGGCATCCTCTATTCTGGTGCCTATTTCAAATAGCTCTTCGAATGTGGAGATGGATTGGTAGAATAGCTTGTCATGATATACTGGTTGCATGTTCTTGACCAGCATACGTACTTGCTCTTTCTCAGCAGGCCTGTGGATCATTTGGGCTACTTAATTCCTCCATCTGCTCAAGAATGCAGCGAAGGACTCATTGAAATTCTGCCTGGTAGTTTCCAGATCTCGGATGGTGACATCAAGCTCTTGGTTGTAGGAGTAATGATCAATGAAAGGTCTAGCAACATCTTCCCAAACTCGGGTCTTGGAAGTTTCAAGGGTTAGGAACCAGGATAGTGCGGCTTTCTGGAGGGTTTGAGGGAACAGCATCGCAATGTGCTCATGAGTGCAGCCCATCGATTGGAAGATGCTCATGCACAACTTGATGTGACTTTTTGGATTCCCTGTTCCGTCAAAACGGTCGATGGCAGGCATCTTGAAATTCTCTGGCAGTTTCAGCTTGATAGGCTCAAAGAGGCCTTCCAGGTCCAACATGTAATCATCGACCCCCTTACTTTTCCTCAGTACGCTTTCCAACTTGTCAACCTTATCCATTTTCTCTTGAAGCTTCTTCTCATACGCAAACGGTGGGACCCCTTGAAACCAGTCTTCCTCCCCATTATTCTCAGGTGGGGGTGCTTCAAACTCCGGTGGTGGAAACCCGGGCGGAGGTTGCGGCCGCTGCTGCTTCAATTCTTCCATGAAACTCAAAACTTGGGCCAGGCGATCAGATTGCTGGCTTATGGTTGTTCCCAACACAGTGACCTTATTTTCTAATTCTTCTTGATTCATGCTGAAGTAACTTGGTGGGCAGATCTTGACCAAACGACTGTTCGAACTTCTGACCTAAGACGAGGATCCTAGCTGCTGACTCCGGGAATCTATACTGACCTGACAGATTTTAAGAGGATTAGATCAGATTTTGACAGAGGCAATCAGACAGACAGTGACAGTGACAGGTATGGACAGACTTGTGTACAGACTGACTGAGACAGTGCGTACAGACTGGTAGGAATTGTGTATGCATATGAGACAAGCATGCGGATGCGAGTCCTAAGCTAAATGATGCCCCTACTTCTAACAGATAGCAGTTAAACAAATAAGGTCCTAGCCATACAGAGTGTGCTAACCTTACTTTCCAGTATGATCACCAAGGGATAACAGGGATTTCCGGGATACTTTGGGAATTTCGGATAGAGTTTCTGGGAGAAACATGGGTTTGGAAGATTCGGAGAAATTTCTAGAAGTCATTTGAGTTTCTAGGAGAAATAAGGATTTCTGGTTGATTTGGACTGAGGTTCTAGGAGAAACTGGTATTTTGGGTATTTCTGAGAAATATGGATAGAGTTTCCAGGGGAAACAAGTATATCTGGGCATTTCTGGGTGATTTGGGCAGAGATGCTGGGATTTTTGGAGAATCTGGGAGATTTGGGCAGAGCTTCTGGGAAAACAGGTACTTTGGATATTTCTAGGAAATTTAGATAGCATTTCTGGGAGATAGGACAGAGTTTCTGGGAGACACTGGTATATCTGGGAAATCAGGGAGATTTAGACAGAGTTACTGGAAAAAACTGGTTAATATGGTTATATCTAGGATATCTGGACAGAGTTTCTGGGAGGAACAGGTTACGATGGTGATCATACTGTCTAGCTAGTTTTCATACTCCTATGTCCTAGGACCAACAAACAAGGTTTGCGGTGTATATCTTTGTGAACATGGAGCAGACATCCTTGTCATGGTGCCTAGGCAGGTCAACTCAATGTGATCACATGTGAGTGATTGCCATGGGGATCATAAGAAAGAAGTTCTGCCTCATGCCACATAAGCTTCTACACCGCGCAGGTAATCCCGTCAGGGCATACAACAGTTATATCACATTGTCCTATCTGAAAAGATAAATGAATAGTCCTATGAAAGGTTCTACAGGAATCTATATGCAAAGGCTGGGTTTAGTCAAAGAGGGTCCGTTGACGAGAGTTCCAATATACCGTCAGGGAGATAGTACGGAGGTTTTTACTCTTTTGATATACCTTGGAAGGTACAGTATCAACGGTGACTTGTGCCCTGGCACAGCAAGACCTGAACAATGTCAGTGCCGCGTTTCAGACACAGTCGGAGGGGGGAAATGCAAGAGTGCAATGCGGTGAACCAGACACAGTAAAAAGATGATTTTAAGGATGCTTCTTATGAGTCAAACCTCTGTATTATTTTGTTTTGAAAATAAATATCCCCAGCAGAGTCGCCAGATTGTGGACACGCGGAATCGGACCACTTCTCTCTGTTTGAGATTGTTTTGAAATTGATTTGAATCAAAGGAAGAAAAGGTCTGTTGAAAACAGATACAGAGTCGCCACTTGGTCTTTAAGGAACCAAGAAACCTAATTTGACTCACCCAAGCGGATAAGGGCACCGGCCCTTCATAACCAAAGAACTTGGTTCGGGGTTTTGGTACGAGAGAGGAAGGAGCCTTTGTCACGACTAAAACACCCTCAACTCGCCCCGTCTTTCGACGGGCCTCAATTAGCATCCAAATAATCATCTTATACTATGTATGGTTCGTCAATTAATACTATGATAGTATATTACATTACATAAGAGACTTGAAAATGGAAGATCTAAAGATAAAATATCATTCATAAGATCTAAATCAAATATCATGCAATGTAAAGTGAAAGATCACACAAATAAACCTAGGAAAAATCGTCTATTCATATATCAATTAATCAAGTTTTCCTAATCTAAAGGGGGACATGAATTGTTCTTGAAACAAATAAACAAAGAAATCAAAATATGCTTAACAAGCTAGTATGATGCATGTTATTCTTTGAGAAAAGAAGATCTCTCAATCCCCGGGACGGATGAGAAAGGATGATTAGATCCAAGGGGAAGCATGAACGTGTGATCAAGTTCATTCCTTATAATCTTCTTAGATTAAGAGTTATAAAAACCCCAAATCTTGCATGGATGCAATGTATGTATCTAAAATGTGCAAAGGTTGTAGTGTGTTTTGTGTACATGGATTTCTAGAATGACTTAGAAGTCTAAAATGTGTATGAATGAATGGATTAAATCAACATGGGATATATACAAATGTAGTATGAACTACTTCCTAAGATATGAGCTAATTTAGAATGCATATAAGCATTAAATCAAAGAATGAAAGTTGAAAGGTGCTTGCTGTGAATAGTGGACAGACTGCATGTATTACTTTGCAACATTATAATGGGAGGTCAAACATGCCTAGAAAAATGTAAGAAAAATCAGAGATCATCCTTATTGTGTCTAGAAAATAACCCAAAAAGCCAAACATCAATAGCTCTCACAGATTAAAAGAAATAAATCAGAATGTACACATGACTCAGAAACAAAAGCTGCACTGTTGACTGATTTTGTATGATTTTTCATAAATCAAATAAAAGGTTTATGATGACCCATTATATATCCAAAGTTTCCTAAGACACCCAAGTTTTATAAAAAAAATAGAAAAGATATATATACAGTGATGAAAATATCCAGAATAAGTGCAAGAAGTTGGGTGAACATTCTGTGGGAACAGAGGCAGATTATGAATATGAACTTCTTACATCCAAAACAAATACTTTCACATTTCTATAATTGATGGGAAAAATTGGGGACAAACTATGATGTCTTAGTAAGATTTTCCAAGTGGTTTCATCATCATAACTCGAGTATTTAATTCAAAACAAATCTTTGAATCTGAACAGCTCACTGTTTTGGATCATTGTTTTGGAGATTTTGGGGAAAACAAAGTTTTGTTTCTTGAAACCAAATGAGAGGGATTGAGAGGGGTTTTGAAATAGATGTTTTGAAAACATATTTTCAACACTCAATAAGGATTATAACCACTTAGAACACCAACATCAAACTCATCATTAAGAACCTCCAAGATTGTTGGAGAGATTTATTTTTATTTTGAACATAACTTCAATACATTTCAAGAATACCTTGGAAGTATTGAGGTTATGATCATCATCTATCAAACATGTTTTTGAGGTCAAGAGCTACTATCCATAAGGATTCACTCACCCCAAACTTCATGTCATCACTTAGATGATGATGAACTAGTAAGTAAATAAAGAAAATCAAAAAGAAATGAGATAAGAAGAGATGAACATATATATAATCAAAGCAAGTAAATAGCAATCAATAGATGATAATCAATGTGATTTTGGACTTGTAGCTTGGTGTTTCACTCATAGATTTTGACATTTGGACATGGAAGTAGCTTCCTAACTCAAGAATGCTCAAGAATGGTGATTGGGGGTGTTTGGGATGTGAAGTATAAGAGAGGTAATGGAAGAACACAAGATTAGAACTCACTTTCTATAGCAAAATAGTAGGAGGAAGCTCCTTTTCTCTCTTCTAAACCTATCTCTACCTCTCTTCTTCTCTACAACTTTTCAAGCTTTTGCACTTGGCCCCCCCAAAATGAAGAGCAATGGGGGGTTTAAATAGGCCAATTTGGGGTGGTTTTGGGGTTTTAGAAGTACTCCCATTGGTCCCAAACAACTGTGAACATAAAACTATGTCGTTTTGGCTTTCAATTAATCAAATTGGACCCCCAAAAAAATTACAAAAATGGACTCTGCGAGGTTTGAGTGCCGCGGCGGCACTGGGCCAGTGCCGCGGCGGCAGTGGGCCAGTGCCGCGGCGGCAGTGCTCCTCTGAAGCCCAGAAAATTACGTTTAGGCCCCCAGAGGTTCCGGTATTCGCGAAAAGGCCCTATTTTGTCCGAAATTCACAGAAAATGCATACGAACTCCAAATTGAGGTTGTGATATACCGTTGGAAAGGTAATGGAGTCTACTTTACATAAAAAAAAGTTCGGGGATAGGTCACTTTGAAAAGTTTTGCGGTATTCGCGATAAATGCTGATTTGATCGCCTTTTTCGCCTTCGGAAATTCAAAATAAATTCGTTTTAAATCCAGGAATTATGTGCGATATACCGTTGGAAAGCTATTGACCTCTAGTATCCATGAAAAATATTTGAAAATTGTTTTGGTGCCCCGGTTCCAAAGTCAAATTCTGGTCAAACTGGTCAAACCTGGGATTCCCGGGAAGTTCTGGAAACCTCCGGGAGTTCCCAGGAGCTGACGTTCTCGCTCGATTTTCTTTTGGAACTTGTTTTAACACTTATCTCATGATTCTGGTGAATTCGGACGATTTCAGTCAAACTTGGTCAAACTTGGTCAAACCTGGTCAAACCTTGGTCAAACCTAGTCAAACCTTGGTCAAACCGGTCAACGGGGACTTTCCGGGAACTTCCGGGACTTCCGGGGGTCTCTGGGAGCTGACGATTTCACCCGATTTCTTTTAAAAACTCGTTTTAATACTTTTCTAATGATATAGCATGTTTTCAGAACTTTGGGACCAAATCTGGGAGTTTTCGGGCTTTCAGGGGCATTTTGGTCAATCTGAGCATTCTGAGAGATAGAGCTGACTTCCAGGAGTCCTTTTGAGTCTTTTACGATCATTGTGAACCACCAAGTTATGGGTCTCCTAAATCTGATAGCCGACAAAATGGGGTGTCTACACCCGTGCGGGCGAATTCCAATTTCACAATGGAATGATTCAACTCCTTCTAACCTTTCACGGAATGGAGAGCGAGAAGGCATATCTACATGTCAAAGATTTTGAGGATGTTTGTAAAACATTCTCACAGAATTGTCCTATAGATGTGACACGTCTAATGCTATTTCCCTTCACTCTGAAGGATAAAGCAAAAGTGTGGCTACTCACTCTTAAGCCAAATTCAATCTTCACCTGGCATGCGATGAACACTGCATTTTTAAAGAAATTCTTTCCACCTCGTACGACCACTGAGCTAAAACGTCAAATAAATTCCTACAAACAAAGGAGCAATGAAACCTTCACTCAAACTTGGGAGTGTTTCAAAGATTTGATTCTCTCATGTCCACATCACGGGTATGAGAAATGGCGAACCATTAGCTACTTTTATGAAGGACTAAATGGTGAAACAAAAAAACTGGTTGAAACCATGAGCTCAGGTCCATTTCTTCGCAAAAACACAGAAGAGGCTGAAACCCACTTCGAGTGGTTAGCTGAACATGCTCATGAATGGTCTAATTCTGATGACATTCCACGCAACCAGTCAGTAGGTACAGAGGAGAAAAGCATCTATCAGTTAAAAACTGAAGATCATTTAATGATCAAATACGAAGAACTAGCAAAGAAAGTAGAAGAGTTAGGGACGAAAGGAGAAAGTTCTAGGCAGGTTTTGCCTGAAAAACCATGCGGCACATACAATATGTTGGGACACTCCACTCAATGCTGTCCCAATGTGCCGTATTTTCAAGAACAAACCCCAATGGAGGTGAACGCCATGCAAGGATATAGAAGGGCGGGGAATTCCTATAATAACAATAATAATTTTCAAACTAATAACAATCGATGGAATCATCCCAGTTTTGATTGAAAAAATGATGCTGGGATGCAAAATCAATATCAATAGCATCCCTACAATAACAATCAATATCAAGGGCAAAACAATAGATAGTCCCAACAGTTCAATCAAAATCAACAATTCAACCAAAATAGATCGAATAACTACAACCAAGCTCAACCCTCTAATAATCAACAGTCGAACGTGTACGTGCCACCACATAAAGGTGCAAGAAGAAGATCCACTCTCTAACGCAAATTTAACATAATAGTTAATTCAAATGATGAGTAAAATGTCTGCAACGTTAGAGAGAATGGATGCACAACAAGAGGGACCGGGAGGAACGTTTCCTGCCCAACCACTTCAAAATCCTAAGGGATACAACAATGGTCCCAATAATCAAAAACAGGCTAAAGTCGTGACTACTCTGAGAAGCGGCAAGATTATAGGGCAAAACATGCCTCGTTCTACTCCCGAGAAGTATGAAGAGGATGAAGTGGTAAATAAAAATGAACAATCTACTCAGGAAGAGGAGCCATCTGCTAGTAACGAACCATTAGGTTTAAATGATGAAGCTCCTAAAGAAATAGAGAAAGTTGAGAGAAGGCACGAAATAGAGCCCTTTAATGATGAATTACTAGAATGCCCTTTCCCCGCGCCTTACCCTCAAAGGCTTAAAAAACCCAAAAATAAGATAAAGAATCAGGAGTTCTTGGAACTATTTAAACAAGTCAAAATAAAACTTCCACTCCTTAATGCAATCAAACAAGTACCTGTTTAGGCTAAGTATCTTAAAGACTTGTGCACGGTTAAGAGAAGGCAAAGTGTGAAGAAACACGCTTATGTTGCTTGCCAAGCAAGTGCGATCATCCAAAATGAATTGCCTCCGAAACTCAAAGACCCTGGTACTCTAACTGTCTCATGCCAAATTGGGAATCAAAGGATAGACAACGCACTCCTCGATCTAGGAACAAGCATAAACTTGTTGTCATACTCAATTTATAAATAACTAGGGTTGGGTGAACTCAAACCTACCCGAGTTACACTATAACTGGCAGATAGGTTGGTCAAATACCCTAGAGGAGTATTAGAGGACGTCCTCGTACAGATAGACTCATTTGTCTTCCTGGTCAATTTTGTAATCTTAGACACTGAACCTGTGTCGAATCCATGCGCACAAATCCCAATGATATTCGGACTCCCATTCCTCAACACAATTGATGCCACAATAAAAATAAGAAGTGGTACAATGACCATCGTATTCGGGAATATGACTTTAAATGTCAAAATCTTTTCAAATCCCTGACCTGAAGAATACGAGGATGAGGAAGAAGTGAATTATATCGAGACGATCATCGAAGATGAGGCTGACTTTGTTGATTACAAAGACCCTTTGGAGGTAGTAGTGTCATAATTTGATGCTTTCTATCAACCTAACGATTCTACTCCATTGGACGCGGCTTTAAATCAAACTCGCCTCATGATGGAAACAAAAGAGGAGGATAGATCTAGATGCATGTGGGTAACACCATATGAACCATTGCCTCTAAAAACAAAGTTAGTTATGCCTTCAAACTTTTAGTTTCCCGGTTTGGAATTAAAAGAGCTTCCAAAGGAGCTCAAATAAGCTTTCCTAGGAAATGAAAAGACTTACCCCGTTATAATTTCATCCATGTTAAATTCTGAACAAGAGGGTAAATTAATCCAAATGCTGAAACAACATAAGGGAGCATTAGGATGGACCATTGATGACCTCAAAGGCATAAGTTCGTCCGTTTGCACCCATAAAATATATTTGGAGGATGACGCTAAACCTTCACGACAAATGCAAAGGCGTCTGAATCCCAACATGCAAGAAGTAGTAAAAAAGGAAGTCTTAAAACTACTTGACGTTGGGATCATATATCCTATATTTGACAGTCCTTGGGTTAGTCCAACTCAAGTGGTGCCAAAGAAGATGGGCATAGTGGTAATCCTAAATAAAGACTGCAAATTAGTGCCAACACGCATCCCCACCGGATGGCGGATGTGCATTGATTACCGAAAATTGAATACTCTGACCCGAAAAGATCACTTTTATTTATCATTCATGGATCAAATGTTAGAACGAGTGGCGGGTCATAAGTACTACTGCTTGTTGGACGGATATAGTGGGTATAACCAAATTGAAATCGCTCATGAAGATCAGGAGAAAATGACTTTCACGAGTCTGCTCAGTACTTTCGCCTATCGTCGTATGCCCTTCGATTTATGCAATGCGCCGGCTACATTTCAGTGGTACATGCTCAGTATATTCAGTGTTATGGTCGAGCAAATACTTGAAGTTTTCATGGACGATTTTTTGGTGTCCGGCCATAGTTTTGAAAACTATCTTGAAAATCTTGAACGTGTGCTAGCAAGATGCGAGGACAAACACCTGGTATTAAACTGGGAAAAATGTCATTTCATGGTAATCAGTGGAATAGTCCTCGGCCACATTATTTCTGACAAAGGTATCCAAGTAGATAAAGTAAAAATCGACATAATCTCGAACCTACCTGTCCCCCGTACTGTCAAGGACATTCGTTCTTTCTTGGGACATGCAGGATTTTATTGTCGCTTTATCCAAAAATTTTAGTGCAATATCCCGACCACTCTATCAACTAGTTGTTAAAGACACACCATTCGAGTGGTCGGAAAGCTGCCAAACATCGTTTGATGCACTAAAAGAACACCTTACCTGCGCACCAATAATATAGGCACCCGACTGGGGTTTGCCATTCGAACTAATGTGCGATGCTAGTGACTACGCTATTGGTGCAGTTCTAAGACAGAGGAAGGATAATAAGCCCTACGTTATCTATTATGCTAGTCGAACGCTGAATGAAGCTCAAATGAATTATAAAACTACTGAAAAAGAGTTACTAGCTATAGTCTTCGCTTTGGATAAATTCAGTTCCTATCTGATAGGATCACTAATTACCTACTTTACAGACCACTCGGCCCTTAACTATTTGCTATCCAAGAATGATGCAAAACAAAGGCTTATCCAATGGATACTCTTACTCCAAGAGTTTGATATCACAATCAAAGATAAAAAAAAGGAGTAGAGAATGTGGTCACTGACCATTTATCTCGGTTAACGTTTATTGACAATACTGAATCGCTGCCTATCAAGGATGAATTCCCAGATGAGCAACTAATGACTGTTTCCAATTTGCCCTGGTATGCGGATATAGTAAATTATCTAGTCACGGGAGAAACCCTCGAACATTGGTCAAATCAAGATAAGAAACGGTTCCTCTCGTTTCTCACGTCACTTCTTTTTTGATGACCCGTACTTGTTCAAATATTGTGCTGATCAGGTCATCAGAAGTTGTGTCCCAAATGAGGACATAACTGTAATTCTGGCCTCATGTCATTCGAAAGCCTGTGGTGGCCATTTTGCTTCACAGAACACCGTATAAAAAATCTTACATAGCAGTTTCTATTGGTCAACCATATTTAAGGATGCCTATTCTTTTTGTAAATCGTGCCAACACTGTCAAAAGCTTAGTACAATTTCAAAATGAAACTCTATGCCCCTGACTCCCATAATCATAATTGAAATTTTTTATTATTGGGGCATAGATTTCACGGGCCCATTGTGGATACCGGCATTTGGGCCCACTTTTCAAATAATTTTCAAATTCAAAGAGTCGCCACTTAATTTTTTTTAAAAAGAAAATTAAGAAACCATTTTGAAAGGAAACTAATCTTTTTCCAAAACCAAAGATAATCTGGGTCCGGGGATTATGGAATGAGAGGGGAAGGAGCCCGACGGACTAAAACACCCCCTTTCATCCTATCTCGTGATAGGCCCATACTCATCATCCTTTTAATCGAATTAATAATCTAAGTGTGCCCTCAACTAATACATACATATAAATAATACATTACACAAGCATGTTAAAAAAGGGTGCAAGATTGCTAATAATAAAATATCATTCATAAGCCACATAGTTCAAATAGCAAGCAAGATGATGTGCAAATAAGGAACTAGGAAACTTACCCAGGTTCCAGCTGCGAATTTAAATGTGCAATGCGTATATATAAAATAAACCTAAGAAAAGGTCTCTAACGCATACAAACACATAAGGCAAGACCTAGTCTAAGGTGTCGTGCATGGCGTCGAAAATCAAGAAAATCAACAAATAAAATAAACTAGAGAAGAGATGAGAAATTGTACCTCAAATGCGCTACAAAACAAAGATTAGTCCACATATTTCACATAATAATATGATATCAAAGCAATCAATCCTAATTCTCTAGCTTAGATCTAGCAAGCATGAAATCCAATTTTATCCAATAGCTAGTTCTAATCATAAGCATTAAGGTACATGAATGAATGAATGTGAACAAGAATAAAACATGGATTTATTCACAAATTTGGATCACTTAGCCTCTGGATTTAAGCTAAATTATCATTATTCAAAATATGATTTGGGTCTCAAGACATTAGGAGACCATTTGAGTTGAAATAAACAAGATTAGACAAAAACAGTAGCAGTTTTGTTTTATGAATTACAGAGAGCAGACCAGATCTTAAAAAGTAGAAAAACCATACTTCCAACCGTTGGATCTTAATGATTTTTGGATATGATATGCCTCTGTGAGTCTAGTTTATAACCCAAAAAAGAAAATCAAGGTTTGAACGGTTAGATCTCTGGGAATATGGAAAACACTAGACATCACTCAGGAATCTGTAACTCTCTATCCAGAGATCTTGTACGATTTTCTAAAAATAGTAAATGAATGAGAAACACTTAAATCTTCTTAGGGTATCTCCCTAACACATTAAGGTACTTGGAAAAAATTATTAGAGACCTGATAAATCCATTAAGATTCTGATTTATGAATTTTAAAATGGATTTGCTATTTTAAAATTTTGGACAGAGAGTTGCATGTTTTGAAATCATAAGACCAAACCATCTTAGGCATGGAATTTCATCAAAACAAAAATTACAAAGGTACTTAGATGGGTTATGAACATCCTCCAATTGGTATCATCCATTTCCAATGAATCATGACTCTATAAAAAATCTTTGATCACAATTGGTTTATGGATTCACTGCACCTTTGTTAAGTTGATGTTCATAGTTCAAAACCAAATTGATTTATGATCCTGGAAAGGACTAGAATCAAGTTTGATGATGATTAATGGGACAAATGATGAAGTAGGGAGAAATCCTAGATTCAACCTTGATGGATTCCTATCATAGATCACATAGTTGGAGATCTAGCAAGAAAATCCTAAGGTCTTACTTGATCTTATGAATTTTGGGTACAAATTATGAAAATCTACATCTGCTTCCTCTCTCAAACATATGATCCTTGAGGAATATAGATCCATGAAACCTTATTCTCCTCTTAAATTAATGGTCCTTGGAGAATATAGAGTCATTTTATTATTTCTCCTACCAAGTAAATGGTCATTGGAGACAAAATGACATTCCAACTACATAAACCTCCATGGAATATAGCATGAATTCCATGAGATTTTTAGTAAGGAGGTTCCAAACCATGAATTAAGATTTAAATTCAACCAACTACATGTAGAGATGATCATAATCCACTTTAATCCCCATATAAATCATAAGATCATAGGGAATTAGAGGATCAAACTCAAAGAAATCTAATGAGATATTGAAGATCTCATAAATCTCTTGAGAAGAATATAAACAAAGGGAAAGAAAACCAAATGTTATTTGAAAATTTTAAGTCAAAACTCTTTTATTCATAAATCCAAAGTTCTCTTTTGAATCCAAATTAATGAAACACCATGAGATTCAATCACAAATTCTAAGTGGTGTGTGATGAAATGAGGTAGGAAGAGAGGTTTTGAAGATGTGTAAAAGTCCTAGATCTAAGAATTTGTGATTGAATTGCCTAATTTTACCAAGTGATTGAGAGGTTACCTCCAAGACCTCAAAGATTACTTCTATTCCTTGTGAAATGCTTCCAAGAATCTTCAAAATTCTTCTTCAATTCTTCAAGTTCTTCAAGAAACTCTATCTTCTTCCTCTCAATTCTCTCTAATGTATGTATATAATTCTTGTCTTTCTCTCCCTTGATTCAAGTATCCCTAAATGAAGATGAAAGTTTGTTTATATAGACTATCATCTCAAGGTTAAATGGGTAAATTCGGGTGG
This sequence comes from Hydrangea macrophylla, assembly GCA_033977485.1. Lineage (NCBI taxonomy): Eukaryota > Viridiplantae > Streptophyta > Magnoliopsida > Cornales > Hydrangeaceae > Hydrangea > Hydrangea macrophylla. Next base: position 84,536,169 of record CM066987.1, on the reverse strand, counting down.
AAGCCCATGTGCAAAGTTTTCTTCTAGAACATGTGAGAAAAGCAGTCTGTTTCAGTGCGCGGCACACGATAGCTCGCGGCGGCATTTGCTGAGTGCCGGGCAGCACTCACCGAATGCCGGGTGGCAGCCAGTGAATGCCGGCGCGGCACTCAGTGAGTGCCGCCGCGTTTGTCGCGTGCCGGGGCTAACTGAATTTTGTTCTTCTTTTTAATTTTCGAATGGAATCGTAATCAAAACTTAATTTTAAGAATTAACTCCATATATCTATATATATTTGTACAAAAATGCATCCATGTGGGTGGTATGCACTCATGTGGATGGTATATTCTTTAATATACTACTTCTCCTCTTTTTATTTTTTCTTCTTTCTTCAAAAACTCTTTTATTTTATTTTATCCTCCTATCTTCTTCAAAAAAATCTTTTTATCTTCTTTTTTTTTTTCAAAACAAATTCCCAGACTGGGTTTTCTCATACGCTCTTTATCGTTCGAGTTCCCCCCCCGAATACCCAAATTCTCTTTTTTCCCTCTCTTTTTATTTTCAATTTTGCAATTTATTTTGAAGAAGGCTTTGAAGACTTTGAATTTCCTGGAAAATCTTTGAACGTCACGGTCGTCGTCATCATCGGTCTTTGAGAGGTAACCAATCCCTAGATTTGACGTTTGGTCAAAAATCGGGGTGTCTACAGTTTGCCCCTCTTTGACAGAGCTTGTAAAGCAACGCGTATCACAAGTGAATGTCAAAGCCTGTGTGAAAGACAAGCTTTTGACCAATCCGTCGAATCCTGGCAAAAACAAAAAAGTGCATTGCAAAAATTGGGTGCGCAGATGGCCAGGTGCTGGTCATGCTCAAAGGTGAGCTGCCTACGTATCCCATCGGGAATTAGACCAGGACGTAGTTCGGGCAAAGGAATAACACACAAACGTAAGTAGCCACACGGATGAATGCACCTATCCTATCGTGATGCACATGCTTAATAAATTAATGTCCCGTGTTCCCAAGCATGATGATGCTGCTTTTTTCTATCATTAGAAATGCGCCTTATATTTAACTACCTTGTTTATGCTATGGCCCTATTCTGGGATCATTATGAATGATATATGCAGGCTCTATATGAGTTTTGAGAATCGTCTGATCGACTGAGATGCGCCTTGCGCCTTACACTCCATAGTCGAATCAGGTAGCACACTGGAAGATTGAGTCGCTTCACGCCTTATACTCCATAATCCTCTAAAAATATCTGATCAATTGAGTCACTTCACGCCTTACACTCCATAGTCAAATCAGGTAGTACGCTTGGAAGATTGAGTCACTTCACGCCTTACACTCCATAATCCTCCAAATAGCATCTGATCGACTCAGCCGCTTCACGCCTTACACTCCATAGTCGAATCAGGTAGCACGCTGAAAGATTGAGTCGCTTCACGCCTTACACTCTATAATCCTCCAAAGAACATTTGATCGACTGAACCGCTTCATGCCTTACACTCCATAGTGGAATCAGGTAGCACGCTGAAAGATTGAGTCGCTTCACGCCTTATACTCCATAATCCTCCAAAGAACATTTGATTGACTGAGCCGCTTCACGCCTTACACTCCATAGTCGAATCAGGTAGCACACTGAAAGATTGAGTCGCTTCAAGCCTTACACTCCATAATCCTCCAAAGAACATCTTGAATGACTGAGCCGCTTCACGCCTTACACTCCATAGCCGAATCAAGTAGCACAGATTTGTTGCGAGATTTTGATGATAATTTTTTTTTTAAATGAGGCACAATCAATGTCGACTCTGTTTAATTCATAATTCCTAACTTTCAGGAGCCATTTTAATTTCGAATTAACTTTCCTATATCTGAAAGTACTCAGATTCAAATCCTCTTTTAAATTTCTGAAATCAGGGATCGATCATATTCAAATTGGCTTAAATTTCTCCTAATCTAGAGCCGGACCAAATCTATTTCCAAAAATTATGCTCAAACAAAATCTATTTCCAAGAATTGGAGCCAAATAGGCTTAAATTAAATCAAATTTCAAAGAATAGGAGCCAATCAGGCTCAACTTAAATCAAATCTCAAAGAATAGGAGCCAATCAGGCTTAAATGAAATCAAATTTCAAAGAATTGGAGCAAATCGGGCTCAAATCAAATCAACTTTCAAAGAATAGGAGCCAATCAGGCTTAAATTAAATCAAATTTCAAAGAATAGGAGCCAATCAGGCTTAAATTAAATCAAATTTCAAAGAATTGGAGCCAATCAGGCTTAAATTAAATCAAATTTCAAAGAATAGGAGCCAACCAGGCTTAAATTAAATCAAATTTCAAAGAATTGGAGCCAATCGGGCTCAAATCAAATCAACTTCCAAAGAATTGGAGTCAATTAGACTCCTACTCAAATTAGTATTCACAAAATCTAGGGTCGATTGGGTTCTAATCACATAAAAAATTCGGGGCCGATTAAACCTCAACTTGGTTTATTTACCGAAACTGGGTGTTTTTGACAGAATTTCTCGCAAACAGGGGTTAATTCCAATTTTCAAAAGGGCTTAAGAACTTATTTTTCAAATCTCAGGGGTCCTTTTGAAACGAGGGAAAATCTTAAGGGACATAGGAGCAAAATTCAGTGGTTCATTTATAAATATGAAAAGTTAGGAGGAAAAGACCACCTGGCACTCGTGGCGGCACTCGGTGAGGGTAACCGGCACTGAGTGCCGGCCAGCAATGCATCAAATGCCGTGCGGCACTCAGCGAGTGCCGGCGACTTTTTGTCGAGTGTCGGCCTGGCCAGCAGTGTATAAAACTTGATTTTGCTCCTTCTTTCTTTTTCACTCTCCCTTCTCTCTGCTACGAATTCCCTCTCCAAGACCCTCCCCCTCTTGATTCTTTATTCAAGCATTCATCAATCAACAAGGTATGTTCACTTCTTTAATCATCAAGATTACATCTTTACTTGATTTTGTGTTTGAAATCATGATTCTTCATGTTATTTGATTTTCTTCCCCCAAGACTTCTCATATAAACATTGATTTCTCCCCTTTTTGTTTGTAGATCTTTCAATGGCTAGTGGTTCAGGATCTTATGGTCCCCCTAGGAAGAAGTATAAGCCCCGCCCCGGCCACGACTCATCGGTTTTACTTGCCGACCCTGAAGCGCACATCACGGCACGAGCTTTCAATAGATTGGTATATTTCCCAAATCCTTTCGTGCTTATCATGAAATAATGTAATGTTATGCAATGTAGGACAAATAATGCATGTATGGATGCCCCCATGATTTCATGCACTCGAATGCAATTCAACTTATTTGTGATGTCTCCCTTTTATTGAATAATTTTCTTGCCATGGTTGGGGTTCAATGCCCAACATTATGCCTCTTGCCTTTATTGATTTCTTATGCTCATGGATTCCTCTATCTTATTACTAATGAGAATCGCACCGGCCTTGCGAGGTACATGAATTTTACACCGACCATGCTTTTATTGGACTTAAAACTTTACTATCAACGAGTCGCTTAGACTTGAAAATTTTGATTTCTTAAAACAACGAGTCATTTAGACTCGAGAATGTTCTTATCAAGGAGTCGCTTAGACTCAAAAGAATTCTTTTTCTTTGTTTCTTGAAACGACGAGTCATTTAGACTCAAAGATGCTCTTATTTTTGAACCAAGGGTCACTTATACTCAAAAGAATCTTCTTATTTCTTGAAACAATGAGTCGCTTAGACTCAAAAGAATCTTCTTATTTCTTGAAACAATGAGTCACTTAGACTCAAAAGAATTTTTATTTCTTGAAACAACGAGTCGCTTGAACTCAAAAAGAATTTTTATTTCTTGAAAAAATGGGTCTCTAAAAAAAATTTCTTCTGATTTCCAACACAAAGAGTCACTTAGACTCAAAAGGAACCTCCCTTTTTTTTATTTCTTGAAACAAAAGGTCTCTTAGACTCGAAAATTCTCCTTTTTTTTTAAAACCCGGAAATCGGAACTTCATCTAAGTTATTTGGACTCAGAGATCTCCATTTATTATTATTTTTTCAAAAAAAAAAATCTGATTACTTATTTTTTTCAACTTATTACCTCTCTTCTCTCTTTTGTTTTGTTCCCTCTTTTGCAGACTCCTGAATTTGTCCTAAAAGGCCATGGGAGTATGGCTCACGGCCGGAGGTGGTATGAGGATCTTTCTGACGAGGTCAGAACTTTGGTTAACAATGCCGGATTTGGACTCTTTGCATTATTTCTAGAGAAAAGTTTAAACGATAGGACTCATATCCAGGCCTTGGTAGAGAGATAGTGGGATACAATAAATACTCTCCACCTGCCCTTTGGGGAGATGACGATGACTCCCTTGGACTTTGCTATGATCATGGGTGTTCCGTTCGGCAGGCTTCCTATTGCTCGCTATGACGATCTCCAGACTTGTTATGAAGAGATTATCGACTTATTCGGGGCTCACCCAGGAGATTTCATAGTGCCTGCAAAATGGTTCTTGGATACTTTCAAAGGTCAGGTCTTTACCGATGACCAGATGGCTAGGGGCTTTATCATGTACGTGCTGGGTTGCTCACTGATGAGCACAAAGGGTGATACGATCAACCTTGGGTATCAAGCTTCTCTTATAGACATTGACTGCATCTCCCAGTACGACTGGGAAGGAGCAGGGTTGGCCACTCTTTACAACCATATGAGTGAGGTTTCTAGGAGAAATTCACCTTCTACCGGCGGGTACTGGAGAGCCTGGGAGGTAAAATTTTATTGACATATACCCTTTACTCTTTTCTTTTCATTTTTATATTTTGCTGACTGAATTCATTTTTTCTTTGCCTTGCAGATATGGTCTCATGAATACCTTCGCATGAGGGCTCCCAGTACTTGGGAAGGCGAGGCTGCGATTATGCCTCAGGGTTTGAAATGGAAGAAAGGAGCGACGGGCTGGAAGATTGGAGCCCACGATTTTGTAGGCTACAGAAACCTGCTTACCAACCTGCGGGAGGTTCATGTGGTGTGGAATCCTTGGGAGGCAGCCCTCCCAGAAACCAGTGCAGACATCCAAGCTGCTGTGGGTTTTTCCAGGATGAGAATCCTGATGGTGGGGGAGGTGTGTCGGGAGTGGTATCTTGGTGAGAGGGTGACTAGGCAGTCATTTGCTGCCCCTACCTTTTATGTGCCTAGGGCTCCACCTGCTACTATGAGGAGCACTGAGACTCTGGATCATGGGGACCTTATTGCTGCCCTAGGTGGGGAGAGTCTTGCAAATTATTTGGACGATCCAGATGGCTATCCAGTTTTTAGGCTGAATTCCCTTATGCACAACTTTCCTCTCATGGATGTTACCCGGGTAACAGATATTTCATCTTTTTCATTTTCTTTTTTTTCTTTTCCTTTTATTTTTCAAAAAATATTCACATAGACTTGGATTTCCCCTCTCTTTTACAGCCTGTCCCTAGGGTTGCTGACCCTCCAGCTCTCCCATAATGGAACTGGAATGTTCCTATGGTGCATATGGGCCAGGAGACCATGTATCAGCTGGACCCTTATACCCAGAATGTTCCATCCATCCCTATGCAATACGATACAGTCCCCAGAGATTATGCAGAGGAAGGCCTATCGTGTGCACATACTGTCCAACATTGGGTTCATGGACGCGAATGGAGGGTAAATCTCTTTCCGGAAACAAACTTTTATTGCTTTCTCTTCTCTTTTTTTTTTTCTTTTTTTTATACTAACGACTGTGTTCAAAATTCCTTCTAGGCTGATGGAGCAAGGGCCACTGCAGAGCTTCAGGCCAGAGCTTTGGTATTGCCATTTTATTCACTTTCATCTTATTCTTATCTCTTTTTTTCCTTCTTTTTTTTCTTTCTTTTTTTCTCTTTTTTTCCACTTATTCTTTATTTTGTTTTGTCTTTTCAGGAGGGCGAGATTCCTGCCTTGAGGAGGAAAATTCAAGAATTTCAACTGGGTCAAGGCAGTGGATATCAAGGAGGCGCTGGTGGCAGCGGCCAAGGTGGTGATGGTGGAGATGGCGGAGCTGGGGGAAGTCAGACAGCCCCGCAGGCACCCAGAAGGAATCCTCGTCGCCGACGAGGATAACTGGCCTCTCTTTCCTTTTATATTATGTCCCTGTGAGGACAAGAATTCCAAACTTTTCCTTTCTAGCAGCTTTACTTAGGCGGCTTGATGGTATTCGCGCATGGTGGCCTGTGTGCCAATTTTTGAATTTTGTTTACATTCATGCTCGATTGCCCCTTTTCCCCCCTCTTTTTTAGCTTTAGACTTTAGACATTATTCCTTTTGTTTTTTACTCAAAACATGAAGAACTTTATTGACTTATTGATGAATGGTGCTTGAATAATGGAATGGTGATATTTTTATTCAAATTTTTATGAAGGTTTGGGATAATTCCAATTACAAATCAACCCATGAGCATTTTAAACTTTGGCCGGCACTCGGAGAGGGTGGCCGGCGCTCACTGAATGCCATGCGGCACTGCCGACCGACACTCGGCGAGTGCCGCCGCTTTTCATCGAGTGCCGGTTCGAACCCCTTTCTTATAAAAAGTGCCTTTTGCTCATTTCAACACCCATTTGGAAATTCTTAAGACCCCTTTTTCCTCTTCTTCATTCATAACCTTCTTCTATTCTCCCTCTCCTTCTCCATGGCTCCAAGCTCTGACATTCTATACCCGTTGATGGATTCCCTTTTCGGTATTGACCGCCTCAACTTTGAGTGTCATAGATTGAACTACCTCTTTGCATTCCGCTGTATGTCTCTAGACGAGAGCTTACTCCGAGCGGCTATTTCATGTTGGGACCCTTCTTTGCACGTCTTCCGGTTTGGTCATGAGGAGGTTTATCTACTTTTTGAGGAATTTAGCGCCATTCTCCATACCAACCCTTATGCTGATTTGGTCATCCCCCAGATACAGGCAGGGTACATCCAAGATCTAGTGGCTCTTCTTTGTATTTCCCGAGGTGTTGTCGGCTCTTTTGTTTGCGACCGGCGTATTGACTTTGACTGACTCTCTTTTATTTATGCTCCCATGGGTGATCCTGATGATGGAGGATATCAGATTATCAGACGTAATGCCCTTTCTTTGGCTATGCTCTCCCATTTCTTATTCCAGTATTCCTCCGACATCCTTATCCCGATCGTCCGCGGTCTTCGAGAAATGTGGAGTGCTGTCATGCTTGTTCTAGGAGAAACATTACTGGGTTTGGATCATGCACAAAGTACCGGATCGATGTTTCTTTCAGGGTCACCTCATGTTTTGCAGGTCTGGCTTCTCGAGCGTTTAAGCCTCTTCACTCACCCTCCTACTGGGAGACTGCTTCCCTATGATCGCCTGGATGTTCGTTCTCTCTATTGTATGGTTGAGGGCTGGCTTTCCTGGTTTCAGAACTTGTATCGTGGGGACATTTGCTGGGTGTACCCACGATGGACTTATTGCTCTGTCACCGTGCGGCTTCCTGGGCGTCCGGGGGTTTGGTTATCTGGTGTGCATGTCACCACTTTTTACATCCCTGGACGGGTGGTTCGCCAGTTTGGATTGCTTCAGGATGTCCCAGACACCATTACGATCGACTTTTCAAGGAGCTGCGCTCTACGCCCTTCTACCATGAGACTATTTACCGAGGCTTGGCATGATAGAGTGTCGGCTCCTTTTCGAAGGGTCCCTTCTACCGAGGCTTGGCATGACAGACTATTGTACCTACTGCCGAGTACCTTCTTGAAATCCAGACTTTGGTTGGAACATAGCTTCTAGACAAACAAAAAAGGAAAAACAAGACCCTAAAAACTTATGACAAATCCTGCTTGACTCTTACTGCGCCTTTTTCTTGTGATGTATTTCAATTATTCAAAAAGTCTTTTCTTGGTATCAAGAAAATATTTTAATTATTTCAAATCATAGTTTGCACTTCTCTCATCTTTTCAGGTTATGAAATTTTCCTTTTAATGTTTCTCTTAACTCTTATTACTTTGCTTTGAGTTCTGCTCTAGAGTTTTAATCATTCTATACCATGAATCCTCATTTGCTTTCATATAGTACATATTTTGATAGCCAGTAGATCCCGTAATGGGTTTAGGTACTTTCTGGGTTCTTCGGTTTAGCAAATGAAGTTTGCCCCTAGTATAGGGACTTTGACTCTAGCTCTGGGCAAACATAAGTTTGCCCCTAGTTTGGAATAAGGAAACTCAAGATGTTGAGTTACATCAAGAGTTGGGCTTTATTTGGACCGAGGGCCTCGTGGACCCTCCCCGAGCAAGTATCAGGTCCGTAGTAGTTCAGTTAAAGTCAGAAAGGAAGTGCCTTTTAGGCAGGTTTATTTATGTGACCGAACTAGGCAGGTTGCCTATGTATCCCCTAGCAGGAATCAGGTCAAGCGTAGTTCATCAACTCTGGAGGTTTTGAAACGACAAGGTCTCAAGCAAAATATTTCTTGAGACGATCGAGGTTAATTGGTTGCTTAAACTCAACTCCATCTAGGTCCATGAGATAAGCAGCTCCTCCGGAGAGGAGCGTCTTAATAATATATGGTCCGACCCAGTTGGGTTTGAATTTACCTCGGGGGTCATAAACGGGCGCTTTAAGTTCTTTGAGGACCAGGTCACCCTCAGCAAGCTTCCTTGGGCGAACCTTTTTGTTGAAAGCACGAGCTATCCTTTTCTAATATCCCCGAGTGTGATTTATAGCAGCCAATCTTTTCTCATCTAATAGCATTAATTCTTCATATCTCCCCCGCAGCCACTCAAGTTCGGTTATCTCGCACTCGGCCAAAACTCTTAAAGATGGTATTTCAACCTCAACTGGTAGCACAGCTTCTATCCCATAGACTAATGAATATGGTGTAGCCCCTGTTAAAGTTCTTACGGAAGTTCGGTATCCCCATAATGCGAATGGTAACTTCTCATGCCAATCCCTATATATATATATATCTGTCATCTTTCCCAGGATCGCCTTTACATTCTTGTTTGTAGCTTCTACTGCTCCATTCATCTGGGGTCAGTATGGTGAGGATTGATGGTGGGTAATCTTATACTTCTCTAAGAGTGGGATAACTTCTCCCTGAAAGTGGCTCCCATGATCAGAAATAAGCTCATTTGGCACCCCGTATTTGCAGACTATGTTATTCTCTATAAAATTTGCCACATCTTTGGCCTTCAGAGTTGCATATGATGCCGCCTCCACCCATTTGGCAAAATAATCTATTGCCACGATTATGTACCGGTGTCCATTTGAAGCTTTCGGAATCACTTCCCCGATGATATCAATACCCCATACAGAGAACGGCCAGGGGGTGGTCATGCTGTAAAGTTGGGAAGGTGGGGTGTGCATAAGATTTGCATGGATTTGACACTTATGGCATTTCCTTACATATTCACAACAATCCTTATCCAAGATCGTCCAATAGTATCCCTGCCGAATTATCTTTCTGGCCAACATATGCCCATTCATGTGGGGCCCACAGACTCCTTCATGTATTTCTTCCATCATTTCTCTTACTTCCCTTCCATGCAGACATTCCAAGTTATAACCGGTATAGGACTTTTTCCATAATTTTCCTGCATAAATCACAAACTGAGCTGAGAACCTCTGAATCGCCTTCTTATCCTTTTCTGATGCCCCTTCAGGGTATTTTTCTCTCTCAATGAACCTCCAAGCGTCTGCATACCATGGTACTTCTGTTTTTTCTTCTCCTTCAATGGCTACAATTCTCTCATATGAGGGTCGGGTTCTTTCTTCTATGGACAGGGGAATCATGGTAACTCCTACAGGGATTTGGATCATCGAGGCCAAAGTCGCTAAAGAATCAGCTAGTTGATTTTCCTCACGAGGAAGGTAATAGAATGAGATTTTTCTAAACTATATTTTTAGGCTCTCCAGGTATTCATGGTAAGGTCTCAATTTCTCATGTTTTATCCTCCAATCACCTCTTACTTGTGATATTATCAGATTCGAATCCCCAAAAACATCAATCTCATCAATTTTTAAGGCCAAGGCTGCTTCCATCCCAATTATGCACGCCTCATATTCTGCCTTGTTGTTGGTTGAGTTATACTCAAGCTTAACAGCCAACGGGGTGGGGGCTCCTCTAGGTGACATGAGGATGATTCCAACTCCGTATCCTACCTGATTGGCTGCTCCATCAAAATAAATTCTGCACCGGTCTTCTTCTACTTTCATCACCCCCTCATCGGGAAACTTAAACTCTTCCCTTACCTCGGATTCTATGGCAAGGTCGGCTAAGTATTCGGAGACAGCTCTCCCTTTGACAGATTTGGAAGTGACATATCTTATATCAAATTCAGCTAACATCATGGTCCAGCGAGAGATCCTACTGGTTAAGGCAGGTTTTTCAAAGAGGTATTTAAGTGGGTCCATTCGGGATATTAGGGTGACGGGGAAGGCTAACATATAATGCCTAAGGTGACGCATACACCATACCAAAGCCTAACATGCTTTCTCTAATGGTGAATAGTTTAACTCATATCCAGTCATTCTTTTACTCAGGTAATATATGGCTTTCTCTACGCGCCCCTCTTCCTCTTCTTGAGCCAACATGCACCCCATGGAATTTTCGGTAACTGATAGATAAAGCAATAAAGGCTTTCCAGGTTTGGGAGTTGATAGGACAGGTGGGTTTTGGAGATAGGTTTTGATTTTCTCGAAGGCTTTCTGGCATTGGTCATCCCATTCAATCTTTTCCCCTTTCCTCAATAACTTGAATAGCGGGTCACAGGTCATGGTGAGTTTGGATATGAAACGGCTGATGAACTGTATTCTCCCTAAGAACCCCCTCAACTCCTTTTCATTTCGGGGTGACGGCATTTCGGTTATGGCTTGAATTTTGGTCGGATCTACCTCAATCCCCCTCTGTGTAATCAGAAACCCCAACAATTTCCCCGTGGTAACCCCAAAAGTACATTTCTGTGGGTTTAATCTCATTCTGAATTTTCTCAATCTCTCAAAGAATTTTCTTAGTGCTTTTAAGTGCCCTTTCCTCTCCTTGGACTTCACTATCATGTTGTCCACATACACCTCTACTTCTTTATGGATCATGTCATGTAGCAAGGTGGTGGCGGCTCTTTGATAAGTCGCCCCTGCGTTCTTAAGCCCAAATGGCATAACTCTGTAACAATAAGTCCCCCATGGTGTGATAAAGGTAGTCTTTTTCCTATCCTAAGGTGCCATCAATATCTGGTTGTACCCTGAGAACCCATACATGAAAGATAAGAGTTCAAGTCCCGCCGTATTGTCTACTAACACATCAATGTGAGGTAGTAGAAAATCGTCCTTAGGGCTGGCCCTATTCAAATCCTGGAAATCCACACAAACCCTAACGCGACCATCCTTTTTTGGAACTGGTACGATATTAGCGACCCATTGTGGATACTCAGTGACAATCAAGAATCCAGCTCTCAACTGATTTTCGACTTCCTCTTTCACTTTTAGCGCCCATTCAGGCCCCATTCGCCTCAATTTTTGTTTTACGGGTTTTGAATTCGGAAAAAGGGGAATATGATGTTGGACTATTTCTGGATCAATCCCTGGTATATCATCATAGGACCATGCAAAGACATCTTTGAATTCACTTAATAAATTGATTAACTCTTTGCTTTCCTCTTTACTAAGTGTGGAGCCAATAGAAACATTTTGTGGATTATTTTCATTTCCCAAATTAATTGTTAAAGTGCCTTCAATGATTTTACATGCAGATTCATTTTCCTTTTTAATTAATTTTTGCAATTCATCTGGTATTTCTCTACATTCATCACATTCATCACCATTATTATGCACAGTCGAGTAAGCAGAATTAGTCATATTCTCATTAATTTTCTTGGGAGCAATTACAACAGACATGGAAATTGAAAGACGCCTCATTTGGGCTAATACAGACTCTGGGTGAGGGGGATACCTATCACTAGACTCAAAAACCCATTCTTTCTTCTTTTCCCCTCCAAGGTCAGTGATGAAGCATTCTTCCAGGCCCTCTGTCTGAGTTACTTCCCCTATTTCTTCTTCCTTTGACTCTTTTCCAAACTCTACTTTTTCCCTTTCTGTCTTTTCCTTGCTCCCTCCTTCACCTCTATTCTGCCCATCTTTATTGATGATTTCCCCGGTATTACCCTTCCCGATCCCTCTGTGTTCTTCTTCTAGCAGGTCCTTCATTGCCAGGCCATCCAAGGTGCACACCCAATACTGAATAGTGGTAGATTTCATGGGTATCTCCAGGTAAGGGTCCTCATAGTCAGAGAAGTCATGTGCAAAGAAAATCTCAAACCCCGGCTTCATGCGTTTTTCCACTTTATCCAACCATGGCTCTGGGAAACCGCAAAATGGGAACTCCTCTCCTTCTCTGATGAAGTATCCATTGAGAGTTTTTGAGTATGGTTCCATTGGCGCATCGGCCGATTTCTTCTTTTCCTTCATTTCTTCGTTTGACGGCTGATATCCCAACCCGCGGGTATGTGTTTGTGTAACAATGTTTGGAAATTCAGACACTCCTTGATGCTTCTTACCTAGACACATCCCCGGGAAGAATCCCATCTTTCTCATAATTTCAGCCACCAACGGGCTTGCATACTGATCGAAATAGAGTGGTAAAAACTCTTTTGGCCTACTGTCTTCTACCATGTTGATGAACTCAAACCCGCCCAAGCTTGTCTCTTCCCCTTGTACTTGCACTTCCAAAACCGGGGCACTAGATGAAACCCCAGGTACATGTATCCAACTATCACCTAGAACATCACAAACTTTACCTTTCCAAATGTATTTGACCTTCTGATGGATGGTTGACGGGATGGCGCCTAAACTGTCCATCCATGGCCTCCCCAGAAGTAGATTAAAAGATGCAGGAATATCGATAATCTGGAATTCTGCCTCTTTTTCACCTGTCCTAATAGATAGATTCAGAAAAATGATTCCCATAACTGCCCGCTGAGTATTGTCATAGGCCCTTACCTTTTGCTCTGACGGTATAAATGTTGCTTCATCAAGCCCCATCCTTTTAGCTGTTCGAAATGGGCATACATTCAATGAGGACCCGTTGTCGACATGACAACCAGGCAAGGAATTTCCTAGATACTCGACAGTAATATGCAATGGTTTGTTATGAGCCGGTCCCCCAGGGGGTAAGTCAGCTTCAGTAAAGGAGATAGCAGGAGCCGAGCTCTTACTGATCATGCTAACAAGATCTTCTGGTGTGATACTAATGGAGACATCAGATTGATTAAGAGCATCGAGAACCGCTTGTCTATGACACTTGGAAGCGATTAATAAACCCCATATAGTGATATTTGCTTGTGTCTTCTTCATCTGTCTCAGAACCCTATCTTCCTCTTCTTCTTCATTCAGCTTCCCCTTTCCTTTATCCAACTCTTGGCCTGAGTGGTCCTCCTCAAGTTCATGTGGTTTGAAGTGCCTCCCCGATCGTGTTAGATGACTGACTTCTTCTTTGAACCAAAGATCATCTTGTGCTTCAGTGCCTCCCGGGTTTTTATCTTCTTTCTCACTTTCGTACCGAAGGTCATCCTTTACTTTATTAATGCCCTGAATTTCACCCTCTTTGTTCTAAATGGAGGTGTCTTCTTCAGGTGTCCACCAATCCGCATCAGGAGCTTTTCCTATCACCTTTCCCTTGTTTCCTTCAATTAGTTTGCTTAAAGTACAAATGTCCAAATCTCCCTGTATCTGACGAAGCTTCCTCAGACACCCCAACTTAGTGATCAATGTTGACAGATCGAAAGAGCTTTCTCCACTTTCCACACAGTAAACCCTAGGTGGCGGTACCGCATGATGATTTGGTAGTAGATTCTTGGTGATGTTTGGCGAGTTGGTGGGTGGTTCAGATATTACCTTTTTATCTATCAGATCCTGGATTTCATGTCTCAACCTTAAGCATCGATTGGTTGAGTGTCATTGCTCTTGATGGAATTTGTAGTAAAGATCAGTTTTGAAATTTGGAGGTAGTGGAGGTGCCCCTTTGCTAGTAGCCTATCCAAAGCGGTGGACAATGATACTCCTAAATCTGAGAACTCCCTTAAAGGTTTATCTCCTCCTCTCTTCAGGTAATTTCTGACGATGTCAAACTTCTTCTCCGGTTCGCTTAGTGCATTTACATCTGTAGGATTTGAATGGCTTCTTGAATTCCCTCCTCCTGTCCCATAATTTGGACGCTTATACCTGCTCACCGACTCTTCTCTTTTGATCTTTCCATGTTTAATGGCGTCTTCTATCCTTGTCCCAATTTCAAACAACTCAGCAAAGGTATGAATACATTGATACATTAGTTTCTCCTGGTAAACACTCTGCAGGTTCTTGATTACAATCCGTATTTGTTCCTTCTCTGATGGCCGTTGGGTCATTTTTGCAGCTTTCCCTCTCCATCATGCCAAGAATTCAGCAAATGACTCTCTATTCTCTTGCATGGTTGTTTCCAGATCCCTCATAGTTACATCGAGTTCTTGGTTGTATTCATATTGGGTGACGAAAGCTTTCACTACTTCTTCCCATATACGACTTTTGCTTGGCTCTAATGTTAAATACCAAGATAAAGCTGCCCCGGTCAGAGTTTGTTGAAACAGCATGGCCATCATGGAAGGACTTAGGCCACTTGGTTGAAAGGCCCAGATGCACATCCTCACATGGTTTCTAGGGTTGCCAGAACCATCAAACTTATCAACCTCAGGCATCTTGAAACTAGCTGGCAATTTTTCTTGAGCTCCCTTAAAGAATCCTTCTAGCTCCAGCAGATAGCTATCAACCCCATTGGACTTACGGACAACTTTCTCTAGCTTTTCTACCTTCTCCTTCATCTCGATACGCTCTTTCTCAGCTTTCTCAATTTTTTCTCTCTCTGCCCTGGGCATATCAGCTCTAGGTGGTTCTGGATCCTCAAACCATTCGTCTTCTACACCCCGAAAAGGTGGAGGAAGAGGGTCGATTATTGGTGGATCAATTACCGGCCTCTGACGGGTCAGTGTTTCTAACATGGCCATCATTTGGTCCATCCTCTCTTTCAACAGTGCTATTTCTGCAGCATGTTGTTCGTGATCCATTTCTCTTTCTGTCTCTAGCTCTCTTCGTACTAACCTTGCACTCGAATCCCTGACCCACACTGTCTTGGCGTTCAATTCTATCTTGCCTATAATCATTTTTATTTTTAATCAATTTTCAAACTTTATTTTTTTTTTTTTAAATGCTTGGTAGAAATTTTATGAATGGCCCATATGTCATGCGAATGCGATGCATGTGTGTGTGTGCCTATTCTATATGCCAAATAAAATCCTAATCCTAGCACATATAAACACATAAGCACATAAAATGCTCATCCATGTTATGTGCGCTAATTTCTCCTTTCATTGTGATCCACTTCACCCCTTCAAGGTTTAAAAATTTAGAATTTTTCCTTTTGAAATCCCTTTGACAAGTATTTCCCTAGATGATGGGGTCTTTTAAAATCATTTCTTAATAAAAGATGATTGAGTTGAAGCTTTGCTTTGAAATTCATTTAAAAAGAATTTCTTTAGGGAGATCTCTTAAATACAATTCTCAAGAATTTTGGGTTATATTTCTCAACCAAAAGGTGATTGGGTCAAAATTTTGTTTTGGAAAAGCATTTCTTTAGTTGGTAAAACTTTTCAAAATCTTTCAAGAATTTTGGGTTCCAAGAATTTCAGGTTCTTCCTTCAAATATGGTTGATTTGAAATTTTAATCAAAACGTGAACTTCAAAGATTTTTGAAAGAGCGATTGAATACCTTGGAATAAAGATACCAAATATTTATTTACTTCCAAAGACGTATTTAAAATTCTTTGGGTAGGAGGATCACATGATCGGAATATTGTCGTACTTTCATGAATTCGGATGCATACAAGGTTAATGATGCTTAGCTTAGCAAGATGTAAGAGATGTAATCACATAATCAAGATTCAGCATGTTCCCATATGTCGTGGGATATGAGAAGGAATTGCTCAAAAGTGATTAAGAGGTTACATATTTCATCAAGCAAGCATCGTCATCATCTCAAATAATCCCTTTCGGGCATACAAAGCTCCCTAACACATAATCCTAATCAAGAATTAATTTCCTAAGATCAAATGATTCTATAGAAGCTATCATGCAAAGGCCGGGTTTTGGTCAAATAAGGGACCCTTGACACACACCCGATAGGATGCTTTATTTACCAAAATATGGTACGAGATCAAGGGTGATCACACGGTCCCATGATGACTTGACCGACCGGGTTGCCCCGAGCCTCCAAGGTCATAGTCCCATGCAATCGACTGGCGAAACATGCAAGTGCAATGTAACGGGCACACGAAAATTAATTAATTCGATTAAAAGGATACTTTCAAGTCTAATTCTCGAGTGAACCCAAAATCAAAAATTCTGGTCTGCGAAACCAGAGATTCTGGGTTCGATCCCCAGCAGAGTCGCCAGATTGTGGATACCGGCATTTGGGCCCACATTTCAAATAATTTTCAAATTCAATGAGTCGCCACTTAATTTTTTTTAAAAGGAAAATTAAGAAACCATTTTGAAAGGAAACTGATCGTTTTGAGAAACCAAAGATAATATGGATCCGGGGATTATGGAATGAAAGGGGAAGGAGCCCGACGGACTAAAACACCCCCTTTCATCCTATCTCGTGGTAGGCCCCTACTCATCATCCTTTTAATTGAATTAATAATCTAAGTGTGCCCTCAACTAATATATACATATAAATAATACATTACACAAGCGTGTTAAAAAAGGGTGCAAGATTGCTAATAATAAAATATCATTCATAAGCCACATAGTTCAAATAGCAAGCAAGATGATGTGCAAATAAGGAACTAGGAAACTTACCCGGGGTCCAGCTGCGAATTTAAATGTGTAATGCGTACATATAAAATAAACCTAAGAAAAGGTCTTTAATGCATATAAACACATAAGGCAAGACCTAGTCTAAGGTGTCACGCATGGAGTCGAAAATCAAGAAAATCAACAAATAAAATAAGCTAGAGAAGAGATGAGAAATTGTACCTCAAATGTGCTACAAAACAAAGATTAGTCCACATATTTCACATAATAATATGATATCAAAACAATCAATCCTAATTCTCTAGCTTAGATCTAGCAAGCATGAAATCCAATTTTATCCAATAGCTAGTTCTAATCATAAGCATTAAGGTACATGAATGAATGAATGTGAACAAGAATAAAACATGGATTTATTCACTAATTTGGATCACTTAGCCTCTGGATTTAAGCTAAATTATCATTATTCAAAATATGATTTGGGTCCCAAGACATTAGGAGACCATTTGAGTTGAAATAAACAAGATTAGACAAAAACAGTAGCAGTTTTTATTTATGAATTACAGAGAGCAGACCAGATCTTAAAAAGTAGAAAAACCATACTTCCAACTGTTGGATCTTAATGATTTTTGGATATGATATGTCTCTGTGAGTCTAGTTTATAATCCAAAAAGAAAATCAAGGTTTGAACGGTTAGATCTCTGGGAATATGGAAAACACTAGACATCACTCAGTAATCTGCAACTCTCTGTCCAGAGATCTTGTACGATTTTCTAAAAATAGTAAATGAATCAGAAACACTTAGATCATTTTAGGGTATCTCCCTAACACATTAAGGTACTTAGAAAAAATTATTAGAGACTCGATAAACTCCATTAAGATTCTGATTTATGAATTTCAAAATGGATTTGTTGTTATGAAATTTTGGACAGAGAGTTGCATGTTTTGAAATCATAAGACCAAACCATCTTAGGCATGGAATTTCATCAAAACAAAAATCACAAAGGTACTTAGATGGGTTATGAACATCCTCCAATTGGTCTCATCCATTTCCAATGAATCATGACTCTATAAAAAAATTTTGATCACAATTTGTTTATGGATTCACTGCACCTTTGTTAAGTTGATGTTCATAGTTCAAAACCAAATTGATCTATGATCCTAGAAAGGACTATAATCAAGTTTGATGATGATTAATGGGACAAATGATGAAGTAGGGAGAAATCCTAGATTCAACCTTGATGGATTTCTATCATAGATCACATAGTTGGAGATCTAGCAAGAAAATCCTAAGGTCTTACTTGATCTTATGAATTTTGGGTACAAATTATGAAAATCTACATCTACTTCCTCTCTCAAACATATGATCCTTGAGGAATATAGATCCATGAAACCTTATTCTCCTCACAAACTAATGGTCCTTAGAGAATATCGAGTCATTTTATTATTTCTACTACCAAGTAAATGGTCATTGGAGACAAAATGACATCCTAACTACATAAACCTCCATGGAATATAGCATGAATTCCATGAGATTTTTAGTAAGGAGGTTCCAAACCATGAATTAAGATTTAAATTCAACCAACTACATGTAGAGATGATCATAATCCACTTTAATCCCCATATAAATCATAAGATCATAGGGAATTAGAGGATCAAACTCAAAGAAATCTAATGAGATATTGAAGATCTCATAAATCTCTTGAGAAGAATATAAACAAAGGAAAAGAAAACCAAATGTTATTTAAAAATTTCAAGTCAAAACTCTTTTATTCATAAATCCAAAGTTCTCTTTTGAATCCAAATTAATGAAACACCATAAGATTCAATCACAAACTCTAAGTGGTGTGTGATGAAATGAGGTAGGAAGAGAGGTTTTGAAAATGTGTAAAAGTCCTAGATCTAAGAATTTGTGATTGAATTGCCTAATTCTACCAAGTGATTGAGAGGTTACCTCCAAGACCTCAAAGATTACTTCTATTCCTTGTGAAATGCTTCCAAGAATCTTCAAAATTCTTCTTCAATTCTTCAAGTTCTTCAAGAAACTCTATCTTCTTCCTCTCAATTCTCTCTAATGTATGTATATAACTCTTGTCTTTCTCTCCCTTGATTCAAGTATCCCTAGTTTGTTTATATAGACTATCATCTCAAGGTTAAATGGGTATATTCGGGTGGAAGCCCATGTGCAAAGTTTTCTTCTAGAACATGTGAGAAAAGCAGTCTGTTTCAGTGCGAGGCACACGATAGCTCACGGCGGCATTTGCTGAGTGCCGGGCGGCACTCACCGAATGCTGGGCGAAAACCAGTGAATGCCGGCACGGCACTTAGTGAGTGCCGCCGCGTTTGTCGCGTGCCGGGGCTAACTGAATTTTGTTCTTCTTTTTAATTTTCGAAAGGAATCTTAATCAAAACTTAATTTTAAGAATTAACTCCATATATCTATATATATTTGTACTAAAATGCATCCATGTGGGTGGTATGCACTCATGTGGATGGTATATTTTTTAATATACTACTTCTCCTCTTTTTATTTTTTCTTCTTTCTTCAAAAACTCTTTTATTTTATTTTATCCTCCTATCTTCTTCAAAAAAATCTTTTTATCTTCTTTTTTTTTTTCAAAACAAATTCCCAGACTGGGTTTTCTCATACGCTCTTTATCGTTCGAGTTTCCACCCCGAATACCCAAATTCTCTTTTTTCCCTCTCTTTTTATTTTCAATTTTGCAATTTATTTTGAAGAAGTCTTTGAAGACTTTGAATTTCCTAGAAAATCTTCGAACGTCACGATCGTCGTCATCATCGGTTTTTGAGAGGTAACCAATCCCTAGATTTGACGTTTGGTCGAAAATCGGGGTGTCTACACCCATTCCCAAAGTCAAACAACTGAGTATATACTCCTTGTTGTAGCGTATATCTCAAAATAGGTAGAAGCAATCCCAACAAGGAAAAATGATCATCGAACAGTTGTTAAACATTCTTTCGCATTTTGGAACCCCTTAGGCATTAATTAGTGACCAAGGAAAGCACTTCTGCAATAGACCCTTGGAGTCACTTCTCAAAAAGTATGGGGTTAACCATAAAATTACCTTAGCCTACCTACCACCCACAAACTAACGGGCTGGCAGAATTGGCTAACCGAGAAATAAAACATATTCTCGAAAAAACGGTTAGTTCAAACAGAAAAGACTGGGCATACAAGCTGACCGATGCTCTATGGGCATACTGTACTGCTTACAAAACAAACCCGGGAATGTCCCCATATAGGCTGGTGTACGAAAAAGCATGCCACCTCCCTGTGGAAATCGAACATAAAGCATATTGGGCGACGCACTCATTAAACTTTGATAGCAAAGAGGGAGGGCAGTTAAGAAAACTTTAACTTGCAGAGCTAGAGGAAATTCGTAGAGATGCATATGACCCTGCCAAGTTGCATAAGGAAAGGTTGAAGGGTCGCCACGATATAACAATCTTTCGCAAATCATTCGAGCTAGGGCAGAAAGTCTTGTTGTATGACTCTCGCCTTCATCTTTTCCCTAGAAAACTCCATTTCTGGTAGACAGGTCCATTCATCGTTAAATCCAATTTTCCACATGGGGCCGTTGAGCTATTAAATCCAAGGAACGAGGAAAGTTTCAAGGTCAATGGCCAAAGATTGAAGTTGTTCTTGGACAACTTCAAACTTGAAGTTGAGCACATTCAACTGGATGAGCCCAACTATTTCTCAATCTAGAACACTAAAGCGTGTCCTCAACTTGTTATTGTATTCGTTCCTTTTATTGCACTTTATTTTTTCTTATTTATTTCTGTCTTTTTGAGTGTGATTTCGACTCTAATATGCTATTCCATATAATCTCTCCCCTGCAAGCTGTAAGAATGAAAGATGATGATGTTCACTTGATCGGGTCATGGGCTGATTCAGAATACTAGAACCCTCCCTGGACTGCTGAGGAGATTGTATTATGCCTTTCTCCTTATCAACAGCCCGAGGCGGATGATGTAATTGACCTAACCCAAGGGTACATCCCTTATAATTCTGCCCTCCTCCACATTAATCCTTTTAAGAATATGGACTTCCCTACAGAGGAAGGAGAACCAGAGGGGTATTTCATTGGTAAGGTGAATGATGAACTCCTAGAACAGTGGGAGAACGACTCGATGTAGGAACCAGGGGATGAAGAAGATTTACAGGATGTGGTGCCCGAATGCCATAATGTTGTCTTCACATATATGGATGATTTCATCGTCATTGAGTCAATTCCATATATTTATATGCACATGAGCTATTTGTTGTTCCAGCTTCAATACCTTGTACCTGCCAATACGCATAGTCAATTCACGCCAATAGTGAGGTTAATGCTTTATCACAACTCGTTTTATTTTATTTTCTTTTTTTTTCTCTTTGCTTGTCCTTTCAATATTAGTTCTTTCTTTTGTTTTATGTTGATTCCCTTTCTTTCCTTTTTGTTTTCTTTTGTTGTCTTTGTCCAGGATTATCACTATGTTTCACAACGGCATTCCGGTGTTCCTTCCGCACCTACTATTTCATGAAACTCACATAGGATCTCCTGGCAATTCACCGCAAGAGAACAACCAACTGAGGAGTTACACTCCTTTATCTTTGATGCTGTCAGGCTCACCTGGATCACCTCTTGCTCGTACTTTCAACTCTTTGGAGATTTCAGATGCATTCAATGATATTCTTGACACTTTCAGATCCTTTTGGAATCGTGAATTATTGCATTTGGACTCCAACTTTGAAGATTTTGCAGAGCATGAAGCATTTTTGGAAGAAGACATTTTCAAGCTCGAAGATTAGTGACCCACTTCAGTTGTGTCTTGTCATTTGATTCATCTTTTCTTAATTGAAGTGTAATGCTGGACAAAGAATTGTTAGTTTTGTTTTTAATTTTAGTTTTTCTGTGTAATAAGGTCGTAAGTACCAATTTGGGGGTTATAATTTTGCAAAAAGGATGCTATATAAAATTTGCAACTTTTTACTATGTTGATGGTGATTTCTGGCTTACATGTCAGCGTTTGCACTGCTTTTATCCTATTCTTGTATATCCTAAACAGTTTGTATCAGTTGGGGGTATAAAGATTCTTTGTTTATAGTTTCTGGAAAATTCATGCTCGATCGATCAAACCCTTCTCGATCGATCAAGAAGTTGGAGCTCTCAAGCGATTGAAATACCTTCAAGCGATCGATAATTCGATCGATCAAAGTATCTCGAGTGCTAGAGATTTATTTTTAAACGAGGCATCCCTAACACTCTTCTTCAGTTTCTCTCTCTCACTCCCATTCTCAAGAGATTTAGGACAGAGAGAGCACTCATAGGCGATTTATATTCTCCCTAAACACTCATGCCTATTGAGGAGTACAAATTGCCCCCCCCACCATCATCATCATAACCTCGTTCCCCTCACTGCGTATAAACTGAGGTAAGCATCATTTTTGAACCCCCCCTAATTTATTTTTCATACAAATCTAGTGGTGGTGCCCCCAATGGTTCTGAGACCAATTAGGTATTGTTTTGATCCTCTTTATCTTGTGTTCTTTTCTATTCTGCTTATTTTTTTTTGTCCCCGCGTTTTCTCTATTCTCGATTGATCGAGATGGGCTCGAGTGCTTGAGCCTAGCCCTTGTTCAATCGATCGAGAAATGTTCGATCGATCAAACTCAAGCAGTGACAGTTTCTTTTCTTTTCTTCCCTAATTTGATTTTTGTCTTCTTTTTCTCTATTTTCAGGGACCTCACAATGAACACTATTATGGGTTATCATAAATCTAAGCCCTTTGACCTTACCATTCCCGACCCAATACCCGATCATGGGTTTCGGAACGATGAGGACTGAGTTTGGTTCACCCGCTGGTTTCAGGCGAGGAAGGTTATGTTGGAGCGACCACTTGAGCCTGCATGGCTATCTGCTCCATGGTTCTTGGCGAGGATCAAGGATATGCCCACTGCTACAATATGCTAGTTCAGGACAAATAGATCAACATTACTTGGGTCCAGGAAGCTTGCGCCACAATGATTAAGGATCCTGTAGCCCCATTACATACTGATCTTTTTTCCATGGACGTGAGATCATCTTTAGCCCAGCTACCGTGGCGGCTGCTCTGGGGGTACCTAGGTCCCTGACTATTTTTACCCTCCATTACCAGGTGGCCCAGCGATCCCTCCTACCACTATCATTCTAGAGATCACGGGAGGAGCTGTTCAGATATGGAACGGCGAGTCTCTTATAGAGGACCAGTTTCTCACTGGGGATTACCATCTCCTCCACCTGGCGCTTGCCAGCTGCATTCTGATGACTTCTTACCACAAGAAGTTAGCGTCATGGTATGCCTGGGTCCTCTATGTTGTTGGGACAGGACAGCACGTCTGCCTTACTCGCCTTTATATCAATTTCTTTATCCAGCCGATGCGGTATATTGCCGCCAAGCACCATCTGAAGGGTGCTTGGCCCATCCATCAAGTGATAGAGCAGGCTGGGTTACTTCCATTGGCCACAAATATGATTATACAAGCCTCGAGTCTATTTGGTGAGATGGCAGCACGCTGTTCTGACGCACAGAAGAAGAGGAAATTAAAAGGCAAAGTAAAGGTTGGGAAGAAGAAGAGACGATGTAGAGGCACCAACACTGAGGGTGCGGCTTCTGGGATGCTTACTGAGGCTAAGGAGCTAGATATAAATGAGGAGGACCCCATTGCTGCTGCATAGCAGTTCGAGCTGAAACAGAGGTCTCAGGCTCTAGCCCAGGGAGAGTCTTCTTCCGTGTCTCTACAGACTCTCCACACTTTATTCATCGAGGAAAGGGAGGCACAGATGAGGCTTGAGGGCAAGATGGACCATATGACGACTATGCTTGAGGCAATACTGATGCAGATGAGGGTTGATCAGTCGTCACACACAGCTTCACATCCACCACCACCCGCTGCACCACCCACCACTGATCCTTCATCTTCTGCAGCACCTCCGTCTGCTGCTCCTTCCGCCCCATCATCATCATCTACACCACCTCTGGTAGGGACTATTCCTGCCTTGACCATACCTTCTGCCACCACTTCTGAGACTCCACTTTCACTGCCTCTTGTTGTTGCTACTGATCTAAAGGTGCCTATCAAGATTTTATCTAATATGGCCGATGATTAGTTGATTCTACTAGTTGAGAGTTTGGGAGTTTTGTTATAATTAGTTTATTTCTATTTTCTCTCTCCTCTCTCGTCGTACTCTTTTAGTTTTATTTGGATGTGTTGGGACTGTTGGATATTTTGGACATTATAATCACTGCTCTGTGCTTTATTGTTTTACCCTTCGAGTGATTGGGTATTTTATTATTTATGGACCTTGCTTTATCAGTATATATATTTTTTTCGTTTGATCTTGGCTATTTAGAGATTGTATGCTTTCTTTACAAGTTGCTATGCTTGCGGTTATTGCTTTGCTTTTTTTTTTTCAGGTGATATCCATCTATTTATATTTGAAAATCAACTTCTGAGGACATTGTTATTTTTAGTTGGGGTGGAATGTAGATAGATAATCACCTGTACTATATATGTTCACACTTAGCAATTTAGAGAATTTTATTGCATTTATCATACAATCTCAAGTAGAATTGGATTAAAAATTGAAAATTGAAAAGTTTTAAAATATTGTGAAATTTTTTAACCTAATTGGTAGAATAACTTCAAAACATTCACTCCTGCTTAGCTGTTATTATGCAATGACACTATCATATTAGTCTCATCTTTTTATGAATTAAGTTCACGCATTTTTTCTAGTTTCACTAGGATGATTGCATATGCTGACCTTTCATGTTTCCAACATTCATATGCACATGTTGATAGCTATGTAGAAAAGCCTAAAAAATGAGTTAATACGACTATTGTGCTAAAAGAATGAGTAGTGGAAACTAAGTACCCTTAGTGAGCTTTTGATCCAATCGTTTCTAAGGGCATTTTCACATAAACTCGAATCATTTTTCTTGACTATGCTTTTAAAAATTTGTTGCACTAGTCTCAATTAATTTTATTCATTTTGGCTGCTTATCAGAGGAGAATGTTCAGGATCTACCAACTAAACTCAATAAACACTGTAAAGCTAAAACTAAGAAATTAAAAAAAATGAGTTAAGCCATCAATACTTATTTCTAAACCACTATCCATATCTCCTTACCTACAAAAACCATTCCATTTCGAACCCCACACCGATTCAATACTGCAGATTCTATTATGAAACTCCTAATCCTTTACCTTGACCCCAATGGACTCCATTGCACATCTAATATGAATAAATGTCAAAGTATGTGATTGGAAGAGAGTAGTTGTGAAGTTTATTAAAAAAATGGTTGAATAAAAAGGAGTATACATATTCATTTCAAAAAAAAAAAAAAGAGCAAATGTAAAGAAGGGAAGTTGGTTGGAGAAGTGTAAAGTATAGAATGAGAAGATAGACTTCATTACATACTAAGATGCATATTCTCTCTAAACAACCTAAAAATTTCAAAGTCTTAATGATTCTTAATGCCTTAGTTTGAACATGAATGAGTGATTTAAGTTATCCACGGTAGTTCTCTCCTCTAGTAAGTATTATCCTTTTCATGAGACTATACACTCTAAATGTTCATCTTTTATTGAGTCAGGTGTGAAAGCATTAGTAACCAAAATATTCACTCCTATCAAAGCTTTCATATCAGGTACGATCATTATTAAGCAAGTTTCTGTGAGATGTTCATTTGTGAGTGTAAACCTATGTGAGAATTGAGTGGAAGCCACAAGTTCTAGTGGTACAATAATCCAAATAACTCTAATAAGGTTTGATGCATAGCTGTTAACTTCACACACACATGGATACATGATTGTGATACATATATTATATCTATCTTGGTGGCATGAAGAGCATGTGGATTTCTTTCATGGTTTGCTTGAGGTTAATACGTCTATGTAGAGCTAAGTTAACAGTTGAATGGGAGGGAGTGTGTCAAAAGTTTTCTATATCTTTTTGAACTTAAAATTGAGAAATTTGTGGGTATATTCACTATAAACCCTCACAAGACAACACTCGTCCACTAGGGGGAACCTAGGCGTTTAACGGCTTGTTGCATTCGCTAAATGAAATCGTGATTCCTGCGAAAGTGAATTAGGTAGTATCTCTTTCTATTTCGATTAGTTTGCTTTAGTTTATTTTGTTTTCTTTTAGTCGTTGTAGTAGTAGTTTAGCTTGTTTTTATTTTCACTTTATCACTAGGGACTAGCAATAAGCTAGTTGGGGGTTATGACAAGCGGGGAGGGGGTATTTATAAAATACAAACGCGCTAAAATAAAGAAATACACTAATTTAGTTTATAATTCCTTGTTATATTTGCAATTCGTATTACACTGCCAGCAATTACACAATGTAACTAATTTATGATAAGTTGTGTTATTTTAGCTATCCTTTGTGCAGATTACTATTTTTGCTGTGAGAAGAAATGAATAACAGGATAAAGGGAATGCTGAATTATAAACAAGAGAATTCAAAGATGAAAAGTAGACCTCAAGCGATTGAAGAGGTTCAAGCGATCAAGCTTTCGATCGATTGAGTACAGTTAAAGTGCTCGAGTAATCCAGAAGTTCAATCGATCGAGTGATGCTCGGTCGATCGAACATGCCTTTTATTAGAATTTACGTGCACGCAGCAGAAACGTTCATTGTAACCCTAGCTCTTAGGTTGTCTATATATATTAGTTTGTAAGACATCCATGAGCAGACCCACATTGTTTTTCAATAGTTTATAGAGAGATAGAGAGCTTTATTCTGTTTTGTGCAGGTTTTTCAAGGTTTTACATTAACTTTGGCTTGGATTCTTAGTGAGTAATCAAAGTTCTTTGTTCCAGGCTTTTATACATTAGTTAATTTACATTCTGCTAATAGTTTTTCATAGTATAATCTATTAGGATCGTAGTCTTTCATGTTAGATATTGTTAAACCCACGCTTTTCATAAGTTTCATGTTTAAAATACAACCAAACGAGACTTTAATGAGCTTTTACGTTAAAAATAGATCTGAGACACTCCAGACCATGTCTGAGTAGTCCTAGAGTTAGGAGATCATGATGAAACAGTGATCTCCATCCTTTGCGATGCAACAGTTTGAAACTATGTTCGATCGATCAAAGTTTGTTCTATCGATCAAACCATTCAAGCGATCGAAGACATTTCGATCGATTGACAGATGATGATTTTCGATCGATCAAAAGTGCGTCAATCGATTGAACTCTCTGATTCTTGAGAATATCCTATGTAGTATTCCTAAACTTTTTGTTTTTGAGATTCGTTATCAGACTATCCCCAAATGCTCAGTTTGTCAAAACAGTTTATGAACTTTAAGCCTTAAGGCATTTTTCTTCAATAACTTTTGCAAACCACTTTGAATGCTAACACTATTCAGAGTGCGAGTCTTAAATATTGTTTAAAACCGCTTTCTAGTGTTTCAAATCAACTATGATGATATAGTCCCGGACATGAAAGGGCTATGGATTCTTTATTTTAAGAGAAATACGGAATACTATAGAAGATGTACTCCATTGTGCTTTAATGTAACTGCATGGTAGATGGTTAGGTCATTGTGGATTCATGTGATCCCAACATTCCCCTTTTATTAAGAAAAAGCTCATTTTAAATATCGTTTTAATTATTTAGCTAATTCCTAGTTAATTTAATTGCTTTATTTTAGTTGTCGTTAATTGTGGAACTTTGTGTTCTACACTCTTTAAAATATTGTTTTTTATTTTCCTTTTAGAGTTTTAGTCTAGGTATTTAGTTTTCAACCTTCCCTGTGGGATTGACCTGGTCTTAACCAGATGACTACTTGCATGTCTACCTACACTTGGGTATTGCATACAAGTGCACACAAATAATTTCTGTGTGAACTATATCAGTATATTTTCTTATTTTAGTGCGGTTGTATTTTATAAATACCCCCGCTTGTTATGCTTCATTCAATATTTCTTTTCAGAGATTTTCTTTGTCAGGTATACAGAGTCTACCTTTACATCATAAGGCTCCGTCTGTACCAATATTCCAGACCACTGGATCCTTGGCTGACATCTTGGCGAACCATAACTTCAAATCTTCCGTTGTCTATTCAGCTGCTATGATACGACTGATCAAAGTTGCTTATACCATAAGGCATCCAAGACGTTGTCCTTTCGTTAACTCCATTGGCTGAAGATCGAATTTAGCTAAAACTTCTAGCGCTTTCTACTCTCGGATTAGTAAGGCATCGAGTACTAGTCGAGGTCGACGACTCAAAGCATCTGCTACAACATTTTCTTTACCTGGATGGTATTGCAATGAAAAGTTATAGTCCTTGAGTAACTCCATCCATCTTTGTTGTCACATGTTCAGTTCATTCTGAGAGAACAAATACTTCAAGCTCTTATGATAAGTAAATATATCAAACTTTTCTCCATAGAGATAGTGTCTCCAAATCTTCAATGCAAACACTATTGCTGCCAATTCCAGATCATGCGTAGGATAGTTCTTCTCATATACCTTCAACTGTCTGGATCCATATGCAATGACATTCCCGTCCTGCATAAGTACACAACCCAATCCTTGGTACGATGCATCACTATAGATCACATACCTTTCTCAACTTTTAGGTATCGCGAGTACGAGTGCAAAAGTCAATCTTTCATTTTAACTCCTGAAATGCACCCTCATGCTTGTCTTTCTATTCATATTTTATCTCCTTTCTTGTCAAATTCGTCAAAAGTCTTGCTATCTTGGAGAATCATTTGACAAATCTTCGATAACATTAGGCTAGGCTGAGGAAACTTATAACTTCCGTCACATTAGTTTGGTCTATTCCAGCTTAAAACTACATCGATCTTAGATGAGTCCACAGAGATACCATCTTGAGATATAACATGTCCCAAGTATTTGACCTCCTGTAGCCAAAATTCGCACTTATTAAACTTTGCATACAACTTACTATCTCAAAGTGTTTGTAAAGTAATTTGTAAGTGTTCCTTGTGATCTTTCTCCATCTTTGAGTAGATCAAAATATCGTCGATGAATACTATAATGAATTGATCCAAAGATGGTCTGAATACTTTATTCATCAAGTCTATGAATATTGTTGGTGCATTCGTCAATCTAAAAGGCATGACTAGAAACTCATAATGCCCGTATCTCATCTTGAATGTAGTCTTTGTCACATCCTCTGATCGAACCAATAGCTGATGATATCCTAAATGTAGATCAATCTTTGAAAATATCATTGATCCTTGTAACTAGTTAAATAGATCATCTATCCGAGGTAGTGGGTATCTATTCTTGATCGTAACCTTGTTCAAGCCCCTATAGTCTATACAGAGCTGAAGTGTTCTATCCTTCTTCACAAACAGAATTGGTGCTCCCCAAGGTTACGTACTCAGGCAAACAAATCCCAAATCTTCAAGTCCCTAAGCTTGATTCTTCAATTCCAACATCCCAGTCAGCATAATCGTATATGGAGTCTTAGATATTGGCATTATGCCAGGTACTAGTTCTATACAGAAGTCTATTTCTCTTTTCGGTGGAAGTCCTTTAATATCCTAGAATACATCCTGAAAGTCTTGTATGGTAGGAATCTGATCTACCATGAGTTCGATACTCATACTTGTACCTCTGATTGTAGCTAAACCTTTTGTTGGAAACATGTCGTTCGTCGACTGGCACTAAAATCTGATCATCGGTCGTCTAGGTATCAGAAATACAATCATCCTGGTAGGGCAATCTAAGTTGGCATCGTACTTGGTAAGCCAATCCATCCCTAGGATAATGTCAAACTCTAACATTGACAGAATTACAAAGTCTGCTGGAAGTTTTTAATCTTTTAGAGTCAATGGGTAATCTTTACACACTTTACCCAGCTTAATAGTCACTCCCACTGGTGACACAGCATTAAGTGCTAGCTCAAGTGTCTGGGGTTCCGAACCCAACTAACGTACAATCTTAACAGTAATAAATGAACGTACAATTCTAGTATCGAATAATGCTTTGACTTGACTGTGAAAGAGTACAAGCGTACCTTCCAAATGTTTTTGCTCATCAACATTAAAGCCTACTTCTGTGGGAATGATAGCATTCATCCTTGTCAGATCTAAGGGTCCTTGGATTCCTTGAACTGGTGCCCTATAGTATCCTCCTCGTGGTGTATGACAATCCTTGCTCAAGTGACCAGACTTACTGCAGCTATAGTAGAACTGATTGTTACGATGATGAGTCTTGGAAATAGTGTTATTCCTCATGATGTGCCCCGGCTTCCCATAGTTGAAACATCCCCTGTCACTTGGTGGTGGGGCAGTAAGCAGTTCCTAAGGTTATGGTCCTTGCTCTTGATATTGCTGGGGTTGAGGATAGCTTGACTAAGGCTTCCTGGTTCCATCCCACGTTCTCTTGTTGCCTTGAAAAATGAGGTCTCCACCCTTGGGTATTCCTTTGCGGCCGATTTTGGAAATTCCCCTGTTACTAAAAACTTCTCAATGACTAGGGTCAATTCATCTGTTGTCTCTGTACTTGATAGGCATCTTTTTCCAGACTCACAAAAAGTCTAACCAGTCCTTCAAATCTCTAGTCAGGTGCCCAATCATCATATGATGAAGATGGGGGTTCAATCCTTGATGGAACCGCTTAATCTTCTTATATGGTGTATTAATCATATGCTGAGCGAATTGAGACAATGGCTTAAACTAGGTGGTATACTCTCTTACTGTCCAATCTCCTTAGACTAGACTCATAAAATTCTTCTCATGTTGATCATTTTCATCTTTCGGAAAGTACTTCTCTAGAAATCTTCCTTTGAACATTTCCCAAGGCATCGCCCTTACAGCCTTCATCCCTATAGTGGCTCATTCAGCTTCCTACCAATCCGCGGTAGCATTCTCCTATTCACTTCACTCTAATGCTTCAAAGATCCATTCTATCTCTCTTATCCACTATTCAGCTTTCCATGGTTCTGTTAATCCATCAAACTTCTTGGGACATAATCCATGAAAATGTGCTAGTAATTTATCTCTGGTTTATCGTTACTGAAATGGTGCAACTGGGAGTTGGACAAGTCCTTGATTGGTAGCATGATTGTAGGTGTCGCCTACATGTTCCATCCTCTGCATAAAAGCTTCAAAAACTTCGAATGGGTCCATTCCCTCTGGAATAAGTGCTCCAATTTGTGCTTGATGATTTCTCAAGGGTCCTACCATAGTATACTAGTGAAGTGTACCTATAAGAGACCTATCGATTAGCTAAAAGTCTTCTCGGAGAAATGAAATCAAGATAGAGCGATAACTAGCGATAAGCACTAACATTTCTACTAATCAGCGTATATCAACTCGTAGCAACATCAATCAACATCATCATATCACAGATATCTCAAAAGTACTGATCATATGTGTATATATATATATCAAAAGATGTACCGCATAGTACACACTAGTCATACTGTGTACCATATGGGACATAGGCTAATACAGTACTAAGGTCAATTATTTACAATACTACTACTACTGGTAATATATATACAAAGCTATAGACAAATAGCTATCTCTCAAGCACCCAAAAATCATGTGGACAACATGTCCTAATATAAAACTAGCAAAAACTAAACCTCCTCCAGATCCTGACTCAAAAGTCATCAGCATCTGATCTAGGTGGTGGTGCCCATCCTCTGAAATGATATCCATCTTCTCAAGGGGAGCACCCTCAACTGGTGCGGCAAGATCTCTGAATGCCATTCTGATATCCCAATCCTCAACTATCCCTACCTCTACTTCTTCTACCATCATCACCTGATTAGCGACGTTAACGGCTATAGCAACAAATCCATTAGCTATGTCCAATGCCCCTACTAATGCAGCCTCTCCCATAATAAATCCAGTTGGCTACCAGACCATCTTAGTTATCCATCCTACTGCCATATCGTCCATGGATGCCATATGCACTATAGGTCTGGCTGGTAACTCAAGCATAACAACTACCTCTGGCACAACTATCTCCTCATCAAGAACATCCTCCTCTACTACCTCCATGATCATATCTCCCTCAACCACTGCGTCTCCCTCTCTAACCATGATATCTGTCTCAGGGTCCTCTGGCTCCTGTACTGGGTCATCCTCCGGCTCCTGCAAGTTATCCTCTAGCTCATCCTCATCATTTGCAGGCTCTTCCTCTGTTGGGTCCTCACTGTCTATACGCTCCTCCTCTCCATCCCCGTCAATATCCTTGTCAGGATGCTCATCCTTTGGCTCTGGGTCCTCTTCACCCTAAATCAACTCAGGCTCTGAAACTGGTACGTCGAGTACCGGTGATGGTAGGGCTGCCAGTGCTGGTGCAGCTACAGGCTCTGGTGGAACAGGCCCGGCTATAATAGCTCACAACTTGATCTCGTCTACCTCTGGCTTACTCTGAATCAATCTAGCCATATCCTGGTATATGGCTGCTCGGGTCATAGCATAGTGATATACATTCATGCATATCTCTATCAGGTGTGTCGAGCCCACAACATAGAAAGAAGTCCACATACTCTCTTCCAAATAATGACTAGCTGTCGGGCGAATATGACTCTGGTATATTTCTGGAGTGGCTGGCCCCACTGTGTCACCAAGAATAACATGTCCGCCAAATGATTCATCCATAAACAGGTAGAAATCCGAATCTATGCTAACCTATAAAGGAAACTATCTATCATTAAAATGACGAACTTATCTTAAATTCATATCTCATCTCAGGGAATCTTAAGTACTAGGACCAGATGGTGTGGAATCATTAGTGAACGAAAGTATCACAACCTGGATCTCAGATACCAAAAATCCTGTCATGCCCTGGAATAGCAAAAATAGAGAAAAATATATTTCCTTTTTGGATCCATAGAGAATGATGGGTAAAAGTCACAAATTATCCACACCACACAGTACTAGTCAACTAATGAGTAAGAACAACAACATAATCAAATTGAATATAATAATAGTTGTATCTATTACAAACATCATAGTGGTCCTCAGGATCACAATAGGTTTCGAGAAAACATATGCCCAAGTACCCGTTGCCAAAAGTTTAACAAAAATAATAGAAATATAAACTAGTTATAACTTCTTCATCTCTAGAAAGCGTAAGGGTAGCTTCAGCGTAGCAATTTTCCCTGGCATAATCATCATCACCCACAGCATAATCCTCTTCTAGGTAGTAGCCATCGCTGTATGCTTCATCACCTGCATTAAGTGGGACAGGGTAA
This sequence comes from Hydrangea macrophylla, assembly GCA_033977485.1. Taxonomy (NCBI): domain Eukaryota; kingdom Viridiplantae; phylum Streptophyta; class Magnoliopsida; order Cornales; family Hydrangeaceae; genus Hydrangea; species Hydrangea macrophylla. The sequence continues at coordinate 84,503,122 of CM066987.1, read as the reverse complement.
ACTCGATGGGAAATGTCTTGGCAATAACGGTCGTCAGATTACTGAGAGCTAAGTGAATAGAAACTCACAAGGTACCGATGATATAACGTAATAACAAGTTATGGAAGTGTCTAAGATGTAGTGTTATAATAGTATCTTTCTCTTTATTACAATGTCGTTTACTCAACCCTTATCATCTTGTTAATAACAAACTCAGCACATACTAACCCATGGAACGGACTTGATTGCAAAACTCTAAGATACACCAATGCTCTGTCTACCGCATCACCGCAAGTCATAGATACCATCTACCACGTAACACCACAAGCCATATATGTCACCTACTGCGTACACCGTAAGTCATAGACAATTCGCCAGTCCATCCCCCACTTTTAAGACCATATGCACGTCCACCACATGTCAGGGATTTAACACTTCAAGCACTGACACATCAATTCTATTGCCATGATTTATCGTTAGCTACGTATTCTCAGCCACCGTAAGTCATTGACACCTTCGTTTGTCTACCGTGTTTGAGAATACCAGTTTACCTGGCCACTGTAAGTCATAGATACTGTCGTTTGTCTACCACATTTGGGAAATAGCTCCTCCCGTAATCATCCCAGAACTTAGCAAACCTACCTATCGTTATACCATTAAAGATTGATTACAATGATAGCTCCATTGTGTCCTGACTACTCTAATTAAAATGAATGGATATCGAACTCATATCTAAACTGCATAGTATCTAACGTCATCACATTAATCCATTATTCTTAATCATACTTATCTTCATTGTCACATTATCCCTGATCAGTATATAATCGCATAAGGAAAGTCCGAATCGAGAATCGAACAATCAAACCCTATATATAATAAACAAGAGGAATTAACCATGTTCTGTAATTACCAATTGATTAGGACAAGGGTCTAATCAATTGGGATAAAAACTATAACAATTGATTGAGTAAAAATGACAATCGATTGGATCCAAAACCAAGACATTCGATTGCTAATTTTGGCAATCCATTGGGTTACAATTAATGGCAATCGATTAGAAATAGAACCAATCGATTAGGACTCAATTGATGTCAATCGATTGGGGAAAGTTCAATTGATTGGTACTTTGTCTTCTCCAGCAGATTCATAAAACAGGAAATATAAACGTCTTAAGGACGTGTTTGGCACATCTAAACATCACCAAAACTTGTAAAAAGAGTATATTAAAGGGACCAAGTGAGTAAAAACTCACCTAGGTTATGTTTGGTTGGTGTGTGAGATTGAAACCCAAGCTTTCTCTCTCTCGTCCTGCTATTTCTTAGCTCTCTCTGTTTGTCTCTTCTTCTCTTTTTCCTCCTCTTTCTTCTATCTTCTTCCTTCTCTTTCTTTCTTCTTCTTCTTCTTCTTTGTGCAGAGGTATGTGTATACTTCTATGTATAGATATATATATATGGATGTATGTATATGGATGTATATATATAATAACCTCTCTCCTTCTCTCTCTCTCTCTCATAACTAAATCAAACCAAACAGACCCAAGGCCTGAAATGAAGGTGTATATATAGAAAACACGAGTTGCCACATGTGAAACCATGAATCAAAGTTGAAAACAAGCCTCTGTAGATTCCAATCGATTGGAAACAAAAGCAACCGATTGGTTACAGATATTTTATGGCAATAGATTGGAAGTCAAGGGAAATCGATTGGCATATGCCACATTGTAAACACCCAATTTTGATCGATTGCCGAATTCAAGGGAAGGTTACCTCTAGACCAATGATGACACCGTCTGGCAAAATTTGAGGATTTTTCTAAGTGATTCAAAGTTCTTTCAAAGATTCTTCAGCTCCAATTGAAAGAAAAAGAGAAACCGGGTGTTCGAAGAAAACCCAGATATTTATGAAAGAAGCGGTTTGAAAATTTGATTTCAAAATAAATATATAACAGTTTTGAAAAGTAAACAAAAGAGAAGGGAAAGAATTTTGAGAAAAGAATTTTGAACAAGAAAAAGAAAAGAAGAAGAAAAGAAAAAAAAATTTACATACTTTATTAAGTATACAGGTATATTTGTATAATCTATTAGTATTTAAGTATAGTAGTATATAAGTATAAAAGTATATACTTAGTATATATTTTGAAAAATAAACAAATAAAGGGGATAATACGGTTAGTTGCGGCACGCGGCATAGGCAGCGGAACTCGCTGAGTGTCGTGCCGACACTCATTGGCTGCTACAGCGGCACTCGCTGATTGCTGGAACAGCACTCACTGAGTGCCACAGACAACTCAGTGAATGCCGTTCGCTGTAACAAACTATTTTTCTCAAATATGTATGGAATATTCTTGCACATGGGTTTTCTACCCGAATTTACCCATTTAACCCTGAGATGTTGGTCTATATAAGGAGGCCTTCACCTCCATTACAAGGAGCTAATCTTGGAATCTTCTACTATCTTCTTCCTCTTTGATGTTGTCAGAATCAAGATATAAAAGTATTCTTTACTTTTCAAAGGATTTGCAGTGTGGAAGTAAAGGTCGAACCCACAGAGATTGATTACTACAGCAACTTAATTTTAAAACCTAAGTCTAATTAATTAGGAAAAACGGATTTTGATTTGGATTTAATTAAACTAAGAACATAAAAGTAAATCTAAACTATGAAAGCAATTAAAAGTGTTTTTAATGAATGTTTAAGGGAACCTAGGATTACAAATCCACCTACTAGCTTCATAATAGGAATATCTATGAATTACTTTAGCTTATTACGTTGGATGAATATGGGGAATTGTAGCTACAAGCCCAATTCCTCCGACAAGAAGATAATCATGGTTCAAGCACCAACATAATCCATCTGCGGATAGCACGAATTATCTCACACTAAACTAGGGTTGTGATCTAATCCGTCTAACCTAGGCATGGACTATTCGGATACTTGATAGCACGAATCAATAAAGCACCATCACATGTAAACAACCTAAACAAGCACAGCGAGAATAGATCGTTGAGCACATCACAGTCAAAATAGATCTAAGACAAGAATAAATTCTGAAAGCAATGATTTAATCAATGTAAGTACGATTTATTTATAAAATCCTCTAAACATGTGACTGTCATCCATACATAATAAAACTAAAATAAAAACATAAATAAAACCCTATTACTCATCTAGGGCTTCATTGAAACCCTAGATCGATGATCTAAGCTGCCATAGAAGTAGTGATCGGCAAGTAGTTGATGGAGGAGGCCATGGAAATCCTTGGTCTTCTTCTTCTTCTCCTTGATTCTCCCTCTTCAAGGGCTGGAAGTGTGGTTGTAGAATGTGTGTATATTAATTGTCAACCCTCTAATTGAAGTAAAATAGAGTTTATATAGATTTACAACATGTTTTGGAAGCCTTTACAACTCGAAACGGACTGAAACGCATGTAATTTACAGTCTGGACGTCGTTTAGCAGTCTCGTTTGCACAGGAGTCTTCAGTATACTGAAATACGCAACTTTGGTTTTTGGGCATATCGCGCGAGCGGGTCGCGCGAGCGCGACATTTGGCTTTCGCGCGCGCGGATCGCGCGAGCGATTCTGGGGTTCTCGCGCGAGCGGATCGCGCGAGCGACTTGCTGATTTTCGCGGGCGCGGGTCGCGCGCGCGACTTGGCTTTTTCAGCTTTTTTCTTGATTCCTTTTTCTCCTTGTTTATCCTGGTTTAGTTGATTTCTTCCAAAACCTGTCAGAAACTAGAAAACGAAGTAAAAATATACAAAAACAGGATAAAAAGGTACTAACAAATGTTCATTAAGGCGTATAAATAGGATTAGTTCTCTCCCGATCACACCCCCAAACCTACATTTTGCTAGTCCTCGAGCAAAACTACAATAAAAACTACTAATAAAAAATCTATTCCATTTTCGTATGGATCACGATTGCATTTAGCGTATGCAACAAGCCTTTTAAACCCCTAGGTGTCCCTAGTCGGACGAGTGAAGTCTCGTGAGGGTTCTCGTCAACAAGTTACCCACAACCATTTTTATTAACTTAAAATTTTAAAAACTTTTATTCAAACGAGAAATAAAACAATCAATACTCCTTATTATACAACAAAGATTTGAAATAGAATAACGAACAAAAAGAAATAGAATCAAACGTTCACCTATATCATGAGAAACAATCAAGTGCATGCAATGTATGAATCAATAGAGTTCCTCATAAAATCGCACGTGTGTGATATGGTAGTCAAATGAACACGCGCTTATCCTGAACTTGGAATATAACCCGGATAACCGTCTAACTATGTCTCGACTACGAATCTCACAATGAATTACACTCTCAAATGAAACACTCAGAAACATGTGTAATTTTTCTAAAATATGTGAGCAAAGGAATTATGTTTTCAAAACGATAAATGCTCACATATGACTCGAAAAAGACGCGTGACACGAAAGAACAGTAGTAGTCTCATGGATAAGATGCCAATAATCAAGAAAAATTAATCATTACCATGTTTTAATCCCCCTCCCATCATTTTCATATCCGAACCATGTTTTTCTAGGATCAAATAGGACTTTTTAAAGGTTGTAATGTAGCTCAGGTAATGAAAAAGGATAAAATGGATATATGGGTAGATTTAGAATGACATTGTAAGGCATGTTCGATCTCTTTCATTCATCTTTTCTTTCTCTCCATTCCTTTTCATTCATTTTCTTTCATTTTTTTTTCAACCTTCCTCTTCTTTATTTTGTTTCTTTTCCTTTTTCTTTTCCTCCTTGTTCAAATGATTATTCATCGAATACCAAGCAACTACCCCAATAGCATCTTATTTTCTTCTTCTCAATCAACACATCGCCTTAATACTACTAAAAGTTGATCACTCTTCCAGTGGTATACTCCAAGTTGATCAAGTTGGAGCTTTTAAAGAGGATAATGGTGAACAAAGAAAAAGAGGCATTGTAATGGCTCAAGGGGCGAACTAAGGAAATTTATAATTTATCGGTCGGCACTAAACAAAGAAGGCCTAAAATCATTTCCTAGGGTAATACGGTTCTTCAATGTTTACGACGGAAGATTATTTAGCATGGTAACAACTATTTTAACTTGACTATCAACCAAAACAAGAATAATGAGACTAAACAACAAGTAGCTGCGCTATTTCAATGAAATTCGACAAACACAATGTATTTCTAACCCTCTAAATAGAAAAGATAGGCTCAAAAGCTCACCGGGCTTAGTCTCCACCATGTGTTATCTAGAAATCCGAATCATATTATAGTTCACAACCAACATGTATTCCAACGACTACGTGCAGTGCATAGGTTTATGTGCAAATCTATGATATAAAACTACGATTCAAACAATACATAACTTAAAACGTTACATCATAACTTCAGTAAACGATTCATCACATCTTCTTTTGTTTACCATTCTATAACAATCATAATTACATAACACGAAGTATCAACTAGCGATTGCAAAACCGTAGGTAACATCGTTTATTTAAACACACTTATTGAAAAAAATTTAAAATTTTGCATAAACTAATGTGTGCATACCCCCAAACCTAAACCTTTCATTGTCCCTAATGAAACAATAAATCGAAAGAAAGGAGAGTACAGAAGAAAGGAACGATAATACCTCGATCTTGACAAGCATATAACAGGTTAACACCAAGGAATGTGACAATAAAGTTCAATGTTACCTGTTACTACTAGATAAATGAAAAGAAACTAACAAAAATATTAAAAGTAAATGAAATCTAAATACAAAATATAAATCGATAAACTAATCAAAACTAAACTAAACGAATAAATAGAAAAGAAATAAACGAAAAAGTATAAATCTAATAAGGAAAACAATAACTAACACGATCTAAAATGGCTTAATAAACAAAAACAAAAACAAAAACATTATCAGAACAAGTATGGGAGAAGGATACAGAAAACAAAAGAAAAAAACAGAAATTGGGGAAATCGCGCGAGCGGTCCGCGCGAGCGGCCGTCGCGCGCGCGAATTCCCAGCGAATTTTTTTTTTTTTTTTTTTTTTTTTTTTTTTTTTTTTTTTTTTTCGCGCGAGCGAGGTCCCTCGCGCCCGCGAAATGAGGCGCGAGTAACTACTGAGGCATCATAAAAAGAAAAGCAAAGAAAAACGTTAAGGGGCAAACTCGCGCCAGCGGGCCGCCCGAGCGACGTCTCGCGCGAGCGGGCCGCGCGCGCGAGAATGGTTTTTTTCATTGTGTGGCTAAAATTATGTAAATACTATTAAAATAAATTAATTCCAACCCCCAAACCTATCTAGAATGTCCAAAACAGACATAAACAGACCCAAAAACAAAGAAAAACGAACGAAATAAAGCTTGGGTTGCCTCCCAAGAAGCGCTAACTTTTACGTCTTTAGCTAGACCTTTCTAGCATAAGACTCATGGAGGCCGTATATCGGACTGTGTACCCCTAAGGATGTCAGGAAGAGCTCGATGGTAAGCAGAAATTACGTCGCTTTGAATTAATTCAATCGACGGTTTGTCAGTATGTTCAAATCGATTTCTTACCTTTCGAGTAGATTCCACATTAGGGTCCACGGGATTAGGATTCATCCACTCATCATCGTCTGCTATATTGTTTTCCCCACTCACATTTATTTCTTTGGTAGGCTCAATATTCCGTGTTACCTCACCTTCCGACTCACATAGGTAATCGTCGTCTTTAGGAGGTTGATCCATAGCATTAAAAATGTTTAATTTTAAATTCATGTTTCCAAACGACACTTTCATCACCCCTGTTCTACAATTGACACGTGCGTTGGCCGTGGCTAAGAATGGACGGCCTAGAATGACAGGAGTGTGTTTTCTAGCATCTAGCACGGGCTCAGTGTCAAGGACCATGAAATCAACAGGATAATAGCATTTATCAACCTTTACTAGAACATCCTCGACGATTCCTCTAGGTACTTTGACGGAACGATCCGCTAATTGTATTGTAGCGGCCGTAGGTTTAAGTTCACCTAGACCTAGTTGTTTATAGACATGATAAGGTATAAGATTAACACTAGCTCCTAAGTCAAGGAGCGCCCTATGAATGATAGTGTCACCTATGACACATGAAATCGTAGGCGTACCTGGATCTTTATATTTTGGAGGAGCGTGTTGGAATATAGAGCTTACTTTTTCCGTGAGGAAGACCTTTTTAGGAGTATGACTCCGTATTTTGCGCTTTTGTGTACAAAGGTCTTTTAGACATTTAGCATAGGCGGGGATTTGTTTTATAGCATCGAGGAAAGGAATATTTATTTTGACTTGTTTAAATACCTCGAGTATATCCTCAACCTTAGACTTTTTATTTGTAAGATTAGACGGTTCCTCAACGTTTGGTGGATATGGCATTCTAGGAGTATAATTCGTTGGGACCGATTCTTTGCCGTTCTTATTTTGGCTCATGTCCTCACCCGTCTCTTTATTAGAGTTAATATTCATACCTTTCACATTCTTATTCGGAATTTCTATTACCTCCTCCTCTCGGGTAGTCAACCTAGTTGAGACGGCGTTCACTTGTTCATTCGACCCCTTAACCTCATATTGTCCCTTAGGATTTTGGATTGTTTGACTAGGCAACGTCCCCTCGTTTCTACGACTTACTACAGTAGCTAGTTGTCCCATTTGGGATTCAAGCTTCGCAATGGATTGCGTATGAGAGTGCACTATTTGTGCTTGTGCCTGTACTTGCGTTTCAATAGTCTTAAGGGACGCCAACACCTTTTCCTCAAAAATATTACCCCTTGAAGGATTCGAATTAGGAGGCGGTTGTTGGTATTGATTAGGTTGAAACTGAGGTCGATACGCATTTGGAAAATTAGTCGCCTCATTGGGATTATTATTATTATTTTTCCACGAGAAGTTAGGATGGTTTCTCCATGGCGCATCCGGATTATTAGTAGTTGCATTATAGTTATTTCGTGGGTATTGTTGAATAGAATTAATGTGTTGCTCCACGAATTACGGGAATTGACTCGCCGATGGACATGCAAGTATCGAATGTGAAGGATCAGAACATAATGCACAAATTTCACGAGCGGGTGGGGCTGTCGTTTGGTTCATTGTTAAAAGTCGGTCAAGTTTGTTAGATAGTTCTTTTATTTCAATTGATTGACTTGACTCGAATTTTACATCCCTCTTAGGTTGATTAAGATATCCTTCCGAACGGACAGACACCGTTTGGTGCATCGAATTCTCGCTTAACGTTTCAAACATTTTCCAGGCCTCGTCGGCGCTTTTGTGTAGGAAGGTTCCCGCACAAACGGCATCGACGGTGTTCCTAACAGAGGGAATAAGCCCCTCATAAAAGACCTGAACAAGTTGCCACTTAGGGACTTGATGATGTGGACACGAGCGTAATAATTCTTTAAATTTTTCCCACGTGTCGTAAAGTGATTCCCCATCTTGCATTACAAAATTGGTTATTGATTTTCTTATCTGGTTTGTACGCATAATCGGGAAAAACTTTTGTAAAAATGCGGTGTGTAAGTCTTCCCATGTTCTAATTGTGTTTGGCTCCAAAGATTGGAGCCAATATTTAGCTTTGTCCTTTAATGAGAATGGAAAGAGCCGCATTTTTAGTTCATCATCAGTAAGATTTTGAATTTTCAACGTAGAGCATATGTCCTGAAAATCTCCTAAGTGTTTATATGGATCTTCATTTAAACGGCCATGGAAAGATGGAAGCAGCGAGATGGTTGACGACTTTATCTCAAAGTGAGATGCCGTCGCCTCCGGTAATTCAATACATGTTTGCGGTGTGTAAGTCGTAGGAATAAAATAATCTTTAAGTGGAGGAGGTGGTGGTATATTAGGATTATTCATATTAGCTCCGTTGTTTTGATTGTTATTGTTATTTCCACCGTCAGCCATTTTAATCGGTTTAATTTGAAAAGTTCGAGTTTTCCTTATCCGTTCACGGGTACTCTGAATTTCGGCCTCAAACAACGACGACGGAATCGGAGTTGATTCGTCGTCTTGCAACCTAGCTCTAGAAGCTTGGGTTGTGGACTTACTAGTTCTTAAGGTACGTTCAAGTTCAAGATCGAAAGATTTTAAATCTGGTTTATTTGAACGTGTACCCAACATAAACTAAAACAAAGAAAAAGAAACTAAAAACAAAAACTGACTCAAATAAAAAAAACAAATAGCAAGCAATCACGCAACTAAGATAACAAGCACTCAACTACTATGATGCATGCAAATTATCCTGTAATGCAATGACCGCGTCAAGCCCAGCGCCCCGGGTTTCCTAGCTAATGCAGTGCAATTAACCCTAAACTAATGCAAATAGTGCGTCACAGCGCCCTGACTTACAGCGGTTTAAAGCGAATTCCAAAGGAAGCAATTTATTTACTTTTTATTTATTTTATTTGCGTAAGCTCCTTTGATGTAATTAGCGGCTCCACTCGGAAACGTTGACTACAAAATAAAAGAACAAGTTAGTAACTAAAAACAAAAACAGAAAATAAGAAAAATAAACACTAATCTAATATTTACGAATTAACTAAACTACAATTATAAAACTAAGAGTAGTAATGCAATCCCCGGCAACGGCGCCAAAAATTGATGTTGTCAGAATCAAGATATAAAAGTATTCTTTACTTTTCAAAGGATTTGCAGTGTGGAAGTAAAGGTCGAACCCACAGAGATTGATTACTACAGCAACTTAATTTTAAAACCTAAGTCTAATTAATTAGGAAAAACGGATTTTGATTTGGATTTAATTAAACTAAGAACATAAAAGTAAATCTAAACTATGAAAGCAATTAAAAGTGTTTTTAATGAATGTTTAAGGGAACCTAGGATTACAAATCCACCTACTAGCTTCATAATAGGAATATCTATGAATTACTTTAGCTTATTACGTTGGATGAATATGGGGAATTGTAGCTACAAGCCCAATTCCTCCGACAAGAAGATAATCATGGTTCAAGCACCAACATAATCCATCTGCGGATAGCACGAATTATCTCACACTAAACTAGGGTTGTGATCTAATCCGTCTAACCTAGGCATGGACTATTCGGATACTTGATAGCACGAATCAATAAAGCACCATCACATGTAAACAACCTAAACAAGCACAGCGAGAATAGATCGTTGAGCACATCACAGTCAAAATAGATCTAAGACAAGAATAAATTCTGAAAGCAATGATTTAATCAATGTAAGTACGATTTATTTATAAAATCCTCTAAACATGTGACTGTCATCCATACATAATAAAACTAAAATAAAAACATAAATAAAACCCTATTACTCATCTAGGGCTTCATTGAAACCCTAGATCGATGATCTAAGCTGCCATAGAAGTAGTGATCGGCAAGTAGTTGATGGAGGAGGCCATGGAAATCCTTGGTCTTCTTCTTCTTCTCCTTGATTCTCCCTCTTCAAGGGCTGGAAGTGTGGTTGTAGAATGTGTGTATATTAATTGTCAACCCTCTAATTGAAGTAAAATAGAGTTTATATAGATTTACAACATGTTTTGGAAGCCTTTACAACTCGAAACGGACTGAAACGCATGTAATTTACAGTCTGGACGTCGTTTAGCAGTCTCGTTTGCACAGGAGTCTTCAGTATACTGAAATACGCAACTTTGGTTTTTGGGCATATCGCGCGAGCGGGTCGCGCGAGCGCGACATTTGGCTTTCGCGCGCGCGGATCGCGCGAGCGATTCTGGGGTTCTCGCGCGAGCGACTTGCTGATTTTCGCGGGCGCGGGTCGCGCGCGCGACTTGGCTTTTTCAGCTTCTTTCTTGATTCCTTTTTCTCCTTGTTTATCCTGGTTTAGTTGATTTCTTCCAAAACCTGTCAGAAACTAGAAAACGAAGTAAAAATATACAAAAACAGGATAAAAAGGTACTAACAAATGTTCATTAAGGCGTATAAATAGGATTAGTTCTCTCCCGATCACTCTTAATCTTTATACAAGAAATATATAAAAAACATATTGGGAGATTAGAGAGAATTTTGAAGAAATCAAGAAGAATTTGAAGAATTGGAAGAAGGACTTTGAAGAATTTAGAAGGTTTTCTTCAACAATCAAGAAGAGTGTTGAAGTTATTTGGGGTAACCATTTAATCCTACATAGATTTAGGTTGTAATTCAATCACAAATTCATAGATTTAGGACTTTTACACATTTTCAAAACGTCTCTTCCTACCCCATTTCATCACACACCACATAGAGCTTGTGATTGAATTTCTATACGTTGTCTTCATTGATTTGGATCTAAATAAGTGCCTTGGGTTTAAAAGTATGTAACATAATTTTTTCACTTGGATTTTTCTTCAAAAAAATTTTGATTTTACTACTCCTTGCTTATATTTTCTTAGGGAAACCCATGAGATTCTCAATATCTCACTAGATCCCTTTTAATCTGGTTCTCTAGTCATCTATGATCTTATGATTTAAGCTACATTTAATTGAACCTAATTGAACAAGACTAGGGGTTTCCTTATGATCATGTTGGGATTATGGCATCTCTATATGGACATTACATTGGCTCCTAGTTAAGACTTGTATATTTATAGAGGTGCTATGATTCCAACTAGTTAAAAGGAATTCATAGTTATGTCAATCCTCCTCTATTTGATAGATTTAAGCTAGAAGTTTAGGATTGATTATTTGATACCATATTTTGTCTAAAGCATGTGGACTAACCCTTTGTTTTGTAGTGCTATTGAGGTATGATTTCTCAACCCCCTCTAGTTTATTTCACTTCTTGATTTTATTGATTTTTGACTTCATGTGCGATACCTTAGCTTAGGTCTTGCCTTATGTGTATATGTGGATTAGAGACATTTTTTATAGGATTTTTGTTCTTGTATATATTGCACGTTTAATATTCGTGGCTAGATCCCGGGTAAGTTCTCTAGTTCCTTATTTGCACATCATCTTGCTTGCTACTTGAATTATGTGGTTTATGAATGATATATTATCATTAGCAATCTTACACCCTTTTAACATACTTTTGTAATGTATATTTATACATATGTATTAGTTGACGGCATGCTTAGATTAATAATTCAATTAAAAAGGATGTTGAGCAGAGGCCTATCATGAGATAGGATGAGAGGGGGTGTTTAAGTCCGACAGGCTCCTTCCCCTCTCATTTCATAATCCCCGAACCTAGAAATCTCTGGTTTTCCAAAAAGATCGGTTTGTCTTAAAATGGTTTCTTAATTTTCCTTTTAAAAATTAAGTGGCGACTCATATTTGAATTTGAATTTGAAAATTGTTTTAAAAGTGGGCCCCAAATGCGGTATCCATACACATAATGAACTTACGTCGACAGGACGACAATCGATTGGTATGCAAGAAGTCACAATTGATTGGAACACAAGGGCAATTGATTGGTAACCAAAATTTACCAAATGAAAGCAAGCTTATACAGGTACAAATATGAAGTTTTATTTAATGAAAACACTCCAGAAATACAAGGTATTATAGTATGAGTGAGATAGTGACAACACAATGCAGTATTAATATATTCGACTTTACCCAAAAACCATCACTGAATCATGTAACTTGTTACATTACCAGTGTAACGTTGTTAGCTTAGAGTGGAATGATCACATTGCTATTATCGCCTAGCAGGGCCCAATAGCAATTTTGGTTTAAAAGTTGTAATCACTTTACTCTTAGGTCCTTGAGACCTTGCCTGAAGAATAGAATGGTTACAGTGCTATTGCCACCTAGCAGGGCCCAATAGCATTATAAGTGGTAACCATTGTATTCAAGACCTGGATGGATATTTTGCTATCTTCACCTAACAAGGCCTAATAGCGTATAAACCACCCACTCATGATTCACTTCATTAATTTGAATGGGTACTTTAGCTATCGTCACCTAACAGGGCCCAATAGCATTTATAGTTATTCCCATTGATTTTACTGTACTACTCAGACCTCCGCGGTCCACTCAAACATGTGTAACAATATAGTTAGGTTATTCTCCTCGACCAACCATGCAGATGTCAACTTTGACATCATGACTCGACTACGTTCATATGAGTATTCATGAGAGTGTTTAACGTATAACATAGTAAGCATGAATCATAACAACAATTATAAATTATGGAGTATAGTTATCTAGACATGCGTTTTCATATAAATAGTTCATCTTTAAGTTACACACATATAATACTTATCACATATGTCCACACAAGACACACATAATATTTATATAATATACATGGAGTATTTATGTAATATACCAAGTGAGTTAGGACGACTCATCTCGATGCGAATTCGTAAATACAAGTATTGCTTCGGTCCCTACAATTCATATCGACACATAGAATGGCGATTAACATTCATTCTATTTATAAGGGTATAATGATGATTGTGCCGAATGGGTTCCTAAACCTCAACATGATGATCCTGACATCATTCTGAGTCTAACGCCATTAACTAGACTCAAATCGGTGTCCGTCATATGAAAGGCTGGGTTTCCTACACCAATGTGGGCCTTATCAAATAGCTGTATTTTCGACTAAGTCATAAAGTCACTAAACTTAAGAAAATAGGCCTATACGTCATTCTAGGAGTTTAGGAACTGACCGCGTATTTTTTTGAGCTACGGTTTATTTATTACGAATTATTGAAGTCCTAATTACGTAATAATAGACTTTAGAGTCCTATAATTATAAAATATCCATACTAATATAGAAAGAGAAATGGAGGGGTACCAAAAAGTGTCAAACCCACTTCAATAATTACAATAAAACCTAGAAAATTTCTTAATTAAAATACTTTCACAATGGTACTAAAATGTCATTTCAAAAAATTTAAATAAAATGACTTCTCTTTCTTTTTACTACTTACACTCACATAGTGAGTGTGGCACTCCCCTAGTATTTTAGAAAGACATTTGGTCCTTATAAACATTTTTATTAAATAATAGTCCTTAAAATAAACTGGTGGTATTCTTCTCATAATTTTCGGAACTCGTTTGGTATTTTAAATTAATTAAAAGACAGCCAAAAGGGTCCTTTATAAATACTAAAGTAATATAAAAAATACTAAAGTTTGAGTTTTATAATTAATAATTTATAATACAAGGGCATTTATGCCTTAGGATTATTAATATAATTTTTTATATTTTAAAAGTGGTGTGGATATCGCATGTTGACTTACCCACAGCTTTTCAAAATCAAATTCAAAAACAAAATGAGTCGCCACTTAATTTTTAAAAGGAAAATTAAGAAACCATTTTAAAAGCAAACTGATCTTTTAGAAACCAGAGATTAACTAGGTCCGGGGATTATGGAATGAGAGAGGAAGGAGCCCATCGGACTAAAACACCCTCTCTCATCCTATCTTGCGATAGGCCTTTACTCAACATCCTTTTAATCAAATTTATTAATCTAAGCATGCCCTCAACTAATATATATATACATATACATCACAAAAGCATGTCCAAAGGGTGTAAAATTGCAATTGACAAAATATCATTCAAAAGCCACATAATTCAGGTAACAAGCGATATGATATGCAATAGAGAACAAGTGAACTTACCCGGGATCCAGCAGCGATAATAAACGTGCAATGCATGCGAACAAAAGAAAATCCTAAAAAGAGGTCTCTAATCACATATACACATAAGGCAAGCTCCTAATTCTAAGGTATTGTGCATAAGGTCGAAAGATCAATAAAATCAAGAAATTAGGATAAACTAGAGAGGAGTCCTAGAAATCATACCTTGATAGCGCTACAAAACAAAGGGTTAGTCCACATGCTTCACATAATAATAACATGATATCAAGCAATCAATCCTAATTCTCTAGCTTATACCTATCTAATGTAATTAAATCCAAAGCAAATAAATCCTAATTACAAGTGCCAAACCATATGGATGAATATGTACATGGACAAGGATAGACTATGAAATACTCTTAAACTTTGGATTCAAGCTCAACTAATCATTATTAAAACATGGTTTAAGCCTTAGGTCATAGAAAAGTCATTTGGACCATTATTTACAAAGTTGGTCAAATGTGTCATAAAACTCTGAAAATTGCAGAGAGCAGACCAGAACTTAAAAGAAAGAAAAGGCATATCTCCCATGGTTTGATCTTGGTGAATTTTGGATATGCGATGCCCCTGTGAATCTAGTTTCCAAATCAAAAAGAAAATCAAGGTTTCAACGGTCGGATCTCTGGGAAAAGGACAAACACCAGACACCACTCAGAGATGTACAACTCTCTGTCCAGAGATTTTGTTTGATTTTTTAAAAATAGTAAAATAATCCGAAATGCTTCATTCTTTTTAGAGGGCTTTCCTAACACATTAAACTGCTTAGAAAAAATTATTTGGAGTCACAAAAACTTTATTAGAACTCTGATTTAATTGTTTCAAAAGAGTGTCACTGTTCTGAAACTATTCTGAAACTCTGGACAGATTGTATTTGTGTCACAAAACTCATGATCAAACCATTCTAAACATGAAACCACCTTAAAACAAAAATTACAGTGGTAGAATATCGTGTTATTGACACTTTCCCGTTGGTTTCACTTGATTTCAACGGTTAGATTTCAAACTAAAAATCTTCGATCAAAAACAGTTTGTGAACTCACTGTTTTCATTTGTCAAGTTCAACTTTTATTTGGTAACTCCAACTATTAAACCATGAAGTTGGGTTTAAACCAAACAACTTCTCCTACCATTTGATGGTCATTGGAGGCTAAAGACCTTCATATTTGTAGATTTCAAGTGAAGTATGAGTTGACTTCATGAAATCTCAAGATAAGGAATCTAAACCATTGAGATGGACTTGGACTCAAAACCACTTCCTCCTACCATTTGATGGCCATTGGAGATGAAGACATGACTAAAACTCATGAGTTTTCAAGGAATATAAGGAGACTCCATGAAAACTCAAGCTTAGAGGGCCCAAGTCATGAGTATGGACTTGGATCCATCTATTTGTTTATTGAATAAAATGATGACCAAACTTTGACTTCCATATGAAGCATAAGCTTACATGGGATTCAAAAGATCACATTCAAGAGATTTCAAGAGAGATATTGAGGATCTCCAATAGTGTCAAAGAGGGAAGTATGAACAATAAAAGAAATGAAGCAAAGAAAACAAAATAGTTTGAGGATCCAAAGGAAAGAATGCAAATAAAACAACTTATGGTTAGAGGATCACCTCCAAGTATCCTCAAAGTTTTTCTTCTTTGAAGATCTTTCAAGCTCTTCTTCCTAGTTTTTTTCTAAACTCACTCTTTTCTCTCTAAAATGTTGGTGTAATGGTAGTGTATTTTTTGTATGTGTTGTTCTCCCCTTTTCAAATTCCCCCCAATATTTTTCTCTTGGTTGGTCCCCCCTTTCTCCATGAAGATACCTCTTCTTATATAGACAAAAACTACCAAGTATTTTCAGTGAATTCGGAGTAAAAGACATGTGTAAGCATCTCATTTGGTGGTACAATGTGTACTTTCTGAAATTAGGCAGACTGCTGCCCAGCGCGGCAATCCAGAAACTGTCGCGGCAGTCCGTGACTGCCGCTGCGGTAGTTCATGAATGCCGTCGCGGCACTCCATGACTGCCGCACGGCATTCATCAAATGTCGCGGTAATTAATGGATTGCCGCGTTTTTGTCAGTCTTACTTTATCAGTTTTTTGTTCTTATTTGCATACGCATACGTATTGTACTGCAAAATACAGACTTTAAAAGTGAACGGCAGTCAGAAATTTGTGGCGGCACTTGGTGAATGCCGGGCCGGCACTCTCTGACTGCCGCGCGGCACTCAGTCAGTGCCGTGGCAGTCTGCCGTGTGCCGTTTTAAGCTGAGATTTCCCTTTTTAGGTCTTCCCCCTTTTTGAAACAAATTATTTTTGAAGATCCTTTTCAAAAATCATGTCTTATACCTGAATTCTCCTAAATACCTGGTATTTTTCCTCTTTCTGTGAAATTTTATCGCGTTTTGGAGATTTTCTGAAGAGCTTGGAATACTTCAATTTTTCGGTCCTTGTCATCATCGGATACGGAGGTGACACTCTCCTAAATTCGACGGTTGGTCAAAATTGGGGTGTCTACAGTTTGCCCCTCTTTGACAGAGCTTGTGGAGCAACGCGTCCCGTAAGTGAATGTCAAAGCCTGTGTGAAGACAAGCCTTTGACCAGACTGTCGAATTTAGGTGAAAACAAAATGCGTTGCAAAAACAGGCGTGCAGTGAAATTCTAATTGGTCGTGCTCCACGGCGAGCTGCCTACGAATCCCGTCAGGAATCAGACCAAAGCGTAGTTCAGGCATGGGTTGAACATTCACAAACGCAAGTAGTCACACGGATGGATGCACCTATCCTGTCGTGATGTAAGTGCCATGCAATGGTGTTTTCTGAATTGACCTGGTTGTGTAAATGTCATGCTTATCATGTTTCCCCACGTACGACGCACATTTCGTGACGTGTTAGTCAGGGAAGATTATCTATGCGAAAATCTGTTACGGGAGTCATGAAAGTGCTTTTGATTTGATTTCGGTGTTTGACGCAAATTTGTTGCGGAAACCGAGAATGTAAATTCCTTACATTCTCAAGATAAGGATCAACGTAAATTTGTTATGAGGATCGGGAATATAAATTTGTTATATTCTCAGAACGGGGGGTTAACGCAAATTTGTTACGGAAACCGAGAATGTAAATTCGTTACATTCTCAAGATAAGGATCAACGTAAATTTGTTACGAGAATCGGGAATATAAATTTGTTATATTCGCAGGACAAAGGATCGACGCAAATTTGTTGCGGAAACTGGGAATATAAATTTGTTATATTCTCAGGACAAAGGATCGACGCAAATTTGTTGCGGAAACTGGGAAAATAAATTTGTTATATTCTCAGGACAAAGGATCGACGCAAATTTGTTGCGGAAACTGAGAATATAAATTTGTTACATTCTCAGGACAAAGGATCGACGCAAATTTGTTGCAGAAACTGAGAATATAAATTTGTTATATTCTCAGGACAAAGGATTGACGCAAATTTGTTGCGAAAACTGAGAATATAAATTTGTTATATTCTCAGGACAAAGGATCGACGCAAATTTGTTGCGGAAACTGAGAATATAAATTTGTTACATTCTCAGGACAAAGGATCGACGCAAATTTGTTGCGGAAACTGAGAATATAAATTTGTTATATTCTCAGGACAAAGGATCGACGCAAATTTGTTGCGGAAACTGAGAATATAAATTTGTTATATTCTCAGGACAAAGGATCGACGCAAATTTGTTGCGGAAACTGAGAATATAAATTTGTTATATTCTCAGGACAAAGGATCGACGCAAATTTGTTGCGGAAACTGAGAATATAAATTTGTTATATTCTCAGGACAAAGGATCGACGCAAATTTGTTGCGGAAACTGAGAATATAAATTTGTTATATTCTTAGGACAAAGGATCGACGCAAATTTGTTGCGAAAACTGAGAATATAAATTTGTTATATTCTCAGGACAAAGGATCGACGCAAATTTGTTGCGGAAACTGAGAATATAAATTTGTTATATTCTCAGGACAAAGGATCGACGTAAATTTGTTGCGGAAACTGAGAATATAAATTTGTTATATTCTCAGGACAAAGGATCGACGCAAATTTGTTGCGGAAACTGAGAATATAAATTTGTTATATTCTCAGGACAAAGGATCGACACAAATTTGTTGCGGAAACTGAGAATATAAATTTGTTATATTCTTAGGACAAAGGATCGACGCAAATTTGTTGCGGAAACTGAGAATATGAATTTGTTATATTCTCAGGACAAAGGATCGACGCAAATTTGTTGCGGAAACTGAGAATATAAATTTGTTATATTCTTAGGACAAAGGATCGACGCAAATTTGTTGCGGAAACTGAGAATATAAATTTGTTATATTCTCAGGACAAAGGATCGGCGCAAATTTGTTGCGGAAACTGAGAATATAAATTTGTTATATTCTCAGGACAAAGAATCGACGCAAATTTGTTGCCGAAACTGAGAATATAAATTTGTTATATTCTCAGGACAAAGGATCGACGCAAATTTGTTGCGGAAACTGAGAATATAAATTTGTTATATTCTCAGGACAAAGGATCGACGCAAATTTGTTGCGGAAACCGAGAATGTAAATTCGTTGCATTCTCAAGATAAGGATCAACGTAAATTTGTTGCAGAAACCGAGAATGTAAATTCGTTACATTCTCAAGATCTTTAATTTTCAGGAGTTGGGAGCCCACAGGCTCAAATATTCTTTAATTTTTAGGAATTGGGAGCCCACAGGCTTATACTCCGGTGTCTCCCAAGAATCATCCGATCGACTGAGATGCGCTTCGCGTCTTATACTCCGGTGTCAAATTAGAAACTATGCTTTCCGAAAGACTGAGATGCGCTTTGCGTCTTATACTCCGGTGTCTTTTGAGGATCACTAACACGAATGATACTGCTACTGAGGATTATTAATACTGGGTTGTCATTGAGGACTAACATCAATAATGCTACCATGCAAGGTTGTCATTGAGGACTAACACCCATGGTGCTGCCATTGAGGACTAACGCAAGGTTGCCATTGAGGACTAACACCCATAATGCTGCCATTGAGGACTAATGCAAGGTTGCCATTGAGGACTAACACCCATAATGCTGCCATTGAGGACTAATGCAAGGTTGCCATTGAGGACTAACACCCATAATGCTGCCATTAAGGACTAATGCAAGGTTGCCATTGAGGACTAACACCCATAATGCTGCCATTGAGGACTAACGCTTAGAGAAGCTGCCATTGAGGACTAAAGCTTAGAAAAGAACTAAACAACATGGTAAGATACTGGTCAATAGCCACTCAGAGGCTTACAAGCAAGAATGATGGTCAACAGCCTTTCAAGGACTTATGTTGCAAAAGCGACAATCAACAGCCCTTTTGGGGACTTATGTTGCAATAGCAGAGATCAAACGAGAGTCTTTCAGACTCAAACAAATTCGATTTCGTCAAATTCGAAGTCATTTTGACTCAAATCAAGTTCGAATTCCACTTATTAGGAGTCAATCAGACTTCATTCGTTTTCATTTTCTAAAATCAGGATTCAAAGAATTTGAACGGAGTTGATATAAAGAATGATTTTTTGCATTCGCAGACCTTTGGAAGAAACACATCGATTCTGTCAAAAGAGGGAATTCACTTTTGCCCCTAGTCTTGGACTCTTCTTTTATTGTCACTTTATGCTGTGATAGTGTTTGAAACCTCTGCTCGTACCACTCTTGGGATGCTCACGAAGACTTTTCAAATCTTTATTCGTCATCTTAAACCCACACATTTGAGACCATTTATTGACTCATCAAAAAGAGGACAGACCTGACAAAGCTAGTTACTCAAAATGACTGACTCAAACTTTTCATTCATTATGAATCAATGTGCTTTCGTTGTGAGTAACTGTATCATCTCACCTTTAATTTATTCATCATCTTACAAATGGTAGTACTTTGTTGATAAATCTAAACTTTGAAAACTTCCCCTTTTGAATTAGTGAATTCTTTGCCCATCTAGAATGTGCTTCAAATTAGTGCTTTAGCTTATAGAATGAAAGGCACTCTATTTCAATCCTTTCAAAATGAACTTGATTACTTGAGAACTTGCTCCTGACATAGAGGGATTTTGGCAAACGAAGTTTGCCCCTAGTTTGAATAAGCCTCGGAGGCATTGCTTTTGGGATTAAATGAGGTGTTCAGCAAACGAAGTTTTTCATTGGTTTGGCGATATATATGTGGCTCCAAGCAAACGTGAGTTTGCCCCTAATCTGAAGGAAGGAAACCAAAGGCGCCAAAGGGTGATGCTTATAGTTTAGGGATGTTTATGGACCGAGAACCTTGGGAGGTTCGCCTACTTATCCCCGAGCGGGAATCAGGTCCAAAGTAGTTCGGCCAAGGCCTGAAAGAAAGATAGCATGAGATGATGGGGTGAAGACCGAACCGAGCAGGTTGTCTACGTATCCCCAAGTGGGAATCAGGTCAAAGCGTAGTTCGTCAATTCTGGAGGTCTTGAAAGAATACAGCTTCAAGAATTGGTGGGCTTTTCGAGCCATGTTGCCATTTGGGTCTAGGGAGTGCATGTCACTTGTGGTAGCCCTTGTGTAGCATGATGAACTACTTTTTCCATTATTCTCTTTTCTCTTTTCTTTTCTTCTTTTTTTTCTTTTATTTGACGGTTGATTCTTTAACCTTTTCACCAGCCAATTAATCTTTTACAATTCTCATCATGTTTTATTCATACTCCATCCTATTCACAAAGTAATATCAGTCCTTCGAATCTTTATTTGTTTCTTTTTTTCAAAGATATCTCTGCATTGTTTTAGGCTCACTTAGTGTTTGAGTCTTTTTTTTTTTTTTGAAGCTGATAAGTCCCTCTTTTCATTTCTAATCTCTTTTTTTTGTTAAGAACAACACAAAGCCTTGAGATAGTTCATGTGCCAATGATCTACATTGAAGTGCTCTCAATCTTGTCTATTTTTCTTTTTTCTTTCTTATTTTCTCTATGATTTTGACTGGCTAGGATTATGATTTTTGAGATCAACACGCATCTTATTCTTGCTCTAACTTTTGCCTAGGCGCCCTTTCGGGTTTTCATCCTAGCGAGCTCTTTCTTCTTTCTTTTTTTTATTTTATTTTTATTTTTTTGTGCTCTAACTTTTGCCTAGGTGCCCTTCCGGGTTTTCATCCTAGCGAGCTCTTTTTCTTTTTCTTTTCTTTTTTTGGAATAAGAAGTTCATTCAAAAATGTCTGGCTACCATCAAGGATCAATTTATGGCTTTGGACTGGTTGGGCTCATCTTTTAGGCTTGGTGTTTGAGAAAAGGGGATGGTGAGCAAGCTTCAAGTTCCAAGTTCATCTTTTCAAGATTGAGCAAGAGCATCTTTAAATTCTTAAAGTAAAGCTAATCAATTCTCTACTCCTCCTTGGTTTTGGGCACAAAATTTGCTTTGATCACTTGGGGCCCCTTTTCAATGCAAAGATTTATTAACCAAGTATTTTCCATGATCGTTTGAAAAAGTGATTTTTGATTTTTTTGCTTAATGATCCATTCATTCACGACTTAGCACACTTAAATCGAGCAAAATGAGAATTTATTCAACTAGGATAGAAGGAGGGTTACATCACTCGACTCGATAAGAGACTTAAAAAGAAACTCGATAACCGACTGACTCAAAGACTCGACTGGACTTGACACTTGACTCATGACTCGATTACTGGACTTGACTTGGCTTGGTCTCAACTGGAGCGTCATAGATGATTTTCAATTTGTTAGATTTCCAAGAGAATCCACATTTGCTTTAGCAGCAGCAGTTCCAAACACTATCACTTCACTATCATCATTTGAACCTCCGGGTCTGCCTTCCCCCAACAGTATGTGTGTAGAAATATCATCCACGTCCATGGCCCAATTTTTAGCGGGACAATATTCATCTGACTCATACCAAGTGCTATCAATGTCTTTTCCGCTTTTGCTGATTAGGCGAGGGCCAGTTGGTTGTTGCGCACTCATGGATGCAGCAAATCCCTTGAGGGTTCTTAGTGATGGCTGGGATTGAGAGGTCAGAGAGTGAAGAGCTTGTAAGTCAAAATCATTACGCCAAAGGTCACTCAGTGGATTTGTCGGAGGAGTGATGATTTTCTGATCAATAAGATCCTGGATATCATGGCGGAGTCTCGAGCAAGAGTCGGTACTGTGGCCTTGAGTCTGGTGATAGGTGCAGTAGAAGGATAGGTCATATTTGCGAGGTAAGGGTTTTGATGGAGGCCTTGGGTCCAGGGGATTGAGGTGACCACTCTTGATGAGGTGACCAAGGGCCATGGATAATGTCATGCCAAGGTTGGTGAATATTCTTGACCTGCCGGCTCGGCTTAATTTCGGATTCGACTTTGAACATGAGTTGGCTTTTGGGTTAAGATGTGGGCTTGGAATAACTCTTTGGTTCATTAGGATTGGGCATGAGCTTTGGTGAATGGTTGAGCTTGGGTATGGACTTTGGGGATAGGTTGGATTTGGACATGCGCTTTGGTGATTGGTTGGACTTGGATGTGGATTTTGGTGCTCGGCCGAGTGATCCAATATTCCCTTCTTCAACTTGTTCATCACTACCTCATTTAAACCCACTTGCTTTTTGAGGAACTGATAGAGCTCAATCGTTACCCTCTCCAATTGATTCATCCTTAACTTCTGTTGCTCAGTAGTGGCTTGCAGCTTGTTCACTCTCTCTTCCAAATCTCTTAAGGCCATTGGCGAATCAATCTCAAGATGATGGTCCATGTTCTCCTAAATCAAGAAGACAAACCCAAGAGGTCAGAAGTGTCCACACTAGGGGATCTGGTTGTTCCACTCTTTCTACAGGTTCACGACATGAAAAGACCCGCATGCAGAATTGATTTTTAGGAGGCAAGAAATTTTGAGAAACTTTTGAATTACTTTGATATTGACTGGAAAGAGGATAGTCTAAATTTGGATTCCACATGCATGCAATGCTTTGATGATTTGGTGTGGCTAAATGCATGCACAACGCACATGGCACACGGATGAAATGCAAGTGCGCGTGTGTGCCTATTCTACATGCAAAAGAAAGGAAAATTCTAATCCTAACACATAAACATATAAGCACATAGAATCCTCATTCATGTCAAGTGCGCTAATTTCTCCTCATTGTGATCCTTACTAACCTTTCAAAGGTCGGGCATTCAAAATTTTGAAATTCATTTGAAAAGCATTTCTTTAAATGATGAGATCTTTCAAAAACAATTCTCAAGGATTTAAAATTTTTTTTATTAAAAAAATGAGGATGTGAAAACATTTCTCAATAAAGATGATTGGGTTGAATTTTCGCTTTGAAATTCAGTTGAAAAACATTTCTTTAGTTGGTGAAGCTTTTCAAAAACAAACACCCAAAAATTTGGGTTCTTCCTTAGAAGATAAGAATGTGAAAATATACCTTAACAAAGGTTAGTTTGGAGTTTTAATCAATAAGTGAACTCCAAAGATTTTTGAAAGAGCGATTGAAAATTTTTTTGAAAAAAAATGGCAAAAATCTGTTTGCTCTCAGAGATGGATTTAAAATTCTTTGGGTAGAAGGATCACATGATCGGATTATCTCCGTACTCTCTATGAATTCGGATACATACAAGGTCAATGATGCTTTAGCTAAATATGATATAAGAAGTATAATCTTATAATCAAGGTTCGGCATGTTCTCCAAATGTCGTGGAACATGAGGAGAAATTGCTAAAAGGTGATTAAAAGATTATACATCTTTCATCAAACAAGTATCTTCATCATCTCAAGTAATCCCTTCCAGGCATACAAAATTTCCTAGCACATAATCCTAATCAAGAATTGATTTCCTAAGATCGAAAGGTTCTATAGAAACTATTATGCAAAGGTTGGATTTTGGTCAGATAAGGGACCCCTGGCACACACCCGATAGGATGCTTAATATACCGAATCACGGTACGAGATCAAGGGTGATCACACAGTCCCATGATGACTTGACCGACCGGGTTGCCCCGAGCCTCCAAGGTCATAGTTCCGTGCAATCGACTGGCTGGACATGCAAGTGAAATGCAACAGGCACGCAAAGATTAATTAATTCGATTAAAAGGATGCTTTCAAGTCTAATCCTCAAGTGAACCCAAAATCAGAATTCTGGTCTGCGAAACCAGAGATTCTGGGTTCGATCCCCAGCAGAGTCGCCAGATTGTGGATATCGCAGGTTGACTTACCCACAGCTTTTCAAAATCAAATTCAAAAACAAAATGAGTCGCCACTTAATTTTTAAAAGGAAAATTAAGAAACCATATTAAAAGCAAACTGATCTTTTAGAAACCAGAGATTAACTAGGTCCAGGGATTATGGAATGAGAGAGGAAGGAGCCCATCGGACTAAAACACCCTCTCTCATCCTATCTTGCGATAGGCCTTTACTCAACATCCTTTTAATCAAATTTATTAATCTAAGCATGCCCTCAACTAATATATATATACATATACATCACAAAAGCATGTCCAAAGGGTGTAAAATTGTAATTGACAAAATATCATTCAAAAGCCACATAATTCAGGTAACAAGCGATATGATATGCAATAGAGAACAAGTGAACTTACCCGGGATCCAGCAGCGATAATAAACGTGCAATGCATGCGAACAAAAGAAAATCCTAAAAAGAGGTCTCTAATCACATATACACATAAGGCAAGCTCCTAATTCTAAGGTATTGCGCATGAGGTCGAAAGATCAATAAAATCAAGAAATTAGGATAAACTAGAGAGGAGTCCTAGAAATCATACCTTGATAGCGCTACAAAACAAAGGGTTAGTCCACATGCTTCACATAATAATAACATGAAATCAAGCAATCAATCCTAATTCTCTAGCTTATACCTATCTAATGTAATTAAATCCAAAGCAAATAAATCCTAATTACAAGTGCCAAACCATATGGATGAATATGTACATGGACAAGGATAGACTATGAAATACTCTTAAACTTTGGATTCAAGCTCAACTAATCATTATTAAAACATGGTTTAAGCCTTAGGTCATAGAAAAGTCATTTGGACCATTATTTACAAAGTTGGTCAAATGTGTCATAAAACTCTGAAAATTGCAGAGAGTAGACCAGAACTTAAAAGAAAGAAAAGGCATATCTCCCATGGTTTGATCTTGGTGAATTTTGGACATGAGATGCCCCTGTGAATCTAGTTTCCAAATCAAAAAGAAAATCAAGGTTTCAACGGTCGGATCTCTGGGAAAAGGACAAACACCAGACACCACTCAGAGATGTACAACTCTCTGTCCAGAGATTTTGTTTGATTTTTTAAAAATAGTAAAATAATCCGAAATGCTTCATTCTTTTTAGAGGGCTTTCCTAACACATTAAACTACTTAGAAAAAATTATTTGGAGTCACAAACACTTTATTAGAACTCTGATTTAATTGTTTCAAAAGAGTGTCACTGTTCTGAAACTATTCTGAAACTCTGGACAGATTGTATTTGTGTCACAAAACTCATGATCAAACCATTCTAAACATGAAACCACCTTAAAACAAAAATTACAGTGGTAGAATATCGTGTTATTGACACTTTCCCGTTGGTTTCACTTGATTTCAACGGTTAGATTTCGAACTAAAAATCTTTGATAAAAAACAGTTTGTGAACTCACTGTTTTCATTTGTCAAGTTCAACTTTTATTTGGCAACCCCAACTATTAAACCATGAAGTTGGGTTTAAACCAAACAACTTCTCCTACCAGTTGATGGTCATTGGAGGCTAAAGACCTTCATATTTGTAGATTTCAAGTGAAGTATGAGTTGACTTCATGAAATCTCAAGATAAGGAATCTAAACCATTGAGATGGACTTGGACTCAAAACCACTTCCTCCTACCATTTGATGGCCATTGGAGATGAAGACATGACTAAAACTCATGAGTTTTCAAGGAATATAAGGAGATTCCATGAAAACTCAAGCTTAGAGGGCCCAAGTCATGAGTATGGACTTGGATCCATCTATTTGTTTATAGAATAAAATGATGACCAAACTTTGACTTCCATATGAAGCATAAGCTTACATGGGATTCAAAAGATCACATTCAAGAGATTTCAAGAGAGATATTGAGGATCTCCAATAGTCTCAAAGAGGGAAGTATGAACAATAAAAGAAATGAAGCAAAGAAAACAAAATAGTTTGAGGATCCAAAGGAAAGAGTGCAAATAAAACAACTTATGGTTAGAGGATCACCTCCAAGTATCCTCAAAGTTTTTCTTCTTTGAAGATCTTCCAAGCTCTTCTTCCTAGTTTTTTTCTAAACTCTCTCTTTTCTCTCTAAAATGTTGGTGTAATGGTAGTGTATTTTTTTTATGTGTTGTTCTCCCCTTTTCAAATTCCCCCCAATATTTTCTCTTGGTTGGTCCCCCCTTTCTCCATGAAGATACCTCTTCTTATATAGACAAAAACTACCAAGTATTTTCAGTGAATTCGGAGTAAAAGACATGTGTAAGCATCTCATTTGGTGGTACAATGTGTACTTTCTGAAATTAGGCAGACTGCTGCCCAGCGCGGCAGTCCAGAAACTGTCGCGGTAGTCCGTGACTGCCGCTGCGGCAGTTCATGAATGCCGTCGCGGCACTCCATGACTGCCGCACGACATTCATCAAATGCCGCGGCAATTAATGGATTGCCCCGTTTTTGTTAGTCTTACTTTATCAGTTTTTTGTTCTTATTTGCATACGCATACGTATTGCACTGCAAAATACAAACTTTAAAAGTGAACGGCAGTCAGAAATTTGTGGCGGCACTTGGTGAATGCCTGGCCGACACTCTCTGACTGTCGCGCGGCACTCAGTCAGTGCCGTGGCAGTCTGCCATGTGCCGTTTTAAGCTGAGATTCCCCTTTTTAGGTCTTCCCCCTTTTTGAAACGAATTATTTTTTAAGATCCTTTCCAAAAATCATGTCTTATACCTGAATTCTCCTAAATACCTGGTATTTTTCCTCTTTCTGTGAAATTTTATCGCGTTTTGGAGATTTTCTGAAGAGCTTGGAATACTTCAATTTTTCGGTCCTTGTCATCATCGGATACGGAGGTGACACTCTCCTAAATTCGACGGTTGGTCAAAATTGGGGTGTCTACAAATGGTCATTAGGCATTTATTACCTAATTATCACAACTTAGAAACTAATTTTCATTATTTATTTTCCATAAATAAATAATAAGTATAATATATAATAAATACAATATAATAATAGGATAAAAGAATATTATCTAAAATAATATTTCAAAAAACTTAATTTTGGTATTTAAAAACTATTTTTAAATAATTTAAACGATTTAAACAATAACATATATCTATTTATTAAAGTTAAACTAATAATTATTGCTTATGGAAAGTAAGATAAATCATACATATAATATATAAATATATAAATGTAATTTTAAAATATTATTATAATATTCCAGAATTTAGAATATCACTAAAACTATTTTTACATAATTTAAAACAATTAATAATCATATAAAATCTACTCTATTAATAAAACAGATTAATGAAAACTAAATAAAAATTAATACAGATTCGCAGGTCAGCCCGAACCGACCCGAGCCAAACGGGTAGCCCGTTTATACACTTAGAAGAATCCAGATTAAATAACTCGTTGGTCAAACTAACCTAGTCCGAATGTAAATAGGTTAACCATATCTCCTAAGGAAATAACCCAATCCGAATACCCACGGGTTTACCCGAACTTGATTCGTATCCGGACCAAACCCAGATCCATACCCGTAACCAATCCCGATTCAGTTGAATCTGGTATGCTCCAAAATGAAACTACGCCATTTCATTAAGTGGCTATACAGGTTTTAAAATAACCCGGCCCGGTCTTATAACCCAACCCATATACACTCACATATCAACCCTACCCGAATTCGACCCATTTCTAATTGTTATAACCCGAAGGCTATATGGGTTGCCACCTTTTTTTCCTGCGAGCTTCGCCGCCGGCGGTCACGGGTCGCCGGAGAACCTTCCAAAGGCCATCACTCTTTACTCCCTCCATAAAAATTGATGATTCCAACACCAAAATGACCGAATTGAGGTCCTCTATAACATAGTATGACTGTATAAGTTGGGATCTCACTTATCTCATCTAATATTCGAACTAAGAGATTATTCTTTTAGGGTATTGCAAACAATAATGGTCTACATGACCATCCAAACAAGGTGTAAGCTCTAGGCTATTTAGAGGGGGTCTATTTGGGACTATAAGGGTTTGTTTCGTATAGTTTTTAGAGAGTTTGGTTGAGTTTGAAAATCAAAATGGTGTTTCAGATAAACCAGGGCCTAAGGCACTGTGTTGTTCATGTCTAGGGGTCTGAGTGTGTGTGTGTGTATGTGTATGTGTAATGTATACTAGATACATAAATAACACAGAGGGGTATAGGGGGTTTATACCTCAATTCGATTTCTCTCTCTCTCTCTCTCTCTCTCTCTCTCTCTCTCTCTCCCCTCGGGTTTTCTTCTTTCCACTGGTTCTCTTTTTCTTCTTTTGTGATGGTGTGAGGTCTATGTGTGAGTGTAGTGCAGAGGAATATAGAGAGTTGGAAGGTGGGAGTGTGTGAGCTTTTCTATGCTTCCTTTTTTTTCTCCTAGTGGTTCTCCCTCTCTCTACAGTCTCCTATATATACACACATTTGGTGTACATGATCACACCAACCAGATATATAGATCTGCATTGATGAGAGGAGATTAAGAGGGATTGAGAGAAGTGTACTTGGGAGGGAAAAAGAAGGATTTGGCGGTTGGGGGTGGGGGTGTTTGTCCGGCGAGTGGTAGAGGGTTTGGGGGGGAGGGGTATTTGTATAGTAGGTATAAGGTGGTTGTTGTATGGATATCCTAAGTTGTACTTTTATTACCAAGTACATGGGATCTTGTGTTTGTCTAGGTTCATGTGTCGTACAGTCCAAGTTTGGCACAGATTTTACGAATTTGTGCGACTAGTCATTCTGGATCTGAGAATTTTTGTCTAAGTTATTTATTTATAAATACGCAATGTATATGTAGAACATAGGAAAATACGAACAAAATACAGGAGCCTAGTTTACTTACTTGGAAATTTTACAATTATTACAGCTTCATCCAGATAAGGGCTGGAAATCTATATGGCTCGGGTGAACTGTCTAGGATGCAGCTCGGGAAACTGCTTGGGCCCAGGCCGGTCGTCTTGTTAAACCGGGGCATGGACTTATCAGATACCTCGGAAGCTCAATGTCAATACCTACTACATGTTAAGGAGTGGCTGGTTTGGTCAGGATCCAACTAGACCAGTGCTTAGGTAACCAGACCGTCAAGATTGAACCGGCCTATCAAGTTGCACAATTAGTGTGCACGCTCTTCGAAGAGGAGCTTGGGTTACCCAAGCCGCCAGCTGTAGATCCCTTGATAGGACGCTTTCAGGGCTGTTGGATTTGAGGGCATCTGGACCATTCATGTAGCCTATATAAGGGATACTTAGGAAATTTCATTTCTCCTGTTGTCCAGAGAGAGAAAACATCGAGTGATCTTCTACATCCCGAGCTCTTCCTTTGCTTACTGTAAGTCTTCCTTTAGTCGATCTTCTGTCTTTATTCATTCATTTCATTTCCTTCTTCCTCTTTTTTTTGTTTCCAAGCAACTATGGAGAATAGGAGTCCAGTAGGCTTTGTGAGGGAGTGTGACTTCTATTTCCTTAGATTTTGTTTTTTTCTTAGGTCGGGGGGGGCTCTCTTGTCTTGGTGGAGTGGTACAATCGGCCAGTGAGCTAGAGTTCTTCCTTTTTTGAGTATTTCTTAGCTGCTCGGACCTTGAACGTCCTACTATTTAGGTTACTGAGGCTTCTAGAGTTTTACCTTAGATTAGGGGTTCAGGATCCCTACCTAGGTCACCAGTTACTTCCCCGGCCTATGATAGGGGCTTTAAACATGTGCCATGACGATTTCAACTCGTCTTTCTGATAGGAGGATAAGTATTCGGGATCTGGAAGCCCGAGCGTTAGCTTAGAGCCACCGTCACTGACCTTGTCCCACCGCCATAGTGACGGTAGAATCCTTGAGCGAGTATCCAGTAGGGACGAGGGACAAAGATAGCCCAGAGCTTCTGAACTGGGGGGTCAGAGAGTGATGCATCGGTCTCAAATAAGCCCAAGGTTGCTTTTTCCTGTGAGTGAATTCCTAGCATTTCACTCATGTCTGATCTGAGTAGACTTTGGGATAAGTACGACATTCTCAGAGAGTTCTCTCTGGTCGTGCCACAGGGCGGGTGTCACACCCTGATTTTTGGAAAACCAAATAATCAGCATAAAACTAAATCTAGACTACTATTCGACTGCCCAACTATCGGAGTGAACACTACGAAACCCAACCTAATAAAACTTTTTAATGGAAATCGATGTTCTTAAAAACCTGGTTAAAACATTTGTAATAAATTTCCATTTATGTTTTTAAAACAAAACCACCACATTTCCATTTAAAAAAAAACACTCATGCGGTTCCGAAAATTCTCAGATATATTTGATTAAAGCTACAACTACTAAATCACTTATATTGAAAAGCGGAAGCTGAATAAACATTTCTAAATTCTCATTGAGAATAAAAATATTTTCATTTACAATTAAAGCTTTGAAAGAATAACCTCTATTACAACCTTTGGTCAGAGCTACTAAACGTCCCAATACCAATTACAATAATGGCCTACAATGCCAAATAAATGAAAATAGCAAATGAACAGTAAAGGTCTTCATGCCCTCAAGCAAATCCATGCAATCCAATAGTCATACCGGCCTACTCCTTAATATGCAAAACGGCTGCGTTTCTTGAGAAACGCCCCCGTATGATAAATATCACACGGGTCAGCATTGTATAACAACACTGGTATGAGTAGACACGCTCCAGTCTCAAGGATCACTCGTGGTCCCCTCAACTCCAACCCAACAATAATCAATTAACATAATAATACCCAATAAATTTCCCGGAGATTGGAAATCCGCTGGACTCCCTCCTTCTCTTGACCACAAACACATACAAAGTTGTAGGCAGAACTGTAGTTCCACACGTGAGTGAGGACAAGCGGTAGTTTCCTCAAGTCACGGCGGCAGTTTGGTCCACCCACAAAGTAAAGAAACACTTACTCTTAAATGACATGGTGAGCCAAAGCCTGCATACAATAGTTAGTGGGCCCACCATCCTGCAACTCGAGAGTTAGCACAAATCCTTAGTATCATAATAAACAATTCTTCAATACCAAATCATTTAATCAATTTTCTTCGTATTATACCACGGTAAACATTTCGGGTTTTCAATTTCATGTTTCGCAATAGTTTATCCATTTGTATTTGACGCGCTACAATCACTGTCATTTTTTTCTTGCCCTAGGTTCACCACTAAGGTTACCCTACTCATGGTCAACTTATTTTTTTTTATGAATGATTCATTATTCAATTTTCTAGGTTCACCACTTGGCCACCCTCCATGGTACACCCACACATATATCCCATGTGTGCCCGGACATACTTCCAACATCCACTCTGGTGCTAGTTTGGTTGGGGTATCAGCCAAACCAGGTATACACACAGAAGGCCAGTCAATATGCCTAGACGTCTAACAAATAAGCCGGGCATAAGGCTTAGGCCAGCTTGATCACGAAGCCACTGGCAAAAGGGTACACTCAGCAACTCGAGCTACCAAAAAAAAAACATATCACACAACGGGGAGCGGTGAACACTAAGGAACTTGAAACCACTTATTATTAATTTTTTTTTACCATCTACGTTAATTCACACAAGTACCATTCATGAGGATTTAATCACATCATTAACCACTTTGGAAATTTATCATTTATTACATGGATTATCATTATCCGATTATTCACAATAAGGTCCTTGCGCCAAACTTCTTTTCACGTCTCTAACGTAGTATTTTCACAATCATCATTTAATACCGCACATAGCATAAGTTATAGCATTTAAATCAGCATTCAACAGCACTATTTAAAATTATCCCAAACAAATCTTATATTAAACAGTCCCAAAACTAGCATGGGTTGAAATTGTTCTTCATAATAATACCGTACAAAGAAACATCTCTAACAATTTTCATAAACATAATTCAAAATTTGGAGTTAACATTTACTGCTACTGTAATATGAATTTTCTGCCCAAACGGTGCAGAATTGAGAAAAATACCATTAGACAAAAAACGTGAAGAATCGCGTTTTACATTGACTCACGCGAACAGTTTTACCAAAAACAAAATGTATGAATTAATACGAATTATTTTCTAAAACAGATCTGAGAGTTTTTTTTTTTTTTTCATAAATCCAAATTTGTGTTAGTCTTCTTTTTGTTTTTTCATCAATTTTGTAAATAACTTATATCTAACCTTTGATATATATATATATATGTACATGTATATATCACTATAGATTCGTATTATATAAACACTCATCCATACGATTTATTCAAACTATAATGAACACAAATCGAAAATCAATCAAACTACGAATCAACCCTACAAATCTAATTGTTTACTCACCAAATTGGGAAAAGCAAGATGATGTTGATGATGGTGAACTCCCTTCTTTTCTCTTCTCTTCTCTTTTTCTTCTCCTTCTAGGTGGCTAGAGTTGCCTCTTCTCTCTCTCTCTCTCTCTCTCTCTCTCTTGAGGCTGCTCTCTTTTTTTTTAA
This sequence comes from Hydrangea macrophylla, assembly GCA_033977485.1. Lineage (NCBI taxonomy): Eukaryota > Viridiplantae > Streptophyta > Magnoliopsida > Cornales > Hydrangeaceae > Hydrangea > Hydrangea macrophylla. Next base: position 84,469,900 of record CM066987.1, on the reverse strand, counting down.
CCCTAGGATATAGTATCTATCTATATATATATAATACACACACAATACATATATTACTCACACAAATATTAATAATTCCGTTTTTCTTTTTATGGGTTAACAAAAGAGACCCATATGAGCCCAAAATGTAACACAAACCACTAAAATGGCTAGCCCAAAGGGTACTCATACCCCGGGTACTTAATTTCAATACCAGATACACTATTTGACACATTCACGGGCCTGTAAATACTATATAAAAAAAAATACATATCAACCCTTCATTTTTTTTTAATAAATTTAAATTAATAAAATGTAGCATTCAAACTAAAGGGCTCACTAATGATTTAATTTATATGTCCACCAAACACTTAAAATTTTCAAACACGTTTCTTACATAGGCACCCTCATATAATATTGCTAACTGAAAATAATAATTAAAATAATTATTTACATAGAAATTGTAGGGTAGTTACAGTGGGGCTCACTTGTACCAGTCAGGTTTTGTTACTCTTTATGAGGATGCCTTTATTGCATGCCTCCGTCTTCCCCTTCACTCTCTTGCCCAAGACCTACTGATATACCTCGGTATCACTCCCTGGCAGCTCGCCCCTAATGGCTGGAGATTCCTAATGGGGGCCAATCACCTCTGGCCCTAGGTTTTCAGGTATGAACTTACCCTTCAAGAGTTTCTGTGGACCTACCGACCATTCTCGTTGCATGGGGAGGTTAGTTTCTTCTCCTTGAGCGCTCAACAAGGGAGAAAGATAATAGATAAGTGCCGAGCAACAACAAGGGATGGAAGACAAAATTCTTCTAAGTGTCCACCTTCGGGCTCTGTGATGATGCTTCGAGAATTTAACTGAGATCCGCCTAGGCAGGAGTGTTGAGGGGTAAGCTTCAGAGTCTGCTGTTTATCTTCAGCTTTGTTTTCTTATTGCTTGGATGTTGACTAACTCTCGTGTCATTTTGTAGTCGGATTTACTGATTTACCGAGCATCCCAGATGAGTACGAAGATCGTTGACCTGCTAACCCGGACAAGAGATTGGAAGGTTACTTACGCACCCCCATAAGGTTTTTCTTACCCTAGTGTTTCCACCCATCATTCCTGGTGAGTTACCATTTCTCGAATCTTTTTTATTACCTCCTTGTCCCTTCTGATAGTTTACTGATCCGTTTATTTTTCTGATTCTACAGAGATGGCTCCCAAGAGGAATAGCGATGCCCTAAGGGAGAAGGAGGCCACCACAGTCGCCCAGGTGCGTCAGAAGAGGAGGAGGACTGACTTGGTTGCTAGCCCACAACTTCGGCAGCTAATCCACGGGCAGAAGGAGGTACCAACTAGGACATCGACCCCGAGGGTTGAGGTGGTGTCAGTCACCGAAAGGCCCCTGGGAAATAAACCACTCAGGGTTCCACTAGTGGAGTCTGAGGAGGAGACCTAGAGGAGGTTATAGGCCTCACTCCTTCTAATTTATCTTGAGAGGTATGAGGGGATAGCCCCTCGTGAGCTGGTCGGATGGCTTAACAGCCTTTCCAATCCGGTCAGTGCTTCACCCTTTCTTTTTTCTTTTTTCTTTTTTCTTGTGTTTTTTTTTTTTTTGATGATTGATTGACTTCTGTTTCTTTGTCCAGGCCTACTGTATGGTGGTCAGGGTTGGGTCCTCTCTGCCTAATCTGGCCAAAAGCTCTACTAGTGCCGAGGCTGCTCTTTTGAAGGAGAGAACGGTGCGAGAGGCTAGGGAACCCTCTCTGGCCATGGAGAAGGAAAAGGTGAAGAGGGCTAGCCCTGAGCCTGGGAGTAGCTCAAACAGAGATTGAGGCAGCCTTGGTGAGCTTGGCAATTACTAGGCCGAGAAGAAGGCTTTGGAGGATGTTGCGGCTGCTCGAGATGAGGCTGCAAAGGCCGGGGAGGCTGTAGACGAAGGATTCGCTGCCAGCTTCTTTCAGGGCTATACAAACCTAAAGAAGAGTATGGCCATGGACCATCCCGAGTGGGATCTCGCGGCCTACTTGGGAAGGGACACTTGTTGGAAAAGTGGCTCCTGACGGGGAGATCGAGAATACTGAGGATGAGGTGGTCATCGTGGATGATCCTCAGTAACCGCTTTGCCCCATATATTTATGTATATATATCTATTTTTTTTTGTGGGGTGGTTGGTATAATTACCCCCCAGGCAACTTAGAAAGAAAAGAACTTAAATCAAAATACTTAATAGCATGGCGATACATTTGTACAAAACTTCTACCCCGAGTACACAATATGGAGCTATAGACATGTACTTTTTTAAAACTAGTAATAAAAAGGCCCCTTGAGGTCGCTTTTTGACATACTGTGAATGTTTATACTTATATTTTTTTCGCTATTTTTGTTTGCCCATGCCCGACTAGTTGTCTAACTTCACTATGACCCTGCCTTAGCAGAAGGTTCTGAAACTGTGACTAGTAAGGAATACTCGGTCTTATGGGGGACTTGTGAAGGCTGCTAAATTTCCCGCACCGTTGATGACTAGGAGATTTTAAGTCTGTAGGTCCCGACCGAGATACTATATGAGCTTTAAGTCCTGAAGTACCCGCTCGGTCCAATAATCAGGGGGTTTGCCTATGAGTTTACACTTAGTCACCCTAGAGTCTTGATCCGGTGTGTGCTTTGAGCATTGTAGGTGCTCAAGAATGTCTAAGGGTTTATACTTAGTTACTTCCGAGTCCTTTAGATGCCCAGTGTGACTTCCTGTTTAGTTCATTATTTCCTCCTACCCCCCCCTCCCCAAGCTTTTGCTAAGGTGGGTGTTTACAGAAGTAATGACCGTAGTTAGCTGACCTTAAACATTGGTAGTTCCAGGGTCTTTTGACTCCTCTATTGTTGGCCACCTATGTAATTTGGCCCCATTGTAGGTTACGGACCTAATTGGAGTCAATGCCTTGGGTGCAATTTCGAGGTCTTCTGGTGCCTCAGGTATGATTCTGAGGTCTTTTGTGTCATGAAGCACTGGTGAGGAATGCTGTTTACAAGGAAAATTCTTCATTTGTACTAAAATTGTTTATAAAATTGCAACTCACTTAAAGAAAACAATTTTTGAATTAAAGAAAATAATCTCAAAATAAAACAAGCAATGTCCCCATAGGTCCCGTTCTAGAGTCACTGGTAATACTCCCACAGGTGTTCCACGTTCTAGGGGTATGGCAGGTCTTGACCTTCTAGCGTTTGTAACCAATAGGTTCACAGTCAGTTAATCCGGGTACCCTTATAAGGTTCGTCCTAGTTTACCCAAGCTTTCCATGGCTTGGGTTTTTGGTGGACTTGTTTACTGCTTTAAGGACGAGGTCCCCCACCTGGAAGTTGCGATGCTTTACTTTGCCATTGAAGTACCGTGAGACTCTCTGCTTATAGGCCGCCACCCTGAGATATGCTTGATCCCTTTTTTCTTCTATCAGGTCGAGCTCCCCTCTAAGAGCTTCTTCATTCCCCGAGTCATCATAGTTTGTCACTCGATAGGTCGAGAATTCTAGCTCGGTAGGGACCATTGCCTCATAGCCGTAGGTGAGTAAAAATGGTGTTTCTCTAGTAGCCTTTTGGGAGTAGTCTGATAAGCCCACAGAAGGCTCGGGAGCTCCTCTGCCCAGAGTCCATTTACTGCCTTAAGTCTCTTCTTAATAAACTTCAAGATGGTATGATTGGTTACCTCGACTTGTCTGTTGGCCTGGGAGTGCTCGGGAGGGGAGTAACGGTTAGAGATTCCACATCCATAGTAGAATTGCCTGAAGATCGGCATGTCAAATTATCTACCATTATCACTGACTAGGACTCGGGGAACTCCGAAACCTGCTGAGTATGTTCCTTTCCACGAAGCTCTACATTTTCTTCTCGATGATGGTGTCTAACAGCTTGGCCTCTGCCCACTTGGTGAAGTAGTCAACCTCTATGACAGCAAACTTGATTTGTCCTTTGGCCATCGGGAGTGGTCCGACCAAGTCAATACCCCATTGAGCGAATGGCCTAGACTGAGGATTCGGTTCTGCTCTTCTACTAGACAGTTGATCATGCTTGCATATCTCTCACATTTATCACACCGTTTCACATAGTCCTGGGAATCTCGGGCCATTACAGGCCAGTAGTAACCTTACAATAGGGCTCTATGGGAGAGTATCCTTCATGGATCTTATATAAGATTTCCTTAACCTGGGTAGGGTGGATGCATTAGAGGTAGGGGATGGAAAATCCTCTCTTGTAAAGTACACCATCGATAAAGTGGTATCTGACCGCTTGGTATCTGACCTGTCAGGCTTCGTCCTTCTTGGTTAGGAGACTTCTAGTTGTGAGGATTACTATGATAGGATCCATCCAGTTGGGCCCTAAATCGACCGTGCCTAGCTCCATACTTTCCAAATTGGATACACTGGGTTCGGGTAGGTATTCTACCCTTATTTTGTGAAGGTCCAACTCAGAAGATGATGCTAGGTGTGCTAACCAATCAGCCCCTATGTTTTCTTTCCTTGGGATCTGTATGATAGACAACCCTTTAAGTTTGCTGGTGACCTTCCTGACAAGGGTTAGGTAAGCCACCATATTGTCCTTCCTTTCTTCATACTATTATCAGACTTGATTAACAGCTAGTTGGGAGTCACTGTACACCTAAACATGCTGTGCACCCATTGAGGTGGCCAACTATAGCCCGACTAACAGGGCTTCATACTCAGCTTCATTGTTGGAAGCCTGGAACCCAAACCTGAGGGCATACTCAAACTGGATCTCGTCAGGTATGGTTAGGATGTTTCCTGCCCTGCTTGTTAGAGGACCTATCCACATAAATCATTCAGGTCGGGATCTCGGCCTATAGGTCGGGTGGCAAGTTGGGCGGGACAAATTCCTCGATCGGGTTTTTTAAATAGGTGAATTCAATAAGGAAGTCTGCGATTGCGTGGTCTTTGATTGCTATCTGAGGCCTGTAAATTACCTCAAACTCTTCTAACTCCAGGGCCTACTTCATGAGTCTCCCGGACATTTCAGGTAGGCACAAAATCCTGCACAAAGGCTGATCTGTGAGGACGACTATGGTATGAGCTTGGAAGTATGGGCAAAGTCGTTGGGCGGAAGTGACAAGAGAAAAGGCAAACTTCTCTATTTGTGAGTATCGACTTTCCTCTCTTTAGAGTGCCTAACTAGTATAGTATCCCGGATATTGTATCCCATGCTCTTCTCTGACCAGTGCCGAACTGACTGCTGAGGGTGACACTACCAAATATAAGAACAACTCCTCCTTTGGATTGGACATTGAGAGTAGAGGATGAGAGGCCAGATACTTCTTGAGTTCCTGGAACGCCCTTTCATACTCTTTTGACCACTCGAAGGCCTTGCGTAAAATTTTGAAAAATGGCAGGCACCGGTCAGTTGCTCGGGACATGTACCTGTTCAATGCTGCCACCTATCCTGCCAGACTCTGAACCTCCTTGGTTGATCTAGGTGATCGCATGTTAATGATAGCTTGGATCTTCTCCAGATTTACCTCGATTCCCCACCTACTGACTAGGCACCTCAGGAACTTCCCAGACGAGACCATGAAAGTGCATTTTGCTAGATTCAACTTCATCTGGAATCTTCCAAGGATACCGAATGCTCCAGACAAGTGCTCTAGATGGTCGAATTCGTCCCGGCTCTTGTCCAGGAGATCATCAACGTATACTCCCATGGTTTTCCCAATCAAATCTCTGAACATATGATTCACTTGGAGCTGGTAGGTCGCCCCAACATTCTTGAGGTCGAAGGGCACACTTTATAGTAGTATGTTCCTTGATCAGTGATAAGGGAGGTCTTTTCTTCATCACCGGGGTACATACAGATCTGATTGTACCCTGAGTAGGCATCCATGAAGGAGAGGAGTGAGTGGCCTACCGTTGCATCCACCAAGAGGTTTATTCTAGGTAGTGGTAGCAATCCTTGGGGCAAGCTTTGTTTAGGTCGGTAAAATCTACACACAGCCTCCACTTTCCGTTACTCTTCTTGACCAAGACCACATTAGCTAACCAGTCAGGATATTGCACTTCTCGTACTGTCTTTGCTTTGAGAAGTTTCCTGACTTCCTCACGTACCGCTTCCTGTCTTTGAGGGGCCATTCCCCTCATCTTTTGCTTAATCGGACTGAAGCTCGGATCAACATTGAGTCAGTGGAACATGACCCGGGGATCAATTCTAGGCAAGTCTTTATGGCTCCATGCGAAGATGTCTTGACTCTGTCTCAAGAACTGGACTAGCTTTTCTTTGAGATTTGGTTCTAGGAGAGTGCCTATACTGACAGACCGGTCGGTAAACCGAGGGTCCAATATCACTTGACTGAGTTCTTCAACTGGACTGACTCTATCCCTAATATCCCTTAGGCCAATTTCTTTAATGTTCAGCACTTCAGAAATTGCATCCTGATGCAAGGAACTGATATAATAGCTCCGAGCAGTGGCTTGATCTCCTCTCAAGCTCCCCAGTCCCAGCAGGGTCAGGAACTTAATGATCAAGCTATAAGTTGACATGACTGCTCTGGCCTTGTTAAGTGTTGGTCTCCCGAGAATGACGTTGTAAGTGGATTTGGCCTCAAGTGCAATGAAGTTTGCGAGCACGGAGGCCTACTGCGGGTAGGTCCCCATTAGAACCAATAGCTCCCCATTAGGCCTACTGCAATCATCCCAAGCTATTGTGTACTAGATATATTAAATCCCACCAATAGAGTGGCCACTTGTCAGAGCCGATCCCTTGATATTCCAAACTAATCAAATACTAAAGCAAAGAGTTTGTCAGAGGAGCTTCGCATGTCCATGAGTACCCTCTTGACCATGTAATTGGTTATAAAAAGTGTTACCACTCTTGACCATGTAATTGGTTATAAAAAGTGTTACCACCAGTGGATCATCATGGGGGTAGTAAAAATCTCAGATATAGCCAAATAAGAAGGTCAAGGTATCGGTTAGAGGGCAGTTGACTGGATGGGCTTGCACGATATCCGCTCAACATGCCCATATATGCCTCTTCCTTACCGACTACGAGTTTCCTCTGCCCAATGTTCCTTTAGAGACCACGTTGATATGCTCGAGGGGTTGTTGCTACTCAATAGCCTGGGTATCTTGCCACTATTGTCTGTCTTTTGTGACAAACTCGGCCAGATGACCCTGCTTAATAAGTTTCCCTATAGCAATTTTGAGTTTGAAGTAGTCCTCGGTGTCATGGTTGTGGTCTTTGTGGTAGCGACAATACTTGTCCTAATTCCTTTTCTCGGGAGGCTCTTCAACTTGGTTGGTTTCTTGAGCAACTTCTGAGCCTTGACAGCTACCATGACTTCTTGGATGGGCCAGGAAAGTGGCGTGAAGGCGATCGGGGTCTGATCCCAACCACCCCTTTGCTGATCCTATTTCTGTGTCTTTCCCTAGCCCTTATCGGAGCCTCACATTTCCATTTGGCTCTCGAGGACTCATCTTCAGTGAAGTTTGAACGTTTTGACTTTATGAACTCTTCGGTGTCGATGTACTCCCTGATCCTCTTTGAGAGTCCAACCAAGGTTGTCGGTCATTGTCGGTGGAATGATGTGGCGACCTTGGTGTTCTAAACCCCCGAGCAGAAGGTTGTGATTGCGACCATCTCATTTAGGTCATGAATATGAAGCTTTTACTGATTAAATCGATCGATGTAATCCTTCAAGGATTCTCCCTTTTGTTGCTTGACATCAAGTAGCTGAGTGTCTGGCTACTATCAACCAAGCATACCCACGAACTGGCTGACAAATAGCTTATTGAGTTCCTTGAAATCATCAATCGATTGGAGCCTCAGGAAATGGAACCACTATACAGTTAGGCCCTTTAAAATGCTAGAAAAGGCTAAGTAGTGCAGTTCATTAGCATTGGTTGCCAGTGTCATCTGTGCTTTATAGATCTAGATGTGGTCGATCGGACTTCCCGAACCGTTATATAAGTCGAGATGAGGCTGTTTGAATTTACGTGGAATGGAAAATCCCATGACCCAATCGGTGAACGGCGACTCAGTCTTTGTGTTGGTGTAATCGCGACTTGGTTTTCGGCCTACCTTCTCAATCTGTTTCTCCAAGTCGTTGATGCAGGATTCCTCATCATCCCGTAGTGTCTCTCCCGGTATTAGTATGGTAGGTTGGGTCAGAGGAAGAGTCTTTTTCCTTAAAGTGTGTTGTCCTTAGGGATAAGGCTCAGCTTTAACTCCAGTTGATCACGTACCTAAGGTCACTTCAGCTCCTAGCCGGGTGATCCTGGGATGGTTCCCAAGTTAAGCACTCCTGTCCCTCTCCTCTGGCGGGACGCCTATCATTAATAATGTCCTAGAATCCACCACGCGGCTTAGGTCGGCTCGGGCACGTTGTCATGTCTGTATTGGATCCCAACCAAGCTCATCGTCCCGGGCTACCCTACAGCCTGTGGGGATCTTGGCATAGCTCAGGCACATTGTCGGGTCTATACGGGTGCCTGACCACGCTCGGTGCTCCCGAGTGGTACCTCAGTCTGCATAAGCTTGTTCTGTTGGGCCAGTAGGGCTTCAATCTATTGTTGGGTCTGGTGCTAACCCTCTAGGAGTTGTGTAAGAGATGCGGTAATCTTCTCTAGAGTCATGGGAGCCACCGGTTACATGACCGGTGGATCAACCTGACCTGTTGGCTGAGCAGTCTTCTTGCTCTTTTTTGGTAGCATGATGATCAGTCTAGAGATTTGTTGATGGAAAGTTATCAAGTTCCCACAAACGATGCTAAATTGATGATGCCATAATTTGGGTTAAGAGATAAGAAGAAGAAGACAAGAGAAATTTGTATGTGATTCGATCCTGTTAACGAAGAGACCTACATCCACGTGTGTCTTGGAGCAGTTGCACTATGACATAAAATTGTCGGCGGCCTTTGGTGAATGATTCGAGGTGAAAAGTGCATGTTCATAGTGTATTATATGGTCTTTTATGCATACTTTTATCTCCAAAGTCCCTATATTTAGGTGCATTCTAATAAGAATGTTCTTTTTATTGTGTTAATGCTAAAACATATGTTTTTGCATTGTTTTATAGGTATTAGGATGTAAATTAATGAAGTGGAGCTAAAGAAAAGTGATTCTGGTGGATAGAACAACATAAACAGCTGAGAAAATGCCAATTTTGACAATGAAGACTTCAGATTTGGAATATTTTCCATGAGATATAAAATGTAGATCTTTGAGTTACGGTTGCGTGGCCGCAAACGGGAGGTCAATCCGAGGTTCGAGTGAAACGTTATGGCCATTCTCCCATCGGTGTGCAGAGCTGTCAAAATCAGAGAAGTTCAAGCGATTGAAGAGAGTTCAATCGATCGAACCTTCGATCGATAAAACTAAGATCGATCGATCGAACTTTCTATTCACCCAAAAGTTGCGTAAACTCTGCGGGAACCCTATATATAAGTCGTTTTGATGCCAAACGAAGGGAGGACGCTCCAGAACGCGAAAAATAGCAGTTTAGGGTAGTTTTAGGGTTAGATTAGGAGTAGATTAGTTTAGTTTGATGTTTTCTTCCTCCTTTTCCATTGTAGATTCAAGATTCAACTTTATTTCAAGTTTCTTACAAGTTATATTCAGATTTATTCCAGGTTTTTCTGTTCCTTTTCTTTATTTGATTGTTTGTTAATCTAGTTGTTATGATTACTATGTTTTACTATTTCTGCATTAGTTTTATCATGTTTCTGTAGTTTAGACATTGGGAATATGTGATGAAACATTGATTCCCAACCTTTGCCATGCAATCTTTAGAAACCTTGGATTCGATCGATCGAATGTATTTCGATCGATCGAACCAGAGCCACAGTCAAGCGATCGAACACCTTTCGATCGATTGATGATGATGTTCAATCGATCGAGAGCGCTTCGATCGATCGAATATGTTAATTCCTGAGATGATTCTTTTAAGTATTTCATGACTTTCTGTTTTAGAAATCTGTCATCAAATTGTCCCAATAAGCTCAGTTTGTCACAACAGTTTTTAGAACTTAAAGCCATAAGACTATTTTCTTCAATGACTTTTGAAAACCACTTTGAATGCTAACACCATTTAGAGTGCAAGTAATAACCATTGCTTTAAACCGTCTTCTAAGTATTTTAAATCACTTGTGATGATGTAGTCCCGGTCATGAAAGGGCTATTGATTCTTTATCTTTAAAAAAATACGGAATGCTGAAAAGGAATGAACTCCATCTAACGTTAATGAGTATGCATGGTAGATGGTAGGATCAATGTGGATTCATGTATTTCCAACACTTTAATTTATCTATTTTAATTTATTATGTTTCTTTATACTTTAGTTTGTTGTTTAGTTTAATTTAATTAATTAGGATTCGTTAGACCCTCCAATCATTCATCCTTATTTTCTTTTTCTTTAGGTTATAACTTAGTAGACATTCTCCCTATTCCTTCCCTGTGGGATCGACCTGGACTTCCAGTACTATATTACTTGCACGATCACCTACACTTGGGTGTTGCACAAGAGCGCACAACTTTGTAGTCGTGTCAGTGAACCAACAAAGGAATGGAGCTACCAGAAGCCAATCGAGCAATGTGTATATGCATGTAAAGTAAAGTTGCAATCCCCCTCTATTGGGGTGAGGGGTTCCTTTTATAGTTTAAGAAACCTTCTCGTACATGGCAAGTAATACAGATTAGGCAAACTTAATCTTTATTGACATGCATTATGCGAGTTTCCTAAATGGATTAGGAAACTATCCATTCATTCCATTAGTACTCTAGCTATTCTAGGAAACTGTCTGGGACATTCTAGATCGTGCCCTGGGGCTAGGCTATGTCGTGCCCATTACGGGCCAAGCCCGCACACCATTCCCGGCCTGTTGGTCGGGCCTTGTGACACTGGGTATACTGCTTATGATCGTCCCACAAATGACACGATTGGTCTCTGGATGATCTGGCATTACTTGGTGTAGTGACAGAGCTTGATTCTTATTGGCTGAACATTTTTGTACATATCATGTACTGATTATCATAGGTACATTACATAATTAGGGTTTAGCACTATTTTTCGAGGGATTAAATAGTGCTAGATTAGGTATGGTTGAATAAGTCTGGGTAAACACACGAGAAGCTTCCGAGTGATGCATTTTGCTAGTTTAGTGATTGACTTATCATCTCAGCTTCTGTTGTTGTACGTTCTTTTCATGAGGTCGCACATTCTATTTCTCGTATGAAGAGATGATAGTTGAAGTCTGGGAGATTTTGTTTTACATGAAGCCCTATGTGGGTGAGTGGGAGATGTAGAAATTATTATTGGTCAGGCCACCTGCATACATTGGACCCGAGGGTCCGTTGGGCTTTACTTATTGTCCAAGGAGCCCGTGACTTGGAGACCTAGTAGGGTTGAACTAATACATGTACATATATATATATGTCTTATATACACGCACGAAGAGAACCCTAAGTTCTCTCTCTCTCTCTCTCTCTCTCTCTCTCTCTCTCTCTCTCTCTCTCTCTCTCTAGATTTCTCTCTCTCTAGCCTAATCACATTAGAGGATTGGGATTTAGAGCGTGAACCAAGGGAACTACTCTAGTAGTTGTTCTTATGATAGTAGCGAAGTACAAGATGTACACGGAGGCTAGGCTTTCTCGGTATGGAGGATTGAAAGGTGTGGGCTCGTAACAACGCCATTCTCGATCCGATCGAGCTATGAACCTAAGCCCGATCCATGTGCTTATGTGCATGATTTCTTACACTAGCAAAGATAGAAAGAGGGAATAAACATGTTATCGGAAAGAACAAAATATTAAAGTTCGTAAATGTGATGATCAATCTTTCCAAAATCTGAGATTCTTCTGGCACTCAATGATATGTTGAATGTCCACTAATACAGAGCAATTATTTTTGAAATCTCCATGGAACAATATCTTTGAGAAATTGCCCAAGTTTGTAAATATGTATATTAGAGCCCACCCCCACATCTTGATTTTTAACCATGGAGTCAAGCTATGAAGGGAGACCCCAAACCACTCAAAAGTTTAATTTTAAATGCAACAATAATTTCTAAAACATTTTCCGCAATCTTCTAATGGTTATCATTCATTTCTTAACAAAAATATATGGGACACAAAACCAGAGAGAGATTTCAATCCATAGAAATCTCAGATGTTCTTAGTATTTTGTGTAAAAACAATCAAAAAATAACTTTTAAAAAAAAAAGCCATAAAAGTTGCAACATATAGGGGTGGAGAACAAACATACTTACAAAATCCGAAAAAAAAAAAAACATGTACCACAAACTATCCAAACAAGTAAAATCTTTCAACTAAAGTAAAGGAAGTCCAAACATATTACCTCCAAGAAGCTTCAACTGCTGCCATGACATTGTGACTAATTATTCCCAATCTAAGAAAGGCAAACCTTCAATCAACATAGCAAGAAAAAGATGTGGGCATGGTACAAATCCTTAAAGCACGAATGCAATTGCAATAACTCTTTGATCTGAGAAAAAGGGAATCATAGATCATTTCCCTTTCAGGCAGATCCATGTTGTCACACCCAGCAATAGCAAAAATAGAGAAAATAAATTCCTTTTTGAACCTGTAGGCCATGACAGTTGAAAGTCACATATTGTCCATTACCAAAGTCAAACCATCAGAGTAATGATTCAAACCACGCATTGGAAAGTTCTAAGGTTGAGATGTAAAATCAGAGTTTAATACTAAACTATTACAAACCTTAAGTATCTGTAGCAATGTAGTTAAAGTATTATGGCAACATAAGCTAATATAAATGTAACTATTACAGAGTCTAAAAACATAAACATAAACTAACTATGGTGAAGCTTCAAATCTTCAGCTTGCGTAGTAGTCGGCACCAGCATAGCCTCTGTCATCGTAGGCTCCATCCTCATAGCCCCTATCCATGTATGCATCTCCTGCATACTCATAACCCTGGCCAGCTGGATGTCGAATATCCAGCGGCATTAACACCGTCAGCTGCGAAAGCTGAGTGAATGCAACTACTAATAGAGCATCTATAGATATGCAGCATATATAAGCAACAATATCATTAAAAGGATCAACTCATCGCTCGCATGCATGTATGCACCAAATCAATATGTCACAACAGACATCGTCCCAATCTCGTCCCAAGCATAACATAGACTCTTGGGTCCACATTAATTAGACGTGTAGTCCCATACCTACGTTCTGTTAAATCCTGACACACAGCCCTAACGTTCCGGCCAACCCGACATGATATAATACGGCATTCCAGCACCAAAACAATACGGTCACCAGCCCTGATACATTCTGGTCAACAAGCCTAATTCACAATTCCTTTCATAACATATACCTTTTAGTCTCGGTCATGGATTAAAGTGACATATCCCTTAGCCTCCATCAAATCTCCCGTCTCGGTCATGGACTAAGGTGATATTCATTTAATCTCTATCGGACTAAGTTCATTATGTATCCCTCTTAATCTCGGTCATGGACTAAAGTGACATTTTCTTGTAGCCTCTATTCGGACTTCCTGTCCCGATCATAGACTAAGCTAATATTCCTTTAGCCTCTATCAGATTAAGATGATAACATCGGCATAACCCTCAGTCTCAGTTTTGGACTAACATGACCATGCCCTTGTCTCTATCGGATCTCTCATGTCTCGGTCAATGGCAAGGCGATAATCCATTAGCCTCTATCGGACTAGGGTGCTAGCCCATTACCATTCCCCTAATTCGTATACCTTAGCCTCTCTCATGGACTAAGGCGATCCGACCAACATATCCCTTAATCTCTCTCATGGATTAGGGCAATATAGATAAATCACCACATCACATCTATTTTCCTAGTATGCAACCCTTAGTCTCTCTTATGGACTAAGGCGATGTATGTATACTATAACTCATGTTGAACGACCTTCGAGATCACATTTCCCACACACCAATCATAAATAGTATTGACCTCTGTGATCGATAGACCCACTACTATGCACATCGGCTTCTCAATTCGATTAACAACATTATACCATCATTATATAATTGGTTCTACTATTTCAATGCATTATGTCCATTATCCAACGTGTGTATTATTCCAATACAACTTCTTCCAATCAATGTATGATATATCCAACTTAACAGTTCATCAGATATAAATAAACTAAACATTTAACATTCTATCACATTCGATCGATTAAAGTCCTTTCAATCGATTGACAATAGTAAAGTTCGATCGTTTGAACTAACTTTGATTGATTGAGAATATTAACGTTTGATCAATTCAAAAATGTTCGATTGATTGAAAATATTAAAGCTAGATTGATTGAACTAAGTGCGATCGATCGAGATCAGTCTGTGTCCAATCGATTGAAATCAGTTCGATCGATTGAATGCTAGTTTCTTCTCAAACTAAACTGGACTTCCTGTGTACATTCGGGGTCTGTTCTTCCTTACCGAAACACATACATACGAACATATCTATGCTACTAAATGAGTATCGGTACTCACCGGTAAAGACAGTGACACTAGCGATGTGTGGGGTGGCTGCGGGTTCCTCGGTGTGAGTTCTCTCTTTATCTTCTCTTTTTCCTTCTCTCTGTCTTTCTGTCCTTTTTCTCCTTCTATTGCTCTTTCTTCTTCTTCTTCTTCTTCTTCTTCTCTCTCTCTCTCTCTCTCTCTCTCTCTCTCTCTCTGGTTGAGAGTGTATGTGGGGGTATTTATGTGTATGTGTAGACACCCCATTTTGTTGGCTATCAGATTTAGGAGACCCATAGCTTGGTGGTTCACAATGATCATAAAAGACTCAAAAGGACTCCTGGAAGTCAGCTCTATCCCTCAGAATGCTCAGATTGACCAAAATGCCCCTGAAAGCCCGAAGACTCCCAGATTTGGTCTTGAAGTTCTGAAAACATGCTATGTTGTAAGAAAAATGATAAAATGAGTTTTTAAGTAAAACCAGAAGGAATCGTCAGCTCCCAGAGACCCCCGGAAGTCCCGGAAGTTTCCCGAAAGTCCCTGTTGACCGGTTTGACCAAGTTTGACCAGAGTTTGACCAAAATCATCCGAAATCACCAGAATCATTAGAAAAGTATTAAAATGAGTTTTAAAAGAGAATCGAGCGAAAACGTCGGCTCCCGGGAGCTCCCGGAGGTTCCCAGAACTTCCTGGGAATCCCGGGTTTGACCAGTTTGACCAAGATTTGACTTTGGAATCGGGGCACCGAAATAATTTTCAAATATTTTTCATGGATACTAGAGGTCAATAGCTTTCCGACGGTATATCGCACATAATTTTTGGATTTAAAACGAGTTTATTATGAATTTTTAAAGGCGAAAAAGGCGATCAAATCGGCTTTTATCGCAAATACCGCAAAACCTTTCAAAGTGACCTATCCCCAAACTATTTGTTATGTAAAATAGACTCCATTACCTTTCTAACGGTATATCACAACCTCAATTTGGAGTTCGTATGCATTTTTTGTGAATTTCGGACAAAATAGGGCCTTTTCGCGAATACCGGAACCTCTGGGGGCCTAAACGTAAATTTTTGGGCGTCTGAGGAGTAGTGCCACTGCGGCACTGGCCCACTGCCGCCGTGGCACAGGCCCAGTGCCCCCGCGGAACTCATCCCTCGCAGAGTCCATTTTTGTAATTTTTTTGGGGGTCCAATTTGATTAATTAAAAGCCAAAACGACATAGTTTTGTGTTCACAGTTGTTTGGGACCAATGGGAGCACTTATAAAACCCCAAAACCACCCCAAATTGGCCTAAATAAACCCCCCATTGCTCTTCATTTTGGGGGGGCCAAGTACAAAAGCTTGAAAAGTTGTAGGGAAGAAGAGAGATAGAGATAGGTTTAGAAGAGAGAAAATGAGCTTCCTCCTACTATTTTGCTATAGAAGTGAGTTTTAATCTTGTGTTCTTCTATTACTTCTCTTATACTTCACATACCAAACACCCCTAATCACCATTCTTGAGCATTCTTGAGTTAGGAAGCTACTTCCATGTCCAAATGTCAAAATCTATGAGTGAAACACCAAGCTACAAGTCCAAAATCACATTGATTATCATCTATTGATTGTTATTTACTTACTTGTTCATATTATGTTCATCTCTTCTTGCCTCATTTGTTTTTGATTTTCTTTATTTTCTTACTAGTTCTTCATCATCTAAATGATGACATGAAGTTTGGGGTGAGTGAATCCTTATGGATAGTAGCTATTGACCTCAAAAACATGTTTGATAGATGGTGATCATAACTTTAATACCTCCAAAGTATTCTTGAAGTGTATTGAAGTTATATTCAAATAAAAATAAATCTCTCCAACAATCTTAGAGGTTCTTGATGATGAGTTTGATGTTGGCATTTTAAGTGGCTATGATCTTTATTGAGTATTGAAAATACATTTTCAAAACCTCTATTTCAAAACCCCCTTCAATCCCTCTCATTTTGATCTCAAGAAAGAAAACCTTGTTTTCCCCAAAAATCTTCAAAACAGTGAGTCAAAACAGTGAGTGATCTGAGTTCAAAGATTTCTCTAGAACTCAATACTCAATATATGGATGCAAGGCCACTTGGAAAGTCTTCCTAACTCATTAGAGAACACCCATGATTTTTGGTTTGACTTGAAAATACTTGAAAATGGTCCATTTGGACCCAAACATTCTCTCCAGATATTCTGCCTCTGTTGTCACAGCAGCTTGGTTGACTTCTAACTTCTTTTTCAGAAAACGTTTCCAAAAGGGGCTGTTGATGAGTGGCTGTTGATGATCTTTCTTCCTTCCTGCAACATAAGTCCATGAGTGGCTGTCGATCTTTCATCTTTCTTCATGCAACATAAATCCATGAGTGGCTGTTGATATTTCATCTTTCTTCATGCAACATAAGTCCATGAGTGGCTGTTGATGATCTTCCTTTCTCCTAGCAACATAAGTCCATGAGTGGCTGTTGATCTTTCGTCTTTCTTCATGCAACATAAGTCCATGAGTGGCTGTTGATGATCTTCTTTCATCCTAGCAACATGATCTTCCTTTCTCCTAGCAACATAAGTCCATGAGTGGTTGTTGATCTTTCGTCTCTCTTCATGCAACATAAGTCCATGAGTGGCTGTTGATGATCTTCCTTTCTCCTAGCAACATAAGTCCATGAGTGGCTGTTGATGATCTTCTTTCATCTGTCCAACATAAGTCCATGAGTGGCCGTTGATGACCTTCTTTCATCCTAAAGCAACATAAGCCCATCACCCTCCTCTTTCAATACCAAAACCTTAACTACCACAGACCATCCCCGAGAACCCCGCATCATCCCCCGAGGACAAAAGAATAAAGATACCAGCTCCCGGAGGCCCCGACCGACCCTCTTGGATTGAGCACCGCAAGATTTGATCAACCGTGAGAGATTCAGAGATGGGTCTTGGTTCTCAATCAAGAAAAGAGATTCCCCAAGAACCCCGCATCATCCCCCGAGGACAAAAGAAGAAAGATACCAGCTCCCGGAGGCCCCGACCGGCCCTCTTGGATTGAGCACCGCAAGATTTGATCAACCGTGAGAGATTCAGAGATGGGTCCTGGTTCCCGATCAAGAAAAGAGATTCCCCGAGAACCCTGCATCATCCCCTGAGTACAGAAGCAGAAAGATACCAGCTCCCGAAGGCCCCGACCGGCCCGCAAGATTTGATCAAGAGAAGCAGTTGAAGAGAGATCCCAGAAAGAGTCACTTCATCCCCAGCAGATTCAGATTAATCCTCAGCGGATTCGTACACCGTCAGTTCAATCAAGATAGTCATAGTAGTTCACTGTTGACCCATCATCGACACTTTTTCCGGTCACGGTTAGCCCAACTATTTGATCCAATCCATGATAGTCACAATAGTCCATTATCGACTCATCATCTTTTTACCAATCGCGCTCATTCAAAATATGCCATCTTAGGCTTCTATCAATGGGGCTTCCATGATCATCGCTTGTCATCTCAGGATTTCATGTCCATCACTTGACTTCTGTGTCCGTCTCTTAATTCCCAGGGCATTCGTATCCGTCGGTTAAACGGCATCTCCGATTATAGTACTCTGGGACCCCACGTTCGATTACATCTGCTTGCAAAGCACACTTCCCAAATGCCAGAAGTTTGCCCCTAGACCCAGAGTCTTCTAAACCTTGATGTCCTTATCCAAGTCATCCACCACATCACAGTCACAAACACTAGCACAACACCAGCCCACTCGGAGTGGCACACCCCACAGCACCTGCTCATACTAGGATCATAACACTAGACATGATAGGACTCATGACACAATTCATATCACATCCATGCATTGCATATCATCCTCATAGCATAGCATCCGCATGTCTTGTTGTGTACATGTGTGATTCATTCCTTTACGCCCCGAACTATGTCCTGGTCTGATTCCCCTTGGGATACGTAGGCAGCTCACGCAGAGCGCGACCAGCACTAGCCTCAGCATCATTGCATCTTTTGCAACGCTTTTTATCCTAAATCTGTAGCCTCCAAAAAGTCCTGTCTCCTCAAAACTTTGGCACTCGCTTGCGACATGCGTTGCCTCGCAAGTTCCTGCCAAAGAGGGGCAAACTGTAGACACCCCATTTTGTCAGCTATCAGATTTAGGAAACCCATAGCTTGGTGGTTCATAATGATCGTAAAAGACTCAAAAGGACTCCTGGAAGTCAGCTATATCCCTCAGAATGCTCAGATTGACCAAAATGCCCCTGAAAGCCCGAAGACTCCCAGATTTGGTCCCCAAGTTCTGAAAATCGAAAGGAATCGTCACTCCCAGAGACCCTCGGAAGTCCCGGAAGTTCCCCGAAAGTCCCCGTTGACCGGTTTGACCAGAGTTTGTCCAAGTTTGACCAAGTTTGACCGAAATCGTCCGAATTCACCGAAATCATTAGAAAAGTATTAAAATGAGTTTTAAAAGAGAATCGAGCGAAAAAGTCGGCTCTCGGGAGCTCCCGGAGGTTCCCAGAACTTCCCGGGAATCCCGGGTTTGACTAGTTTGACCAAGATTTGACTTTGGAATCGGGGCACCGAAACAATTTTCAAATATTTTTCATGGATACTAGAGGTCAATAGCTTTCTGACGGTATATCGCACATAATTTTTGGATTACAAACGAGTTTATTATGAATTTTCAAAGGCGAAAAAGTCAATCAAATCAACTTTTATCGCAAATACCGCAAAACTTTTCAAAGTGACCTATCCCCGAACTATTTTTTATCCAAATTAGACTCCATTACCTTTCCAACGGTATATCACAACCTCAATTTGGAGTTCGTATGCATTTTCTGTGAATTTCGAACAAAATAGGGTCTTTTCGCAAATACCGGAACCTCTGGGGGCCTAAACGTAAATTTTTGGGCGTCTGAGGAGTAGTGCCACTGCGGCACTGGCCCACTGCCGCCGCGGCACTCAACCCTCGCAGAGTCCATTTTTGTAATTTTTTTGGGGGTCCAATTTGATTAATTAAAAGCCAAAACGACATAGTTTTGTGTTCACAGTTGTTTGGGACCAATAGGAGTACTTCTAAAACCCCAAAACCACCCCAAATTGGCCTATATAAACCCCCCATTGCTCTTCATTTTGGAGGGGCCAAGTGCAAAAGCTTAAAAAGTTGTAGAGAAGAAGAGAGATAGAGATAGGTTTAGAAGAGAGAAAAGGAGCTTCCTCCTACTCTTTTGCTATATAAAGTGAGTTTTAATCTTGTGTTCTTCCATTACTTCTCTTATACTTCACATACCAAACACCCCCAGTCACCATTCTTGAGCATTCTTGAGTTAGGAAGCTACTTCCATGTCCAAATGTCAAAATCTATGAGTGAAACACCAAGCTACAAGTCCAAAATCACATTGATTATCATCTATTGATTGTTATTTACTTACTTGTTCATATTATGTTCATCTCTTCTTGCCTCATTTTTTTTTTGATTTTCTTTATTTTCTTACTAGTTCTTCATCATCTAAATGATGACATGAAGTTTGGGGTGAGTGAATCCTTATGGATAGTAGCTCTTGACCTCAAAAACATGTTTGATAGATGGTGATCATAACTTCAATACCTCCAAAGTATTCTTGAAGTGCATTGAAGTTATGTTCAAATAAAAATAAATCTCTCCAACAATCTTGGAGGTTCTTGATGATGAGTTAGATGTTGGCATTTTAAATGGCTATGATCTTTATTGAGTATTGAAAATACATTTTCAAAACCTCTATTTCAAAACCCCCTTCAACCCCTCTCATTTTGATCTCAAGAAAGAAAACCTTGTTTTCCCCAAAAATCTTCAAAACAGTGAGTCAAAACAGTGAGTGATCTGAATTCAAAGATTTCTCTAGAACTCAATACTCAATGTATGGATGCAAGGCCACTTGGAAAGTCTTCCTAACTCATTAGAGAACACCCATGATTTTTGGTTTGACTTGAAAATACTTGAAAATGGTCCATTTGGACCCAAACATTCTCTCTAGATATTCTGCCTCTGTTGTCACAGCAGCTTGGTTGACTTCTAACTTCTTTTTCAGAAACCGTTTCCAAAAGGGGTGATCCTAACTTATTTTTAACTTAAACTTCAATGTCTTAGGAAACTTTCTGTATAAAATGAGCCTCTAGATCATTCGTTTTCATTTTATAAGAATTTTCAACATTTCAGTCGACAGTACGGACTTTGTTTCTGAGTGACCTCTGTTGTTCATATGATTTCTCTCCATCTGTGATAGTTATTAAATATTGGCTTTTTGGGTTGTGTTCTAGACACAATAAGAAAAATCCCCATAAAACATCATGCATTGAAAACATTCCTAACCCCTCTTTTCCATTTTTACAAGATCATGTTACTGTTCTGTCCACTATTCACAGCAAGCACCTTTTAACTTTCATTTTTTGATTTGATGCTTATATGCCTTCCAAATTAGTTCATATTTTAGGAATTAGTTCATACTGCATTAGTACATATCTCATGATGATTTCATTCATTCATTCATACACATTATAGACTTCTAAGTCATTCTAGGAATCCATGAACACAAAGCACACTACAACCTTGGCACATTGTAGATACATACATTGCATCCATGCAAGATTTGGGGCCTTCATGGATCCTCATCTAAGAAGATTATAAGGAATGAACTTGATCACACGTTCATGCTTCCCCCGATCTAATCATCCTTTCTCATCCATCCCGGGGATTGAGAGGTCTTCTTTTCTCAAAGATTAACATGCATCATACTAGTTTGCTAAGCATATTTTGATTTCTTTGTTTATTTGTTTCAATAACAATTCATGTCCCCCCTTTAGATTAGGTAGTCTTGACTATTTGATACATGATTAGACGATTTTTCCTAGGTTTATTTGTGTGATCTTTCACTTTGCATTGTGTGATATTTGGCTTAGATCTTATGAATGATATCTTATCTTTAGATCTTCCATTTTCAAATCTTCTTATGTGATGTAATATACTATCATAGTATTATTTGTCGAATCAAACATAGTATAAGATGATTATTTGGATGCTAATTGAGGCCCGTCGAAAGACGGGGCGAGTTGAGGGTGTTTTAGTCGCGACAAAGGCTCCTTACTCTCTTGTACCAAAACCCCGAGCCAAGTTCTTTGGTTATGAAGGACCGGTGCCCTTTATCCATTTGGGTGAGTCAAATTAGGTTTCTTGGTTCCTTAAAGACCAAGTGGCGACTCTGTATCTGTTTTCAACAGACCCTTTTCTCTTTCTTTGATCAAAATCAAACAAGTTTCAAAAACAAAACAAAGCGGTGGAAACCCGGTATCCACAGTATGTAATACATATATATATGAGTGTGTATGTATATATATGTATAAGTGTATATATATAAACTATATATCTCTCTATGTTCTCCCAATATTCCAGCAACCCAATCACGCATAATTCGTCTAACCTAGGCATGGACTATTCGGATACTTGATAGCACAATCCAATAAAGCACCATTACATGTAAATAACCTATATAAGCACAGCAAACATAGATCATTGAGCACATCACAGTCAAAATAAATCTAAGACAAGAATAAACTTTGAAAGTGATGATTTAATCAATTAGAAGCACGATTTATTTATAAAAATCCTCGGAACATGTAATCATCATCCATACATAATAAAACTAAAATAAAAACATAAATAAAACCATATTACATGGCAAGGGTTTCATTGAAATCCTAGATCTAGGTTTAGTTGTCCATAGAAGCGGTAGATGGCAAGAGGTTGATGGAGGAGGCCATGGAAATCCTTGGTCTTCTTCTTCTTCTCCTTGCTTCCCTCCCTTCAATGGCTGAAAGTGTAGTTGTATATTGTGTGTATAACAATTGGCAACCCCTAAATTGAAGTAAAATAGGGTATATATAGATTTATAACAAGTTTTTGGAAGCTTTCCTAACCCGAAACACACTAAAACTGCTGTATTTAGCTTTCCAGACGTAATTAGGCAGTTTCGTTCGCGTAGGAATCATCAGTAGAGTAAAATACACAAGTTCCATTTTTGAACATGTCGTGCGCGCGAGCCGCGGGAGTGCGATTTTAAGACCTCGCGCGAGCGATTTCTGGGATTTCGCGCAAGCGGGTCGCACGCGCGAGGTTGTTTTTTCAGCTTCTTTCTTTGTGCTTTTTCACCCTGTTTAGGCTGGTATACTTGATTTCTTCCAAATCCTGTCAGAAAATAGAAAATAAAGTAAAAATATACAAAAACAGGATAAAAATGTACTAACAAATGTATGTTAAGGCGTATAAATAGGCTCTGTTCTCTCCCGATCACACCTCCAAACCTACATTTTGCTAGTCCTCGAGCAAAACTAAAATAAAAACTAAACTACTTATAAAATACTACTCCATTTTCACATGGATTGCGATTGCATTTAGTATATGCAACAAGCCATTTAAACCCCTAGGTGTCCCTAGTCGGATGAGTAAAGTCTCGTGAGGGTTCTCATCAACAAGTTACCCACAACCATCTTTATTAATTTGTAAAGAAAAGTTTTATTAAAAACAAAGAACATAATATTCAATACTCCTTATCATATAACAAAGATTTGAAATAGAATAACGAACAAGAAGAAACAGAATCAAACGTCCACTTACATCATGAAAAACAATCATCAGCACACGCATCGTATAAATCCATAGAGTTTCTCATACAATTGCACGTGTGTGATATGGTAGTCAAATGAACACGCGCATGTCATAAACGTGAAATATAACTCGGATATGTCTCGACTACGAATCTCACAATGAATTACACTCTCAAATGAAACACTCAAAAACAGGTGTAATTTTTCTAAAATATGTGAGTAAAGGAAATATGTTTTCAAACGAAAAAATTCTCACATATGACTCGAAAAAGACGCATGACACGAAAGAACAGTAGTCTCATGGATAGGATGCCAATAATCAAGAAAAATTAATCATTACCATGTTTTAATCCCCATCCCATCGTTTCATATCCAAACCATGTTTTCTAGGATCAAATAGGGCTTTTTAAAGGTTATAATGTGGCTCAGGCAATGAAAAAGGATAGAAAGGATTCATTAGGTAGTTTTCAGAATGGCATTGTAAGGCATGTTCGATTTCTTTCATTCGTCTCTTCTACCAACTTTCATCTTTTCTTTCTCCTCCTTTTCATATTTCTTTTTCTTTTTTCTTTTTTTATCAACCTTCTTCTTTTTTATTTTTTCAATCTTTTCCTTTCCTTTTTGTTGCTTTCTGAATACTCAATCAATAAATAACAAGGCAACCACCCCCAAACATCATCTTATTTTCTTCTTCTTCTCATTCACACATCGCCTTAACACCACTAAAAGTTGACAAATCTCTCAGTGGTGAACTCCAAGTTTGTCAAGTCGGAGCAAAAACAAGATAATGGTGTTTAAAGAAAAATGCATTTCAAGGGCTCAAAGGGCAAACTAAGAAAATTTATCATTTATCTGGATAGTAAACAAAGAAGGCATAAAATCATTTCCTATGGTTATATGGTTCTTCAACATTTACGACGGAAGATTACTTAGTATGGTAACAAATATTTTAACTTGACTATCAACCAAGACAAGAATAATGAGACTATAACAACAAGTTAATGCGCTATTTCAATGAAATTCGAAAAACACAAAATGTATTTATAACCCTCTAAAAAAGAAAAGATAGGCTCAAAAGCTCATCGGGTTTAGTCTCCACCTTGTGTTATCTAGAAATTCGAATCATATTATAATTCACATCAAACATGTATTCAAGCGTCTACGTGCAGTGCTTAGATTTGCGTGCAAATCTATGATATAAAACTACGATTCGAATAATACATATTCTAAAACGTTATATCATGACTTCAGTCAAATGTTTAATTACATCTTCTCATGTTTACCATTCTATAACAATCCAAGTACTATAACAAGAAGTATCAAATTTATATTGCAAAAAACGTCGGTAATCATCGTTTCTTTAAGCACAAGAATCGAAATTTTTTTTAAAATTTTGGTGTATATAATAACGTGCACGTGAGTGCATACCCCCAAACCTAACCTTTCATTGTCCCCAATGAAACAATAAAACGAAAAAAAGGAAAGTACGTAAAGAAGGAACGATAATACCTTGATCTCGGCAAACACAAACCAGGTGAACATACAATAATATGGAATCAAAGTTCAATTACTTCTAAACGGAGCACTATTTCACCGGTTAATACTTAACAAAAGAAAATTAAACAAACAAATAAATAATAAAAGCTAACATATAAGTTTTTTTTTTAATTAGAAACTAAACTATAAGTAAAAGAACGTAATAAAAAGAAAACAAATAGAAACAAAACTATCTAAACAAAGACAAACTTAAATGAAAAGAACTGAAAAGAACAAATAGAAAAGAAAATAACTAAACAGGTTTGGGAAACAGAAGGTAAAAGACCAACAAGAAAAAGTTGAAAATCCCCACTTCGCGCGAGCAGACCGTGCGAGCAACCATCGCTCGCGCGAATACCTCCGTGAGGTAAACCTGAAGCCTCTTTTATATTTTTTTTCAGAAAAGTTTCTAAGGCACAAGCTCGCGTGCGTGAATTGAAGCGCGAGTAGATACTGAGGCTTTATATAAAAAAAAACTTGAAAAATTTTAACTATGGGAGAATCTCACGCGAGCAGACCGCGCGAGCGACCTGTCGTGCGAGCGGGTCGCGCACGCGACTTTGGTCTTTTCCTCTTGTGCAGTATTTTAATGTAAATAAGTGCAAAATAAATTATTCCCGACCCCCAAACCTGTTCAGAAAACTCAAAAAGAACTCAAAATAGACCAAAACCAATCAAAAATAAGAGAAACCGACGAAATAAAGCTTGGGTTGCCTCCCAAGAAGCGCTATCTTTTACGTCTTTGGCTAGACCGTTCTAGCTCAAGATTTATGGAGGTTGTAACTCAGATTTTGTACCCCTTAGGATATCAGGAAGAGCCCGGTGGTAAGCAGAAAGCATATCACTTTGTATTAATTCATTCAACGGTTCATCTTTTTCGGTTTCAAATCGATTTCATACCTTCCGAGTAAATTCGTCATTAGGATCTAAATTATTCAAATTCGTCCACTCATTTTCCAATTTATTATTCTCCTCACTCACCTTTATTACGTTATTAGGTTCAGTTGTTCGCCTTACCTCACTCTCCACCTCACATAGGTAATCGTCATCCTTGGGAGGTTGATCAATAGCGTTAAAGACGTTTAGTTTTAAGTTCATGTTCCCAAATGACACTTTCATTACCCCCGTTCGATAGTTAACACGCGCGTTAGCCATAGCTAAGAATGGACGATCTAGGATGATAGTAGTGTGCTTCCTAGAATCTAGTATGGGTTCAGTGTCAAGGACCATGAAGTCGACAGAATAATAACATTTATCAACTTTAACCAAGACGTCCTCGATGATTCCTTTAGGTATTTTAATAGAACGATCCGCTAATTGTATTGTAGGGTCCGTAGGTTTAAGTTCACCTAGTCCTAGTTGTTTGTAGACGTGATAAGGTAGGAGATTAACACTAGCTCCTAAGTCAAGGAGAGCCCTATGAATGATAGTGTCACTTATGACACATGAAATCGTAGGCGTACCTAGATCTTTATATTTCGGAGTAGCGTGCTGAAAAATTGAGCTTACTTTTTCTGTGAGAAAGACCTTTTTTGAAGTATGACTGCGTAATTTGCGCTTTTGAGTGCATAGGTCTTTAAGACATTTAGCGTGAGCGGGAATTTGTTTTATAGCATCGAGGAATGGAATATTGATTTTTATTTGTTTAAATACCTCGAGTATATCTTCAGCTTTTGACCCTTTCTTAGACAAATGTGACGGTCCCTCAATGTTTGGTGAATATGGCATTCTCGGAATATAATTCGTTGGGACCGGTTCATTTTTTTTCCTAACTCTATCCACATCCTCACCCTTTTCTTTATTCGAGTTAATGTTTTCATCCTTATAATCTTCCTCGGAATCTCAACAACTTCTTCTTCTCGAGTAGTCGTCCTAGTTGACACAGCGTTCACTTGCTCATTTGCACCACCTATCTCGTATTGTCCCTTAGGGTTCGGAATAGGTTGACTTGGCAACTTACTCTCGGTTAAACGATTTAGCGTGTTAGCTATTTATCCCACTTGGGACTCCAATTTTGCAATGGACTATGTGTAGGAATGTACTAACTGGATCACCGAACCAAAACTTTCAAGTGAGGCCAACACCTTCTCCTCAAATGCATTGTTACGTGGAGGTGGAGGAGGAGGTTGTTGGTATTGACATTGTTGAGGTCTATAAGCGTTTGGGAAATTACTCATCTCATTATGATTATAATTATTATTTTTTTTTTTCCATGAAAAATTAGGATGGTTTCTCCATGGCACGTCCGGATTATTAGTAGTCGAATTATAATTATTTCGTGGGTATTGTTGAATAGAATTAATATGTTACTCCACGAATTCTGAAAATTGACTCGTCGATGGACATGGTAGTATAGAATGTGATGGATTGGAACATAATGCACAAATGTCACTAGCCGGTGAGGTAATCATTTGATTCATTGTTAAAAGTCGGTCAAGTGTTTTAGATAGTTCTTTTATTTTAATTGACTGACTTGACTCGAACTTTACCTCTCTCTTAGGTTGTGAATGATACCCCTCAGAACGTACTGACACAGCATGATGCATCGAATTCTCGCTTAATGTTTTAAAAATTTTCCATGCCTCATCGGCGCTTTTATGTAGGAAGGTACCCGCACAAACGGCGTCAACGGTATTACGGATAGAGGGAATAAGTCCCTCGTAGAAAACCTGTACCAACTGCCACTTAGGAACTTGATGATGTGGACACGAGCGTAATAATTCTTTAAATTTTTCCCACGTGTCGTAAAGTGATTCCCCATCTTGCATCACAAAGTTTGTTATGGATTTCCTTATCTGATTCGTACGCATAATAGGGAAAAACTTTTGTAAAAATGCGGTGTGTAAGGCTTCCCATATTCTAATTGTGTTTGGCTCCAAAGATTGGAGCCAGTATTTAGCTTTATCTTTTAAAGAGAATGGAAAGAGCCGCAATTTTAATTCATCATCAGTGAGATTTTGAATTTTCAAAGTAGAGCATATATCCTGAAAATCTCCTAAGTGTTGATATGGATCTTCATTTAGATGGCCATGGAAAGATGGAAGTAGTGAGATGGTAGACGACTTTATCTCAAAGTGAGATGTCGTCGCCTCTGGTAAATCGATACATGTTTGTGGCGTGTAAGTCGTAGGAATAAAGTAATCTTTAAGTGGAGGAGGTGGCGGTATATTAAGATTATTCATATTATTTCCATTGTTTCCGTCAGCCATTTTAATTGGTTCGATTTTAAAAGGTCGAGTTCTCCTTAACCGTTTAAGGGTACTTTGAATTTCGGCCTCAAACAATGACGACGGAATCGGCGTTGATTCGTCGTATTGCAACCTAGCTCTAGAAGCTTGGGTTGCAGACTTACTAACTCTTAAAGTACGTTCAAGCTCAAGATCGATAAAATGTAATTCCGGTTTACTTAAGCGTGTACCAAACATAAACTAAAAACAAAAACTGACTCAAATAAAAAAAACAACTAGCAATCACGCAACTAAGATAACAAGCACACAACTACTATGATGCATGAATATTATCCTATAATGCAATGATCGCGTCAAGCCCAGCGCCCCGAGTTTCCTAGCTAATGTAGTGCAATTAACCCTAAACTGATGCAAATAGTGCGTCACAGCGCCCTGACTTACAGTGGTTTAAGGCGAGTTTCAAAAGAAGCAATTTATTTTATTTTATTTATAATTTGCGTATGCTCCTTTGATGTGATTAGCTAATCCACTCGGAAACGTTAGAATTTTGAGTTCCTAAGAAATAACAAAAATAAAAGAAAAGTTAGTAACTTAAAATAAAACGAAAAATAAGAAAAAGAAAACCTAATCTAATATTTACGAATTAACTAAACTAAGATTCTAAAACTAAAGGTAGTAATGCAATTCCCGGCAACGGCGCCAAAAATTGATGTTGTCAATATCAAGATATAAAAGTATACTTTACTTTTCTAAAGATTTGTAGTAGTGAAAGTAAAGGTCGAACCCACAGAGATTGAATACTACCGCACTTAATTTTAAAACCTAAATCTAATTAATTATGAAAATGAGATTTTGATTTTTAATTTAATTAAGAACAATAAAATAAATCTAAACTATGAAAACGATTTAAATGTGTTTTTATAAATATGTTTAAAGGAACCTAGGATTGCAAATCCACCACTAGCTTCATAATAAGGGTATTTATGCATTCAATTAGATTATTAAGTTGGATGATAATGGGAAATTGTAGCTACAAGCCCAATTCCTCCATCAAGAAAATAACTATGGTTCAAGCACCAACATAATCCATCTTCGGTTAGCACGAATTATCCCACACTAAACTAGGGTTGTGACATAATCCATCTAACCTAGGCATGAACTATTCGGATACTTGATAGCACAATTCAATAAAGCACCATTACATGTAAATAACCTATATAAGCACAGCAAACATAGATCATTGAGCACATCACAGTCAAAATAGATCTAAAACAAGAATAAACTTTGAAAGTGATGATTTAATCAATTAGAAGCACGATTTATTTATAAAAATCCTCGAAATATGTAATCATCATCCATACATAATAAAACTAAAATAAAAACATAAATAAAACCCTATTACTTGGCTAGGGTTTCATTGAAACCCTAGATCTAGGTTTAGTTGTCCATAGAAGCGGTAGATGGCAAGAGGTTGATGGAGGAGGCCATGGAAATCCTTGGTCTTCTTCTTCTTCTCCTTGCTTCCCTCCCTTCAATGGCTGAAAGTGTGGTTGTATATTGTGTGTATAACAATTGGCAACCCCTAAATTGAAGTAAAATAGGGTATATATAGATTTACAACAAGTTTTTGGAAGCTTTCCTAACCCGAAACGTACTAAAACTGCTGTATTTAGCTTTCCAGACGTAATTAGGCAGTTTCGTTCATGTAGGAATCATTAGTAGAGTGAAATACGCAAGTTCCATTTTTGTACATGTCGCGCGTGCGGGCCGTTCGAGCGCGATTTTGGGACCTTGCACGAGCGATTTCTAGGATTTCGCGCGAGTGGGTCGCGCGCGCGAGGTGGTTTTTTCAGCTTCTTTCTTTGTGCTTTTTCACCCTGTTTAGCCTGGTATACTTGATTTCTTCCAAATCCTGTCAGAAAATAGAAAATAAAGTAAAAATATACAAAAATAGGATAAAAAGGTACTAACAAACGTATGTTAAGGTGTATAAATAAGCTCTATTCTCTCCCAATCACCTATAAAACCAACATATATATAGGCAAAGAGGGAGGGTGTAGGCGTATACTGATAATAACAAGTTTGATCAATTGAGAACAGGACGGTTAGGGTTCTATTAATTAAGATAGGTTCAATCGCTTGAGAAAGGGTTCCACGTCATAATTCAGGTCGACAGAGGTTCGATCGCTCAAAAAGGTTTCGATCGATTGAAGAAACAAAAGTTCGATCGATCAAAGGAAGTTCGATCGATTGAAACAGAAATTACAATAAATGTTAATATCAACATATTGAATCTTATTTATATCAAAAGCAATATAAAAGTACAATGGAAATACAGGGTATTACACGTGTTTTGTAGCCTTAGATGGCATAACAATCAAGTAATTAGATTAGATGTCAAGGAACAACACAACTAAATCCAGGAGGCTGTGAACACCATAGCTCTATTCAACTTAGGAAAAATTAAATAGTTAAAAGAAAAAAGGAAGAGATAGATACATACATGTTTTATGAATTAAAGAAACCTAGTTATCCAAATTCTTTAGTTTGAGAATTGAATGCCTAACTCAAGTATTCAAACCCACAATAAGTTAGATATAGCAAATCAATTACTTTTACAAAGGGCAATGTATGTGCAGTAGCAGAAATAGACTCAGTCTTGGAGATGAGTGTTTAAATGGGAGCATACCATTTAAAAACATCTTGGAAAAAGAATTGTACTTAGGATGGAGGTTGAATCTCATAAACATTTAGGAGAGAGAGGTAGAGGGAGAAGGCGGTCAGGAAGGTGATGAGGTAGAGGGAGGAGAGAAAAAGAAAGGGAGAGACTTTTCTTTGAATGCGCATAGAGAGAGAGAGAGAGGCAGTTTAGGTTTTTGTAGAGAGAGAGAGTGTGTGTGTTTCAGTCGTTTTCAACAGAGGGGATGCCACGTAGGAATAGGAAACAATAGAGAGGGGCGACACTCAGTTGCCAGGTTGGAGTTTTCTCCAAAGGGGATAAATGCCACGTGGGTAGTCTAGGAAAAAGCTTTTCCTTCCTCTTGCCTTTAAGTATTGTAAATAGATACACGTATTTTATTTTAAGAGTAAATCGGTACTTTTATATGAAACTTTACACTGTCAAAGTTTCATCACCGACAAAAAAAAGTGACAGTGTAATGTCTAAAACCATAAGGAAGTTCTCCGTAATTATAACATACCTTAGAGGAGGTCAGTATTGTTGGAGTTTAGGTTTCAAAAACTTAAATTTACATGAAGCAAAATATAAAGTTCAAAAACTTTAGTTTGAATTCGAGATCTACTTCTTATTGAACCTATTGATGCATAGAAGTAGGGGTGGACAATTGATCGGTTAGGGTCGGGCTATTCGGGTTCGGGTTGGGAATTTTGATACTGAAATCCGAACTAAAATAAACTTCAAAAATATAGTTCAGTTTCAAAATGTATGTTCGGGTTCAGTTTGGAAATTCGAGTTGAAATTCAACTGAAGTTCAAGATTGTTTTCAAAATCTTAATCACAGTCCAATTAATAACCTAACTTAACTTAATAACCTAACTTAATTTCTTCAATATAATAATCATAGTCTCATGAAATTATGCAGTCAACATGAATTGGGGTAAAAATTTGAACAATTTGGAAATCATAGAATCAACATGAAGGGGCAAAAGCTTAGGAAGGGGCAACTGGGCAAGACCTAAACCAAATGTATGCATATGAGCATATATGTATCAACAATAGATTCAAATGACAATGTTATACATACATCTAAACCAAGATTCCACCCTCAATTTCAAATCAATCAACAAGCAAAAAACAACCAAACCAAGATTTCACATCTACAATCATAGTCTCATGAAAAAATAGCAAACAACCTTTTTCTCCCTTAATTTTACATCAACAATTGTGTTTTCACATACCTGTATCAACTATTTTTACAAAACAACACTAACTTAAGCAAAGCTCTTTAAGCTCAGATCTAATGATGAATTCTGATTTCTCTACCAACAGAGGGTTTGAGAGAGAGATAGAGACTAGGAGTTTGAGAGAGAGAGGGAGATTTGAGATAATGAGATCTATACACCTTGTGCCATGTGGAGTCATGGCCGTTTGTGACAGAGAGAGAGATATGAGATCTGCGACTGCGCACTCAGAGAAGTCGCCGGCTCATCGTCGCCCAAAGGAGTGAAGTCTTGGCTTGCCGCCACCGGAAGGAGTGAGGAGTTGAGGCTGAGGGTGAGTTTAGTTGTAGGAGTCTGAGAGAATAGGAGGAGTGAATCTGAGAATGAGATGAGAATTTGATTTTGTGTTGAGCCCTAATTTGATAATTTCTAGAACATGTTTTTTAATGTATTCCTTAAAACTTCAAATATTCAGTTTCGAACCAAAATTATTTGTCCTTCCAAAAACTGAACCAAACTAGTAAATATAGTTTGGTTTCAAACTGAAATAAGTTTAGTTCAGATAATAACTGAACCAAAGTTTCAAAATATTCAGGTTCGGGTCGATTTTTCGGGTTGACCCAAAATATGCCCACCCCTACGTAGAAGAGAGATAATACCTTTCTGGTGTTGAACCCAATTCAGAAAGTCTTCTCTTTGAATGTCAAATAGCTTTCTTCTAGCAAGTCTTCACTCTTATGTTTTCTTGAATGCTTCCCGAAAGACTAGGGCTTGTGGGAACACTAATAGAGAGATGAGGAAGGTCTAGAGGACTTATAAATAGGTTTGGATTTTTCTGGGAGCTAAAAATGACATTCAGTGTATTTTGTCTCGTAAGTCCTCCTATTTATAAGTTTTCTAATCAATCGATTAGACCATGTCCAATCGATTGGACCCCATCTAATCGATTGATCCAATCGATGAACCCTTATCTATCGATTGGTTCCCATTCAGTCGATTGGTTCATCTCTTTTTGCCTTTCCAAGTTTTCTTATGGAGCTAAGAATAGGACTTCCTAGGTTCTTAATTATCTGCTTAGATCAGTCATTAATTCTACTATTATTAAAAACTTTAATTAGATAATTAACTAACCAATCAGTTAACGTTAATACCACTGAATAACGATAATTGTACTTTGATCCATAAAAGCATATCTAAAGTGGTAACTAGACTTGTAAGATGATACTAATGCCTCTCTACCTTTAGCATTCGTATTCACATTCAGGTAGTCAGATAACCAAAAGTGTCAAGCTGAATTGTGAATACATCTTTCATTCCTTGAGTCTCATTCACCTCTTATGATTACCAAATATATGGATAACTACTTATCAACAAGACTGCAGTTCTCAGTAATCGACTTGGTAACATTCTCAAGGGAATGCTTACTTTTTTTTACAGAGGGTAGATTCTATCTTGACAATGTACATTCACAATCTCATGAAATACGATTACCCAAGATACCCAGGTGTTGATCTTAAAGACCTCACTAATTGGTAAGTCAAAGCAACCATACCATGACTTGTGTTTGTAATTATCTCAAGATTAAGAACACGTATTGTATACAAGTTATGAGTTCCTATTAATTGTTAACAGTGATTTATGTTAATAGGAAACTTTATGATCCATCAATACACTAAAAGTATCAGCATATTAACTAAGAGTCACGTACTCTAGTGAATGAGATATACCACTCCACCCCATGGTAGTTAATCATGCTACAACGTACACCTGATGAGATATCCAATGTCATCATCTACTACGATAATTCTAAACATCACAGAATAGTAATTTGTATCTCCTTTGTATGCATCTCATACATAGAAACCAATTACTTGCAATAATGTTTAAGGATAACAATTAGTTAAATATTCATCTCATGAAATATACATAATAAAATGTTAATAAAATGTAAACTGATATCCATAAATATAAAAGTTATAATGTCTCACGCATAAAGTAATAAGTTTGAGGGCACAATCCCAACAAGTATCACCGAGCTTGTGCTAATTTCATTCTATAGCTTGGGTTATATTTTAAGCATATATTTAGGAATCCGATTGATTTGTGAATAAAAACAAGCAAAAATTAGTGAAAAATCCCTCAAAGTAATCTTCCAAAGTTTAAAAGACAATTTGATTTTACCATTTTGTGAAAAGGAGAAAAGAGGTGAAGTGTCAAAACTACCCTTAAAAAGAATTTTGGAACAGCCAAGCCAGATGCGCCCTAAGTGTGCCCAAATGCCCCACACACACGAATTGTGCCCCTCTAGCGCTCAAATCGCGTGAGCACTATAAAATATTATTTCTAATTTCAAAAAATAATTTTAAACTTTAAACCTTCATAACTTTTGATCTACATATCAACAATGGTACTGGTTTTGTAGCTCTCGTCGATACGATTCCAACGGTATAAAATTTGCGAAAAGTGGAGTTGTATATCAAAAGTTATGGAGGTTTAAAGTATAACACCCGTCTTTGTGTTATTACATTTTATTACATTGTCATGCATGACAATGTGATGTGTTGTGCATTTTGGCACATGTTTGAGTGAGTTTTGACTCACAATTTTATTTAGGTATCTATGTTTGAGAACCCTTTGAGACTGTAGTGGTTGAGTGATTTGTTGTTGTGACGTCTCTCCGAGTATGAGACGGTCACTGTGGAATACATTAAATGTTACTCTAAAAATAAATGTTTACTTGTGTATTTTATTATCTGTATTTATTTCTGGTTTAGAATTCATATCTGTTGTTAGTTTTAGCATTCTGGTGAGGACGAATTAACACGCTATTAATTTGGTAGGTTAATTAGCAACTTCAGAAACGTCATGTAAAAATTTGTGTTTTAAGCAACCAAAAGGAACTTAGTCAGAAACTTTTATAATTTAGAGGCTTCACTCGTGAAGCTATGAATTAGCTGTGTAGGAAGTTTCAGAAACTAATCAGGAGTTTTAAAAACTCGTGGAGAGGAAAACGCAATTTCCAAAAGTGTTGCCTATATATAGATAGAGATGACTTGAGATATTTTTACAAAGTTTCAACCTAAATCATGAAAGAGGCCAAAAGGGGATTCTAGTTGCTTAGAGCTTCAAGGTGCAAAACGATGGACTTCTGCCCGTTTATTTTCTTCCAAATTTCATATTCGAACTCCTTGAGGTAAGGGCTTCGTTTTGATATATGTTAGGACCCATTTGGCTAAGTTTTTCGACAAGTTATTTTTTAGATTTTTTCATAAAAGTTGATAATTGGAATTCTGATCGATAGGAATTGTACTAGAAGGTTTTCTGCACATTCTTTATGCATGAGTTTTCTTTGGATCGTAGTTTAAGTGCGTAAATCAGAGGTAAGTGATTCAACTATGTTGTTGGAATGATTTTTTTATATGTATTCATGTTTTGTATGAATAGCATGTGTTAGTTTAGAGATATGTATTGTGTAGTTCATATTGGTCAATTATATTGATAAGTAGGCCCAATAGCACAGTGATGTGTTTGATTTTGTTGAAAGCACGGTGACATGTATTTGAGCATGTTAAGTTGTTATTTGGGTGAAAGGAGTGCGTGTATCAAGCCATCGTTGTGGAGCCGTTATAGGCATAAGGTCGCACCTTTGAAGAGAAGAAATATGGGTCTTACCTTTCCGCGTGGACTTATTAGCGAGGAGTCGCGGATTAGGAAGTATAGAACGTACACGTGGGATCTCCGGAGACTTGTATGAAATGTAGAAATGTGAATGCGACCATGTTTATCATTCATGTGCATTTGTTGTTTTATTCACTAAGCATTATCTTAACCAAATTGAAATATGTGTGGTTATTCAAATAACCATTACAGGTATTAATGCTGGCGAGGAATCACAGAAGTGAGCACGTGGGTTGGGAGTTCACTTAGAAGACGTTTCAATATGTTGATCCGGTTGTTTTGTAATAGACTTCTTGTAACAAGAATCTTTATGACTTTTAGCTATGTTTAACTTAGAATCGTAGAATGAATTAATGATATTGTAATAGATAGGAATCTTTGGTATTTACTCTTTAGTAATGTTTTAATCTAGTGGGAATCGTCTTGGTATGAGTTTGGAGTATGTGTTTGGTCCTTAGTTGATTTAAAAAGCTTTTAAACTTGGGTTTTTGGCAAAATGTGCTACTATAAAGGAATCAGACGACCGGACCAAGTTTCAGTCGACTTGACCTCTGGGTCTGTTAGACACTACCTCAATAAGTGGAAAACTAGTCGACTGGTCCCCTGACATAGTCGACTAGACGGTATCTCAGAATCAGATATTTTGCTATGACAGGACTTCAGTTGACCGCACCGTACCAGTCGACTGAAGGATGGAGGCCTCACTCGACTGGATAAGGGAGTTAGTCGACTGGATTGAGTGCAGAGAATTGAGTTCTCTGTATCTTGTATTTCCAGTCGACCGGATCTCTGATCAACCGATTGGACCCCTGTTTTAAAAATAAAGTGCTTTCTATTCTGCTACGTGTGTTCTTAAAACTAATTTTTGGGAACATTAATGAGTTAGTTTAGCCTCGGTGGCGTGCCACGGGCTTCGGTTTCGCTATTGTGTAACCGGGCTGTGACATTTAGTAGTATCAGAACAATAAGTTTAGAGCCTTGGGAACGAGTGACGGTATATGCTGAGTGACGTCGAGTGGAGTGTATAACTGTGACGATGATATTATTATCATTGTAGAAATGCTCACATGTTAGCATCTATTGTTGATTGTGATGAATTGTGCACATTTATATCTTGTGGCATAGCATGCATAGTCATTATCATTGCACTTATTAGGACAGAAACTTGAAAGTTATGGTTGATCTGCTAAGAGAGTTGTCACCGCATTCACAGATGGACCAAATAGTGAATATGGTGGGGAATTTTGTGCAAGCCATAAGTGAACGAGATCAGATTAATGCTTAGGCTCCACCGGTTGAAGTTTGATATATCAATGCACCACCGATATTGCGACCTCAACACACAATCGTAGAACAATTCCATAAATGAAAACCGACCCTGTATCATGGACAGGTTGATATAAACTTGGCCGATCATTGAATGGTGAACATGGAAAGACACCTCCGTACTGTGATATGTACTGATAAGGATAAAATTATGTGCGCATCCGATACGTTGATGGGCGAAGCATTGGATTGGTAGAACAACGTGCTTGAACAAGGAAAGTCGACCACGTGGAAAGCATTTAAGGAGGAATTTAACCGACGTATCTTTTCGTAATCTGCTTATACTAAAAAATGCCAAGAGTTTGCAAGTTTGGTCTAAGGAGACATGACTGAGAGTAAGTACGTATCCCGTTACAATGCTTTGTTGTGCTTTGGGAAGACTACCGTTCTGACTAATGGGGATATGGCTTGTAAGTTTGAGGAAGGGCTTAGGGAAAATATCCATAGCTGAGTGGACATGTTGCAACACCCGACGGTTTCTCTCGTTGAGGAAGTCGCCCGTATTGCTGAGAAAAGTGTCGATCTCTATCGACAAGGACAAAAAGGAAAGAGAGCAAATGATAATAAAAGCAAGGGGCAAGGGAATGCGAAGAAAATGTTTACACAAAGTTTGGGATTATATATGAGTAACCGAGGAGGGAGTACGTTCCCGGGAGACTCGAGACCATTCTGTCCAACATGTAACTTGTGACATAGGGAACTTGCTATTAATTGAATATCTGCTACCTTTGCAAGCAACTAGGGCACATATCCTGCAATTATCCTATGAATGCGAATACAACTACACCGAACACCACCTCGAACACCAAGATCTATAACCCAGAGATGAGGGAGAAATGTTTTGAGTGCGAACAATCGGGACATATAGCAAAGAATTGTCCGAGTAAGAGACAACCAAGAATGAGTATCAGGGCATCGAGTATGCCGAGTGGATCAAAGGCAGGGTAACGAGTGGATAAAGGAAAGGGAGTTGAGCAACAACAAGGACGATACTTCCAGCTCAGGTCGGGGATTACAGTTGATACAGTCGTATCAGGTATTCTTCCTATTTGTTCGTATCCTGCGCTTATACTTATGGATTCTGGTTCAACGCATTCATTTGTATCACGTGATTTTGTCAAGCATTTAACTGTTAAATCCGTACCATTAGGATATGACTTGTATGTATCATTGCCTATTAGTAAACTGTTAGTAACTTCTTCGATATTTAAGTCGTGTGAGATCAAGATTGGTGATAAGGTCTTGAGTGTTGATTTGATTCCGTTGATAGTGAACTACTTTGATGTTTTTCCTGATGAACTACCCGACGTATTGATAGAGAGAGAGCTTGAGTTCACAGTAGAAGTAGTACCAGTGTCATAACCGGTATCCAAGGCACCATACCGAATGGAACCAATAGAGTTGAAAGAATTGAAAGTTCAGTTACAAGAACTGCTCGAGAAGGGTTTTATTCGACCTAGTGTTTTGCCATGGGGAGCACCAGTATTGTTTGTAAAGAAGAATGATGGGACAATGAGTATGTGCATCGACTATCGAGAGTTGAATAAGTTAACCGTCAAGAATAAATATCCATTGCTGTGAATAGATGACTTGTTTGATCAGTTACAATGGGCTCTGGTATTTTTGAAGATTGACTTAAGATCCGGTTACCACCAGTTGAAGGTTAAGGAGGAAGATGTTAAGAAGACAGCTTTCAAGACTAGATATGGTCACTTTGAATTTCTAGTTATGCCATTTGGAGTGACTAACGCACCAGCCGCTTTCATGGATTTGTTGAATCGTGTTTTCAAGGACTACTTAAATGAGTATGTCATTGTGTTCATAGATAACATCCTAATCTATTCTAATAGTGTGGAAGATCACAAGCATCATTTGTGATTAGCCTTACAACAATTACGTGAGAAGAAAATGTTCAAAAAATTAAAGAAGTGTGAGTTATGGTTAACCGAGATTGCTTTTCTTGGGCATATTGTATCAGCTAAAGGAATTTCTATAGACCCTCAGAAGATAGAAGCCGTTACTAATTGGGTGAGACCAACAAATGTGATAGATGTCACAAGTTTTCTACGATTAGCTGGTTATTATTGAAGATTTGTAAAAGACTTTTCATGAATTTTAATGCTAATGACACAGTTAATGAGGAAAGTCCAGAATGTGAGGAAAGTTTCCAAGAGTTGAAGAGTCGACTTGTGAAGGCACCAATTTTATCCATTCTGTCAGGGACTGAAGGGTTTGTCATTTTCAGTGATGCTTCATATAGAGGTTTAGGTTGCATTCTTATGCAATGTGACAAGGTCATTGCCTATGCATTGAGACAACTTAGATCGCACGAGAAGAACTATCCAACACATGATCTGGAATTTGCCACCATGATTTTTGCATTAAAGATTTGGCGTCATTACCTATACGAGGAGAAATGTGAGATCTATACGGATCATAAGAGTTTGAAATACTTGTTCACGCAATGAGATTTGAACATGAGGCAAAGGAAATGATTGGAGTTGATGAAGGACTATAACTTGTCAATTCAGTATGAACTGGGCAAGGCGAATGTCGTCGCCGATGCTCTTAGTCGTAAAGCACCAACCAAACCCGCATCAGATTTGACTTCTCAGAAAGAATTGATTCGAGATATGGAAAATTTAGAATTAGAAGTGATTCCGAGAAATAAAAGTGGCTTGATGTCGACGATTGTGGCACAACCACTCTTGATTCAGGAGATCAGGGAGAAATAACTTCAAGACGTGGCTTTGAAGAAGATTTGTGATAAGATACCAATGGGAAAATAACCCGGATTCACTTTCAAAAGTAATATTTTGAGATGGAGGGGTAGAATTTGTGTACCTAATGAGGAAAAGTTAAAACGGAACATTCTAGAGGAAGCACACAACACGAAGTACACCGTTCATCCAGGAAGCACCAAGATGTATAGAGACTTAAGATATGTTTATTGATGGCCGAGAATGAAGAGAGAAATAGCACTCGATGTTTTACATTGTACGAGTTGTCAACAAGTGAAGGTTGAACGCCAAGTACCTTCGGGATTGTTACAACCGTTATTGATAGCTGAGTGGAAATGGGAACACATAACAATGGTCTTTGTTAGCGGGTTCCCAAGATCGAAGAACAACTAAGCCGTTGTCGTTAGCAAAGTTGTATATCCGTGAGATTGTGAGACTACATGGTATACCAGTTTCAATTATTTTGAATAGAGATAGTAGTTTTACATCGAAGTTTTGGAGGGCCTTACAAGAAGCAATGGGTTCCAAATTGCATTTCAGTACTGCTTTTCATCCTTAGACTGATGATCAATCCAAAAAAGTAATCCAGATTTTGGAAGACATGCTGCAATTATGCGTACTTGATTTCCAGGGTGATTGGGAAGACAATTTGTTGTTAATTGAGTTCGCGTATAATAATAGTTTTCAGTCGAGTATTGGGATGGCTCCTTATGAAGCTTTATGTGGTCGCATATGTCGTTCGCCGATTAGTTGGATAGAAGTGGGAGAAAGAATGATAGAAGGGCTGAAAATTATACAAGAGACAACAGATAAGATAAGTTAATTAGACAGCGATTACTTATAGGTCAGAGTAGGTATAAGAGTTATGCCGACAAGCGTAGACGACTGTTGGAATTTGAAGTGGGCGATTTAGTGTATTTGAAGGTGTCACCTTCAAAGGGGATAGCTAGATTTAGGAGATACGGGAAACTTAGCCCAAGGTACGTAGGACCTTTTGAAATTATTGAGAGAGTTGGACCCGTAGCATATTGATTGAACTTACCGAGTGAGTATGCTTAAGTTCATAATGTGTTTCATGTATCCTTGTTATGAAAACACTTAGCGGAGGATAGAGAGCAAGTGATGACACTGACGCCAGATGAGATTCAGTGGAATTTGACGTACGTTGCTTATCCAGTAGAGATCTTAGATCGTAAGGATCAAGTCTTATAAAATAAGGTGATATCGAAGGTGAAAGTGTTATGGCGTAGCTAAATGGCAGAGGAGGTGACATGGGAATTAGAAGATGAGATGCATACTCAGTATCCGCACATTTTCGATACATGAGGTACAAGTTTGGGGACAAACTTCTTTTAAGGAAGAGAGTATTATAACATCCTTCTTTGTGTTATTGCATTTCATTACATTGTCATCCATGATATTGTGATGTGTTGTGCATTTTGGCACATGTTTGAGTGAGTTTTGACTCACGAGTTGATTTGGATATCTGTGTTTGAGAACCCTTTGAGAGTGTAGTGGTTGAGTGATTTGTTGTTGTGACGTCTCTCCGAGTATAAGACGGTCACTGTGGAATACCTTAAATGTTTATCTAAAAATAAATATTTACCTGTGTATTTTGTTATCTGTATGTATTTCTGGTTTAGAATTTATATCTGTTGTTAGTTTTAGCATCCTGGTGAGGACAAATTAACACGCTATTAATTTGGTAGGTTAATTAGCAACTTCAGAAACGTCATGTAAAAATTTGCATTTTTAGCAACCAAACGGAACTTAGTCAGAAACTTTTATAATTTAGAGGTAGGAAGTTTCAGAGACTAATTAGGAGTTTTGAAAACTCGTGGAGAGGTAAATGCAATTTCCAAAAGTGTTGCCTATATATGGATAGAGATGACTTGAGATATTCTTACAAAGTTTTAACCTAAATCAAGAAAGAGGCCAAAAGGGGATTCTAGTTGCTTAGAGCTTCAAGACGCAAAACGACGGACTTATGCCCGTTTGTTTTCTTCCAAATTTCATATTCGAACTCCTTGAGGTAAGGGCATCATTTTGATATATGTTAGGACCTATTTGGCTAAGTTTTTCAAAAAGTCATTTTCTAGAATTTTTCATAAAAGTTGATAATTGGAATTCTGATTGATAAGAATTGTACTAGAAGGTTTTATGCATGTTCTTTGTACACGAGTTTTCTTTGGATCGTAGTTTAAGTGCGTAAATCAGAGGTGAGTGATTCAACTATGTTGTTGGAATGATTTCTTGACACGTATTCATGTTTTGTATGAATAGCATGTGTTAGTTTAGAGATATATATTGTGTAGTTCATATTGGGCAATTTTATTGATAAGTAGGCCCAATAGCACGGTGATATGTTTGATTTTGTCGAAAGCATGGTGACATGTATTTGAGCATGTTGAGTTGTTATTTGGGTAAAAGGAGTGCGTGTATCAAGTCATCATTATGGAACCGTTATAGGCATAAGGTCGCACGTTTGAAGAGAAGAAACGTGGGTCTTACCTTTTCGCGTGGACTTATTAGCGAGGAGTCACGGATTAGGAAGTATGAAACATACACGTGGGATCTCCGGAAACTTGTATGAACTATAGAAATGTGAATGCGGGCATGTTTATCATTCATGTGCATTTGTTGTTTTATTCACTAAGCGTTATCTTAAACAAATCGAAATATGTGTGGTTATTCAAAAAAACCATTACATGTATTAATGCTGGCAAGGAATCGCAGAAGTGAGCACATGGGTTGGATGTTCACTTAGAAGGCATTTCAATATGTTGATCCCATTGTTTTGTAATAGACTTGTTGTAACAAGAATCTTTATGACTTTTAGCTATATTTAACTTAGAATCGTAGAACAGATTAATGGTATTATAATAGATAGGAATCTTTGGTATTTACTCTTTAGTAATGTTTTAATCCAGTGGGAATCGTCTTAGTATGAGTTTGGAGTGTGTGTTTGGTCCTTGGTTTATTTAAAAAGCCTTAAACTTGGGTTTTCTGCAGAATGTGCTGCTTCAGGGGAATCATTCGACCGGACCAATTTTCAGTTGACTTGCCCTCTGGGTCTGTTAGACACTGCCTCAATAAGTGGAAAATCGGTCGACTGGTTCCCCAACACAGTCGACTAGACGACATCTCAGAATCAGATATTTTACTATAACAGGATTTCAATCGACTAGACCGTACCAGTCGACTGAAGATTGGAGGCCTCAGTCGACTAGACAAAGGAGTCAGTCGACTGGATTAAGTGCAGAGAATTGAGTTCTCTGTATCTTGCATTTCTAGTCGACCGGATCTCTGATCAGTCGATTGGACCCCTGTTTTAAAAATAAAGTGTTTTCTATTCTGCTGTGTCTGCTTAAAACTAATTTTTGGGAACGTTAATGATATTGTTTAGCCTCGGTGGTGTGCCACGGACTTCGATTTTGCTATTGTAGGACCGGGCTGTGATATTTAGTGGTATCAGAGCAATAAGTTTAAAGCCTTGGGCACGAGTGACGGTATATGCTGAGTGACGTCGAGTGGAGTGTATAATTGTGACGATGATATTATTATTATCATTGTAGAAATGCTCACATGTTACCATCTATTGTTGATTGTGATGAACTGTTCACATTTATATCTTGTGGCATAGCATTCATAGTCATTATGCATTGTACTTATTAGGACAGAACTTGAAAAGTTATGGCTGATCCGATAAGAGAGTTACAACCGTATTTGCAGATGGACCAAATAGTGAATATGGTGAGGAATTTTGTGCAAGCCGTAAGTGAACGAAATCAGATTAATGTTCAGTCTCCACCGGTTGAAATTTGATATATCAATGCACCACCGAAATCGCGACGTCAACAGACAATCGCAGAATAATTCCATAAACGAAAACCGACCTTGTATCACGGACAGGTTGACATAGACTTGGCCGATCATTGGATGGTGGACATGGAAAGACACTCCCATACTGTGATATGTAAAAATGAGGAGAAATTTTGTGCGCATCCGATACATTGATGGGGAAGCATTGGATTAGTGGAACAACGTGCTTGAACAAGGAAAGATGACCACGTGGGAAGCATTTAAGGAGGAATTTAATCGACGTTTCTTTTTGCAATTTGCTTATACTCAGAAATGCCAAGGGTTTGCAAGTTAGGTCCAGGGAGACATGACTGTGAGTGAGTACGTATCCCGTTACAATGCTTTGTTGCGCTTTGGGAAGACTACCGTTCCGACTGATGGGGATAAGGCTCGTAAGTTTAAGGAAGGGCTTATGGAAAATATCCGTAGCCGAGTGGACATATTATAACACCCGACGGTTTCTCTCGTTGAGGAAGCTGCTCATATTGCTGAGAAAAGCATCGATCGCTATCGACAAGGACAACAAGGTAAGAGAGCAAATGACAATAGAAGCAAGGGGCAAGGGAATGCAAAGAAACTGTTTACACAAAGTTCGGGATCATACATGAGTAACCAAGGAGGGAGTGCGTTCCCGGGAGACTCGAGACCATTATGTCCAACATGTAACCTGTGACACAGGGGAACTTGCTATCAATTGAGCATCTGCTACCTTTGTAAGCAACTAGGACACATATCCCGCAATTATCCTATGAATACAAATATAACTATACCAAATACCACCTCGAACACCAAGAGCTATAACCTAGAGATGAGGGGGAAATGTTTTGAGTACAGACAACCGGGACATTTAGCAAAAGAATTGTCCGAGTAAGAGACAACCGGGAATGAGTATTAGGGCATTGAGTATGCCGAGT
Organism: Hydrangea macrophylla; assembly: GCA_033977485.1. Taxonomy (NCBI): domain Eukaryota; kingdom Viridiplantae; phylum Streptophyta; class Magnoliopsida; order Cornales; family Hydrangeaceae; genus Hydrangea; species Hydrangea macrophylla. The sequence goes on along the minus strand of CM066987.1, from coordinate 84,425,698 downwards.
GGATCAAAGGCAGGGCAGCGAGTGGATAAAGGAAAGGGAGTTGATCAACAACAAGGACGATACTTCCAACTCGGGCCGGGGATTACGGATGATACCGTCGTATCAGGTATTCTTCCTATTTGTTCGTATCCTGCGCGTATACTTATGGATTCTGGTTCAATGCATTCATTTGTATCACGTAATTTTGTCAAGCATTTAACTGTTAAATCCGCACCGTTAAGATATAACTTGTGTGTATCATTGCCTATTAGTAAACCGTTAGTAACTTCTTCGGTATTTAAGTCGTGTGAGATCAAGGTAGGTGATAAGATCTTGAGCGTTGATTATATTCCATTGATAGTGAACTACTTTGATGTTTTTCCTAATGAGCTACCCGACGTATTGATAGAGAGAGAGAGAGCTTGAGTTCACAATAGATGTTGATCGGGAGAGAACAAATCCTAATTATACGCCTTAATTCACATTTGTTAGCCGTTTTTATCCTGTTTTTGCATAATTTTACTTTGTTTTTCATTTTTTGTCAGGATTTAGAAGAAAGCAAGAGTTCCAAGTTAAATGGGGTGAAAAAGCATAAAGAAAGAAGCAAAAAAAGCCATCTCGCGCGAGCAGCCGGCTTGTGCGACAATCCAAAACATCGCTTATGCGGCCCGCTCGCGCGACCTCCCAATTACGCGCTCAAAACCTAAAGTGCGTGGAATTTAGTGTTGAAGACCCCTACGTGGACGAAATTGCCTAATTACATCAAGAAAGCGAATTACAATAGTTTCAGTCGGATTAGGTTTTCAAAAACCTTCCTAAATCTTTACAACTATATATATCTCATTCTAAAGCTATAGGATGGTTACACATCTTTACTGTCATCAACTTTGAAGGCAAGAGGAAGAGAAGATCTAGCTTGAAGGTTTCTAATGGAAACCATCATCTCAACCTTCATGTTTTCATCAACTATGCTCAACTAAACACCTATTCTAGGGTTTCAATGAAACCCTAGCTATGTAAAGGGGAATTCTATGCTTTCTTATTTTAGGATTTTATGTATTGGATAGTAATTGTATGTTTCGAGGATTATTTATATATAATCAATTTTTAATGATAATAATAAAGAGTACTTTGGATCTATTCTTGCCTTAGATTTTTCCTTGTGCTTATTGAACTCAATATTCTTTGATTTATGTGATTAATAGGAGTACTATTTACATGCAATAGTGCTTATGTGATTGCGATGTTTAGATTTTTTATAATTCATGCTTAGAAAAGATGAGTTATGCTACACAGTAGTTATAGGTAGATAATTCATGTGAACCGAAGATGAGTTATGCTTAGATTAAACTAGCGATATTCTCTTGTTGATACTCAGGGCCGGTCTCGAGTATTTAGAGGTCTGGGACGAACTACTAAAAAGGAGGCCCTTATACGGGGGTTCAGGGGCAGTGCCCTCGAGGCGATTTTTTGGGGGTCTATTTATACATAATTGAAATTTTTTTTTAGGGTTTACTTATACATAATTGACGATTTTTTGGGGGAGTCTACTTATAATATGAGTCTATTTGTGAAACTTAAACATTGTATGGTGTCTTTCAAAATTCTAGAGCCTATTTTTTAAAACTTAAAAAAGTCTTATACTAAACGTTTAATTTTTAAAATTCTAGGGGCCTTTGCTTTTGAGTTATATATACATCTACATCTATATATATATGTATAAGTGATGACACTAAATTGGGCCTTGGAGAATGCCTAAATGTAATATACAAAAAAGTCTCAAGGTAAAAATGTAATTATGAAAATTTCAGGAGGCCCTCAAAATTTTGTGAACTTTGGTGGCCCGGGGCGGTTGCCCCTTTTGCCCCCCCTTTGGGCCGGCCATGTTGATACTATTGGGCTCGTACCTACGATAGACCGTGACTATCCAATCATAGAACTTGAAAAGAAAGTCTAGACCCCCCATGCATAGTTAGTGGTGGATTTGTAATCCTAGATCTCATCTACTCATATTTAAAACAATCTTAAATTTCGCACTAGTTTTCTTAGATTCCATTTTAAAATTTAACTTTCATCCATTCATAGTTTACTTTCACAGTTTAGTTAATAGTAGGAATTAAACCAAAAATCAATTAAACTTCCATTTTTCATAGCTAAATAGATTAGGTTTTATTAATTATAGGATAAAAATAAACAATCTCTATGGGTTCGACCTTTACTTCCACACTACAAATCTTTAGAAAGTAAAGCATACTTTCCATCTTGATTTTGACGAGATCAATTTTTGGCGCCGTTGCCAGGGATTGGCAATTTTTGCCATTAATTTTTAGAATCTTAATTTAATTAGTTAATAAATATTAGCTTAGATTTTATTTTCTTTATTTCTAGTTTAATTTTTGAGTCGCTAAAATTATCCGTGTTTTGCAGTTTACAAGACATCAATCTCTAGCAAGTTCAAGTGGAGCAGCTGTGCACGTCAACGGAGCTTGCGCGAACATGAAAAGAAATAAAATTGCAATCAATTTAAAAATACCAAGTAAATCCGCTATTTTAAATTTTGCATCAAATCACTGTAAGTCAGGGCGCTGAGACGCAATTACTTGCATTAAGATTAGGTGTGGAGTGAGCACTGCATTAGCTAGGAAATCCGGGGCGTTGGGCTTTGACGCGAATCACTACATAAGGATAATTACGTGCATCATAGTAGTACTATGTGCTTGCGTGCTTGATTATTTATGTAGTTTATTTTATTATTTGTTTGAGTCAGCTCTTCCAGTTGTGTCAGTTTTTTTTTTTTTAATATATGTTTGGTACCCGTTCGAGTAAACCTAAACTAAATCAACTTGATCTTGAACTTGAACGTACCCTTAGAGTCCTTAGGTCTTCAACCCAAGCTTTTAGAGTTCGGTTGATGCTAGACGACGAATCCACACCTTAACCATCTATGGAAAACTAAAAATATTAAAATCGAACCTATTCCAATGGCTAATTTTGGAAATAAAAGTAATAATGGAAATAATCAAAATAATGGAGGTAACCCTAGCATATCTCCACCTCCGCCGTTGAAAGATTACTTTACCCCTACCGCTTATACGCCACCGTCTTGCATAGAATTACCAGAAGTGACTGCCGATCACTTTGAGATCAAGTCATCGACTATTGCACTCCTTATGTTGTTCCACGGTTGCGTTAAGGAAGATCCCTACCACCATTTAGGAGAATTTCAGGGTATCTGTGCTACTTTAAAAATTCAAAACTTGACAGATGATGAGTTGAAATTGCGTCTTTTCCCATTCTCCCTTAAGGACAAAGCGTAGTATTGGCTCCAATCTTTGGAGTCAAACTCTATACGAACATGGGATGGACTGCATACTGCATTCCTATAGAAGTTTTTCCTCATCACTCACACGAATCAGATTAGAAAATCTTTAAAGAATTTCATGATGCAAGATGGCGAAACTCTTTATGATACATGGGAACAATTTAAGGAACTTCTACGTTCTTGCCCTCATCATCAGATACCTAAATGCAACTAGTACAAGTCTTCTATGAGGGACTAATTCCCGCTATTTGTAACACAGTCGATGCTATTTGTGCGGGAACGTTCCTCCACAAAAGTGCCGACGAAGCTTGGAAAATCTTTGAAACTTTAAGCAAAAATTCTATGCACCAAGCTGTGTCTGTACGCCCCGAGGGACACCTTCCACCACAACCAAAAAGAGAGGCAAGTTGAGTCAAGCCATTCATTTGAAATTCAAGAATTAAATAGGAAAATGGACCAACTCATGATGATGGGCAACATGCAGGGCCCACCACCTCCTTCTGCCGAAATATGTCAGTTATGTTCTGATTCATCTCATTCTACACTGGCATGTCCGTCTGCTTCAGAGTTCCCGGAATTTGTGGAACAACATGTTAATGCTGTTCAACAGTTCCAATGACCCAATTATAACCCTGAGGGTTATACATCGGACACGACATGGGGACCTCACCCGAACCTCTCATGGAAATCTAATAGCAAAGGACCGTATTCAAAGCCTGAGATGACAAACTTTCCAAATGCAAACAGGCATCAATCTAATCAATACCAACAACCTCCCTTCCGTGCTAATCCTCCTAGGGATAAATCATTTGAAGATAGTGTGTTGGCCTCGTTAAAAAACTTAGAGGCCCAATCGCAATCACAGTCTCAACTCGTTAACTCCCATACACAATCGATAGCTAAGTTAGAATCCTAAATGGGACAACATGCTAATACATTAAATCATTGTAATGAAGGGAAGTTACCGAATCAACCGGTCCAAAACCCAAAAGGTTGATATGAGGTAAGTTCGGCTAGTGACCAAGTTAATGTGGTGTCAATCAAAGCAACTGAACTCCCTGAGGAGGTCATACCTCCCCCCGAACCTAGAAAAGATAAGGGTAAAGAAATTGATAAGGAACAAGATGGGAATAACAATAAAGTCACGAAGGACTCTACTCCTTTGGTACCTAATACGTCTAAAGCGACAAACCTATCAAATTATGTGCCTAGGATGCCATTTCCCCCAAGCGTTGATGTCCCATCTCACTTCTCAAAAAAGGGAACACAACCGGAGGATATCCTAGAGACATTTAAAGTAAAAATAAATATTTCATTGCTCGACACTATAAAGCAAATACCTCCATACGCTAAATTTCTAAAAGACTTATGTACCCAATAGAGGAAATCTAGAAATCATGTCTAAAAAAAGTCTTTTTAACGGAGAAGGTGAGCTCTATGTTTCAACACAACACACTCAAATATAAGGACCTGAGTACACCAATAATAGCTTGTCACGTCGGTGACAAATATATCCATCGGGCCCTTCTTAACCTTGGAGCGAGTGTGAATCTATTACCTTATTTGGTATACGAACATTTGGGCTTAGGAGAATTAAAACCGTCCACTGCTACCTTATAGTTAGCGGACCGTTCAATTAAAGTGCCATGTGGGGTGATAGAGGATATGTTTATAAAGGTGGATAGATGCTACTACCTAATCGATTTCATCGTGCTAGACACTGAACCAGTCCTCGATGCTGGTAAACACGTCCCAGTAATTCTAGGACGTCCGTTTCTAGCTACGACTAATTCTATTATTAAATGTAGGACTGGAGTAATGGATATAACGTTTGGAAACATGACCATTCGTCTTAAAGTCTTTAATGCATCTAATCAACCTTATACAGATGACGAGGAAGCAGACTATTATGCAATTGATCTAATCAACGAATTAGGCGAAGAGGCAGTGCCTTTTATGTTGACTAAAGAAGCCTTGGAAGCATGTCTATCTCATTTTAACTTTAATGATTTCAACATTGACATGAATATTGAAGAATTAAATAATCTATTGGAATCAGTAAATACAACTAGTGTACTTCCATGGACGCCCAAAATAGAGGCTCTACCACCTCTCCCACATGAACCAGCATTACCATCCATCGAGTGTCCCCCGACACTTGAACTTAAACCATTACCGGATTCTCTGAAATATGCACTCCTTGGATCTAATACTACACTTCCAGTTATAATTGCATCAAACTTAACTATAATTCAAGAATTACAACTGTTATAGGTCCTAGGTAATCATAAGAAAGCGATTGGGTGGACGGTAGCTGATTTAAAAGGAATTGACTTGTTTGTTTACATGCATCGAATTAATTTAGAAGGAAACGCTAAACCATCTAGAGAAATACAACGACGTCTTAATCCTAATATGAAGGAAGTGGTAATGAAAGAAGTTATAAAACTCATAGACATAGGTATTATCTATCTAATCTCCGATAGTAATTGGGTTAGCCCCACGCAGGTTGTTCCAAAGAAATTAGGTATTACAATAGTGCCAAACGAAAAAGGAGTCCTCATACCCACCCGTCAAACTACTGGTTGGCGGGTATGCATTGACTCTGTAAACTTAATATAATGACTCGTAAGGATCAATTCCCTCTCCCATTCATTGATCAAATCCTAGAATGTCTGTCTGGTCAAATTTACTATTGTTTGCTAGATGGATACTCGGGTTATAACCAAATGCCTGTCTATCCCGATGACCAAGAAAAGACAACGTTCACATGTCCCTTTGGTACTTTTGCTTATCGCCGTATGCCGTTTGGTTTGTGCAATGCATCGGCCACCTTTCAACGATGTATGATGGCAATTTTCTCGGACATGGTTGAAAAATTCCTAGAGGTATTTATGGATGATTTCTTGGTTTTTAGTCATACGTTTGATGAATGTCTCCAAAACCTTACGAAAGTCCTCGCCCATTGTGAGGAAGCGAATTGGGTTTTGAGTTAGGAGAAGAGCCATTTTATGGTTCAAGAGGGGATAGTCTTGGGTCACGTTGTATCCAAGCATGGTATAGAGGTAGATAAAGTGAAAATTGAGTTAATTGACAAACTTCCACCACCGTCTTCCATTCGTCAAATCCATTCCTTCCTCAGTCATACCGATTTTTACCGAAGGTTTATCAAAGATTTTATTAAAATTTCACGACCCTTGTGCAATCTGCTCACCAAGGACGTCCCTTTTGTCTTTGATAATGAATGTCTGAAGGCATTTGAAATGTTAAGATCACTACTCTCTACGGCTCCGATGATCCAATCTCCTGATTGGTCACTACCGTTTGAATTGATGTGTGACGCTTCCGATTATGCCGTTGGAGCCGTTTTGGGACAAAAAGTGAATAAAATTCCTCACGTAATTTATTATGCAAGTAAAACCCTTAACGACGCGCAAATAAATTACACGACAACTAAAAAAGAATTATTAGTGGTCGTTTTTGCCCTCGATAAATTTCGTTCATATTTATTTAGGTCCAAGGTTATTGTTTATACTGACGATACTGCATTGCATCATCTCTTAAACAAGAAAGAGACAAAACCTCGACTAATCCGCTGGATTTTACTCCTTTAGGAGTTCAATTATGAAATACGAGATAAAAAGGGTTCTGAAAATGTTGTCGCCGACCACTTATCACGAATTCTTGTCAAATATAATGATATTACCCCTCTCAAGGATTCGTTTCTGGATGAGCAATTATTTGCGTTATCTGCCTTGAATCGTCCATAGTTCAGTGACATTGTAAATTTCTTAGCCACAGGATATACCCCTCATACATGGTCTCCTCAGGATAAAGATCGTTTCTTTTCTCAAATTAAACATTATTACTGGGATGGCCCACTTCTATTTAAATATTGTTTTGGTCAAATAATACGGCGTTGTGTCCCAGAGAGTGAGTTCAATTCAATATTGAACTTCTGTCACTCTTTAGAATGCGGAGGTCACTTTGGAGGCCTTCGTACGGCCGTTAAAGTCCTCTAAAGTGGGTTATATTGGCCAATCCTGTTTAAAGACACTCACAAATTCTGTCAAAACTGCGTACGTTGCCAACACAGATAATATGTCATGTTGTGATTCGATGCCCCTGACCCCAATCCTTATTATTGAAATATTTGATGTGTGGGGCATCAACTTTATGGGTCCATTTCCGTCGTCCTTTGGGTTCGAATACATTTTAGTCGCGGTCAACTATATTTCTCAGTGAGTGGAGGCAGTTGCAACAAAAACAAACGACCACAAAGTTGTGGTTCTAATTATTAAAGACTACATATTTTGTCGTTTCGGCACACCACGAGCGATTATAAGCGACAGAGGTAAACACTTCTGTAATCGTCACTTTGAGGCGCTCGTCCAAAATTATTCCTTCACTCATAAAGGAGGAACCGCGTACCATCCTCAAACCCAAGGCCAAGTTGAAGTTTCGAATAGAGAAGTAAAAAGTATACTAGAAAAAATGGTACATCCAGATCGCAAAGATTGGTCCCTATGACTTACCGATGCACTTTGGGCATACCGAACAGCTTATAAAACACCTATTAGAATGTCTCTGTACTGACTAGTTTTTTGGAAAAGCATGCCACCTACCAGTGGAACTTGAACATAAATCCTACTAGGTTGTAAAATCGCTTAACCAAGATATAAAAGCGGCAGGATGTCACCGTAAACTTCAATTACAAGAACTTGAGGAATTGAGAAATGAAGCGTATGAAAACTCGAGAATCTATAAAGAACGATCAAAAGCGTTTCACGACAAAATGATCGTAAGAAAAAATTTTGAGGTCGGGCAACGCGTCTGGTTATTTAATTCAAAATTAAGGTTATTCCCTAGAAATCTACGTTCCCGATGGGACGGTCAGTTTATAATAACGCAGGTGTTCCCGCATGGAGTAATTGAAATACAAGATATAAATGGTAGAACACCTTTTAAGGTAAATGGCCAACGGCTTAAGCTGTACCGGTCTGATGAGACAGATGAATGAATGATAGAATCAATAGATCTGGTAGATCCGATCGATTTTGACAGAGCACATGCATCGGTCGAGTTAACGACGTAAAACTTAGCGCTTCTAGGGAGGCAACCCAAGCTTTTGTTAGAGTCTTCTTTACTTTTGTTCACTTTTTAGGAATTTTTCTGCCAATGTCTGAGTTTTGGATGCCCAAAAAGAGAAAAGACTGATAATTGAAACCCTTGTACAAGAACAAAAGAGAAAATGAGAAAAATGACTTATCGCACGCGTGGCCCGCTCGCGCGAGATGGCCCCTTAGATAAAATTTTGAAAATTTTGAAAACATGCCTCAGTATTAACTCATGCCTTGAATTGCGCGCGTGAGGGGTTCACTCAAGCGGACCACTCGCGCTATTTTGTGCCTTAAGAAATTTTTCAAAAATTCATTATAAGTGCTCTCAGCTTTTGCTGGCACCTGAATTCGCGCCCGCGAGGTCCTTGGTGGACCGGCCCGCTGGAGCGACGTTATAACTTAGAAAATATTGCTTTTAAACCTTAAAATAAGCATCATCACTTACTCAAGGAGGGGCTCGCTCGTTCGGCCCGCTCGTGCGAGGTCCTCTTCCCTATATAAATAGGGCTGTGAGCCCTAATTTTTCTCAGTCTCTCTTTTCTTTCTCTTTCTCTCGCGATTCTCTCTCTCTCTCTCTCTCTCTCTCTCTCTCTCTCTCAGATCTCTCATCTTCTCTCCTCCCTCCTTCTTCCACTAACCTCCCACATACAACCACCACACAACACCACCGGACCACCACCACTAAACGATGCTACTGCCGCTGAACACTCATGTCGTCGCCGTAACCACCACACGCCGATGTCACAGCCGCAAATCGTGGCCACATCTCTATCTTGACGTTCTCTATCTCAATAGGTATGTATATATATACACAAATCCATATATCTGTATATACATACGCACTAAAGTCTATATTTATAGATATATCTATATATGCAAACACACACGCACGGACAAAGTTTTAGGGTTTGTGGATTTGCGGATATTTAGACCCCCATATCTACTTATATCTATATATATACGAATATATTCATACACACATAGATTCAATCACATGGACCCAACTTTTTGGGGTAATCCCAATCCGCATACACACATCGAATTTTTAAACCCAAACCCTAATCTCGGACTTGTACAACACTGAGGATTTCCTTTAGGTCTTTCATTTGGGGGTTTTGAATCTCTATTGGGGAATTTATGCACCTACACATATATACATATATATATCTGTAGATATATATACATTTCTCTAACCACTCACAAAAAACCCTAATTCTAAATTTATATCAATTATTCACAAACCCTAGCCTCGGATCAATTTTGAGGAAGTGAATTAAGATTTTTGGTAAATATGCTTAGGTATATACGTATAGGCAGAGACATGATAACACACATACACCTGAATTCTCCCCAATTGACATATTACATAAACCTGAATCCTAATCTATAACTACAACTTTTATACACATATTGATGTTACTTTGACAGATAGTGCTCATATACTATGTTCGGTCTAATTTCATGATAATAGTGAAATTCTAAGATCGAACTTAGAAGTTAATTTAATATAACATTAATTCATTATCCATGTACGAAATTAGTTTTGTTGAGACCATTAGCGATCAACATTTCAACTTACAAATAATGAAGGTCTATGTTTTAACATGTTGGTACAATTTGGATCGTGAAATTCTATGAACAAGTTTAAATAAACATTTGAAACTTTAGTGTTTCAACTCACATTTAAATCCCCGTTTAATGTTAGAATGTTCATATGTCAACATAGATTTTAATTTTGAAATTCTTTACTATGCCTTTAACTTATGAATGTCGGAACACCAATGACTTAAAGCAAACTGGTAAACACGACATAGACATACCACAATTTTGTTTCAATAAATGGTTAAATTATACATATTTATATTGTTTCTAAACACGTGGCAAGTACCTCGCGACTTGCCGCAATGTGTGTGCCCTTGCCGGGACAGTGAGTGGGAAGGGGGCAGTCCCTTCTCACAGTTGTTGGGTGTTTCCCCATGAACCCCATTTGATTTCAACTGTTGATTACCTTGTTTGTCGGTCCTAAAACATAGGAGTATGAAAACCTGCTAAACAGTATGATCACCATCATCACATGCTCCCGCCATATCAACCAGTTTCTCCCAGAAACTCTGTCCAAATATCCCAGATATAACCATAGTAACTAGTTTATCCCAGAAACTCTGTCCAGATAACCCAGATATAACCATATTAACCAGTTTCTCCCAGAAACTTTGTCCAGATAACCTAGATATAACCATATTAACCAGTTTCTCCCCGAAACTCTGTCCGAACCAACCAGAAATGCTCGGATATGCCAGTTTTTCTCAGAAACTTTGTCCGAACCAACCAGAAATGCCCAGATATACCCGTTTCTCCCAGAAACTCTGTCCAAACTAACCAGAAATGCCCAGATATACCCGTTTCTCCTAGAAACTGTGTCTAAACCAACCAGAAATCCCCAGATATGCCAGTTTCCCTCAGAAACTCTATCCAAATCAACCAGAAATGCCCAGTCTCTCCTAAAAGCCTTCATAAAACCCTGGAAACCCCTGTTATCCCTTGGTGATCGTACTAGAAAGTAAAGTTGGCACACTCTATATGGTTAGGACCTTATTTGTTTAACTGCTATCTGTTAGAAATACGAGCATCATATAGATTAGGGCTTACATCCGCGTGCTTGTCTCATTTGTATGCACCATTCCTAACAGTCTACACGCACTATCTCGGTCAGTCTTACACAAGTCATGTCCACGTCTGTTAACATCACTGTCATTTGTCTATCTAAAGTCATCACTGTCAGAATCTGATACAAATCCTCTCGAATCTGTAGGGTCACTATAGATTCTCAAAGCCAGCAACTGGGATCTTCGTCCTGGGTCAGAAATTCAGATAATCATTTGGTCAGAATTAGCCCAATAAGTCATTTCAGCATGAATCAGGAAGAGCTAGAAAACAAGGTCACCGAATTGGGAGTCACCATAAGCCAGCAATCCGACAGCCTATCCCATGTCCTAAAGTTTATGGAAGAACTGAAACAGCAGCGGCAGCAGTGTCCCCCTGAGTTCCCACCACCACCGTTCGGATTCATACCGTATCCCGAGAATAATGGAGAAGAAGACTGGTTTCAAGGGGCCCCACCATCTTCATATGAGAAAAAGTTCTAAGAGAAAATGGACAAATTCGACAAGCTGGAAAGCGTATTGAAGACGAGTAAAGGGGTTGATGAATACATGCTAGACTTGGAAGGACTTTTTGAGCCTGTTAAGCTGAAGCTGCCAGAAAGCTGCAAGATGCATGTCGTTGACCGTTTTGATGGAACCAGAAATCCGAAGAGCCATGTAAAGTTGTGTATGAACATTTTTCAATCAATGGGCTGCACTCATGAGCACATCATAATGCTGTTCCCACAAACTCTCGCGAAGTCTGCACTATCATGGTTCCTTACCTTGGAAGCTTCCAAAACTCGAGCATGAGAAGACATAGTTTGGGTATTCGTTGACCACTATTCCTATAATCAAGAGCTGGATGTCAAAATTAGGGATTTGGAAACTACTCAGCAGAACAGTAATGAATCATTCGCTGCATTTCTGAGTAGATGGAGGAATAAAGTGGCCCAAATGACCCATCGACTAGTTGAGAAAGAACAGGTGAGGATGCTAATCCGGAATCTGCAACCGCTCTACCATAAAAAATTGTTTTATCAGTTCATCTCTACTTTCGAAGAACTGTTTGAAGTTGGAACTCGAATTGAAGACGCTATCAGGGAAGGAAAGATCAAGAAGGAAGAGCCTTCGAGTCAGTCAAAAAGGCCCAACTACTCCCCCAATCATCTGGATGTCAATGCTTTTAGCAGTCAACCTATGGCATACCCCCTAGGCCATACCAACCCCTCAACCAGGCAAACTCGCCTAATCGCCCTTTCTAGAAAAAACCTCCTCATAATTTCGTCAAGCTAGAAATCTCCCTCTCCTTAGCTTTAGATCATCTCCTCAAAAAGGGCCACCTCCAACTACTCCAGCCTCGAAATACCCAACTCCCGCCAAACTGAGATATGTCCAAAAGATGCACCTACCACCAAGCCCCTGGCCACAACACCGATGATTGCATGCGCCTTCGCCATGATATCCAAGACCTCATTGACTAGAATATCATTGAGCCACCTCCAAAGCAGCCCTATATCACTCAAAATCCTCTAAAAAAACCACCAAAATATCAGCTTCATTGAGTCCAACCATATATCCTTCAACCCTGCTATCTATATCACCCCGTTAGGTCAACCTTTACCCCTCATTGACATCCCGGAATTTGTAGGAATTCATCTGATTGAAGAAGGAGACGATGAGTGGCAGCAACAGCTGACTGATGAACAAGATCTATTCTTCTTGGAAGAACACAATCTAGGGGTAGTGGACCTCAAATGGTATGATCCTAACAATGAAAGTGATGCTTCTATCTGGAACGAGCCAGAGAAACCATTTGTGGGAATAGATGTGACTGGTTCAAAGAAGATGGGACTCTAGAAGGGCCTACTCCTGCCGAGATTGATCAACTGACTAGGTCAGGCCATCATTATCAGCCTCCATAGCCTACCACTAAAGCAATCGAAAAAAGTCTGGTCAAAGACAAGGGAAAAGGAAAAATGGATGAGATAATCGAAGAAGACAATGAGTTGATAAAGCAGTTAAAGAAAACCCAAGCGCATCTTTTGATGTGGGACATCATGGTAACATCCTACAAGCACAGGCAAGCTGTATTGAATGCCTTGGCTGGAATTAAGGTCCCCATCGACGCTGCACCGAAAGACATGGTGGCTTTCTTGGGCGCACTCACCCTTGACCCAATCATTACATTTTCCGATGAGGACCTACCGCCGGAAAGGTCTACACATAACAAAGTTGTGTACATCACTGTTGGATGCAAGGGATAGCAGGTGCCATTCTGTCTGGTCGATACAGGCTCCGCCCTAAATGTTTGTGCTCTAAGGACTACCACCGCCTTGGAGGTCAATGTCCTTGACATCACACCATCTGTGCAATCCATGAGGGCATACGATAACACCAAGAGAAATGTGATGGGGACTGTTTCTCTCCAAATCCGGGTAGGATCTTTGGTTAGCATTAAAATCTTTCAAGTTATGGACATACCTGCCTCGCTCAATTTATTGATCAGGAGGCCCTGGCTGCATGTCAACAAAGTTGTATCATCCACTGTGCACCAAATGATCAAGTACATTCATGAGAAGGAGGTGAAAATCATCCTTGGAAATAGTTGGGGTAATGAAGCTTTTCCAAACTACGCTCCCATCTTTGAAATCCAAATACCTGAGCTAGAAGAAAGAGAAATCGGGGGATTCTTCATGGAAGAAGTCCACATGATCAATGATGAAGACAGGTTCCCCGAGATCCACTCTGTAGTTGTCAACTTCGTCCGCAAAATGAACTACTTCCTTGGAATAGGATTGGGCCGACGCCAGCAAGGGATTTGTGAGTTCCCTCAGATCAAAGGGCAACAAGGCACTTTTAGGTTAGGATACAAGCCCACTGAAGAAGACGTCGAGCTACAGAGGCCGTAGAAGAAAAGAGTGAGGAGTCTCCCACTATACCGTAAAACCTTGAATGGGAAATTCATCAAAGAAGGGGATGATTTCCCCTATTTTGGGTTCCCAGAACCCTGGAACCATCAGGCCACTAGAAAAAGGCACCCCGGGTTTGAAATCTTCGTCGACTGCGAAAGGCCCCCCTATCAAGATCCGTTCTATCCCGAAGAAGTTGAGAAGACCCCGGAGGAAGACTGGTTGGAGTATCTGGACACTGAAGCCATCGAGAAAATGTGGGAAGAGTTCGCCGAAGAGAAGGAAGAAAAGAGGGCCAAGAGCTAAGATGATCAGATCAAGCCAACTGAGGAGGGTCTGAGCAACCAGGCTGTAGAGTCGTCTGTCTCCCTATCCCCTGTTTCCCCAGAGTCTGTACTTCTAATTATTGAGTCTGTACCAGAGTCGGCTGCTGTAAGCCCACCACTGTCTAATGTAATCACTCCACCTGTCATGAAAGAAATGAAAGACATTTCTGCTTACTCCTCTGTGTCTAATACTTGTGAATGCACAGATCCCTCCGAGGATCTCCCAATCGAACTTAAGCAACTAATTAAAAAACCACCTATTTATGAAATAATCGAAGATACTTTATTAGTTAACCTAAGTAAAATAGATAATCCACAAATTGTGCAAATTGGTTCAACTCTTAATAAAAAAGAAAAAGAAAAATTAACTCTCTTGCTAAAAGAATTCAAAGAGGTTTTTGCTTGGTCTTATGAGGACATGCCTGGGGTCGATCCCTACATTGCCCAACATCGCATTCCCCTCCTTCCCAATTCTAAACCCGTCAAGCAAAAACTTAGGCGCATGAGACCAGAATGGGCACTTAAGGTCAAAGAAGAAGTGGAGAAACAATTCAAGGCAGGGTTCATCATTATTACCGAGTATCCGAAATGGGTTGCCAATATCGTGTCAATCCGCAAAAAGGATGGAAAATTTTGTGTGTGCGTCGACTTCCGTGATTTAAACAAAGTCAGTCCTAAGGATGACTTCCCACTTCCCCACATCGATGTTTTAGTGGATAACACCGCAGGACATGAGCTACTATCATTCATGGATGGCTTTTTGGGGTACAATCAGATTCTAATGGCGCCAGAAGATCGGGAAAAGACGACATTCACCACACTTTGGGGAACCTACTATTATAGAGTAATGCCTTTCGGACTCAAGAATGCTAGAGCAACCTACCAAAGAGCTGCCACCACTCTGTTATATGACATGATTCACAAAGAAGTAGAAGTATAAGTAGATGACATGATCGTAAAATCCAAGGATAGGGAAGGGCACTTGGTGGCACTGGAAAAGTTTTTTGAAAGGTTACGCAAATACAAGATGAGGTTGAATCCAAAGAAATGCACTTTCAGTGTGACCTCCGGTAAGCTCCTGGGTTTTCTCATCACATAAAGGGGGATAGAGGTGGATCCCTCTAAGATCAAGGCAATCCTAGAAATGGCACCACCACAGAATGAAAAGGAAGTGAGAGGGCTTCTTGGAAGAATCCAATTTATTAGCCGCTTCATCTCCAAACTCACAACTAAATGTGATCCTTTATTCCGATTGCTGAGAAAAGGAGAGAAGTTCCAATGGGATGACCAATGCCAAGCCGCTTTCGACAAAATAAAAGCCTACCTTCAAAATCCGCCGGTCCTTTCACCTCCCGCTCCTCATAAGCCCTTATTCCTTTACCTATCTGTCTCCGAAAATGCCATGGGTTGCATGCTAGCCTAAGAAGGAGAAGAAAGCCACTCCAAAAAAGCCATATATTACCTTAGCAAGAGGATGACTGGGTATGAGCTCAACTACTCTACCCTCGAAAAAATACATTGGGCCTTGGTTTGGTGTACTCGCCAATTGAGGCACTACATGCTGGCCTTCCCAATTATGCTCATATCCCTCATGGATCCTCTAAAATACCTCCTCGAAAAATCTGCCCTAACCGGTTATCTATCCCATTGGTTACTTCTACTGTCCGAATTCGATATCAAGTATGTGACAAGCAAATCGGTAAAAGGGAGAACTATAGCTGAACATCTTGCTGAACACGCCATTGATTCTGAAGTAAATGGAGATTTTCCGTTCCCGGACGAGAATATCATGGAAATGAAGGAAGAACAGTGGAAGTTGTACTTTGATGGAGCAGCCAACATGAAAGGCTATGGAGTAGGAATGATTCTAGTGTCGCCAAATGGGGACCACACCCCACTGGCAGTCAAGCTCAATTATAACTCCACCAATAACACTGCTGAATACGAGGCAGGCATTTTGGGAATGGAAGCAGCCATAGAATTGAAAATTCAAAAATTAGATGTCTTCCAACCTCGTTGTGTCATAAGTTAGGGGGGAGTGGAAGGTGAAAGAAGAAAGGTTGAAACCCTATCATGACCATCTCGATGGGCTCAAGAAGAAGTTCAAAAGTGTAACATTATTTTACCTACCCAAGGAAGAGAACCAATTAGCAGATTCATTGGCTACCCTAGCCTCTATGATTCAAATCCCTGTGGGGGTCAAAATGATGCCTCTGATAATCGAGCAAAGGTACGAGCCTTCATTCAGCACAATTGCCGCAATCGAAGAAGAAGAGAACGAAACACCATGGTACCAAGATGTTTGGGACTTCATAGAAAAGGGGGCATATCCCCTAGAATCTTCCGAGAAAGACAAAAGATCAATTTGAAGGTTTGCAGCACAGTTCATCATTTACGGGGCAAAATTATTGAAGAAAGGATACAATGGCCACAATCTAACTTGCTTATTCGAAAAGTGTGCTAGAAGAATGTTGGAAGAAATACACAAAGGGTGTGCAGTCCACACACGAATGGTCACATGCTAGCTAAAAAGATCATAAGACAAGGGTACTACTAGACGATATTGGAGAAAGATTATTGTGAATACATGAGAAGGTGCCACAAGTGCCAGTCCATGCAAACATGATGCATGTACCACCATCTCTGCTCTACAGTATGACATCCCCGTGGCCATTCTTTACCTGGGGAATCGACATCATCGGTGAAATCATTCCAAAAGCCTCGAATGGAAATCGATACATTTTGGTGGCCATTGACTACTTCACAAAATGGGTAGAAGCCGCATCTTACAGCAAGTTGGGGGCCAAGGAAGTGACCAAATTCATCAAGAAGAACCTCATCTACCGCTATAGAGTCCCCCATGAGATCATTTCAGATAATGGTAGTCATTTCAAGGCTGAAGTCAGAGTTCTGTTTGAGGAATACAAAATTACTTATCACAAGTCGTCACCATACAGGCCACAAACTAATGGGGCAGTCGAAGCTGCAAACAAGAATGTCAAGGCGATACTACAGAAATTGACCGATACCTACAAAGACTGGCATGAAAAGCTACCATTCGCACTTTGGGGATACAGAACATCGATAAAGACGTCCACAAGAGCAACTCCTTACTCACTAGTATATGGAATGGAAGTAGTACTTCTAGTCGAGATAGAACTACCATCCCTGCGCGTGATGGCAGAATGTAAAATTTCATAATCAGATTGGTTAAAGGAAAGGTACGAAGAATTGGCTCTCATAGATGAAAAGCGCCTAGTGGCAGTCAACCATGTCCGAATCTATCAAAAGAGGATAGCCCGTGCTTTCAACAAAAGGGTTCATCCGAGGAAAATTGTCAAGGGTTACCTTATCCTTAAGGAATTATGAGCCCCGATCTTTGATCCACGCGGAAAGTTCAAACCCAAATGGGTTGGCCCTTACATTGTCAAAACTATCCTTTTTGGAGGAGTAACCTACCTTATGGACCTCGATGGCGTTGAATTCAAAGAACCAATCAACATGGATCGCCTAAAAAAGTACTATGCTTAACCAATCCCCAAAACCCCTTTTCCTTCAAGCCCTGCCCTGAACTATGCTAGACCTAATTCCCACTCGGGGATACGTAGGTAACCGCATCGGTTCAGTCGACACCATCATAATCAACCCCTTTTCTTTCAAGACTTTTGCCCGAACTAAGTTGGACCTGATCCCCATTCGGAGGTACGTAGGCAGACTTTCAAAAAAAAAAAAAGAAAAAAAGGATGGCTCGCTAGGTCAAAAATCTGAAAGGACACCTAAGCAAAAGTTAGAGTTAAATCCAAAGTGAGAGTAATAACAAAAGAGAGAAAAGGGCTCGCTAGGTCACCTAACTGGTGCCTAGGAAAAATTATGAGCGTGTGAGGAAAATAAAGTCGCGGTCCTTACCAAAATCCAGAAACCACCCTTCACACTAGGGGCAAACTTTGGTCACTCACCTCATTTGTCTGAACCTCCTCTAAACTAGGGGCAAACGTTGGTTATCTACCTCGTTTGCCTCACAACCATACATATCCCAAACTAGGGGCAAACTTCGGCCACCCGCCTCATTTGCCTCTAATCGTCCTAGCATGCCCAAACAAGTACTAATATCAAACATCTGATCAAAATCATACTACGAATGTTTTAAAAAAGCCAAATGCATGAACTAAGGTTCTCCAAGTAACCAAGGTTCACTGACAAACAAACTTCGAATATTACATAAGCAGGGATAAATGAAAACACAAAAAGTTCTTTCAGAAAGCAATCCCAAATATCAAAGACACTTAGACGAAAGAAGCAGAATCAGTCAAGTCTAGTTTTATTTTGTGTCTTTCATTTCTTCAAAGGTCTCTAAAAATAGGCTCTTGCTCGACCGGCCCAGCCCCTGATGAAAGCAGCAATAGTAGTGGCTTTGACTTTGGAAGCAAAGACCCTCTTAGTAAACCCCCGGGGGAGCTCTTGAACTCGCCCGTATTGTCTGGCCAATCGGCAAGGATGATAGAAAGAAGTCTCTCTCAGGCCCATCAACCACACTCTTTGGTAATCCCCGAGACTAGTGGTCACAGCATGAAGGCCCCAACGCCTCACGATCCAGTAAATGTCAGCCTCAGATAAAGCACCCAACATGCTAACCCAATCGGCAGCAGTGTAATGAGGATGAAGCACAGCCCTGCAGAAATAAACTAGCGACATATTACCTGCCCATAACTGAAGGCGCTCGTAGAGCCAAGCATGTAACACCAAAGGTGCCCCAGAAAAAAGAAGTGTTCCTTGATTGAAAGCGCGATCCAAACCATTCAGGGTTTCAGCCAGAACCATGGCCATGGGATTCCTTCTAAGTTTCAGCCCAAGGCACACGTGCACCAAGTCGATGGAAGCACTCAAGAATAGAAAGTGCGAAGTCATGCACAATATCAGAGTGGCCCCCAGGTAGCATTATATATGCTAGGATTCCCAGGACTAGCATACCGGGCGATGATGGAAGCAATGTCAAGAACCTCACCATGAATTAGCTGGTGGGAAATAGTAGTGAAACAGTTCAGGTATTCAGCCAAGCCTCGTGTAGGACTGGGGGTATCAGCAGAATGAAGAATCAGGTCAGAGTCTGAATCAAAGCCAAGGATAGCATAGAACTCCTCAAACATGGGACATATCTCTAGGCCGTTGAAATTGAAGACATGGTTCACCGGGTCCTAATGGACAATAGCGGCACGCATGAACTCCGTGTTTAGAGCCATCTGGCGAAGAGAGAATAGCTCGGTCAGACCGTAGTTGAAGAGGTTGATCCGCTCCATACCATCCATGATGTTCAGCCAAGTTGTGAGTTGAGTTGGATCATACAATGCCATATTTTCTGTCGTGGCTCTAGAAAAATTCAAAATTTTGGCAGCACCTCCCCGTTTCACAGACTATCCCACCTGTAAGGTAAACACACTCACTATCACAAGGCTGCTCATCGCAGTAACATCAACAATCACAGAATCACAATGCACAACCACCAACCAAAGCAAGCACACAACTGCGCCTTCAAATCGGAAACTATCCGGCTCGAAAGTCAAAACATCATAATACGCTGTCAAGGGTGATAAATCATCCTACACATCGTCCTACACATCATCTTACACATTGTCCAACAGTCACATTATTCACTAGTACAACCCAATTGAAAACATGAAATGGAGATAAAACAAAATCCCCGCTTAGGAGGCCTCAATCTTCATCTTTTTCGTCCTCTGTCGGGCCACCCGGAGTGTACATCGATGATGGCCTCCTCCTGCCACCTCTGCACCTCGGCCTGGTCCTCGATGAGCTGGTACCACCCCCGCGATACTACATACACAAATAAAATGAAAGCAATTAGTAGAGAAACAAAAAAAAGTACAAAAGCGAAGTAGAGTCAGAAACTTACCAAGGACGCTATCTGACTGGTGGCAAACTGCCACATAGCATCCATCTGTCAAGGGTAAAATCAGGGTTAGGACCTCATAACCTTAAGGAGTGCAAAATTAGAGACATACCCGATGGTCTCGCATGAGGACCAAAGACCGTAAGCTAGCTGCCAAGGCATGGCCCTCCTCAGCATAACTCCAAGGGATGTTGAGGACGCCTGTTGGCTAGGTAGGATACCCACATGTGACCCGCGACACCTCCATAACCTGGGGAGAGCCATCTGCACCCAAAACATTAACGGTCCAATCCCGAGGAGGGATAGGATCAGAAACTAGGGGAACCTGTCTCCTGTACATCTCGCAAAGCTGTAGGCATAAAACAAGTTAGGGAAAAGATGAGTCAAAAATATAGGCAACGGATAGAGACAAAAACATAGAAGAAACTCACATCCATGGTAAGTCTCGTAGCCGGTCTTAAAGAGAAAGTGATCCCAAACATCAGTACCAGCTAAGGCCACTAGCAAAGCATCACCGGAAAGGTCATCAGCATCCATGACAGGAGGATTATGAGGGATGCGATACCTCGGACTGCCAACCACCTGCCGAGACACTCGCTCGCCAAGGAACCATTGCCTGCTTTCGGTACTTTCCATCAGAAGTCGGCATGGGGAAAGGGGCCTGACCGCCTGTATCTCCTCTGGGGCAGCATAGGCAACGCACTCCCAAGGCGTCCAATCAACGCTAGCAGCTATCAGCCCAGATAAGAAGTTTTTAAGGAGAACAATCCGATGAACCCCGCTCTTTACCCCAACAACATCCCTCCGCCATCTCAAGCCCCGAGGTAACAAAGGCACAGGAGCCATGCCGTCCTCATCTTCACCTGATTCATCAGTAGGGGAAGGAGCCAACATCTTCAGGTACTCAAAGCTCCGAAGCTGCCTAGATAAAGGAAAAATCAAAAAAGACAAGAAGTACGAAAATCAAAAAGCCAGAAGATAAAAGAGGTTACAGTATATACCTCCCAAGCTCGCCAAAATCCCCTCGTCGATTTAACATCGCCCCGGGAAACTTCACCCATATGCTTGTAAAGGTGGGCCATGGCAGCATCGCCCCAGTCATAAGAGGGGATCTCACCAATGGTCTCCAGGCAAGAAAGAAGCCTTAAGCTCACCCGGTCATTCTGTATCGCGAAGATCGAGCAACCAAGGACATACAGAAGAAATACCCTCAAAAGCTAAGAATTATTTAGGTTGTGATTCCCTCTGCCATAAGCCCGATAAAGCCAGCCACAAGGGAACCAGTGCCTCTCCAGATTAGGAGGAACATCCCCAATCAACACCTCGATAGCCTCGGGATCAATCTCATAGAAGTAGTCCAGAATCAGGCGCTTCTCGCCAACTCTCAAACCGGTGATCATGGAAAAATTAAAAGGCATCATTGTCATCTCACCAAATGGCAGGTGGAAAGTATTGGTGGTGTCCCACCATTTCTCAGCAAGAGCATAAAAATGTGCTAGATCATTGGTACTCTTTGAAACTAGGCAGACAAAGCCGCCAAACTCGGCATCGTCTACCATTCTCTTGACGGTAGACGAGAGTTGGGTGTACCATAAAAAATCGTGGGCAGGGTTACCATGGCCCTTTAATGTCACTTCTGGCACCTACACACATCAAAAATGACAAAAAATGAGCACAAAATCACTATTCATGACCCAAAGTCTAAACTTCACAAAATCAACATACAAGCATAAAACAAGCTTCCAACAAACTCTAGGAGCACACTACAATTCATACAACCAGCACAATGCACAAAATAGTCCTAAATTGTCAAAAGTTTCACATACTAGGTTCGCTAGAGCTGCGACCAAAAGATGACATTGGGGGTCCCGTAAAATCAAGTCTGGGGTCTGGCTCTCGGCTTTCGTTCGTTCCTTAGCCTTCTTAGACGGTCTCCTTGAGCTCGAAGCCATGGATCTGCAAGAAATTGGAAGACTAGAACCAAACTTTCTTCTTAAAAAATGGAATAAACCAAAACACCAATCAAAATTCCGATCATGGAGAGAGATTACTCACCTGAGTGTGCACAAGCTACGTTTTGACAGATTTTGGCTCCAAAAGCACCCCGAAATGGCCAAAAATGAGCTTGAAATGCCCAAAAACCTGAGATATACACACATGGAGTCAGGCCACCCAGTGCTGCTACAGCACTAGCTAGCTGCTACCACAACAGTGGCCCAGTGCCACCACAACACTACTCCCCACGGGCCCTGCTTGCTCCGTTTCAGCCCGTTTTGACCCGTTCTGACCCGTTTTAGCCCGTTCATGATCCGGTTTAGCCCCAGTGGCCCATTTTAGTCAAGATTTATGAGGCTTTATCCCCAGAAGATCCATTTTAACCCTAACAGATTCGGCACATCCCCTGAAGACAAAAATAGAAAGATATCAGCTCCCGAAGGCCTGAATCGGCTTTTTAGACCGACCAATCCAAAGATTTAATCAACCGTGATAGATTCAGAGATGGGTCCTGGTTCTCGATCAATAAATAGTTAAAAGAGATTCTCCAAAAATCTTACACCATCCTCCGAGGACAGAAACAGAAAGATATCAGCTCCCGAAGGACTGAATCGGCTTCTCGGACCGACAAATGCAAAGATTTGATCAACCGTGAGAGATTCAGAGATGGGTCCTGGTTCCTGATCAAGAAATAGTTAAGAGAGATTCTCTGAGAATTCGACACCATCCCCCAAGGACAGAAATAGAAAGATACCAGCTCCCGGAGGCCCCGACCAGCTTTTCGGACCGACCAATGCAAAGATTTGATCAACTGTGAGAGATTCAGAGATGGGTCCTGGTTTCTGATCAAGAAATAGTTAAGAGAGATTCTATGAGAATCCTACACTATCCCCCGAGGACAGAAATAGAAAGATACCAGCTCCCAGAGGCCCCGATCGGCCCTCTTGGATTGAGCACCGGAAGATTTGATCAACTGTGAGAGATTCAGAGATGGGTCCTGGTTCCCGATCAAGAAATAGTTAAGAGAGATTCTCTGAGAATCCTACACCATCCCCCAAGTACAGAAACAGAAAGATACCAGCTCCTGAAGGCCCGACCGGCCCTCTTGGATTGACCTCCAAAAGATTTGATCAACCGTGAGAGATTCAGAGATGGGTCCTGGTTCCCGATCAAAAAAATAGAGATTCTCTAGGAGTCCTACGCCATCCCCCAAGGAAAAATGCGAAAGGATACTAGTTCCCACTATCCCCAGCAGAAAGTAGCAAAAGCAAAATCGACTCCCGAAGATCGGCCATCAGGAACAACCAGAACATCGCCCGTATCCAGATTTTGAAGACGAAGCACCATCGTTCCACGACTCCGTGTCTCCTGATTATCAAGAGCTTTATCATTTATCCATTATCATAGCTTTCATACTTATCGATTATCACAAGATCCCTCGATCACCTTTGGTTGTCATCCTCTAAAACCTTGCGTCTGATCCATTTCACTTACAAAGCACACTTCCCGTAATTTAGGAAGTTTGCCCAAGACCTAGAGTCTTCAACACCTTGGCATCCTTATCAGGATCAACCACTGCATTAGATTCAAAACTAGCACAACATAAGTCCACTCGAGGTGGCACACAACCTATAGCACCAACTCATACTAAGGTCAGAACACTAAACATGATAGGACTCAGGACGCAACTCATATCACATCCACGCATTGCATATCATTCTCATAACATAGCATTCGCCTAACTTGTTGTGCATGTACGATTTATTCTTTTGTGCCCCAAACTACGTCCTGGTCTGATTCTTCTTGGGATACGTAGGCAGCTCACGAAGAGCACGACCAGTGATCGGAAGAGAACAAATCCTATTTATATGCCTTAACGAGCATTTGTTAGTACCTTTTTATCCTGTTTTTGTATATTTTTACTTCGTTTTCTATTTTCTGACAGGTTTTGGAAGAAATCACCTAAACCAGGCTAAACAGGATGAAAAAGCACAAAGAAAGAAGCTGAAAAAGCCAGTTCGCGCGCGCGAGCCGCGGGCGCGAAAATCCGAGAATCGCTCGCGCGAAAGTCCCAGAATCGCTCGCGCGATCCGCGCGCGCGAAAGTCCCATTGTCGCGCTCGCGCGACCCGCTCGCGCGATATGTGTAAAAACCAAAGTTGCGTATTTCAGTATACTGAAGACTCCTGTACAAACGAAACTGCTGAACGACGTCTAGACTGTAAATTACATCAGTTTCAGTTCGTTTCGGGTTAGGAAGGCTTCCAAAAACTTGTTGTAAATCTATATATACCCTATTTTATTATAATAAAAGGGTGAGACATTATTAGCAACTATTATACACAACCATACATACACATTCTACAACCATACTTCCAGCCATTGAAGGGAGGGAAGCAAGGAGAAGAAGAAGAAGACCAAGGGTTTCCATGGCCTCCTCTATCAACCTCTTGCCATCCATCACTTCCATGGACGGCTAGATCATAGATCTAGGGTTTCAATGAAGCCCTAGACGAGTAATAGGGTTTTATTTATGTTTTTATTTTAGTTTTATTATGTATGGATTACAGTCACATGTTTAGAGGATTTTTATAAATAAATCGTGCTTTTAGTGATTAAATCATTGCTTTCAGAATTTATTCTTGTCTTAGATCTATTTTGACTGTGATGTGCTCAACAATCTATGCTTGTTGTGCTTGTTTAGATTGTTTACATGTGATGGTGCTTTATTGATTTGTGCTATCAAGTATCCGAATAGTCCATGCCTAGGTTAGATGGATTAGATCACAACCCTAGTTTAGTGTGGGATAATTCGTGCTAACCGAAGATGGATTATGTTGGTGCTTGAACCATGAATATCTTCTTGTCGGAGGAATTGGGCTTGTAGCTACAATTCCCCATTATCATCCAATGTAATAAGCTAAAGTAGTTCATAAATATTCCTATTATGAAGCTAGTGGTGGATTTGCAATCCTAGGTTCTATTAAACATTATTTAAAACAACTTTAATTGCTTTCATAGTTTAGATTTATTTTTATTGTTATTAGTTTAATTAAATTCAAATCAAAATCCGTTTTTATAATTAACTAGATTTAGGTTTTAAGATTAAAACACGGTAGTTAGACAATCTCTGTGGGTTCGACCTTTACTTTCCACACTACAAATCTTTTGAAAGTAAAGCATAAATAAGCATACTTTTATATCTTGATTCTGACAACATCAACCAGCCCTAGCCCCAGCATCATGTTTTTTATCATTACATCTTTCACAACACTTTTTATCCTAAATTTATAGCCTCCAAAAAGACCTGTCTCTTCAAAGCTTTGGCACTCGCTTACGACATACGTTACCTCACAAGTTCATGCCAAAGAGGGGCAAATTGTAGGCACCCCATTTTATCGGCTATCAGATTTAGGAGACCCATAGCTTGGTGGATCACAATGATCGAAAGACTCAAAAAGGACTCCTGGAAGTTAGTTCTATCTCTCAAAATGCTCAGAATGACCAAAATACCCCTGAAAGCCCGAACGCTCTAGGATTCGGACCAAATGTTCTAGAAACGTGCTACATCGTAAGAAAAATAATAAAATGAGTTCTAAAGCAAGACCGGATAAAATCGTCAGCCCCCAGAGACCCCCAGAAGTCCTGGAAGTTTCCAGAAAGTCCCCGTTGACCGGTTTGACCAAGTTTGACCAAGGTTTGGCCAAAATCGTCCAAATTCGCCAAACACTTTTAGAATCATTCTAGATTATGTGGGAAATACTAAAATGAGTTTTAAAAGAAAATCGAACGAAAACGTCAGCTCTTGGGACCTCCCAGAGGTTTCTAGAACTTCCCGGAAATCCCAAGTTTGACCAGTTTGACCAGTTTGACCAAGAGTTGACTTTAAAACCAGAGCACCGTACCATTTTTCAAATATTTTTCATAGATACTAGAGGTCAATAGCTTTTCGACGGTATATCGCACATAATTTTTGGATTTTAAACGAATTTATTATGAATTTCTGAAGGCGAAAAGGCGATCAAATTGACTTTTACCGTGAATACCGCAAACCTTTTCAAAGTGACCTATCTCTGAACTATTTTTCATGTAAAATAGACTCCATTACCTTTCCAATGCTATCTCATAACCTCAATTTGGAGTTTGCATGCATTTTCTATGAATTTCGGACGAAATAGGGCCTTTTCGCGAATACCGGAACCTCTGGGGGCCTAAAAAGGATTATCTGGACAAATGAGGAGCAGTGCCACCGCGGCACTGGCCCACTGGCTCCACGGCATAGGCCCAATGTGGCACTCTCCCCCAGAATGGTATATTTTTATAATTTCTTTTGGGGGTTCATTTTGATTAATTAAAAATCAAAACGACGTAGTTCTATGTTCGCAGATGTTTGGGACCAATGGGAGTACTTCTAAAATCCCAAAACCACCCCAAATTGGCCTATATAAACCCCCCTTGACATCTCATTTTGGGGGTGTCAAATGCAAGCTTTAAAAAGTTTTAGAGAGAAAGTTGTAGAGATAAGGTTAGAACAGAGAGAAAAGAAGCTTCCTTCTTTGATTTCGAAACAAAAGAGTGAGTTCTAAACTTTGTTTTTACTTCATTATTTCCACTTACTTCATATTCTATACACCCAACCACCATTTTAGTGAGCATTTAAGAGAGAGGAAGCTACTTCCATGTCCAATGTCACCACATATGAGTGAAACACCAAACTACAAGTCCAATACATCATGAATATCATCTATTGATTGCTATCTATTTATTTGTTTATATTTGTTCATCTTCTCTTACCTCATTTCTTTTTTGTTTGTTTATTTACTTACTAGTCTATCATCATCTAGATGATGACATGAAGTTTGAGGTTAGTGAATCCTTATGGATAGTAGCTTCTGACCTCAAAAACATGTTTGATAGATGATGATTTCAACTTCAATACATTCCTATGTATTCATGAAGTTGTCTTAAAATGGAAATAATACTTTCCAATAATCTTGGAGGTTCTTGATATGAGTCAAATGTTGACATTTTAAGCGGTTATAACCTTCATTAAGTATTGAAAATATGTTTTCAAAACTCCCATTTCAAAACCCCCCTCTTAAACCCCACATTTTGATTTCAAGGAATAAACCTTGTTTTCTCAAAACCTTCAAAAAAGTGAGTCATTCAAATTCAAAGAATTATTTTGAGTTCAATACTCAATATATTAATGCAAGACCACGTGGAAAGTCTTTTCAACTCATTATAGAACACCCATGATTTTTGGTTTGACTTGGAAGCACTTAAAAGGGGTCCATTTTTGTCCAAACATTCTGCCTCTGCTGTCACAGTAGCTAGGTTGACTTTCAACTTATTTTACATAAACCTTTTCCAACTTGAGTTGTTCCAACTTATTTTTTTCTTAAAATTCAATGTCTTACAAAACTTTCTGTATAATATGGGCCTCTAGATCTTCTGTTTTCATTTTCTAAGATTTTTTAACATTTCAGTCGACAGTACGGACACTGTTTCTGAATAACCTCTATTGTTTATATGCTTTCTCTCAATCTATGATAGTTATTAAAGATTGGCATTTTGGGTTATTTTCTAGACACAATAAGGAAGATCTCCATAAAAAATCATGCATTGAAAACATACCTAACCCCTCTTTTCAATTTCCAAAAGATCATGCCACTATTCTATCCACTATTCACAGCATGCATACTTTTACTTCCATCATTTGATTTGATTCTTACATGCACTCCAAATTAGCTCATGTCTTAGGAAGTAGTTCATACTACATTTTTACATATCCCATGATGATTTTCTTCATTCATTCATACACATTCTAGACTTCTAAGTCATTGTAGGAATCCATGAACACAAAACACACAACAACTTTTGCACATTCTAGGATCATACATTGCATTCATGCAAGATTTGGGATTTTTTTTAACTCCTAATATAAGAAGATTATAAGAAATGATCATGATTCCCCTCGATCTAATCCTCCTTTCACATCCGTCCCGGGGATTGAGAGGTCTTCTTTTCCCAAAGATTAACATGCATCACTCTAGCTTGCTAAGCATATTTTGATCTCTTTGATTATTTGCTTCAAGAACAATTCATGTCCCTTTAGATTAGGAAAACTTAATTACTTTATATGTGATTAGACGATTTTTCCTAGGTTTGTTCGTGTGATCTTTCACTTTACATTGTGTGATACTTGGCTTAGATCTTATGAATGATATTTTATCTTTAGATCTTCCATTTCAAGTTTCTTATGTGATATAATATACCTATCATAAATATTAACTGCCGAACCAAACATAGTAAAAGATGATTATTTGGATGCTAATTATTTGGATGCGAATTGAGGCCCGTCGAAAGACGGGGCGAGTTGAGGGTGTTTCAGTCGTGACAAAGGCTCCTTCCTCTCTCGTACCAAAACCCCGAGCCAAGTTCTTTGGTTATGAAGACCGGTGCCCTTTATCCATTTGGGTGAGTCAAATTAGGTTTCTTGGTTTCTTAAAAACCAAGTGACGACTCTGTATCTGTTTTCAATAGACCCTTCCTTTTCTTTCTTTGATCCAAATCAATTTCAAACAAAAACAAAAAGAAGTGGAATTCCGCGTGTCCACAACCCCCTTCAGACATTTTTTTGTGGTGTGGACGTCTTGGTCATCTTCTATGAGGCATATATCCATGTCATTGTCATGTTCCCACCTGTATAGGGACATGCGGCGATTTGGTTTGGGGGAGAGTATATGGATTTTTCGTTTATTTTAGGATTAGTCTTTTATTTTTGTTTTAGTACTGTTTAGTTTTATTTTGTTTTACTTGTTTCTTTTATTCCGTTCATTTGTTATTCTTTTCATTCATTGTAAAAAAAACACTTAATTCTAGTAGTTTTAATATTAAATTAAGTACGTTTTCTTTTTATATATTGTTCTTAATATTATTCAATATTGCATTATTTCTTGTTTGAATTAGATTTCATTAAAATTTGAAGTTAAGAGAGTATGTTATCCGATGTCTACTGAAGTTAGAAGGTATGTCTTGAAATTTTATATCATTGGAATCATTGCTTCATATCTAATACTTGCATATTTTTTTGTGCACGGCACGTGGGCATGTGGATGCATGTTGACATTGAATTATAATATAACTTGGATTTCTAGATAGTAATATTATGGAGACTAAAATCCAGTGAGCTTTAGAGTCTTTCATCCTTTTTGAGGGTTTTAAATTTACGTTTATTGAAGACGTGGCACATTATTTCGTTGAGTAGTCTCAATATTATTTATTTTGATTGAAAGTCGAGTAAGTGTTGAAATTGCCATGTTTAAAATATATATATATATATAATCTATTTCCCTTGATATCGTAATATTGAAGAATCATGTAACTCTAGGAAATGATATTAGGCCATCAGTCTTAATAAACCTTTTTGGCCTTTGACCTACCCAATAAAATAATTTTATATCCTTTGTTAACCCTTTGAAACCCTTTAATAAGCCTTTTCTTTGTTTACCTATTATCCTACTCACTCCAATATGGAGTTCACCACTATAAAAGTTTTACCTAACCCATGTCCAAGAGTAGTTGAAGAATAGTTTTCATAAAGAAATCGGGCTAGTAAATGACTAATAAAAAGAGGAGTATTGAGTAGTAAAGAAAAGAAAAAAAGAAAAAAAGAAGAAGAAGAAGAATGATGGATATAAAAAAATATATATATAAAAAAAAATATTGGAAAAAAAGAAAGAGAGATGAATCTCTTAAAAGAAAAAAAAAAGAAATATGAAATAAAGAGTCGTTGTAGTAAAGCACTTGTATTACATGGTAAGGCTATTCCTATCTACACAAGGACTTTTTGAATCCCTTCTACCTTTCTTTTCTTAGCTATAACCTTTGACCAACATTACAACCCTTGTAAAGTCCTAGTTGATTCTAGGGAAGCATGATTTGAATATGGAACTGCTAAAAAATGAATAAAAGCATGGTAGTAATAATATTTACTTGACGATCAATATCTATTCATGAGACTATTTTTCTGTCGTGTCATACGTTGTTCTGTGTCGTATGCGAGATTTATTTGCTTTATATATAATTATCTCATTCGCATATATTCGAGTGATTACACCTGTTTCTGAGTGATTTTATTTTAGAGTGTAATTAACAACGTGAGATTTGTAGTCGAGGCATTGCTAGATAGTTATTTGAGTTATATTCAAAGTTCATAGTCACCGTGTATCCACTTGATTACTATTCACACATGCGAGTTTTCGATATATTCTATTGATTCCTCTGATATATGTTTTCGGATTATTTTCATGATGTAGGTAGATGTACGATTATGTTACTCTTGATAATTTAAAGTTTCACTTGAATTTGGTTTTATCAAGGAAGAATGTCGATGTTGAAATTTTGAAATTTTAAATAAAATTTTTTCTTTTACAAGCTAAAAAAAATGGTTGTGGGTGACTTGTTGACGAGAACTCTCACGAGACTTCACTCGTCCGACTAGGGACACCTAGAGTTTCAAAAGGCTTGTTGCACATGCTAAGTGCAATCACAATTCATGCAAAAATGGATTAGGAATTTTATTATAAGTAGTTTTATTTTTCTATTCTTGTTGCTCGAGGACTAGCAAAATGTAGGTTTGGGGATGTGATCGGGAGAGAACAAATCCTAATTATACGCCTTAATTCACATTTGTAAGCTATTTTTATCCTTGTTTTGTATAATTTTACTTTGTTTTTCATTTTCTGTCAGGATTTACAAGAAAGCAAGAGTTCCAAGTTAAATGGGGTGAAAAAGCAGAAAGAAAGAACCAAAAAAAGCCATCTCGTGCGAGCGGCACACTCGCGCGACAATCCAGAACATCGCTCGCGCGGTCCGCTCGCGCGACCTCCCAATTACACGCTTACGGCTCGCTCGCACGATCCGTACAAAAAACCTAAAATGCGTGCAATTGAGTGCTAAAGATCCTTACGTGGGCGAAATTGCCTAATTACGTCAAGAAAGTGAATTATAGCAGTTTCAGTCGGATTAGGTTTATAAAAACCTTCCTAAACCCTTTACAACTATATATATCTCATTCTAACGCTATTGGAAGGTTACACATCCTTAATATCATCAACTTTGAAGGCAAAATGAGGAGAAGATCTAGTTTGAAGGTCTCTAATGGCAACCATCATCTCAACCTTCATGTTTTCATCAACTATGCTCAACTAAACACCTGTTCTAGGGTTTCAATGAAACCCTAGCTATGTAAAGGGGGAATTCTAAACTTTCTTATTTTAGGATTTTATGTATTGGATAGTAATTGTATGCTTCGAGGATTATTTATATACAATCAGTTTTTAATGATAATAATCAAGAGTACTTTGGATTATTTAGTGAACTCAATATTCTTTGATTTCTGTGATTGATAGGAGTATTTGCATGCAATAGTGCTTATGTGGTTGCGATGTTTAGATCTTTTATAATTCATGCTTAGGAAAGATGAGTTATGTTACAACCTAGTTATAGGTAGATAATTCATATGAACCGAAGATATGTTATGCTTAGATTAAACTAGCGATATCCTCTAGTTGATACTATTGGGCTTGTAGCTACGATAGATCGTGACTATCCAATCATAGAACTTGAAATAGAAAGTCTAGACCCCCGATACATAGTTAGTGGTGGATTTGTAATCCTAGATCTCATCTACTCATATTTAAAACAATCTTAAATTTCGTACTAGTTTACTTAGATTCAATTTTAGAATTTAATTTTCATACATTCATAGTTTACTTTTATAGTTTAGTTAATAGTAGGAATTAAACCAAAAATCAATCAAACTTCTGTTTTTCAGAGCTAAATAGATTAGGTTTTATTAATTGAAGGATAAAAATAAACAATCTCTGTGGGTTCGACCTTTACTTCCACACTACAAATCTTTAGAAAGTAAAGCATACTTTTCATCTTGATTTTGACGAGATTAGAAGTAGAACCAGGGTCATAACCGATATCCAAGGCACCATACCGAATGACACCAATAGAGTTGAAAGAATTGAAGTTCAGTTACATGAACTGCTTAAGAAGGGTTTTATTCGACCTAGTGTTTCGCCATGGGGATCACCAGTATCGTTTGTGAAGAAGAAGGATGGGACAATGCATATGTGCATCGACTATCGAGAGTTGAATAAGTTAACCGTCAAGAATAAATATCCGTTGCCGCGAATAGATGACTTGTTTGATCAGTTACAAGGGGATCAGGTATTTTCAAAGATTGACTTGAGATTCGATTACCACTAGTTAAAGGTTAAGGAGGAAGATATTGAGAAGACAGCTTTCAGGACTGGATATGGCCACTTTGAATTTCTAGTTATGCCGTTTAGAGTGACTAACACACCAGCCACTTTCATAGATTTGATGAATCGTGCTTTCAAGGACTACTTAAATGAGTTTTTCATTATGTTCATAGATGACATCCTAATCTATTCCAAGAGTGTGGAAGATCACGAGCATCTCTTGCGATTAGCCTTACAATGATTACATGAGAAGAGATTGTTCAAAAAATTGAAGAAGTACGAGTTTTG
The DNA here is from genome assembly GCA_033977485.1 of Hydrangea macrophylla. NCBI lineage: Eukaryota > Viridiplantae > Streptophyta > Magnoliopsida > Cornales > Hydrangeaceae > Hydrangea > Hydrangea macrophylla. Next base: position 84,392,930 of record CM066987.1, on the reverse strand, counting down.
GTTGACCGAGATTGCTTTCCTTGGGCATCTCAGAATTAGATATTTTGCTATAATAGGACTTCAATCGACCAGACTATACCAGTCGACTAAAGATTGGAGGCCTCAGTTGACTAGACAAGGGAGTCAGTCGACTGGATTGAGTGCAGAGAATTGAGTTCTCTGTATCTTGCATTTCCAATCGACCGGATCTCTGATCAGTCGACTGGACCCCTATTTTAAAAATAAAGTGTTTTATATTCCGCTGCTTGTGTGCTTAAAACTAATTTTTGGGAACATTAATGACATAGTTTAGCCTCAGTGTCATGCCACAGGCTTCGGTTTCGCTATTGTGGGACAAGGCTATGACACTTAGTGGTATCAGAGCAATAAGTTTAGAGCCTTGGGAACGAGTGACGGTATATGCTGAGTGATGTCGAGTGGAGTGTATAACTGTGACGATGATATTATTATCATTGTAGAAATGCTCACATGTTAGCATCTATTATTGATTGTGATGAACTGTTCACATTTTTATCTTGTGGCATAGCATGCATAGTCATTATGCATTGTACTTATTAGGACATAAACTTGAAAAGTTATGGCTGATCCGATAAGAGAGTTGTCACCGCATTCGCAGATGGACCAAATAGTGAATATGGTGGGAAATTTTGTGCAAACCGTAAGTGAACGAGATCAAATTAATGTTTAGGCTCCATCAGTTGAAATTCGATATATCAATGCACCACCGGTACCGCGACCTCAACAGACAATCGTAGAATAATTCCATTAATGATAACTGACCTTGTATCATGGACAGGTTAATATAGACTTGGCCGATCATTTGATGGTGGATATGGAAAGACACTTCCGTACTGTGATATGTACCAACGAGGAAAAAATTTTGTGTGCATCCGATATGTTGATGGGCGAAGCATTAGAGTGGTGGAACAATGTGCTTGAACAAGGAAAGCCAACCACGTGGGAAGCATTTAAGGAGGAATTTAACCAATGTTTCTTTCTGCAATCTACTTATACTCAGAAACGCCAAGAGTTTACAAGTTTGGTCCAGGGAGACATGACTATGAGTGAGTACGTATCCCGTTACAATGCTTTGTTGCGCTTTAGGAAGACTACCATTCCGACTGATGGGGATAAGGCTTATAAGTTTGAGGAAGGGCTTAGGGAAAATATCCGTAGTCGAGTGGACATGTTGCAACACCTGATGGTTTCTCTCATTGAGGAAGCCGCCTGTATTGATAAGAAAAGCATTGATTGCTATCGATAAGGACAATAAGGAAAGAGAACAAATGACAATAGAAGCAAGGGGCAAGGGAATGCGAAGAAACTGTTTACAAAGTTCGGGATCATACATGAGTAACCAAGGAGGGAGTACGTTCCCGGGAGACTCAAGACCATTCTGTCCAACATGTAACCTGTGACATAGGGGAACTTGCTATCAATTAAGCATCTGCTACCTTTGCAAGAAACTAGGACACATATCCCGCAATTGTCCTATGAATGCGAATACAACTACACCGAACACCACCTCGAACACCAAGAGCTATAACCCAGAGATGAGGGGGGAAATGTTTTGAGTGCGGACAACTGGGACATATAGTGAAGAATTGTCTGAGTAAGAGACAACCGGGAATGAGTATCGGGGCATCGAGTATGCCGAGTAGATCAAAGGCAGGGCAACGGGTGGATAAAGGAAAGGGAGTTGAGCAACAACAAGGACGATACTTCCAGCTCAGGCCGGGGAATATGGATGATACAATTGTATCATGTATTCTTCCTATTTATTCGTATCCTACACGTATACTTATGGATTCTGGTTCAATGCATTCATTTGTATCACAAGATTTTGTCAAGTATTTAACTGTTAAATCCGAACTGTTAGGATATGACTTGTGCGTATCATTGCCTATTAGTAAACCGTTAGTAACTTCTTTACTATTTAAGTCATGTGAGATCAATATAGGTGATAAGGTCTTGAGCGTTGATATGATTCCGTTGATAGTGAACTACTTTGATATTTTTCCTAATGAGCTACCCGACGTATTGATAGAGGGAGAGCTTGAGTTCACAATAGAAGTTGATCGGGAAAGAACAAATCCTAATTATACACCTTAATTTACATTTGTTGGCCGTTTTTATCCTGTTTTTGTAAAATTTCACTTTTTTTTTCATTTTCTGTCAGGATTTAGAAGAAATCAAGAGTTCCAAGTTAAATGGGGTGAGAAAGCATAAAGAAAGAAGCAAAAAAAGCCATCTCGCGCGAGCGGCCTGCTCACGCGATAATCCAGAACATCGCTCGCGCGACCTCCCAATTACGCGCTCGCATAGCCCACTCGCGCGATCCGTACAAAAAACCTAAAACGCGTGGAATTAAGTGCTGAAGACCCCTATGTGGACAAAATTGCCTAATTACGTCCAAAAAGCGAATTATAGCAGTTTCAGTCGGATTAGGTTTACAAAAACCTTCCTAAACCCTTTACAACTATATATATCTCACTCTAAAGCTATTAGAAGGTTATACATCCTTACTATCATCAACTTTGAAGGCAAGAGGAAGAGAAGATCTAGCTTGAAGGTCTCTAATGGCAACCATCATCTCAACCTTCATGTTTTCATCAACTATGCTCAACTAAACACCTATTCTAGGGTTTCAATGAAACCCTAGCTATGTAAAGGGGAATTCTATGATTTCTTATTTTAGGATTTTATGTATTGGATAGTAATTGCATGTTTCGAGGATTATTTATATATAATCGATTTTTAATGATAATAATCAAGAGTACTTTGGATCTATTCTTGTCTTAGATTTTTCCTTGTGCTTATTGAACTCAATATTCTTTGATTTCTGTTATTGATAGGAGTATTTACATGTAATAGTGCTTATATGATTGCAATGTTTAGATCTTTATAATTCATGCTTAGGAAAGATGAGTCATGCTACACCTTAGTTATAGGTAGATAATTCATGTTAACTGAAGATGAGTTATGCTTAGATTAAACTAGCGATATCCTCTTGAAGTTGTGCAGAATCGAATTTTACATGGACCAACGCGGACAGAATGTGAATATTTCAAAGATATAGTTACTTACGGGTGTTTTAAAATTCAGCAACTGTCAAAAATGACCTTTTATCAAATTCATTGTAATTTTTCCTTTTCTCCTTGATATAGTGCTTGCTCGGAAAGTCTTTCAATGTGATTTTCAAATGCTTTCATCTTTGATGGACTCGTTAATATGTAAGTCCATTTTGGGTTTATGTATTAGTAAGTCATCCTTGTAGGAAACCCCGTGGGTTTCCAAAGTCGCTTCCGCATAGTGATTGGGTTTTAATTCTTTTATCTATCTTTTCTCTTTCCTCGCGCTTCGGTTTCTGGGGCGTGACAGATTAGTATCACTATTGAGCTTGTAGCTACGATAGATCGTGACTATCCAATCATAGAACTTGAAATAAAAAGTCTAGACCTCCGATGCATAGTTAGTGGTGGATTTGTAATCCTAGATCTCATCTACTAATATTTAAAACAATCTTAAATTTTGCACTAGTTTGCTAAGATTCAATTTTAGAATTTAATTTTCATACATTCATAGTTTACTTTCATAGTTTAGTTAATAGTAGGAATTAAACCAAAAATCAATCAAACTTCTATTTTTCATAGCTAAATAGATTAGGTTTTATTAATTAAAGGATACAAATAAACAATCTCTGTGGGTTCGACCTTTACTTCCATACTACAAATCTTTAGAAAGTAAAGCATACTTTTCATCTTGATTTTGACGAGATTAGAAGTAGAACCAGGGTCATAACCGGTATCCAAGGCACCATACCGAATGGCACCAATAAAGTTGAAAGAATTGAAAGTTCAATTACAGGAACTGCTCAAGAAGGGTTTTATTCGACCTAGTGTTTCGCCATGGGGATCACCAGTATCGTTTGTGAAGAAGAAGGATGGGACAATACATATGTGCATCGACTATCGAGAGTTGAATAAGTTAACCGTCAAGAATAAATATCCGTTGTCGCGAATAGATGACTTGTTTGATCAGTTACAAGGGGATCAGGTATTTTCGAAGATTGACTTGAGATCCGGTTACCACCAGTTAAAGGTTAAGGAGGAAGATGTTGAGAAGACAGCTTTCAGGACTAGATATGGTCACTTTGAATTTCTAGTTATGCTGTTTGGAGTGACTAACACACCAGCCACTTTCATGGATTTGATGAATCGTGTTTTCAAGGACTACTTAAATGAGTTTTTCATTATGTTCATAGATGACGTCCTAATCTATTCCAAGAGTGTGGAAGATCACGAGCATCATTTCGATTAACCTTACAATGATTACGTGAGAAGAGGTTGTTCGAAAAATTAAAGAAGTATGAGTTCTGGTTGACCGAGATTGCTTTTCTTTGGCATATTGTATCAACTAAAGGAATTTTTGTAGACCCTCAGATGATAGAATTCGTTACTAATTGGGTGAGACCAACGAATATGACAGATGTTTGATGCTTTCTAGGATTAGCTGGTTATTATCAGAGATTTGTAAAAGACTTTTCACGAATTGCAATGCCGATGATGCAGTTAATGAGGAAAGATATTGCCTTTGCTTGGAGTTCAGAATGTGAGGAAAGTTTCCAAGAGTTGAAGAGTCAACTTGTGAAGGCACTAATTTTAGCCGTTCTGTCAGGGACTGAAGGGTTTGTCATTTATAGTGATGCTTCATATAGAGGTTTAGGATGCGTTCTTATGCAATGTGACAAGGTCATTGCCTATGCATCGAGACAACTTAGACCACACGAGAAGAACTATCCGATACATTATCTGGAATTGGCCGCCATGATTTTTGCATTAAAGATATGGTATACGGGGAGAAATGTGAGATCTATACGGATCATAAGAGTTTGAAATACTTGTTCACGTACTGAGATTTGAACATGAGGCAAAGGAGATGATTGGAGTTGATGAAGGACTATGACTTGTCAACTCAGTATGATCCGGGCAAGGCGAATGTCGTCGTCGATACTCCTACTCGTAAAGCGCCAACCAACACCGCATCAGATTTGACTTCTCAGAAAGAATTGATTCGAGATATGGAAAATTTAGAATTGGAAGTGATTCCGAGGATTGAAAGTGGCTTGATGTCGGCGATTGTGGCATAACCACTCTTGATTCATGAGATCATGGAGAAACAACTTCAAGACGTGGCTTTGAAGAAGATTTGTGATGAGATACCGATGGGAAAATAACCAGGATTCACTTTTGAAAATAATATTTTGAGATTAAGGGGTAGAATTTGTGTACCTAACGAGGAAAAGTTAAAACGGAACATTCTAGAGGAAGCACACAACACGAAGTACACCGTTCATCGGGGAAGCATCAAGATGTATGGAGACTTGAGACATGTTTATTAGTGACCGGGAATGAAGAGAGAAATAACACGCTATGTTTCACGTTGTACGAGTTGTCAACAAGTGAAGGTCGAACGCCAAGTACCTTCGGGATTTTTACAACAATTACCGATAGCCGAGTGGAGAAGGGAACACATAACAATGGACTTTGTTAGCATGTTTCCAAGGTTGAAGAAATCAAATACTATCATTTGGGTGATCGTAGATCGTTTGACAAAGTCGTCACACTTCCTACCACTTCGAACAACTAAGCCGATGATGTTAGCTAAGTTGTATATCCGTGAGATTGTTAGACTACATGGTGTACCAGTTTCTATCATTTCGGATAGAGATAGTAGTTTTACATCGAAGTTTTGGAGGGCCTTGCAAGAAGCAATGGGTATTAAATTGCATTTCAGTACTGCTTTTCATCCTCAGACCGATAGTCAATCAAAAAAAGTAATCCAGATTTTGGAAGACATGCTGCGATTATGCGTACTTGATTTTCAGGGTGATTGGGAAGACTATTTGCCGTTAATTGAGTTCGCGTATAACAATAGTTTTTAGTCAAGTATTGGGATGGCTCCTTATGAAGCTTTATATGGTCGTGTCTGTCGTTCATCGATTAGTTGGACAGAAGTGGGAGAAAGAATGATAGAAGGGCCAAAAATTGTACAAGAGACGACAGATAAGATAAAGGTAATTAGACAACGATTACTTACAACTCAGAGTAGGTATAAGAGTTATGCCGACAAGCGTAGACGACTGCTGGAATTTGAAGTGGGCGATTTAGTGTATTTGAAGGTGTCACCTTCAACGGGGATAACTAGATTTGGGAGATACGGAAAACTTAACCCAAGGTATGTAGGTCCTTTTGAAACTACTGAGAGAGTTGGACCCATAGCATATCGATTGAACTTACAGAGTGAGTATGCTCAAATTCATAATGTGTTTCATGTATCCTTGTTACAAAAACACTTAGCGGAGGATAGAGAGCAAGTGATGACATCGACGCCGAATGAGATTAAGAGGGATTTGATGTACGTTGCTTATCCAGTAGAGATCTTGGATCGTAAGGATCAAGTCTTACGAAATAAGGTGATATCGAAGGTAAAAGTGTTATGGCGTAGCTAAACGGCAGAGGAGGTGACATGGGAATTAGAAGATGAGATGCGCACTTAGTATCCGCACCTTTTTGATACATGAGGTACAAGTTTGCGGACAAACTTCTTTTAAGGGGGAGAGTATTATAACACCCGTCTTTGTGTTATTGCATTTCATTACATTGTCATTCATGATAATGTGATGTGTTGTGCATTTTGGCACATGTTTGAGTGAGTTTTGACTCACGAGTTGATTTGGGTATCTATGTTTGAGAACCCTTTGAGACTGTAGTGGTTGCGTGATTTGTTGTTGTGACATCTCTCCGAGTATGAGACGGTCACTGTGGAATACCTTAAATGTTTATCTAAAAATAAATGTTAACCTGTGTATTTTGTTATCTGTATTTATTTCTGGTTTAGAATTTATATCTGCTGTTAGTTTTAGCATTCTGGTGAGGACGAATTAACACGCTATTAATTTGGTAGGTTAATTAGCAACTTCGGAAACGACATGTAGAAATTTACGTTTTTAGCAACCAAACAGAACTTAGTCAAAAACTTTTATAATTTAGAGGTTCACTTGTGAAGCTATGAATTAGATGTGTAGGAAGTTTTAGAGACTAACTAGGAGTTTTTAAAACTCGTGGGGAGGTAAACGCAATTTCAAAAGTGTTACATATATATAGATAGAGATGACTTGAGATATTTTTACAAAGTTTCAACCTAAATCAAGAAAGAGGCCAAAAGGGGATTCTAGTTGCTTAGAGCTTCAAGGTGCAAAACGACGGACTTCTGCCCGTTTATTTTCTTCCAAATTTCATATTCGAACTCCTTGAGATAAGGGCTTCATTTTGATATATGTTAGGAACCGTTTGGCTAAGTTTTTCGAAAAGTTATTTTCTAGAATTTTTTATAAAAGTTGATAATTGGAATTCTGATCGATAGGAATTGTACTAGAAGGTTTTCTACACGTTCTTTGTGCACAGGTTTTGTTTGGATCATAGTTTAAGCGCGTAAATCGGAGGTGAGTGATTCAACTATGTTGTTGGAATGATTTCTTGACATGTATTTATGTTTTGTATGAATAGCATGTGTTAGTTTAGAGATATATATTGTGTAGTCCATATTGGGCAATTATATTGATAAGTAGGCCCAATAGCACGATGATATGTTTGATTTTATCGAAAGCACGGTGACATATATTTGAGCATGTTGAGTTGTTATTTGGGTCAAAGGAGTGCGTGTATCAAGCTATCGTTGTGGAGCCGTTATAGGCATAAGGTCGCACGTTTGAAGAAAACAAACGTGTGTCTTACCTTTTCGCGTGGACTTATTAGCGAGGAGTCGCGGATTAGGAAGTATGGAACGTATATGTGGGATCTCTAGAGACTAGTATGAAATGTAGAAATGTAAATGCGAGTATGTTTATCATTCATGTGTATTTGTTGTTTTATTCACTAATCGTTAGCTTAAACAAATCGAAATATGTGTGGTTATTCAATTAACCATTGTAGGTATTAATGCTGGCGAGGAATCACAGAAGTGAACACGTGGGTTGGGAGTTCACTTAGAAGGCATTTCAATATGTTGATCCCGTTGTTTTGTAATAGACTTGTTGTAACAGGAATCTTTATGACTTTTAGCTATGTTTAACTTAGAATCGTAGAACGGATTAATGATATTGTAATAGATAGGAATCTTTGGTATTTACTCTTTAGTAATGTTTTAATCTAGTGGGAATCGTCTTGGTATGAGTTTGGAGTGTGTGTTTGGTCCTTGGTTGATTTAGAAAGCTTTTAAACTTAGGTTTTCTGCAAAATGTGCTGCTATAGGGGAATCAGTCGACCGGACCAAGTTTCAGTCGACTGGACCTCTGGGTCTGTTAGACACTGCCTCAATAAGTGGAAATCCAGTCGACTGGTCCCCCCGACCCGGTCGACTGAACGGCATCTCAGAATCAGATATTTTGCTATAACAGGACTTTAGTCGACCAGACCATACCAGTCGACTGAAGATTGGAGGCCTTAGTCGACTGGACAAAGGGAGTCAGTCGACTGGATTGAGTCTAGAGAATTGAGTTCTCTGTATCTTACATTTCCAGTCGACCAGATCACTGATCAGTCAACTAGATCCCTGTTTTAAAAATTATGTGTTTTCTATTCCGCTGCGTGTGTTCTTAACTAATTTTTGGGAACGTCAATGAATTGGTTTAGCCTCGGTGGCGTGCCACGGGCTTCGATTCCGCTATTGTGGGACCGGGCTGTGACATAAAGTGTGTAATTATTTTTCAAAATTAGAAATAATACGGTATAGTAGCGGTTGGGGAGTACAATTCGCGCGTGTGGGGTGGTGGGCGCACTTGGGCGCACGTGGGTCGCACGTTTGTGGTGCGTGGGGTGAGGGTAGGGTTTTATTTTTATTTTTTTTTGTCCTTTTGACCAAGAAATGTATTCGATAGGGGAATTTTGATTAAATGAAGATATTAATTGTCCTTAACTTCAAAAATTCGTCTCCAATTGTCCTTATCACTACCTGCCCCAAAAAACAATTAAAGCAAAAGAAAAAAGAAAAAAAAAGAAGAAAAAGGTTGTTCTCTGCTGTTTGTCAGCTTTAAATAAAATAGTGAAAGTATAATAGGAACTCAAAAGTAAAGTGTGGGAAGTGACGAAAATTTCTTGATTTATTTTTCCTCGACTTTATTTTATTTATTATGTTCGTTGTTTTTTATTTTATTTTATTTTATTTTTTAGCTGAAATTATGCCATAATTTTACTTATTTGTCATACTAAAAAACACAATGTGTAATCTTAATTAAACTCCCCAAACCTCATGTGGTTGACTCTTAACACGCAATTTAATCTTTGCAAAAAAGATAAGACTAGCATACTTTCTGTATATCTTTATTTATTTTGATGAAATCCTCTCCTTATCTCTTCAAATCATGAACCATAGACTATTTTCATCTCTTATTTCTTGTTTATTTTTTTTTTATTTATATAGCAATCCCAAAAAGCACCATTACAATATTTTCAATTTATTTTCTTCCTAATTATTTTCCTCACTATTTTCCTTTGTAATCAAACAAAACAACTATTCAAAAGAAAGAAGAAGAAAAAGAAAAAAAAAAAACAAAAGAAAATATTCTCCTTTTCATTGTAGAAATCCTTGATACATACAGAAACTGCATGCTCTATTTAGTTCTTGGATTTAGGGTGTGTTTGATAAAACTGAAAATTAAGTGCTGAAAATTAAGTGCTGAATTTTAAGTGCTGAAAACTTTAAGCTGCTGAATTTGCAGTATTGCAAATAATGCTTTAAGTGCTGAAAATTAAGTGCTGAATATAATTAGACTGTTTAATAATACTAATATGAAAATACTGAAATGTTAAAAGATTACAATTCTATCCCTAATTGCTCACCATTTATTTAGATAGCATGCAAAAAAACAAATAAAAATGTTTCTACTGACAATGAAATTCAAAATATGCTCAACTTTGACTGCTTAACAACGCATTTGCAATTTGTTCACGCAAATTGATCATAAATTCTTGATCTAATTGACTCCTTCCACCTAAATCTCTCGCTTCATTTGCACTTGCATCACTTTGAAGATCTTCTAGGGGAACATTTTCATCTTGGTACTGCTCGAACAGTGAGTCACCAGTTGTCATTTGTAATCACTAATCAATAAAATAAAATGGCCAACAGCAGGAATTACTTAGTGGATTTATATAGCCGTATGATGGAGAGTTCTATAATACGACCATATCGGGGTACATAGGTTTCTCTGGGTAGAAAGAGGATATGATGTCATCTTCGTTAAGTAATTCCTAAAAAACGAGCTTTTAGAATTCAGTTTTGGAAGCATATCACTACTCTAATGCTAAAGCACCCTAAGACATATATTACAAGAAATCTAGAACACAAAAAAAAAAAAAAAGAAAAAAGAAAAAAAAAAAAGAACAATAGAACTTCTATGATATAGGGCACTTAAAACAGCACACTTGTCTCCCCATTTTTAGTGGTCCAATTGTCTCCCTCCTTTTAAATCATCCAAAACTGCACAAACTGAAAGGACATTTAAACAAAAAGAGTTTTCCTAAAAGAAAAATAAAAGTAAAGTGCCCTGAAAATTTCTATATCAGTTTCTCTAAATGGGTAGTTTTGGTTTGCCTCAAAAGCACAGTACCCATAGCTTCAATGCCTTCTTTGTCATCTAACTCATGTTCTGTATCACTACCAAAATCAGTCCTTGAACTACATTCTTGAATTGTACTTGTCAAGTTGGTTTCTTTCTTTTCCAAATTCACTACACTTTCACTCTCTATGTTGGACTGACAATGTGAATAATAATGAATTCCACAATAACTAGTACTCTTAGCTTCAAAACTTACCAAACCCATTTCGCAAAATGGTACAAGCAAGCTAATGACTAATTGGCCTTCTTAATTGATGAATTGGGCTTCTTTCATGGACTCAAAGAATCTCAATAAACTTTGGCATCTATCTACCCTTAGCATGGACAATAAACACTCTACAAAAGGATAAAGCCTAGTCAAGCATAATAACAAACAGCTTGGGGGCATCAAAAACTCCCAAACACTTGCAAACACATTGAAAGCTACTACCCACATGAAATCCCGAAACTATAGAATATTATTTACAAACAACAAATATACTGCTGAGCAAAAAAAAAAAAAACAACAAATATATTGACAAGCAAGATGTATAAATTGAGTCATCTATACATCTATTTATATATATATATATATAAATTGATTAAGAAGATAAAGGATTAACAACAAATCTTCACCTGTTTTTATGCGGAGAAAAGGGAAGAACAGAGCCGTCGACCACCGCCTTTCACCACTTGCACTTCTATTGTGTCTCTTCCCTTGAATCTCCTGTTTCTCATAGATCCATTCTTTGATACGTAAAGAGTTCAAACCAATGTAGGACGGTTATTTGTAATATATGGTAATATATAAGGGTATATTTGTCTACATCCAAAAAATTTTTAAAGCCAAAATCGCTGACCGTGTTCCTTGATTCTTTTCAGTAGCTTTTTTTAACTGAAACTATTCACCAGCTTTTTGGACTATTTTTCCCTGAATTGAACATTATCAAACACATGAAAAACAAAAAAGTGCTGAAAATTTTCATTTTCAGCACTTATTTGGGTTATCAAACACACCCTTAGTGTGGGAAAATAAAAGAAAACGTAAAGAAAAATATTATTCTTTATTTGGTTAATAAATGAATACGATAAGGAAAAAAAAGTAATTATATTGAGAAATAAATAACACATTTTGAACATTGTAAAAACGTTTTTCTTTCTTTGATTAATGTATTACAAAGAAATTTTCCTTTTCCTTCTAGAAATCCCTGATCCAAACACGATAGCTAGTTTACTTCTTGTATTCCTTTCATTTTGTTTCTTTCTTTTGCCCACTAAATTCATGAACTAAACATAGCCGAAAGAGTCCTAAAAGGGAACTTTAGAAGAGGATAAGGACAAATAAGAGTAAAAATACTTTCTATATATCTTTATTTATTTTGATGAAATCCTCTCCTTATCTCTTCAAAACATGAACTATAGACTATTTTCATCTCTTTTTTCTTGTTTATTTATTTTTATTTATATAGCAATCCCAAAAAGAACCATTACAATATTTTCAAATTATTTTCTTCCTAATTATTTTCCTCACTATTTTCCTTTGTAATCAAACAAAACAACTATTCAAAAGAAAGAAGAAGAAAAAGAAAAAAAAAAAACAAAAGAAAATATTCTCCTTTTCATTGTAGAAATCCTTGATACATACAGAAACTGCAGGCTCTATTTAGTTCTTGGATTTAGTGTGGGAAAATAAAAGAAAACGTAAAGAAAAATATTATTCTTTATTTGGTTAATAAATGAATACGATAAGGAAAAAAAAGTAATTATATTGAGAAATAAATAACACATTTTGAACATTGTAAAAACGTTTTTCTTTCTTTGATTAATGTATTACAAAGAAATTTTCCTTTTCCTTCTAGAAATCCCTGATCCAAACACGATAGCTAGTTTACTTCTTGTATTCCTTTCATTTTGTTTCTTTCTTTTGCCCACTAAATTCATGAACTAAACATAGCCGAAAGAGTCCTAAAAGGGAACTTTAGAAGAGGATAAGGACAAATAAGAGTAAAAATACTTTCTATATATCTTTATTTATTTTGATGAAATCCTCTCCTTATCTCTTCAAAACATGAACTATAGACTATTTTCATCTCTTTTTTCTTGTTTATTTATTTTTATTTATATAGCAATCCCAAAAAGAACCATTACAATATTTTCAAATTATTTTCTTCCTAATTATTTTCCTCACTATTTTCCTTTGTAATCAAACAAAACAACTATTCAAAAGAAAGAAGAAGAAAAAGAAAAAAAAAAAACAAAAGAAAATATTCTCCTTTTCATTGTAGAAATCCTTGATACATACAGAAACTGCAGGCTCTATTTAGTTCTTGGATTTAGTGTGGGAAAATAAAAGAAAACGTAAAGAAAAATATTATTCTTTATTTGGTTAATAAATGAATACGATAAGGAAAAAAAAGTAATTATATTGAGAAATAAATAACACATTTTGAACATTGTAAAAACGTTTTTCTTTCTTTGATTAATGTATTACAAAGAAATTTTCCTTTTCCTTCTAGAAATCCCTGATCCAAACACGATAGCTAGTTTACTTCTTGTATTCCTTTCATTTTGTTTCTTTCTTTTGCCCACTAAATTCATGAACTAAACATAGCCGAAAGAGTCCTAAAAGGGAACTTTAGAAGAGGATAAGGACAAATAAGAGTAAAAATACTTTCTATATATCTTTATTTATTTTGATGAAATCCTCTCCTTATCTCTTCAAAACATGAACTATAGACTATTTTCATCTCTTTTTTCTTGTTTATTTATTTTTATTTATATAGCAATCCCAAAAAGAACCATTACAATATTTTCAAATTATTTTCTTCCTAATTATTTTCCTCACTATTTTCCTTTGTAATCAAACAAAACAACTATTCAAAAGAAAGAAGAAGAAAAAAAAAACAAAAGAAAATGTTCTCCTTTTCATTGTAGAAATCCTTGATATATACAGAACCTATAGGCTCTATTTAGTTCTTGGATTTGGTGAGGGAAAATAAAAAAAAAATGTAAAAAAAAATATTATCCTTTAGTTAATAAATGAATACGATAAGGAAAAAAAAAAGTAACTAGATTGAGAAATAAATAACACATTTTGAGCATTGTAAAAACGTTTTTCTTTCTTTTATTAATGTATTACAAGGAAATTTTCCTTTTCCTTCTAGAAATCCCTGATCCAAACACGTGACCTAGTATATTTCTTGTATTCCTTTCCTTTTTTATTTTTATTCCCTCGCTAAATTCATGGATAAAACATATAGTCGAAAAAGTCCTAAAGGAGAATTTTAGAAGAAGATAAGGACAAATAAGAGTAAACAAAAAGTGAGTGAAAGGGACAATAGTAACGCAACCACCAGATCACATTCCCGCTCAGTTATCGCTTTTGTATAAAAGGTGTTTGGATTAATCACGTAAGTAAACGGATTATATACATATATCTATATATATATATATATATATTACATAGAATTGTATATATTCGCATTGGATCAGAGCTGTTGCATCACTGGAGTGCTTTTTAAATTGGAAAAAGAAGGAGAATGGGAAGCGACGGAGGAGAAGAACAGAGCTCTAAAAAATCGCCAATGCGTCTTGTGTTTGCTTATTACGTTACAGGCCATGGTTTTGGCCACGCCACTCGCGTTGTTGAGGTCAGATTTTATTAGAAACTTCGCGCACACACACACACACACACACACACACACACACACACACACACACACAGATACACACACTTGCACTAACATAGTTAAACATTTGATTAGAAGTAAATCATGTGAATGGAGTGAAAAAAGTCTCAATCGTGAATTGATTTTTAGTAAATGTTTAATCAGAATTGTCAACAATGTGGAGTATCATTTTGGGAAATTCACAATTGTGAACTAAGGCCCCGTTGGCAACCGCTTTTGGAGTCCATAAGTGATTATGGAACTCCAAAAGCTAAATTAAGCAGGTTCTGCTATCCAATGGCGAAAAAATGCATGTCAATCACATAAAGTTGCAAGCTTTTTCTTTTTTTTTATTTTTTTATTTTTTTTTATGGTCATTGAGACGCAGAGTAGAAGCTATTGCCCAAACGGGTCCTAAGGATGAACACTCTTTAGTCTTTAGAAACTAAAGTTTCATTAAAAGATTATCTAACATGCAGAGAAAATGTAAAAAGAATTCAGCTGCATTTTTGGTAGTTGTCTTTAAGCAGTTAGAAAAGGGCAGCTTTATTAGTAAGAAGTGTTTTTTTTTTCCTCTCTTTTTGTAGTGGGACAATTGTTTAATCCAATTTAAAAAATTCTAGCTTGTCATGTGAGTATACTGTCACGCCCCGGAGTAGCATAAATAGAGAAAAATAAATTTCCTTTATGGGTCCATAGGGAATGACAAGTGAAAGTCACTGATAATCCACACCACACAGTACTAGTCCAAACAGGAACAGTAAAACAACTGAAATATAAACACGGTTCTATCTATTACAAACATCAGAGTACGGTCCACAGGATCACAACAGGTCTGGAGACAACATATGCCCAAGTACCCGTTAACTACAAAGTACAACAGTAAAAGAAAAGTAGTAACGTAAACTACTATCTATCTTCAGGTCTTCAGCTGGCGTACGGATAGGCGTCAGCATAACTGGCATCAGTGGGGCCATCCTCGGCGTAACTCCCTTCAGGATAATAGTTATCGCCATGAGTTCCGTCATCTGCATTGTAAAGGACAGGGTAGTCTGGACGGGGAATGTCCAGGCAATAAAGGCCGTCAGCTTGTTGAAAGCTGAGTGAGCAC
The DNA here is from genome assembly GCA_033977485.1 of Hydrangea macrophylla. Taxonomy (NCBI): domain Eukaryota; kingdom Viridiplantae; phylum Streptophyta; class Magnoliopsida; order Cornales; family Hydrangeaceae; genus Hydrangea; species Hydrangea macrophylla. The sequence continues at coordinate 84,377,494 of CM066987.1, read as the reverse complement.
TAACTAACACAGTCTCATAGAAATGACATATTTACAGTTATGAACAATAGATGACAGTGATACTAAATATATTCCTCATTCTTTTATTCAGACATATCATTAATCGATTATTATCGACTCCCATTCTAAGACTGATTCCACAATACCCAACTGACTATCTCGAACTGATTATATCAGCACAACATACCAGTGCTCTTGTTCACCGCTATACCGCTTTTAAGAACTCTTGCGAGCACCCATACATTGTTCTCATATAACGACTGGTCTATGGATATACCCATACTCTTGTTCACCGCTTTTAAGAACTCTTACTGTTCACCGCTTTTAAGAACGCTTGCGAGTACGATACATACACAGCTCTGGTAATTCAAATCATGGGCGTGCCACATCTACTCTTGTTCACCGCTTTTAAGAACTCTTACTGTTCACCGCTTTTAAGAACTCTTGCGAGTACTGTGCACCCATAATTCTCACGATCCTGATCAAATCCTTGACATACACTTATCGGATTCAACCTGAGCGAATCATCAGCTCGACTCACACAACCTTAACATACAAATCCTCTTACTGACTCATTTCTCACTTATCCAATACTACCCAATATTATCATCTCAAACTTACTCGTTATCGCGTCGTACTATTACTAGCATTTCGAACCCGACTACGTTACTCACCATGTTATCTCAATCTCGTTATCGTATCCCATTACCTCCGTTATCCATAATATCGCATAATAGGAACATGAAATAACAATTAAACAACTACGCATTATGAATTATAAACTGAAAGGAATACATTCATGTTCTGCTAGGTTCGATCGATTGAGGTCATCTCGATCGCTCGAAGAAAGTGTTGTTCGATCGATTGAAGTCTTCTCGATCGATCTAAGTGAAGGTGATCTCGATCGATTGAAGTGATTTCGATCGATTGAGACTTAGTGATGTTCGATCGATTGAACTCAGTTCGATCGGTCGAACTTCGTCTTCCCCAGATTCTGCCAGTGAACGTGCAGAATGTGCTAGGGGGTGTTTGGGTTATAATTAATACGCCCAGAATATGTAAAACATCATAACTAAGTTACCGAGTGAGTTTGGAACTCACCAAAAGTCGTTAAGGGCGCGTTTGGCTTGTTTGAAAGCTTCCAAGCTTTAATGGCGGCCTCTTTCTCTCTCTGCCTTATCTCTGTCTCTCTCTTTCTCTGTCTCCTTCTCTCTCTTCTTTTTCCTTCTTCTTCTTCTTCTCCTCTGCTGAGTGTATATATATATAGATATGTGTGTGTATATATATATAGATATATGGAGGTATGTGTATATATATGTATACCAACACACAAGCACACACTCTCAACTCTCTCTTATCACAAGAGTTCAGCAAACCCACCACACACACGAATGCAGTGTATATATAGAGAAATGGGAGTGTAGGTGGCAGCATTTGCGGGAAACTGGAATTCTGATATTTACATTCTCGATCGCTCGAAGGATGCTCGATCGATCGAACTCAGATCGGTCAGTTAGATCGATTGAAAAAGGGTTCGATCGATTGAAGTGGGGACCACGTATTAAATTTATGTCGGTAGGGTTTTCGATCGCTCGAAAAGGGTTCGATCGCTTGAACTGAAGGGTCTCGATCGCTCGAACTAGCTTCGATCGATCGAAGATTGAATTTCATGAATGGTCAAATGAAGTATATGGAAATCTCTCTGCATTAAATATTTATTAAAAAATACGGGGTATTACATCATCCACCACCCAACAAAAGATTTCGTCCTCGAAATCAGAAACATACAAAGTTAAAATAAAAACGGAAACTTCTCACGCATCTCTGACTCTAGTTCCCATGAAGCTTCTCCTTCATCATGATGCTTCCACTGAATCTTGACTAATGGAATCTCCTTATTCCTGAGCTTCTTGACTCCACGATCTAAAATGCGAACTGGTCCTTCGTTGAACGTAACATTGTCGTTGACTTCAATATCCTCGAAGTTGATTTCATGCGCTGGGTTATGAATACATTTCCTCAGCATACTGATGTGGAAAACGTTGTGCACTCCTGACATCTTCGGTGGCAGCGCAAGACGATAAGCAACTTTTCCCACACGCTCTAGAATCTCGAACGGTCCGATGAATCGTGGCGATAATTTGCCCCTCTTCTGACCAAATCTGACGATGCCTCGAACAGGCGAAACCTTGAGTAGCACATGATCTCCAACGGCAAGTTCTAAATCTTTGCGTCGCTTGTCAGCATAACTCTTGTGTCGGGTCTGAGCTGTCTTCATCTTCTCACGTACAATCTGAATCTTCTCACTAGTCTCTCGTATCATCTCTGGCCCAAGAAGTTGAGTATCTCCGACTTCAGTCCAACATAGCGGTGATCGGCAAGGTCTTCCGTACAAAGCTTCGAACGGCGCCATTCCTATGCTCGAATGATAACTGTTGTTGTATGCGAATTCTATCAAAGGTAAGTGTGTCTCCCAAGAATTCTCAAAATCAATGACACAAGCACGTAACATGTCCTCCATTACTTGATTAACTCTCTCCGTCTGTCCATCGGTCTGTGGATGAAAAGCTGAACTCAAGTTCAAAGTTGTTCCCATTGCTGTCTGAAGACTCTTCCAAAATTCTGCAGTAAAGCGCGAATCTCGATCTGATACGATAGAAACAGGTACTCCGTGTAACCGTACTATATGTTGCAGATACATTCGGCTCAATCGCTCCACTGGATACGTCATACTGTAGGCGATAAAATGTGCTGTCTTCGTAAGTCGATCCACAATTACCCAAATAGCGTCATGATTCTGCTGCGATTTTGGTAATCCGACCACAAAATCCATGGTGATGTGTTCCCATTTCCATTGAGGAATTGGTAACGGCTGTAGAAATCCAGGTGGTTTCTGATGTTCTGCCTTTACTTGCTTACAAGTAAGACACTGAGAAACATATTCAGCCACTTCTCGCTTCATTCCTTCCCACCAAAAATTTCTCTTCAAGTCCTTGTACATCTTTGTACCTCCAGGATGAATCGTCATCCGTGATTTATGAGCTTCATCCAATATGTCCTTCCGGAGATTTTCTTTGTCAGGTACACAGAGTCTACCTTTACATCGTAAAGCTCCATCTGTACTAACACTCCAGATCTCAGGTTCTTTTGCTGTCATCTTGGTGAACCATAACTTCAAATCCTCTGCTGTCTGTTGAGCTTCTATGATACGGCTGATCAAAGTTGGTTGTACCATCAGACATCCAAAATGTTGTCTTTCCATTGGCTCCACTGGCTGAAGATCAAATTCGGCTAAAACTTCTAATGCTCTCCATTCTCTAATTAGTAATGCAGCGATCACTAATCGAGGTTTACGGCTCAAAGCATCTGCTACGACATTTGCTTTACCTGGATGGTATTGCAATGAAAAGTCATAGTCCTTGAGTAACTCCATCCATCTTCGTTGTCGCATGTTCAACTCCTTTTGAGAGAACAAATATTTCAAGCTCTTATGATCGGAAAACAGATCAAACTTTTCTCCATAGAGATAGTGTCTCCAAATCTTTAAGGCAAACACTATTGCTGCCAATTCCAGGTCATGCGTCGGATAATTCTTCTCGTGTACCTTCAATTGTCTTGATCCATATGCGATAACATTCCCGTCTTGCATCAGTACACAACCCAATCCCTGGTGCGATGCGTCACTGTAGATCACATATCTTTCTCCACTCTTAGGTATCGCAAGTACCGGTGCAGAAGTCAATTTCTCTTTTAACTCCTGAAATGCACCCTCATGCTTGTCCGTCCATTCATACTTCGTCTCCTTCCTTGTTAAATTCGTCAGTGGTCCTGCTAACTTGGAAAATCCTTCTACGAATCTTCTGTAATATCCTGCTAATCCAAGAAAACTTCTGACCTCTGTCGCATTGGTCGGTCTATTCCAGCTTAAGACTGCATCAATCTTAGATGAGTCTACCGAAATACCGTCCTGAGATATAACATGTCCCAAGAATTTGACTTCCCGTAGCCAAAACTCACACTTGCTGAATTTTGCATACAACTTGCTATCTCGAAGTGTCTGCAAGGCAATCTGTAAATGCTCCTCGTGATCTTCTTCCGTCTTTGAGTAGATCAGTATATCATCGATGAACACTATAATGAATTGATCCAGATATGGTCTGAATACTCTATTCATTAAGTCCATAAATACCGCTGGCGCATTCGTCAATCCAAAAGGCATAACTAGAAACTCGTAATGCCCGTATCTTGTCCTGAATGCAGTCTTCGATACATCCTCTGGTCGAACTAACAATTGGTGATATCCGGAACGTAAATCGATCTTGGAAAAGATTCTCGATCCTTGTAACTGGTCGAATAGGTCATCTATCCGAGGAAGTGGATATCTATTCTTGATCGTAACCTTGTTCAACTCCCTGTAGTCTATACAGAGTCGAAGTGTTCCGTCCTTCTTCTTTACAAACAGAACTGGTGCTCCCCAAGGTGACGTACTCGGGCGAACGAAACCTAAGTCTTCAAGCTCTTGAACTTGCTTCTTTAGTTCCAACATCTCAGTTGGTGCCATCCTATACGGAGTCTTGGAAATAGGCAATGTACCAGGTACTAATTCCACACAGAAGTCTATTTCTCTTTTCGGTGGAAGTCCTTTAATATCCTGAAATACATCTTGAAAGTCTTGCACACTAGGAATCTGATCCATCGTGAGTTCTGTACTTGTACTCCCAATCGTAGCCAAACTACTCGTAAGAAACATATCGCTCGTCGGCTGACACTGAAATCTAATCGTCGGCCTTCCTTGTCTCGGAAATACAATCGTCTTAGTAGGGCAATCCAAATTAGCATTGTACTTAGTTAACCAATCCATCCCTAGGATAACATCGAATTCTGACATCGACAGAACGACTAAGTCTGCTGGCAGATTCCTATCTCCCAAAGTCAATGGGCAATCTTTACACACTTTACTCAACTTAACAGTCACTCCCAAAGGTGACACAACATTCAGTGTTGACTCAAGTGTCTGGGGTTTTAAACCCAATTGATGCACAATCTTAACAGCAATAAATGAACGTGCGGCTCCAGTATCAAATAAAGCTTTAACTGGACTATGAAAGAGTACAAGCGTACCTTCCAAATGTTGCTGCTCATCAGCGTTAAAGCCTGCTTCTCCTGGAATGATAGCATTCATCCTTGTCTGATCTGGAGGTCCTTGTATCCCTTGAATCGATGCTCCATAGTATCCTCCTTGTGGTGCACGGCAATCCTTGCTTAGATGTCCCGGCTTGTTGCAATTCCGACAGACAATATCCATTCTGCGATTAACTCTAGGGGCTGTACAGAATCTGGCAACGTGCCCTGGCTTTCCGCAATTAAAACATCCTCCACTATTACTTGGCGGCGCTGTCAGTAGTGCCTGCGGCTGTGATCCTTGCTGGCGATATTGCTGGGGTCGAGTATAGCCCTGTTGTGGCTTTCTGGTTCCTTCCCAGGTTCTCTTATTCCCTTGGAAATTCCCCTGTGGTCTCCAACCTTGGGTATTCCTTTGCGGTTGGTTTTGAAAATTCCTCTGTTGAAAACTTCTAGATGACTGAGATCGATTCATCTGTGGTTGTTGTGCTGGACAAGCATCCTTCTCTAATCCTGCAGCAAATCTGACAATCTCTTCGAATGATTGATTCAGATGACCAACCATCATATGTCTGAGATGGGGATTCAATCCTTGGTGAAATCTCTTCACCTTCTTCTGTGGCGTGTCTATCATATGCTGAGCAAATCTGGATAGACGCTCAAACTGTGTTGTATATTCCCTGACATTCCATCCTCCTTGTACCAAATTGAGAAAGTTCCTTTCCTGTTGATCTCTCTCATCCTCTGGGAAATACTTCTCCAAAAATCGTCCTTTGAATGTCTCCCATGGCATAGCTTTAGCAGCATCGATCCCAATAGTGGCTCGCTCGGCTTCCCACCAATCTGCGGCGGCATAAGTGAGCTGAAAAGTAGCAAGGCGACGCTTCTCTTGTTCGCTGCATTCCAATGCTTCAAATATCAACTCCATTTCTCTTATCCATTGTTCCGCTTTCCATGGTTCTGTTAGTCCATCGAACTTCTCTGGACGTAACCCACGAAAATTTGCTAACAACTTATCTCCAGTCTGTCTTGGTGGCGGGGGTGCAAAAGGTCTCTGGTGGGTGGAGTGATTATAAGTATCCCCCACATGCTCCATCCTCTGCATGAAAGCTTCGAAAATTCCCGTCGGATCCATCCCTTCCGGAATAGGTGCTCCATTACGCGCTTGGTGATTTCTCAAGGGTCCTACCATGATGATAACGAGTATTGCCTACAAGAGACATATTGATCAGCTGAAAGTCTTCTCGTAGAAACGAAACCAAGATAGAACGAAAAGCAACAAGAACTAACAGTTCTACAAAACAACACATCAATCAACCAACAATCAATATCAAAAGTACTGCTCGTATATATGTATATATCAAAAGATGTACCATGGAGTACACAGTAACCATACCATGTACCACGTGGGACAAGGCTAAAACAGTACTAAGGTCAACTACTACTGTCTATACAAAGCTATGGTCAAATAGCTATCTCTCAAGCTCCCAAAAATCTAGTGGACAACATGTCCTGATAAAACTAACAAAAACTAAGCCCTGCAGGTCCTGACTCAAAAGTCGTCAGCGTCTGATCCTGCTGGTGGTGCCTCGTCCTCTGAATCCATCTCCATCTCCTCGAGTGGGTCATCCTCAACTGGAGCAGCAAGATCTCCGACTACAACTCCTATATCCCAATCCTCTACTATCTCTGCATCATCATCCTCTATCCCGTCTGCTATTGCCTGATTTGCGACATCGACTGCTACTGCGGCGAATCCATCGGCTATATCAAGAGCTCCCGCTATGGCTGCCTCTCCCATAACAAAATCTGCTGGTTGTGCGACCATCTGAGCTATCCATCCTACTGCCATATCGGCCATAGCTGCCATATGCATAATGGGTCCAGCTGGTATCTGAAGCACAACTGGTGCCTCTGGCACAACTACCTCCTCATCGGGCGCATCCTCATCTACTACTATGTCTGCCTCAACAGCCTCTGGGTCTGGTACTGGATCCTCTGGCTCAAACTCTGGCTCCTCGGGGTCATCCTCAGGCTCATCATCATCTGCATCGTCTGCATGCTCATCCTCTACTGGGTCCTCGTCATCTATCGGCTCCTCCTCTCCATCTCCATCTATGTCCTCATCGGCATGCTCATCCTCAGGCTCCAGGTCCTCATCCTCCTGAATCGGCTCAGGCTCTGGAACTGGTACATCGGGTACCGGCGATGGTGGTGGTGTTGCTGGCACTGGTGCAACTACAGGCTCTGGTGGACCGGCTACAATAGCTCTCAACTCAATCTCATCCATCTCAGGCTTACTCTGAACTAACCGTAATATCTCCTGGCAAATGTCTCTACCAATCCTCGCAGTATGGTAAGCATCCATACGCATCTGTGTCGGGTGAGTCCTCTCTGTCACATAAAGTGCTCTCCACATGTCCTCCTCCAAATGTCTACTAGCTATCTGGCACACACGCTCTCGATAAAACTCTGGGTCAGCTGGCTCCACGGTATCCCCATGGATCACGTGTCCTCCATAAGCATCGGTAACAAACTGATGAAACTCTGGATCCATGCTATCCTGCAAAGGAAAACTATCTATCGTCAGGAAGACGAACTTATCTTATACTCATATCTCATCTCAAAAATCTTAAATACTAGAACCAGATGGTGTGGAATCCATCAGTGAACGACAATATCAGAACCTAACCGTAATATAACCAGGTGCTCTGATACCAAAAACCCTGTCACGCCCCGGAGTAGCATAAATAGAGAAAAATAAATTTCCTTTATGGGTCCATAGGGAATGACAAGTGAAAGTCACTGATAATCCACACCACACAGTACTAGTCCAAACAGGAACAGTAAAACAACTGAAATATAAACACGGTTCTATCTATTACAAACATCAGAGTACGGTCCACAGGATCACAACAGGTCTGGAGACAACATATGCCCAAGTACCCGTTAACTACAAAGTACAACAGTAAAAGAAAAGTAGTAACGTAAACTACTATCTATCTTCAGGTCTTCAGCTGGCGTACGGATAGGCGTCAGCATAACTGGCATCAGTGGGGCCATCCTCGGCGTAACTCCCTTCAGGATAATAGTTATCGCCATGAGTTCCGTCATCTGCATTGTAAAGGACAGGGTAGTCTGGACGGGGAATGTCCAGGCAATAAAGGCCGTCAGCTTGTTGAAAGCTGAGTGAGCACTAACTAACACAGTCTCATAGAAATGACATATTTACAGTTATGAACAATAGATGACAGTGATACTAAATATATTCCTCATTCTTTTATTCAGACATATCATTAATCGATTATTATCGACTCCCATTCTAAGACTGATTCCACAATACCCAACTGACTATCTCGAACTGATTATATCAGCACAACATACCAGTGCTCTTGTTCACCGCTATACCGCTTTTAAGAACTCTTGCGAGCACCCATACATTGTTCTCATATAACGACTGGTCTATGGATATACCCATACTCTTGTTCACCGCTTTTAAGAACTCTTACTGTTCACCGCTTTTAAGAACGCTTGCGAGTACGATACATACACAGCTCTGGTAATTCAAATCATGGGCGTGCCACATCTACTCTTGTTCACCGCTTTTAAGAACTCTTACTGTTCACCGCTTTTAAGAACTCTTGCGAGTACTGTGCACCCATAATTCTCACGATCCTGATCAAATCCTTGACATACACTTATCGGATTCAACCTGAGCGAATCATCAGCTCGACTCACACAACCTTAACATACAAATCCTCTTACTGACTCATTTCTCACTTATCCAATACTACCCAATATTATCATCTCAAACTTACTCGTTATCGCGTCGTACTATTACTAGCATTTCGAACCCGACTACGTTACTCACCATGTTATCTCAATCTCGTTATCGTATCCCATTACCTCCGTTATCCATAATATCGCATAATAGGAACATGAAATAACAATTAAACAACTACGCATTATGAATTATAAACTGAAAGGAATACATTCATGTTCTGCTAGGTTCGATCGATTGAGGTCATCTCGATCGCTCGAAGAAAGTGTTGTTCGATCGATTGAAGTCTTCTCGATCGATCTAAGTGAAGGTGATCTCGATCGATTGAAGTGATTTCGATCGATTGAGACTTAGTGATGTTCGATCGATTGAACTCAGTTCGATCGGTCGAACTTCGTCTTCCCCAGATTCTGCCAGTGAACGTGCAGAATGTGCTAGGGGGTGTTTGGGTTATAATTAATACGCCCAGAATATGTAAAACATCATAACTAAGTTACCGAGTGAGTTTGGAACTCACCAAAAGTCGTTAAGGGCGCGTTTGGCTTGTTTGAAAGCTTCCAAGCTTTAATGGCGGCCTCTTTCTCTCTCTGCCTTATCTCTGTCTCTCTCTTTCTCTGTCTCCTTCTCTCTCTTCTTTTTCCTTCTTCTTCTTCTTCTCCTCTGCTGAGTGTATATATATATAGATATGTGTGTGTATATATATATAGATATATGGAGGTATGTGTATATATATGTATACCAACACACAAGCACACACTCTCAACTCTCTCTTATCACAAGAGTTCAGCAAACCCACCACACACACGAATGCAGTGTATATATAGAGAAATGGGAGTGTAGGTGGCAGCATTTGCGGGAAACTGGAATTCTGATATTTACATTCTCGATCGCTCGAAGGATGCTCGATCGATCGAACTCAGATCGGTCAGTTAGATCGATTGAAAAAGGGTTCGATCGATTGAAGTGGGGACCACGTATTAAATTTATGTCGGTAGGGTTTTCGATCGCTCGAAAAGGGTTCGATCGCTTGAACTGAAGGGTCTCGATCGCTCGAACTAGCTTCGATCGATCGAAGATTGAATTTCATGAATGGTCAAATGAAGTATATGGAAATCTCTCTGCATTAAATATTTATTAAAAAATACGGGGTATTACATATACATATTTATATAATGGGTGTACAAGTTCTATATATATATGTATCATTTGATTAGCTGTTGATTTCGGTGAATATCCAAACTGGCCTGAGAAACTTTTGACCCAAGCCATGTCTGCTGTCAAGCTTTTGCGACGTCTGTGTAGTTTGCTCTAATTTTGCAAATTCTTAGTTTCTCTAATTTTTTTTTTTTTTGCTATTGAATTTTCTTTCGGTGGATTATTTTACTCTTTTTAATACAGGTTGTGAACTTCTCAAAATTGTGGAACTTTCATTCTTTAGTGTCATTAGTCTGATGACATAATTATGTGGGAATCTTTTGATTTTATTAACATCTTTAGTGACCTTGTGTTCAATGGTCCATGTTGAACTTGAAACATGTAATCAGCATTGTGTAGGTTTAACATTTGACTAGAAATTGGAAGGTTCCAAACTGCATAGTGCAATTTAAATCTGACTGTCTACATCCATTGCAACAGTCCCCCCACACTTGAGAGGATAAACCCTTGGCAACCAGATCAAACCAAGGCCACATGATTGTCACCTGAAAAAAATTTCTTTTGTCACCTGACATGTCATACAGGTTTCCTGATGTGGTGGCAGTATTTGTTTTGCTTGGAGTAGATATGTGGCGGCACCCAAACCGTCCACGAACTTTTAAAATTGTAAATGACTTGTCAAATTACCTTTGGATACATATATGCACGTGTGTGTATATGTATATGCATACATGTAAATGTATATAATTTGAGTTGTCTTATCAAATGTGCAGTACATAGTTTAGAAGCTTCATTTGATGTGCAGGTTGCTCGTAATCTCATTCTAGCTGGGCATGATGTTCATGTGGTTACTGGTGCTCCTGACTATGTTTTTACAACTGAAATACAGTCACCTAGATTCTTCATCCGTAAGGTATGTTGCCTAGAGATTTCTCTCTCAAACGTGATACAATGTGACCCTGCAGATCATATAATTGTTGAGATGAAAGCTAATGGGATGTATGAACTTCATTTGAAAATACAAAAACTAATCCGCATTTTTGTTTCACGAACAAAGCTAATGGTATAGTGTTGAGAAATGTTCTTCAACTTCTTTTTATTTCATAAAATGGATATAAGTAGATTTCAACAATGATGTTCCACATTTTCTTTCTTATCTTTGTGTTGACAGTTGAGTTAGATATCCTTTTCTTGATTGAGATTGTTCTGTAGAATTGATTGTGCCTTCTGATACTTTTGATTGTAACGATGATGTATTTATGTCGGGATGCATAGATGGTGGTGTATTTTCTGTTTCAGAGTAGTGTTCTACAGAGGAAAGGATCTTTTTTCCCTGAAAGAAAAGTAATTTTAAAAGTTTAAATCTCTGGAGTACCTGTATGATGTCCTAGGAATATAAGCTATAGTTAGATTTGAGAGGCACAAATAATATCCTTCGCACTCTTTTAATTTGCAACTGTATCTGCTGGTTCTCTTGTGACTGTAATGATGATTTATATGTCATAGCGCAGGTCCTGTTGGACTGTGGAGCTGTTCAAGCGGATGCTTTGACAGTTGATCGTCTAGCCTCTTTGGAAAAGGTATTAGTTTAATGCCCAATCATTAAAAAATGCAATCTTGATATATTGAATTTTTCTCAATAATTACCACTGGTGGCATGATGCATGGAAATCTGGGGTTCATTTTTATGTCTTCGTAATTCTTCCTTCCAGTGTGGTGGTCATATCTTCTGAATATTAATGGTTATGCGTGTTCCTTCTTTCTATAATTGGGATCTGTTTTATCCATTTTTCTTGCTTATCTTATCACCTGACTCTTGTTTATGTGGTTAATCTAGTATTCTGAGACAGCGGTAGTACCCCGGGCTTCAGTTTTGGCAACAGAAGTTGAGTGGCTGAAATATATTAAGGCGGACTTAGTGGTAATTGAATGCTTGCGTTGCTTTTCTTTGTTTGTGATTATAACATGTCTTCTAGCCTTATTTTGGTTAGGATATTTCATATGTATTAACAAATCGGCATTGAATTAATACCATAATTCATCCTAATTTTGCTAGGTATGTTCTTTGATGTATGGAGCACGTATATCAAGCTTTCTCTATTTTTTTTATTAGATGGTGACACGAACACTGTGTTAGGTTTCAGATGTTGTTCCTGTTGCATGCCGAGCAGCTGCAGATGCTGGAATTCGTTCCATTTGTGTCACCAACTTCAGGTAACTGCTAGACTGGTGTGGATATAGCTCAACATTTGGTTATGGCATTCCACCTTGTAATTTTGGAGGGAACATCTTTCTAAGGAAGGTTGTATCTTACTCGGCATCCTAAACTACTTCTAAGATTGTAGAGTGCTGTCTATTATCCATTTATCCTCGTTTTGAAATTCGGGGAGAGTCTGGTGACCTATAATAGTAGAGAGTAATGGAGAACTACAGAGAGGGGAAGGGAGAGACTAGAGAAACAAACACAAGAGACGCAACCCAATATCATTTCAGTATGCCCCCTCTTACACTAAACAGCCTATTTATATAGGAAAATGTAAATTTTTTCAAAAACTAAAATTATTCAATAACTTATCCTGAAAATAAATGAATTGCAAGAAATATGAAAATCCAAATCTTGGCCTAAAATTATTTTGGGTTTCCGTCATTATGTTGACATGTCCTTGGAGAGACTAGCGAGGCAGAAAAGGATCCAGAGTATAGATGCAGAATGCTGGTTATTGAATACGTTTTTTGTTAGTATTCATTTGGCAACTGAAGGAACGCTCATTATGGTCCAGGATTAGCAAAAGAAAAAAGTTACTAAGGATCTTACTTATTTGCGTATTTGTACGGGTAACCTTCATCAGTCAATGGTCCTTTTGAACCTGTAAGTGATGGGATGACGTTAATGCTGTTCTATGTCGTTTTTATTATGTCAACTCTAAGAATTGGTTTGCTTTAGCAAAACTTCAGTTGGTTATTTGATCTACTGTTGCATTCTATTTTATCTCTTCCACGCATGTATGTGGTCTGAAGCAACATTCTAGTAGTTGATTATTTGATATAGACCTCAAATATATAATCCACACCCCTGATAGGTTGTTCTAAGGGTTCCTAGTCTGCCTGCTTGAGATTATTCTTTACTTTCTTACTTCTTCAACTTTATCCTCCATACCTCAATATTCTGGTTAAGTTTTAAATTGTGACATGGTTCTATGGTTTTAAGTTTTTGTTCTGCTGTACTCAGCACTTGTCGGCTTCATAATATGCCAATTGTCGAATAGAGAATCTACTTCAAACTTCTTCCTTTTTCTGTCCAACTTTGGCAGTTGGGACTTTATCTATGCGGATTATGTGATGGCTGCTGGACATCATAGACGTTCAATTGTTTGGCAGGTAACTTGTCTCCTAGGCAATAACAAAGCCTAAGTTCCATACTACTTGCGTTGACTCGTTTTCTTTATGTATTGAATTGATATCTTCATGAAGTTCCAATGTCACCTTTGTCCAAGGATCAAAATTTCGTTTCGGTCTGCCCAAAAACAGAAATGTTTTGGAAACATTTCAGAAACATGTGAAACACCGGGAAAAATTCGAAACATTGAGAAACATGCTGAAACGTAACTTCAATCTTAACTTTATGCACGTGTAAAGCTAATAATTGATTAATTGAAACTTTCAGAGGTCTAGATATGCAGTTACATTAGAAATTTGTAGGTTAAATTGAAAAAACATGAGGATTATGTTGCCAATTGTTGTCGTCCCACATCGCTTAGATGTGTTGTTGCCTGTGCGGTTTATAAGGCCTTAGTTCCCCTCTCCTTAATACATGAGTTTTGAGTTGAATGGGCTGGGCCTTACAAGTGGTATCAGAGCTTGGTTGGGCTTGTCTTCCGGCGTGCTGTCCGGCTGCTGTGGTTCAAACGGTGTGTTGGAATGTCCCTCATCGCCCATTTATGGCCCCTCTATGCAGTATATAAGACTTTAGTTCCCCTCTCCTTAACACCTGGGTTTTAAGGAGTTGAATGAGCTGGGCCTTACAAGTGGTATTAGAGCCTTATTTATCCCCTATCTCCGTAATCCACGTGTGTGCCTTTGCCACACGTGTGGGGCGTGTTGTCGTCCCACATCGCTTAGATATATTGTTGCCTGTGCGGTTTATAAGGCCTTAGTTCCCCTCTCCTTAACACTTGGGTTTTAAAGAGTTGAATGGGCTGGGCCTTACATGACCAATCTACCGTCAAACACTTCATTGAATTCACAAGACACGTCATAGAATACAAAAGTTACATACAAGCATATAGTAAGCTAATAAGCCATCTCCAAAACAAAATGATTGTTCATATGACAAATACACATCCATAGGATTTTTTCGATGGAAACAATCATGTTTCAATGGAAGCAAATGAAACGATGTGGAATCATAGGTTTGTTTTGTTGGAAACAATAATGTTTCGATGGAAACAATAGAAACAAAGTCGTTTCGGTGGAATACATGGAATTTCAAGATTCCAAGCTTGTTTCATTTCCATGACAGAGGAAACGGAAACGTTTCGGCTGTTTTGATGGAAACCAAAGGAAATTTTGATCCTTGCCTTTGTCCAAATATATTCATCCCGCCTTAGTTTATTTGAGTTTATTATCCGTTATCCTTAACCTAGGCCATATCAAACATATTTTTCATGGTTCAGGTTACAAGATTTCACTTTAATGCGTCTGATACCATTATAATCATAGTTCGAGTACATGAATTTTATTTCTCAAAATTTATTGTTGAATATGCATTAAGTTGTTGGAATTGAATCCTTTCTCTTTAACATTGTTTTAAAAACCGGACCGGACCAGCCGGTTGAACCGGTTGAACCGTCGACCGGTTCAAGAAATGATCCGGTTTGAATCGGGAAACCGGAAAATGCTAAAAACCGGCCTTTTTTTGTAAAAACCGGAAAACCCGGTGGTTCAACCGGTAATTGAACCGGAAAACCGGAAATTTTTTATTTTTAATTTTATTTTTTTATATTTTTTATATTTTGTATTATTATTAATATTTATTACATAATTATGACATCACGGTTCAATTCCGGTTGACCCAACGGTTGAACCAGTGACCCGTGACCCGGTCATTTTTCCGGTTCAATGACCGGTCCGGTTTTCAAAACATTGCTCTTTAAAAGGTATTCGAGTACATGAGTGCTCTACCCCTACCATGTAGTTCATCCACTGAACTTAAGAAAAAGAAAAAAGAAAGCGCATTGTTTCTGAATCATCAATAAATGCATTGCTTGATCTATTGCTTGATCTGTTGGTTGCTGAGTTAAGAGTTTACTATTTTGTTATTGTTGCAATTTCCTACACCACACAAGTGTTTGCACAAGTCCTAACCTGATCGATATTTTTCTAAGGGATACTAAATTTGTTCGCTCTCAGAAACCAATCAAATTGAAATGGTGATAGTTCTGCCGGCTGAGATTTCTACTGTACAACTTTTCAAAATCTCTACATCCATCATGTACCTATGGGCAATGGCTGTATAAGCTAGTTCAACTTTCTTTGAAACTTGTTATTGGTATCTAAGCTCGGCCTTTAATGCAATAAGGACGTCTGACATCGTAATTTTTTCTTTGCAAAATCCATGCAGATAGCTGAGGATTATTCTCACTGTGAATTTCTTATACGTCTCCCTGGATACTGCCCAAGTATGTTGATTGAATCAGCTTTATTTCCTTTTTATTTTTCTTGCGCTTTTCTTATTGTTCTATGATCCCAGTTTGATCTGAGGCTTATGTTTCATCTGTTTGAGGTGTTGTTTATGTTTATATTTCACTTGGTTGTTTTTCATGCATTTGGTGGAGGTCTGTTAGAGTTGGTTCTAATGCATTCATCTTCATGCAGTGCCTGCTTTTCGTGATGTTGTCGATGTGCCTCTTGTTGTAAGGCGGTTACACAAATCTAGAGAAGAGGTCTGGTTTATGGGACTCTGCTAATGTTCCTTGCTGGGTGAGTTAATCCCTTTTGTACTCTTCCAATATTTTTCCTTGTGCTGCAGGTTAGGAAAGAGCTCGGAGTAGGAGATGATACAAAGCTGCTTCTTTTCAATTTTGGTGGCCAGGTTAGGCTAACACTGAATTTTTTAGGTCATACTGATCAATTGCTTTCTATTATTCCCTCAAAGTAGTTATTTATTGTGTTGCTTTGACCACAAAAGATGAACATTCCAATATCTTAGCATGTAAAATTTTTGGGGACATGTCCTTTTTATGTGAAATGGTGAACTTTTGTCTCTTTGAAAAAGAATTGGATTCAGCCATGATGGCTGAGCAGGGTGACCAACTGACCATGAACTCCCCAAAAGCGAGTGTGACGAGATTCAGTGAGTCACAATTTTATCTGAGATAGTGAATACAGTCTTAGTTTGACTTCCCATGCAATTTTCGAAGTGACGTCCTGCTCACTGCTTAAATTCACTTCTTGGAACTGGTATATATCCCATGCCAAACATACCATACGATTGTTGTAAAACAGAGCAGTGCACTAGGATCAGGCCAGTGAACCACAATTTTTAAGTTTGATCTTAATTAATTCATCTATACGTTCTTTTATCAGTATTTCTCCTAGTTAATACTCAGCGTTCCTCAATTTCCAGGGTTAATATGTGTTATTGTCTGATTATTTTTGTTTGTTCTCGTATATTTTGATACCTTAAAACTTAAAAATCCAATTGCATTCTGTGAAATTAAATGAGCAACATGGCAAGGATTCTTAATTCCTAAAAAATGATGAAGCTTCCCTCATGTATGTCAACATGATAATTAATTCCTATGCGGCAAAAAGATGATGACTTTATATAGTACTGTCAAACTCTCACAGCCTGCTGGGTGGAAGCTAAAGGAGGAGTATCTACCTGCTGGTTGGCTATGCTTAGTAAGTTTTGTTGGACTTGTATTCCAGTAGCGTATCTATTGTGGCCATTAATTGGATCCAGAGAGCGTTGACCGAGATTTTCTTAAATACCTAGGTTTGTGGTGCTACCGATGACCAGGAACTTCCACCAAATTTTCTAAAGCTTGCTAAAGATGTATACACTCCTGATCTGGTTGCAGCTTCAGATTGCATGCTTGGTACTGAAACT
Organism: Hydrangea macrophylla; assembly: GCA_033977485.1. Taxonomy (NCBI): domain Eukaryota; kingdom Viridiplantae; phylum Streptophyta; class Magnoliopsida; order Cornales; family Hydrangeaceae; genus Hydrangea; species Hydrangea macrophylla. The sequence goes on along the minus strand of CM066987.1, from coordinate 84,360,326 downwards.
GCAAGTTTTAGGATCTGAAATCGATTTCTCTACGCATAACTAAAGTCTGGTAGCTGACTAGTATTTGCTATCCAGGAAAAATTGGATATGGTGCTGTCAGTGAAGCTCTGGCATACAAGGTGCCCTTTGTGTTTGTACGCAGAGATTATTTTAATGAAGAACCATTTCTGAGGAATATGCTTGAGGTACATTGGAGATGCCCTACATATATAGTTCACTTGCTCTCTAGTGAACTCAGATAAATAAGCTTTTTGAGTTGTGTCAAGATAATATTGTTTTGTTTAAATTAGTACTTCCAAGGTGGTGTTGAGATGATTCGTAGAGATCTGTTCACTGGACGCTGGGCACCCTATATTACACGTGCTGTCAGTTTGAAACCATGCTACAAAGCAAGCATTAACGGCGGTGAGGTATCCCAATTCTATTATTTGACTCATCTTTCATGGTGTCAGAAGCCTAAATGGCTCACATAACGTTCTAGAGTGTCATCAAGCACTATTGCTGTACTCTAGACACTTTTAACTTGATGGCGTTAAGAAGAACCTAAACAGAAACTTTAATGGCCTCAATATGTACATGAGGCAATTGTTCCTTTTGATTGTTCGTTTCAGTTTTGATAAGTGTTCCTTTTCAAGTAGCTTCATTTGATTGTCCTCACTTGAGCGGTACGTACATTGGAACTTATTTACCAATAATTATGTTACCATTTCCTCATTAAATATCAGGTGGCTGCTAGTATCCTACAGGATGCAGCTATTGGAAAAACTCATGCCTCAGATAAGGTGAAGTTTTCTTCTTCGTGTGCTTCGGTGGATGTGTTTGCTGGTGCCCTTTCTTTTACTAATCTTATCCACTGTACTTAATTGGTCTTTCCTTCACTATAGGTTAGATTTTCATTATATCTTGATGGAGTTGAAGCTAATGACTGTGTTTCTTGACCATCACTAGTTTTGCTTGTCATTTACTTGAGAAACACGGGTGTTTACAGCACTGTAGTAAAGTATAAGTTGACACTACGATGGAGCTGTCTCCAAAGCTCATACTAGGGTATAGTCGGTGCCATTTATAGATGGAGGAAAAGTTATAGGGAAAAGGTTCTTATTGCTGAAGAATGATTTATATGTGTTTGTTCTCTATTTCTTTTCTAATGTAGCTTAATGGAGCAAGGAGGTTGCAAGATGCAATCATACTAGGGTATCAACTGCAAAGAGTTCCCGGCAGAGAGAGTTATATCCCAGAGTGGTACAACCTTGCACAAAACGGACTTCATTTTCATACAGATGAAATAATTGGAAAAAGCTCCCTTAGAGAAGAGTGAGTTCTTTTTTGTTTTTATTTGTTCTTATGCTTTTCTTGTGTACCCATGTGCAAAATTTATTTATTTAATTTTTTTTTCATTTGTTCATCATAATTGTTTAAGCATTAACCGAGTTCTATATTTACTCTTTTCCCAGATACACCGAAGAATTTGAAATTCTGCATGGAAATCTTCAGGGTTTTTCAGATACAAGAAGTTTCTTAAAGAGCTTGGCAGAACTAGATGCTGAACATAGTGAGCGACAAATGCGGGAATGGATGGCTGCTGCTGCATTGTTCAATTGGGAGGTATTTCAGTTCATTCAGCTCTCAATGAACCAATAAACACATCCTTTTCTTAATACTGCAATATGGAGATGAATGAGTGTCAGTGTATATGCATGCTGGAAGGTTCTTATAATCCTCTATACAATTTTCTTCTAATGTATGACGACTAGTTAAAATAGGATAAACTAAGTAAATCTGTTCTACTGTTCTATGAAGTTGAAACTTTAGTACATCGCCAAATTGCATTTAGTGTGTTACCCAGTGTACTTGACATAGTTAAAACTACTGCTAAAGCAGTTCTCATGGAAGAATCCAGAGAACAGGTAGTATTTTGTGAAGTACCTTTTGGTGATTTCGACCACTTTTCAGCTTGATTTCAGGAAGTCCACCAGTGTTTTTGTTCACGATAAAACATTGTAGTGCTCCATTAAGTATGAAACGTGATTGGTTGATGCAAAGAAGATCACTTTTATGTCTCGGGTAGTTCTTGAAGCTTGATATACATTGTTGGGCCCATTCTGGGTTCAATTCTCCTCCCCCCATACGGATATATCATATATGCATATTTACACTTTGTTATTGGCTTCATTATGATGGAGTTTGGTTTGTTTAGTTTGTTGCCTCTCCATGTGCGAGATGGTCTTGCACGTGGTGAACCTGGCAAATGGGCGGGTTGGGTTGGATTTGGGCGGGTCATTAGTGGGTTGGGTCATAAATGGGTTCAAACCCATATTCAACCCATTTGTTGCCAGCTGAAAATGGGCGGGTTCTCAACGGGCCGGGTCTACCCGGGTGACCGGGTCCAACCCGTCAACCCAGGCTCGACAATTATTTTTAGGGGGGAGTACTCCAACTTAGTAGACCCAAATCTATCTATCTATTTATCTCTCTCTCTCTCTCTCTCTCTCTCTCTCTCTCTCTACGAAGATTATATATATGTATATATATGTCTGTGTGTATTTTTTTTTTTTGCTTCTAGAGTGAGAGAATCAATTGAATGGGCAAAGTCATAGGAAAGCCATAAACCTCTGTTTGACACTAAATAAGAAAGAAAAAGAAAACAGGGGAGTAAAATCAACAACAATGATAGGGATACACATCAAACGACACACTGTGCTTTATATGCATGTACCTTGTGCTGTTTGAATTTTTTACATTTTTCTGTGCATCACTTACACAACATAGGGTACATGTATTTAAAGCTGGTGTGTCGTTTAGTGTGTCGTTTGGTGTGTATCCCTATCAATTTTGAATCAACAATGGATGAGGAACTCCTCCTTGCTTGTGCATTTATATATCTATGTATATGTATACACACATATATATATAATATAATAGAAAACTAAAAGTTCTTGATTTTGCCGATTTTGTTTCTTCAAATTGGAACTCATCTCAGCTATTGTTGAATTCAATTGTGGATAACTAGGGCTTGAGATTGTAATGAGAGGATGTGAAAACACGGGTGCTGTAATGGAGTTGAGCCCCTCACGCAAGCTTCATAAATTTTGGGGAAACTCTGAATCTGATGATGAAAAAGTGTTTTAAAGAGAGAGAGAGAGAGAGAGAGAGAGAGAGGGAGTGGGAAAAATGTGAGCATTGGAAACAACGATACACTATTTTCACTTGCAAGTTCATAGTAAACGTAGTAGTGGTGCCATTGCCAACCCGTATTACCTTCTATCCGATGGGCAGCTATTGTTGACTCGCATGAACCTGTTGAATGAATGGATTTTAATTTAACGCCCCGGATTGACCCACACCTTAAAAATACTCGACCCACACCTATAATTTGCAAGTGCATTTGAGCGGGTTCATGGGTTTGGGTGATAATTGCCATGCGTACATGTGGGGGATGGTCTTGTAGCTTGATATACATTGTTGGACCCATTCTCTTTTGGAGTAAATGGTGGATTAACATGGTATCAAAGGCTTATTACTGGGAGGTCTTGTGTTCGAGTCTCGTTTCCCATCATGGTGTGCATATTTGCACTTTGTTATTTGTCTCTATTAGGATAGAGTTTGGTTTATTAAGTTTGTTGTATCTCCACATGCGAGACATAGTTGTACATAAGGATGGTCTTGGAGCTTGACATACATTGTCGGGCCCATTCTCTAAATAGCTTAAGCTTTTGGAGCAATTGATGTTTTCTAGAAGTCTTTTCCGATGAAATGGTAAGGTCATTTCCTAATTCAATGCACAAGATGGCTCTGCTAAAGATATGATAGGAAAATAAAATAAAATAAAACAAAGGTCACTCAGTGTCCTATGTTTTCCTCTTTAAGTATGCTGTTAAAGGATAAGGGCATTTTTGTGTTAATTGTTCGTCATTAATAATATATATACATATGTTGGCTAACCTATTAGGTTAAGCCTTCATTCTCTCTATTTTCTCTTTGTAACATGGTATCAGAGCCACCGTGGAGATCCACCATCAAACCCTAATCACATCCTAACCCAGCCCCTCCCTGACCTTCGCCGGACCTCCTAGCCCCTCCCTGGCCTGCGCTGGACCATCCAGCCCCTCCCTGGTTTGCGCCGAACCACCCAGCCCCCCTGGCCTGCGCCGGACCAGCCAGCACATCCCTGGCCTGCGCCGCAGCACCCATCCCCTTCCCTGGCCATCGCAGCCCCTTCCCAAATCCCCCCTTGACCTGTGCAACACCCTGGCCTGCTAGCTGAGCCCTCTTCTTCATCTCTCAACCCTAGTCAAGCCCTCTTGGTACAGATTCACATAGTCTGCCTTCAAAGTGCAATTTTGATTGGTGTTTTCTCATTCATACTATTTCGGTCCTCCATGGGCCTCATGATTAAATTCTGGTATGCGTTTTTTGGGAATATTCTTCTCCGTTTGTGTTAGTGTGTTGGTTTAAGACTCCCATTTGATAGTTGGTATCAATATGGCTGATTTTGGTTCCACAAAGAATGTCAGTGATATTGTAAGTACGCAAATTATCACGACCAAATTGAATGGGTCCAACTACTTGTGGGCTCAAGCTATAAAAGTTGCTATAGGTGCTAGAAAGAAGCTCAAATACATTATGTCTGGACCTCCCTAGAAGGATGATAAAGGTTATGATGATTGGGTTTCAGAAAATTATATTGTTATGTCTTGGTTGTGGAATAGTATGGAACCGACTATTTCATCAAATGTTATGTTTTTGTCTTTGGCCAAGGAGATTTGGGAGTCTATTCACAAGATGTTTTCCATGGACAACAATGTTTCTCGAGTCTGTGATGTTTATCAGAATTTGTTTCTTCTTCAACAGAATGAGAAGTCCATTAGTGAGTACTACAGTACATTCAGGGGTTTAATGGATGAGTTAACTCAGTATCATCCGGTTACAAATGATGTCGAAGTTATGAAGAAACAACGTGAGGAATTTTATGTCTCTAAATTCCTTGCTGGGTTACATCCTAACCTTCAATACGTTAAGTCACAAATATTAACAGGCGATGGTAGCATCGCGTCCTTCATATGACTACTGAGTCTTCCTCCGCTTCTGAGCCCTCTCCAAAAGATAATTCTGCAATTAAACATATTCAGGCAATCAGGGGGCCTTTCGTGGTCGTGGCAATTTTCATAATCATCGAGGTCGTGGAGGTTGTGGTTTCGGTAATTACCAGTCGGGTTTTAATAGTAATCGAGGACGAGGGGGTCATCCCGGTCGTGGTCGGTCGTGGTTTTGGTAGAGGACGTGGGAGAACTGGCTCTGTTTATTGTACCCATTGTGGGGATGAGAATCACACAGTTGATCGATGTTATGATCTCCATGGTAAGCCCTGGGAGAATCCGTCTATTCTAGCTTTGTTCACTTATGATAATCCCTCTGCACCTCACCAGGAAGTTAGCGCTCCTATTCCACAAGCCATTGCATCTTCTAGTGAGTCTATCACTCAATCTCGGGAGGAGTATAATGCCTTAGTCCATCAATAACAACAACTATCCTTGTCTAATTCCGCTGGCTTTGCTCATTCAGGTAACATTGCATGTTTCTCTTCTTCTGCTCCTTCCCCTGGGTTGTTGACTCAGGAGCTTCTGCCCATATGACTGGTAAGTCCAATAATTTTTCAAAGTTAACTCGTTCACCTGCTAAGTACTCAGTTGTTCTTGCTGACGGTCGGTCTTGTCCCATTGTTGGGAGCAGTTCTGTCTCTCCGACCTCTTCTCTTACTTTGTCTTCTGTCAATTATATTCCTCAATTTCCTTTTAATCTCTTGTCAGTCAGTCAACTTACTAAATCACTTAATTATTCTGTAACCTTTTACCCTAATTGTTGTGTCTTTCAAGATCTCAGCTCGAAGAAGATAATTGGTGGAAGTCGTGAGCGGTATGGTCTTTACTACCTTGAACAACATCTCTCAACTAATAAACCGGTGGCTTTACGAGCAACTGTCTCACCGCATCAATGGCATTGTCGTCTGGGTCATCCATCGTTGCAGTCCTTGAAGCTGGTCTTTCTGTCTTTTAAGTCTGTGTCTACGTTAGAATGTGAGGCTTGTTAGTTAGGCAAGCACCGTAGAGTATCTTTTCCTTTACGTCAAAAGAATCGTCAGTCCACTCCTTTTGAGCTGGTTCATTCCGACATTTGGGGTCCGTCTAGACATAAGAGTCTGTTAGGTTTTTCTTATTTTGTTTCTTTTGTGGATGATTGTTCAAGGATGTCATGGATATTTTTAATGAAAGATCATTCTGAAATTTCTTCAGTTATTCAATTATTTCGCTGTGAGATTGTGACTCAATTTGGTTGTGCCATTCGTACTTTATAATCTGATAATGCTTTAGAATATGTTAAAGGTCCACTTCAATCATATTGTGATTCTCATGGGATTTTACATCAATCTTCTTGTGGTTATACTCCTCAACAGAATGGAGTTGCTGAACGTAAGAATAAACACCTTCTAGAAGTAGCTAGAACTCTTATGATTCAAATGGAAATCCCAAAGCAATTTTGGGGGGATGCTGTTCTTACTGCTTGTTATCTTATAAATCGTATGCCCAGTTCTGTTCTTCACGGTGGCATTCCTCATTCTATCTTATATCCTGATAAGATCTTATTTGCTTTGCCTCCTCGGGTGTTTGGTTGTGTTGCATTTGCTCATGTTCTTACTCCAAGTCAGGATAAATTAGATCCTCGTGCTACAAAGTGTGTCTTTGTGGGGTATTCCCATACTAAAAAAGGATATAAGTGTTGGAATCCTCAGAATCGTCGTTATGTGGTTTGTGCTGATGTTACCTTTTTTGAAGGTACATCTTATTTTTCGTCGTCTGGAACCTCATTAGATGTTGATGTCCTTACTCCGATTGCATCTGTTCCTCTGCCTATTCCTCCTTCTTCTGGGTCTTTGCCATTACTGGTGTACCGTCGCCGTAAAAAGCCACCAAGAGCTGAGACTCCTTCTGCTCCACCTCCTACATCATCAACTTCGGGTGAGGTCCCCCAGTCTGTTGATATGCCTATTGCGCTTCGTAAAGGTACTCGTTCTTGTACTCAGCATCCTATTGATCAAGTTGTTTCTTTTTCTCATTTGTCTCCTACACTTTGCTCCTTTGTCTGTGCTTTATCTCTGTTTTTGTCCCTAAGTCTCATACTCAGGCATTAACTTCACCAGGATGGAAGAGTGATATGGACGAAGAGATGTTAGCATTGTCCAACAGTGGTACCTGGGAGTTAGCTGATCTTCCTTCTGGGAAGCAAGTTGTGGGTTGTCGTTGGGTGTATGTGGTGAAGTATCACCCTGATGGTACTGTCGAACGGTTGAAAGCTTAGTTAGTTGCGAAATGGTATACCCAAACCTTCGGCGTTGATAATTTTGAAACCTTCTCTCCCGTTGCTCGTCTTAGTTTGGTTCGAGTGCTATTGTCTGTTGCTGTTAATCAGAGTTGGCCTCTTTACCAACTCGATATCAAGAATGCTTTTCTTCATGGTGATCTTCAGGAAGAGGTTTACATGGAGCAACCTGCTTGGTATGTTGCTCAAGGGGAGTCACATAAGGCTCTACGGACTTAAACAGTCTCCAAGGACTTGGTTTGACAAGTTTAGTCAAGTAGCTAGCTTATATGGGTTAAAGAGGACGAGTTCTGATCACTCGGTGTTTGTGAGACATTATGAGAAAGGCACCATTATTCTAGCAGTTTACCTGGATGATTTAGTGATAACTGGCAATGATAATGAAGGTATACAGTTGTTGAAGACTCACTTGAGTAAGCATTTTCATATGAAAGACTTGGGATTACTGCGTTATTTCTTAGGCATTGAAGTTGCTAGATCTAAGGAAGGAATTTGTTTGTCTCAGAGGAAGTATGTGCTTGATCTTCTAGATGAAAGAGGATTGATGGGTTCAAACCTGTTGACACTTCGATGGACTCAAATATAAAGTTTAGTAAAGATGACGGAGAAGACTTCAGTGATGCTGGACGATATAGACGACTTGTGGGTAAGTTGATTTATTTAATTGTGACTCGACCTGATATCACCTTCTCTGTAGGAATTGTTAGTCAGTTTATACAGAATTCCAAATTATCACATTGGGAGGCAGTGTGTCGTATTTTGAGATATTTGAAAGGTGCTCCTGGAAAAGGTTTAGTGTTGAAACCTTCAAATAACTTGGAGATAGTGGGGTTCTCAGCTGCTAGTTGGGCAGGAGATCATTTAGATAGACGTTCAGTGTCAGGGTTCTGTGTATTTGTTGGTGGTAATCTTGTTAGGTGGAAAAGTAAAAAGCAAAATGTAGTGGCAAGATCGAGTGCTGAAGCTGAGTATAGAGCTATGGCTCATACTGCCTGTGAGATGTTGTGGGTTAAATCTATTCTGCAAGAGATGGGGTTCTCAAGTGATCAACCTATGAAGATGTATTGTGATAATCAAGCAGCCATGTACATTGCCAGTAATCCAGAGTTTCATAAGAGGACCAAACACATTGAAGTCGATTGTCATTTTATTAGAGATATGGTCATGAGGAAACAAATTGTTACGTGTTATGTTACGACAAATGATCAGTTAGGAGATATTTTCACTAAGGCTTTGAATAAGGAACCTTTCCATGATCTTTGTAACAAGCTGGGCATGATAAATATCTATGCTCCAACTTGAGGGGGAGTGTTAAAGTACAAGGGTATTTTTGTAATTGTTAATTGTTCCTCATTAATAATATATATACATATGTTGGCTAACCTGTTAGGTTAAGCCTACAGTCTCTCTATTTTCTCTTTGTTAACATATGCAGTGCAAGCATTTATGTATTTTAAAGTACATTTTTGTTTTAAGAGTAGCATGGTGTTATGCGGGATTTTTGCATTCCTGTAGGACATTTCATGACAATTATTCTCTGCAATCAGAAAATGATTAACATTTTTGAATTGTTGGTTACGGTCTCACAGGAGGAAATTTTTGTAGCTAGAGCTCCTGGGAGGTTAGACGTAATGGGAGGGATTGCAGACTATTCAGGAAGTCTTGTTCTACAGGTTTTGCCCCTTTCTTTGGGATCATATTTTCTTTTTTATAGGTGCTTTTTCCTATTATCGTGCGCCCTCTGTTACTATATGCACAGCACTTTGTGCACATCCTTCGAGGTTTTTACTTTATTTTTTGTAAACACGATTGCATGTACTTATTTTTTAACAGATGCCCACCAGAGAAGCATGCCATGTTGCAATTCAGAGGAATCATCCAAGCAAACAGAAATTATGGAAACATGCCCAGGCTAGGCAGCGTCCTGAAGCACAAGGACCCACCCCTGTTCTTCAAATTGTATGTAAATTGGTGGATTTACTTTGTAGCCACCGAGTTAAGAAAGATTATTAGGATAAACACTTCAACAAAAGAAAGTCAAGTTTGTTTCTTTATTTCTTTATATTGTTCTTTGGTTCTGCTTCAAGTTCTCTACGTCTAGTACCAATTACTCTGTCAAGTTGGATTTCAACATAGATGGATTCAGTGCGTGGTTTCTCTTGTATATGTCCAGAAGTATGCAATCCTCAACCATCAATTTTGGCAGGTGTCCTTTGGGTCAGAATTAAGCAATCGTGGTCCAACATTTGACATGGATTTATCAGACTTCATGGATGATGAGAAGCCAATATCATACGAGAAGGCCAAGCATTACTTTGCCCAAGACCCATCCCAAAAGTAAGTAATGTTTTCCTATATTTTGGTTAGATCTGATTCACACCAAAATATATGCCTATTTTTAGCATGGACTCCATAGGTGGGCAGCATATGTTGCTGGGACGATTCTGGTGTTAATGACTGAGCTAGGAGTTCGTTTCGAGGATGGTATCAGCATACTGGTATCTCTCTCTCTCTTCCGCGGTTTGTACTTTGTAATATCTTCAGATATGAGATGCAAGTGTCTTTCCATATGTTCGTTGAGACTGTATAACCATTTGTTTGGAGAACTTATACGAGTCAAACTGGTTACATAAAAAATTAACCGTTAGAAACTCATATGATCAAGAAAGAGAAATTTCAGGTGGGGACTTAAATGAATCTGCCTAGAAAATGGTTGAGGACTTTTTGTTACAGAGGAGAAAGGATTTGCAACTAGCATTGTTTAGGTGGTGTAGACTACTTTGCAAACGTCAAGCATTACCAAATTCCTCTAGCGAACTTGGAAAATTGTGGAAGGAAAAACCTAAGGTACCAGGAGCACAAGCCTATTCAAAGGGTAGGATGTAGTAAAGAAGATGAAACTTTTCTGTTTAGGTTTAAATAACAACTTGATGGGGAAAGAAGAAAAAGAATCACAGCTTTACACAGAAATCTAATGCACTTCAAACTCCCCCTTTTCACCATCCGCCGCCTTCTAACGGATACATTACTATCTTTTTTGCACTGATATCATCATCCTCTCTTCTATTTTCCTGCATTACTGGATGGATGCGTAGAAGTTTCATGATTGATTTTTGAATGCATGACAATTGGATTTCCAATAAAGATTTTTATTATATTAGTGTTACCCATGAATTTGAATTTCCAGGTTTCTTCTGCAGTCCCAGAGGGCAAAGGTGTATCTTCTTCTGCCGCAGTAGAAGTTGCCTCCATGTCTGCCATTGCTGCTGCCCATGGTATTGAAGATGCTAAATTGGATTTTAAATAGTTGAAAGACAATTAAGATTTAGGTTGTAGAACCTTGAAAGAGCAATTTGACGAAGTTTTTAATTGGAACTGGTCAAAACTCATACTGATCCATGAATACAATAGTTCTCAGAGTTTGTGAAAACTTGTTTGTTTAACTCTGATGAAACTTCTAAGCTGTGATCATGTACTTCTGTACTTGCAGGGTTGAACATTGCCCCTAGAGATCTTGCTTTGCTTTGCCAAAAGGCATGTGCTCCTGCATCCATCCTTATCTCTTATGCTTTACCAAATTTTAATCTATTTTGTCAAATTCTATTTGGTTACTGGCATAGGCATAATCTCTTCATCGCGCGTTAGTAGGTGGAGAATCACATTGTTGGAGCTCCTTGTGGGGTGATGGATCAGATGGCTTCAGCATGTGGAGAAGCAAACAAACTTCTTGCCATGGTTTGTCAGGTAAGCATCGTCTATTCGTCTGTAATGCTAAAAGCTCTGTTCTGGATATGTTAACAAGTGTGAGCTCAAAGTCACAAATTCTTGAGTCTTATGCAGCCTGCTGAGGTATTAGGGCTCGTGGAAATCCCCTCTCACATACGATTTTGGGGAATTGATTCAGGAATACGACACAGGTAATACTTCTCAGTTGTTTGTTGCGCGAAAATGCTTTCACTCTATTTTAATTCTGACATTTCTTGGTAAGAATGAATTACCTGCTTAAAAATCTAGAGTCTAGCACGTTAAGTATTTCTAGGGAGGCACTAGTAGATGTGGCTTTCTATGTAGAGCCGGATACGGACACAGAAAAACGTTAAAATGTAGGATTCGGATACGGCTAGACAAGGTGAATAAAAACTTAATTTCAATTAGTTAAACAATATATCATGCCATGTCCACTCCCCTTTGCTAAATCTGACTATATTTAGACTTTTTCCTAAAAGTGTTCAGCATGCGTCTCTCGCGTGTGTCTGTTGATTATTAAGACACGTTGTTTAGTGTGTCAACAAAGATGCGGCACCCAAATTGTAGTATCCGTGCTACATAGGTGGCTTTAGTTGTAGTTCCAAGTGTGTAATGGTGATTATAGACTTATACGCTCTAAGATTGAAGCAAAGAAATTTCAGTTTAATCTTTATAGATGTTAAATTGGAGCATCCAACCCAAAACGAATTGGCAATGGGTGGAGTAGCCCCATGATCTTATATATTGATTGGCAAGGCTTTAAATTCCCGATGTGGGGTTATAATCTCAACACGCCCCGCACGTGTGGCATAACTAAGAGCCAAACACGTGGATTACTGAGATAGGGTAACGTGGAGCAAATGTGGCCAAACTGGCCTGACAATAACCTGCTCTGATACCATATTAAATTGGTGCATCCAAGGAACAAAATTTCGTTTCGTGTCGGTCGAAACCACCGAAACTTTTCAGTTTCGTGGCCCACCGACACGAATCATCGTGGGAATCTCGAAATTCCAGAAATTCGACAAGTTTCGTGAGTTTCCATGTGTTTCGAACGAAACACGTTTGTATCGAACGAAACAGTGACGTGATTCGACTGTGAGGCAGAGAAATTTGGGGGAAAGATCTGTTTATAAAAACTTACGTGGTCAAGATTCTGGTCAGTTCTTCTTTTTCTTCTTCTTCTTCTTCGCTGGTTTCCTCTTCTTCTTCTTCGCTGGTTCCTTCTTCTTCTTCCTCTTCTCGCTTCTGCTTCTTTCTTCTTTCTTCTTTCTTCTTCTTACGTTGCCACTGGAGACGATTTCGGTTTTAATCGAGAGGAGCCCTAATTGTACTCTGTGTATATATATGTATCTATGATTCTATATATATATATATTGTTAAGTTACCAACTACTCCAAAAGCTTAAGCTGTTAGAGAATGGGCCCAACAATGTATATCAAGCTTCAACATATATCAAATACTTTACTACTTCGTCTACTTAGTATTAGTTATATAAGTTTATAACTTATTACTTACTTATAACTATTATTTATTTATTTATTTATTGATGAAAATAACTTAAAACTTATTCCTTATTACTTATAACTTATAACTTTATAAATTATAATTTCTTATAATACTCATTGAAACTAATATTCTTAGAAATATAGTTGTAATAAATTTAATATTTAGTGTATACTAATTAGTAATTAGTCATATAATTGTGGTATATTAATTCCAATTTATAAATATTCTTATAAAAAAAATTAAAGAAGTGAATTTCTGTATTGTATGAACTGCTTGACACTAAATTGACGCCTAAATTATCATGTATTTTCAAATTGAAACTATATATTATAGTTATAACTACATATATTGACCTCTCAAAGGTTCAATTAATCAATTATAAGCTTTATATGTGCATATAGTTTAGTTTTAAGTTATGTTTCCACAAATTTCTTAGTGTTTCCAAAATTTTCCGGTGTTTCCACATGTTTCCGAAAAGTTTCCATTGCGGAAGCACCGAAACACTACACCGAAACGAAATTTTGATCCTTGGGTGCATCCAACCCAAAACCAATTGGCAATGGGTAGAGTAGCCCCATGATCTTATATATTGATTGGCAAGGCTTTAAATTCCCGATGTGGGGTTATGACGTCTTTGTGGTGGTTGCATTTTCTGTCAATCTTTTTCGACTTGGGCGCATTTTGTTTTATTGGTTATTTCATTTTCATTTATTTACCTACATACGTTAGTCAAGGACTAACTAATTCATATCTTGGCCATGCATTTTGAGGGCAAAGGAAGGGCTGGAAGTATTAAAGGGAACCATTTAACTAATGACTGTAGAAGTTTGACAGAAGAAATGACGTGAGCCGTGCTCTATCTTCTGTTTTCCTTTTATATAACAATATCACATTTTTTCCTGATGTTTTTCACATATTCCTCTCATGTACCTTGCCCTTAAAATGATGCTGAATTAGAACATCTCCAGAAATGTTGTAATCGACCACGATTCGCTAATGTCAACCCTTGAATGTTGAACACCATAATGTTATGTTTAATGCTTCATTTATTTTCTTTCCCTTCCTCTGCTCAGTTTAAAGCTGGTGAGTGCACGTTATTTACGTCTTTGGTTTCATGCCAGCATTAATCTCGCTGTCCTTTCAGTGTTGGTGGTGCAGATTATGGATCAGTTAGAATTGGTGCCTTCATGGGTAGAAAGATAATAAAGTCCATTGCATCGGATCCATCTTCACATCCCAACTCTCTGCAGCAGGTGAATGGGACAAACTTTGACAAAATCAATGAACATGGCATGGATCTGCTTAAAACTGAGGCTTCATTAAATTACTTGTGCAACCTCCCACCTCATAGGTAGTGCTATTTCTATCTACGGTTTGAGTAGTACTGTTTTCTGCTGTTTATTTTGCCATCTTTTCTAATAATTTCACATTGACATATGATGTTTTTCAAACTTGAGCTAAGTGTCAATCTACAATAATTGAGACATAGTTGGAGAATACGTTAGGGTTGATTAGCGGTGCTGAAATAATGCTATGAATAGTAACTGAGGAATAGTGCTAAAGTGAAGGAGAAGCAGAATAAGAAGAGGAATAATGTAGGGACCTTACGAATATCTCGTACTGCACCTTTGAAATGGTTTAGTTACATAACTCTAAGACACAGTACTCCACTATGATTAAGTAATCACACGTTATTGTGATTGTTGGGTTTTTGTTTTCTTGCTACAATTAGGACCCAAAATTATATGCGTATTGTAAACCAACTAAAACTTATGACCAGGGTTGTTCGAATTGATCGATTCGAGTTTCACACAAACTGATAATATTCTTATATGATTCACTATCTATAATTTTGGATTCAGAAGTTTTAAGTGAAAAACTTTCAGCATTTATTTTTGAGTCTTGATTTTATATGGAAGTTGTGTTAAATTGTAAGTTTGTTCATTTTAAGCACTGTACAAGGGTTTTTTGTATGCAAGTATATCCATATCATGTATTATTATTTTTTTTAAAAAAAGAAGTGAATTTTACAATTCATGATTGAATACCATTCAGGATTGGTGATTCTGGAAAACTGATATGTGGTTTGATTCACTAGTTGATAACAATGTGTAGGACATAACTTCAAGTGAATTGAGAACATTGACAACGACTGTGATCCAAAAAAGTTGAAATTACAAGAACCTCACGAAGTCCTAGAACTATTAAATTAAATAAATCAGACTAGAAGCTTGCTAACTTAAAACAAGCATATAGACCGAACACTGCTACCACCATGGACACTTTCCTTTCGACAAAGGGCTTCTTAAATTTCATGGGACTAACTTACTTCATTTTACATATTTGCTTAGCGACCCAACTGAAAAGTCATTCCATATTTTTATTATTCCTCAAATTTTACATATTTGCTTAGCGACCCAACTGAAAAGTCATTCCATATTTTTATTATTCCTCAACTCAATGTCAAAATATTTTTTATTTATGTAATTGCAATTAAGGTAGTTTCATGCTGGTTTTCTCGTATTACAGATATGAAGCTGTTTATGTAAATAAGCTTCCAGAATCAGTCCTTGGTGAAACATTCTTAGATAACTATGTTGATCACAATGACTCGGTGACAGTAATTGATAAAACCCGCAGCTATGCAGTGAGAGCATCAACAAGGCATCCTATTTACGAGAATTTTCGTGTCCAGGTAGGTATACTGTATTTATGGTATAATTTGCAGTTGGAGCTTGAAATTTCAGGGATTCATAACCTTTACATCAATTTTTTGTGTTTGCGCGTGCTTCTATGTGTGCCTGCTAGCTGGGGCTGTTCAGACCTTTCCATAACATTTCATTGGCATATTATTCTTTAGGGGATAATTGGTCCTACAATCTCTTTTTGCTATGAATTTGCTTCTTGAAAGTACTCGTCTTCAAAACTTTGCTGAAAAGGCATCGTACTCTTTTCATCTGGGATACTACCATGTAGCATGAATGCCGTACACAGGACAGGGCGGCACGGAAAATCCTATAAGTATAAGATATGGCATGGCGATTAAAAATTAAATTTCTTAATCAAATATACAATATACCATGCCGTGTCCACTTCCGTTCCTAAGTTCTCAAATAAACCAACTACTCATCTCCCGTTTTATGATTTTAAGATTTTTCCTCGAAGTTTTGAAAACACTTCCATTGAGAGGCCATCATGCGGTGTCCAGTCTTGTTGGCTTACGCGTCCAATGTGTGTTCGGTGCTAAAATTGCAGACACGTTTTTTTGAGTGTCCGAGATGGACACGGCCACAAATTGAAATGTCCGTGCTACTTTGAGCACTGCAGTACATACTGAGGGCCCGCAATCAATTTCATTAAGCCAGGCTGTGTATTTTACGAATTGGTTTGATTTGTTAGTTTATGTTTAGTTAACTATTTTAGATATTTAATTCTTGCGGCTGTACGTTGACTAGTAGTTGTTTTAAGTTTTAACTTGTGTTTTCCTGAGCTGAATGCCAATTATGGCAAAAAACTATTGGACTTACTTGTAATGGGGCTTGCAAAATTAAGTCATCGTTCAAAATTATGTGGGCAAAGACATTTTAATAACCTTAAGACATGGATACTGAGTATAGAATGTATAATTTTACGGATTTGAATAGGTTCATGTGGAATACCTTAGTTTAATAGTACCTTAGTTTTCTATTAAACTAAGCTTCATTCTTATCAGTGAACTAAGACATGATTGTTTTGCCGTGTCTTGTGAACTTGATTTTGAACACCTTTACTTTACGTCTGGGTCGTTTATGTGTAGGCTTTCAAAGCGTTATTAACTGCTGCTACCTCAGATGAACAACTTTCTGCTCTTGGAGAACTCATGTTTCAGGTGTTCGCAATTTTTACTTTTGCAATTTTTTTTATTTTCCTGCTATTTTCTTTGTAATTTTATGCATGAGTTATTGTAGTTAGGTAAAAGGAACTAGAACTTCCCCTGGGAAAAAAAAAAAAAGGAAGAAGAGGAAGAAAACAAAGGTCCAGATTTTTTTGGATCTCATTGTCCCTCTTTCTCTATACGACTCCAATTAGTTGTCATAGATGGTTATCAGATTAATCTGTCTTATGGGAGACCATATACAGTTTTGATTATTATGCCTTGTCAAGTCATTAAACTCCACCCTTCGGTGACACCAATATGGCTGTAGATAGAGATGATCAGGGAAAGTTGGAAAACAGGAAAAAAAAAAAAAAACAATGAAGAAGAAAAAGTTCCTCTAACATCCCAAGTAGTTGAGTATAAAGTGTTACTAAGCTTTTTTTTTTTCCTTTTCTGCTCTTTCATATTTTCCCACACTTTCTCTTGTCAAGTTTTCTTCAGCTCAGCCCCCATTTCGTGGTAACTCTAATTTATGTGAAGAAAAAAAGGTGTATGGGTCACTACAGCTACAGAGCTTGCGGACTTTGATCGGATTGGACAGATAAGTTGGTAGAATCATTGTTGTTAAATCATGAATTGGTTTGGCAAAATTGTTTTAGAAAATACTGCACACAGTAAACAATGCTTAAAATGAACAAAATGACAATTTTACTGAAGTTCCAAGCAATCAAGGCTCAAGATTGAGTCTCTCAAAAAAAGGCTCAAGGTTGAGAATTTTCCACTCAAAAAGTTGGAATTCAAATTTAAAATTCAAAATCACGAATCATTAATGGTATCGGATTCTATGAAACACGAACGGACTAGTATGAATCAACACATGTATCTTGGTAAATGGTGTAAAAATAGGACTCTAATGGGCTTGGTCACTGGGTGTGATTATACACCTTTTAATTATCTCCATCCTTGAAACATGGCTCTAGATAAAGATGATAAGGGAAAAATAGGAAAGAGGGGAAAAAATCTGATGAAGAATTTTTTATTAGCACTTTATGTAGTTCTAATTAAGCTTTTGTTAGTGTCTTTTCTTCCCTTTTTTTCCCGTTGATGAAATTTTCTTCTGTTAAGCTCCAATTTAGTAGGCCCTCTCACTAATTCAGCCACTATGTTGCAGTGTCATTACAGCTACAGTGCTTGTGACCTTGGCTCGGATGGGACAGATCGGTTGGTGGAATTAGTTCAAGAAATACATCATAGTAAATGGTCTAAATCTGAAAACGGGACTTTATATGGTGCAAAGATCACCGGAGGGGGTTCTGGTGGAACAGTTTGTGTAATCGGAAGGGACTCTCTCACAAGCAGTGAACAAATTTTGGAGGTAACCATCGTAATCTCAGTATTTAATCTTTTTCAGTGAAGGAGAAATAGAACTTCTTTTGATATGTTCCTTTCTAGGTGTAACTTACAAGTAACACTGGGTCCCTGAAAATCTGTTTTTTTGGGTAGAGTATGACATTAAATTTCGGAAATGTCTGAAATGTTTTTTTTTTTTTCGGAAAATGGTAAATATTTGTGTCTGAAATGTTACTTGCTATATTGAAAAACATATCTCACAGCAGATCACATTGTTGTATCAGAAAGAGCATATGCATTTTCTAGTTTTGTTTAACTTTAAAGTAAAAGTTAAATTATACCGAAAATCATGAATTTATTGATATAGTATTATTTTCATTCTCTATTTCTTCCTTTTCATCTATTGAAATGCTTTTGTGTCTTCGTCTTTCCTTGTTTATTTCTCCTTTGGGTAAGGAAATGCTTTCACATCTCACTAACACTCCATACTTCAGTATGTACTTGTAACCTAATACCCGAGTCGAGTGCAAAGCAAGGTCAATAGAACACCCTTTGTCTATCTACCGAGTCAATGTGTTCTTAATCTATTTTTCATGATATTACCTTGGTTCTTCTCGCTGAGTTTGGATGATAGGTTAGACTTTGTGATGAATCTTTTACATCGAGTGAGAAATAGGATGCACTGAACGGAATTCCGGTTTCACAGTTTGGTATGTCTTGTTTTTAGATAGTGATGAAGTGAAAGTAGTGTGTTTGGCAAACATCATAGGAATTCTTTTCTGAAATGTGATTAACTAATACATATATATATATATATATATATATATTTGTTGGTTCTAACTGTGCATCACTG
Organism: Hydrangea macrophylla; assembly: GCA_033977485.1. Lineage (NCBI taxonomy): Eukaryota > Viridiplantae > Streptophyta > Magnoliopsida > Cornales > Hydrangeaceae > Hydrangea > Hydrangea macrophylla. The sequence continues at coordinate 84,341,637 of CM066987.1, read as the reverse complement.
TGAAAAGAAAGATGTTTCTGTAGGCACGTCTCATAAGTTTTTTGAAACGGATGCTTCTAAATCCTTTAATATAGTGCTTGAAGCAGTTTTTTACTCAATTTGTAGAATTATGAACACATTCAGCTTCTTTTACCCTTTCCCGCTTTAAAATTCTCTAATAGCATTTGAGTTTCGTTATACAGATTCAGCAGAGATACAAAGATGCCACTGGTTTTTTGCCGTATGTTTTTGAGGGTTCTTCACCGGGTGCTGGAAAGTTTGGGTACTTGAAGATTCGTCGTCGCCCCAATCACAACTGATTTAGCATCTTTACTTCCAATGATGAAGGTTATATTGGGAAAATAGATATATTATTCTTGTAACATATTTCACATTTGTCTTTTTTTTTTTTTTTAGCAATTTCTCAATAAATACAAGTTGAAACATCACACAAAACTTCCAATTTCTCATCAGTGGCGTCGGAAATTTTTTTTTGGAGCAGAATTGGAAGTCAGGCGAAGGAATTTTTTTTTATTTCTAATATTGTTTATGTACATATACACACACTAAACTTCTTATATTGTGCATTGCAAAGATTCAACTGGTCGCTGATGTGTAATTTTAGTGCTTAATGTGCACGAAATTACAAGCCTCCGTCACCTTCAAAAGCAAAAGCAAGGCCCTTTTAAGCTTAGATCCTTCATGAATAAGAGTAATATTTGGGGCACAAACAAATCTCACAAACACTTACACCCACAGTCTATCTCTCTCCGGAGTGTGCCACTATTCAAACAAATCTCACAAACACTTACATCCACAGTCTATCTCTCTCCTGGGTGCCATTGTCCTGTTACAGTGGCACCTAGGAGAGAGATAGACTGTGAATGCAAGTGTTTGTGAGATTTGTTTGTGCTCCTAACATTGTTGTTCCGGATGAAAAATATACTTACATACAAAATGAACAAAGCATTTTTAGTTTGATAATGAGAATCTCATTGGTTATGAATTACTTGAGATATAACTCTAAGGTAATCCAAGGTATTCATCTAACTAAACGGCAGATTTTGAAATGCTTAAAATATGATTAGGTTCAGACCAATTCTCGGTTTTATCTGGTATGAAAATAAGTATTGTGTTGGCTTGATACCGAATCAGTTCCTAGATCCATATTTAAGTTTCTATGTAACCAAAACAGACCTACACAGAACTGATTCTTTTCTAACAGGATAGAACCATTTATAGTATGATGATCCAAACAACCTCTTAGGTTTTCATGACTAGTGAGTAGAAAACTAAGGCCCATTTGTAATATTCAGGTTTTCACTCTTGGCTTTAATATTTTGGAAACAAAAACTGAAAGCCCGTTAACGTTTTCATTTTTCCTTTTTTTGAAAGCAAAAAATCAAAAATCTGTTTGAAAATCACTTTCGTTTTTCTTTTTTACCACGACAGTGAAATTGGGCCAGGAAGCGGAAAAAAAAAATAATAAAATAAAATAAAATAGAATTTGGCTTTCAGTTTTTATAAAGGGCAATGTAGGGGCACAAACAAATCTCACTAACACTTACTAACACACTCTATCTCTCTCCTAGTGGTACTGCGGGGTCCACTGCGGACCCCACAGTGCCACTAGGAGAGAGATAGAGTGTGTTAGGGTGCGTTTGATAAAACTGAAAATTAAGTGCTGAAAATTAAGTGCTGAATTTTAAGTACTGAAAATTTTAAGTGATTGAATTTATAATACTGAAAACAGTACTTCAACTACTGAAATAGAATCCATTCAGTGATTATTTTCAGTAGAAATTTTTCACTTAAAGTTTTTAGTGATTTTTTGGCTGTTTTTTCAATTAAGTGATATGTTATCAAATGCACTGAAAAAGAATAAGTGCTGGATTTTTTCATTTTCAACACTTAATTAGGTTATCAAACATACCCTTAGTAAGTGTTAGTGGAATTTGTTAATGCCCCAAATATTACTCTTTTATAAAAATAAAACAAAAGCTAACTTTGGTCTTCGTAGTCTTAAAAAACTAAAAATGTTACCATACAGATTCTGGAATGTTCACTTTTTCAATAGTTTTTGGCTGTAAATTGCCATCTCATTACTGGCATAATCAATAGTCAAAGCCATTAGGTACGTCTAATCATGTCTTGACCACTTCCCATTTAAGTGCGAAAATACAGACTCCTGGCTGAATTAAAAAGCAAGTGTTAGCATCAAATTGCGTGAATTAGCTTCTCTCAGAGGAGAAGATCATCTATAATTTGATCAACTATGACAAATGTACTGTATATAACTTGACTCTGAAAACAAGTGCTTTTTTTGGGACCTCCTAATCAAGCTATTGACTGAATCTTAAAATTAAAAATAAAATAAAAGAATAAAATAAAATTCTTCTGCAATTATGGTCATCTAACACCAAAAAAAAAAAAAAAAAAAGAGTTTGATTCTGATGGTTTATAGTTTGGAGCCCTTCAGTATACACAGAAAAGTTATCTAAGCAGGATGGGCTTGGGCATCATCAAAGCCCACTGAACCGCAGGCCTTAAATCACCGGCACAGTGACAATAAATCCAATCACAAATAATACTTAAAAAATAATAATAATAAACCCATGTCATTGTTCAATTTTGACAATAAATAAAAGGGTAAAAAACATTTTGCCCCTTTAAATTACACACATTTTTGTAATTCACACTCCGAATTTTAAAAAGTTGTAATGTCCCCTGAACAATCATTAGGGTTGTAATGTCCCCCTAAACGTCAAAAAGTTGAATTGTCTCCCCTGAACTATCGTTTGTGTTGCAATGTTCCCCTGAACTATCTTTCATGTTGCAATATCAACTCTGCTATCATATTCTGTCAAGAAATGTGATGGAATTAATTCGTGTGGGACGCATATACTAAATTTTAAAGGCATTTATGACATTTTACCATCCCTTCTAAACTAACAGTCATGAAAATCATAAAAACTCCAACTTTTTCTTGTTACACAACAAACTAACATATTAAAGAAAAGGACAGTCCAGTGAAATTAACTGAGTTTTTATGATTTTTATGATATTTATGATTGTTAATTTAGAAGCGAAAGATGAAATGTCATAAGTGCCTTTGAAATTTAGCATGTGCGTCCCACTCGAATAAATTCCATCATATTTCTTGACGGTATGTGATGATAGAGTTGATATTACAACACGAAAGAAAATTCAGAGGAAAGAACATTGCAACACAGACGATAGTTCAGGAGGACATTTAACTTTTTGAAGTTGAGGGGAACATTGCACCCTTACAGGTAGTTCAAAGGAAACGTTACAAACTTTTTAAAATTTAGAGTGTAAATTACAAAAACGTGTATAATTTAAGCGGACAAAATATTTTTTACCACCGTATCCCCGGTAATCTCTATAATTTTATATCCTAAATCACATATGAGCATCTCAATTGAGCTGAACATATTTATGACACATTTGCACGTTCCATCAATTGATTTCAATGCAGAGACAGGCCATTTAGGAAATGGTTAGTAATATTAATACACCAAAAAAAAAAAAAAAATTCAAAACTTTAAGGACTCCTATGATAAGGTAGTTATTTTTTATTTTTATTTTTTTTGTATTGAATTAAAGTTTTAAAATCTTCAATTTCATCATGCTAAGAAATTTAAGAATGGTCAACTACAATAAACATGATAAAATTTCTTATTTTTCTCAACAATATATTTTAAGATTTAGAATGTCCCATTGATTGAGAATCAAAATCCAAACCCAAATGGGCCCAAAGCCTAAGATGCCGAAGCCTAAACCCTAAATCTGTCACCATCAAATCACTATCATTTACCTAAAAACTATTGTATCAGAAAAGAAAAGGAAAAAAAGAAAATTGGATTATCCAAATCCAACATTGTTCCCAAATCCTTAGAATCTCAAACTCTTCAAAGTAACTTTGCAAGGGGAATAAAAAATAAAAATAAAAATAAAATTTTGGTTTTGAGGATAATGTTATTCCTTCCAAACCTCAAATGACCAATGCTTTTCATTGTAAAAGAAAAAAAAAGTTAATATTCGCCAAAAAGTTCTTTAAGATTGGTTCCAAATTTCCAATCTTTATCATTATGATTCATCATATTAGGATATTTTCTCCCCTACCATCGCAACCATTATAATTATATGGATAATTAAAATTCAGTCACTTTTATGTAGAGTATTAAAAAGTCGGTCAATTATTTTTTATAAATTAGATATACATCAATTTTAGTGTAAAATATCTAAACTACCTCTCTCTCTCTTCTCACATGGCTACCACCACCACCACTGGCAGTCGCCACCACCACCACCGATCGCTGCTACCACCACTACCACCAACAGCCGCCGCCACCACCACCACTACCACCACCACCCACACCCACACCCACACCAACCTCTCTATCTCTTCTCTCTCTTTGATCTCCTCTCTCTCTCTCTCGTCATAGCCGCCACCACCACCAACCCAAACTCAAAATCCAACCCCCCCCCCCCCCCCCCCTCTCTCTCTCTATATATATATATATATACATAATATACATGAGTACATATCTAATATATGGCCGTCACCACCCCAACCTCTCTATATCTCTTCTCTGTGATGTTGACTTGACCAGGACATTCCACATGATCAACAGGTAGTATTAAATACGGGTCTTTATCGATATCGTTGACATGGAGGATCCATGTTATTTTCTTTGTGTCAGCGTCACACATGATAATTAGCTTAGTAGTGATAATTGGCTCTAGGGGTGTCAATTGTCGCTTTTCCTAGATTTTTCAAGTTTCAAAATTGACCATATAATCTCGGTTCGGTCGGCTTTGTCGATTGTGTTAGATTTTAATGTTTCAATAAGTTTTTAAGCTTTGTATATATATTTTTTTAAATGATCGAACTGATCAATTGAGTTGGTTGGTTAGGTCCATTCAGTTTTTGCAACACCGCTAATTTGCATCCTAATTGCTGTTTAAAAAAGACTTAGCTACTTTTCTTAGAATGTGATGAAAAATACTTAAGAAAAAATATTGAAAATGTCTTTTGTGTTCAAGATGGGGACCCTTTGCTTAAAAAATGCTACAGTCTTAGTCCATTTCAATGTTGGTTTTGTCCCAATACAAACAAATAAAGGACCAAATTGGCTTTTCAAAGCACTTAACTAAAATGGTGTACCCTACATAGGCCTTGTTTGACAACAATTTTTGGAGTAATTAAGTGATTATGGAACTTCAAAAGTTAAAATAAAATAGTTTGACAAACCAAAATTTGTAATTTAATTGAGAAAAAATGTTCCCAATCGCAAAAGTTAGTGATCGACGAAAATCTACAATAAATAACTTTTTAAGCCCAAAAATAGTTATTTTTACTAATTGAATTACAGGAGCAAAAGCTATATCAAAGCGAACCATAAAAGGGTATATCCAGATCAGTGGCACATCTACATTATTGAATTGGGTCATAATGAGCTGGATTGTGGGATCCAACCAAGAAAAAACATTTAGTTGGCCAGTGTATTTGCATTTAATGCTGTTTGGCTTATCATGTTGGCATATACCAAATCCATACACATACTTCTGTGTGTCTATGTGAATGTGTATCTTTGTGTGGCTTTCTTTTCTCTGTCATGTCAGAGGAAGTGTGTGTGGCACAAATAAGAATAACACTACTGAGAAATTTTTTACACTCTTCACAATTATAGGGTTTGGGAAGAGCTTCAATGGCTCCATGTTGTTCAACATTTTGGCCAAAGATAAGGAAAGCCTCAGACTTCAATGGGCTCCATGTTGTCCTATTGGTGAGAATCAAAAATCAAATGAATAATGTACGGATTTGTATTCCAAAATTAGTGGGATTAGATCTATCATGAAAATTAATGATTCATTGGAGAAATTGTATGAGTAGTGTTACATACATACACTTTTTGATATACTTTTTGACACACAACTTTAAATGCAAGTACCTTGTGCTATGTGAGTGATACGTAGAAAAGTGTGAAAAATTCAAACAACACAAAATACATGTGTTTAAAGCATAATTGTCAAAAAATGTATGCACCAAACATTTTCCAAATTGTATTACTATTGATAAGGTCAAACAATTTTAACGATATGAACCATCGGTTCAAACAATGAAATTTTTGGAAAGCTGCAATAAATCTGGATCACTCCTTTTTCCCATTCTGGCTTTTTTCTTTTCATTGAAAAGCTCAAAAGCCCAACTCCCAACTCTTCTGTTAAAATTCATATGATCCCATATGGATTCTTATGTGGCCTCACTGTCAAATTATTTGTGCTTCTAGTTCAACATATAAATTTGAGACCTGTAACATTATTCAAATCATATTGCTTTTGGTAATAGTAAAAAGTAATTAATTTAATTAAGTGGAGGAAAAAGGTTTTTTTTTATTATTATTTTTTATTCTTATTTTTATGGTTGGGGATATTGCCAAAAAAAATGTCCATTATGCAAGAAGAAATTTAAAGGCCGGTGTAAAGTTTATAAATTATTTTCTATTGTCAAAAAACATTCCAACACTAACATTTTGTTATTTTATTACTCTTTCTCCAATTTCATGTTCTTCCACTTGCTTGATGTCAGATGATGAGTTGGAGGACCCTACAAATCAAATGTGAAATTCCATATCCTATTTTAAATTTGTAAAATGAAATGAGCTTCGCGAAATATATAATTGCTTTTTCCATGCAAATAAGATAAGGATTATTCCAATGGCCTTTTTCTACTTATGGCAAATATAGAAATGATTTCATTTGGGGAAAATTGCTTTTAATTTGAGACAAAAAAAGATAAAGAAACAAATAAAGTTTGCACTATGTAGTTGCTAGACCTACTAAATGGTGTGCGAAATGGGGAGACTTTGAGTGAATTGAGCAATATCATGCAATTGGGTTGGTGGGCTATCAAGTGAAAGTTATAATTGCTTTTTTTTTTTCGTCATGCATATAACATAGGGATTACTCCAATAGGCTTTTCTACTTATGACATGAAAAATATAATAATTTCATTTGAGAAAGAATGATTTATTTTGTCCCCATCTCTTTCTTTCTCCTACTTTCTAAGCTGTGACTAGAACCACAAGCAAAAGGAATGTGCTTTTCACAAAGTTACTCAACTACATATACATATATATATTTTTCAGAAAAGGGTTAACCAAACTAAAAAAACAATCAAACGACACCTACAATAGAATTAAAGGGGTATATCTCTGAATAGATAATTTACCCAAATACAATGAGAACACCTCGTACATGGGAAGAGTCTATCCGACACAAGGGGCGGAGAGCACTATTCCCGACCAACAAAGAGAACATAGCCTAACGACAGAAAAATTCAATGAAAGCAGGCTAAAACAAGTAATACTGAGACAAAGTTCTAACTGTAGATAGTCAGAACAAGTATTACTGTCAAAATTTGTGCCGTCCATTAGGGCGGTTCCTACTAAATTTCATCTTAATTGCCCGATTCCTCTACTCAACTCTATGCGTGTGTGTATATATATATATTATTATTTTTTTTAACTTTTAAATTTAATTAGTCACGGAAAAATTAAGGGAGAATTGAGAAATCTTCATGGGCCATAGGAAGATTGTGATGTCGGCCAAAATAATGGACACGTGTATCATTGTCAATGGATGTAAATTTTGGATATGACATGACTACATTAGTCCATGACTCTTAGTCCATATTGTCCAATTTCACATGTGAATATATATATATATATATATTTTATACTATGATATAATAGATCATTATGTTAAGTTATTTACATGAATGCTACTTAACGGATGATACATTGGACATAGACTTAACTTTCAATTTTTTTTTCTTTGCTTAAAGTGATTTCTTTTCAATTTGAAGTATCAGAACTTATCGTACTAAACCACAAGAACTTGATAGTCACTGACCATTTCTTCTATCTTTGAAAGAATCTGTCTTCCCCAAAAGAGTATTCAAAAAGAATAATGCTATGTGCACCGAAAAGTGCACATAAAAGTGCACCGAAAATGATCAAGGTCATTGATTGCGCGCGGGGTCCACGCCTGCGCGCATGGGGCCTGCCGCAATCAATGGCCCTGATCATTTTCGGTGCACTTTTATGTGCAATTTTCAGTGCCCCTAGCATTACTGATTCAAAAACCTCACAATAATACATGTTCATATATATATATATATATATATATATATATATAGGAGAGCTAATATACACTAGTCCTTTTAGTGACAAAATTTTTGTATCGCTAAAAGTCGAAAATTTTAGCGACGAATTTTTTCGTCGCTAAAAACATTTTTTTGTCGCTAAAAGCTGGTGTACGCGCTGTTATCCATGTTGTAGGTTAGCAGTCTCCACACACATATCTATATATATATATATATATATATACAAAAATTCTCTAAAGAGGGTGCTCTCTCTTTATTAAATAAAGGGCGTCTGTTTTGACCCTCAGATTGTATTTTCATTAAGGACAGTGTTATCATTTTACAATTTTTGAATACGATTCGATGACCAAAACAGAAGCCATCTCTTTAATAAAAAGAGGGTGCTCTCCTTAGAGCCGGACTGTGTGTATATATATATATGTATGGGGCTGCTAACATATAGCACAATGGTTGTAGGTTAGCGGCGCATATGCCAGTTTTTAGCGACAAAAAAAAAATACTTTTAGCAACGAAATTTTTTGTTGCAAAAAATTGCGACTTTTAGTGACCAAAAATTTCGTCGCTATTTTTTTTTCCACTAAAAGTACGTTGTGCTGTAAGTTAACATTCCCCATATTTATATATGTGAATACAAGCACTAAGTTTATTACCACAAAGTTGTAAAACCAAATTAATGAAATAGTCTTATGACCTAGATTAATTCATTAGTGGCGTTAAATTAACTGTTAGCCTTGAATTTCTATAAGGCGTTATTTATATATATTTTGATGATGAAATCTATTGATAGTAGCATATTTGTAATTGTTCTATTCTAAACTATTATCAAGTCATCATTTTCATTGTACTAATATCTTGACTTATGCACTTATATGTTCTAACCTTATTTAAGATCATAAGATAGCATATGGTAAAGTCCAAGAGTGATGGAGCTCAACAAAGATCAAGCTTGAAGACTTGAAGATTTTTTCATCCTTGGTTGAAGACTAGGATTTACTTGTAAGCATTTTAATCAATCACTCATAGGGGCTCAAGTAACTTTAATTGAACTTTAGGATCCTTGCTCTTACACTTTAAAATACTTTCAAGGACCAAAACATACTTAGACCACTCAATTAAATTCATTTCACAAAAGTTTTCAAGTGGCTAAGTCAAAGCATACACCATTGCGCAGATAAGTCATCATTAAAGGCAAACATGATCCAATTGGTAAGGAATTAGATATTGAATTTTATATGGTTAGAAAGGTATTTGAATCTAGTTTCCGAATATTCAAACGGATCGCAAAATTTCATTTTATTGAAGGATTTATGGCCGTTTTAGTAAAGAGGTGTCAGTCTACCAAAAACCAGCAGAATCCAGTCAACTGAAAAATTAAGGGTCCAGTCGACCGAAATGATGTCCAGTCGACTGGAGCACTGTTCAGTCGACCGGATTTCACAGCAGAATATCTCTTCTCTGTTATAAACCTTCCAGTCGATTGAACCTTCGATCCTGTTGACTGAAACGCGCTGAAACTGCTAACGGCTAGTTTTCTAACTCTCCAAAAGTTGTCTTAAATGCCCCCTATCACTTCCAACTACTATAATATTTCAAAAGCTATATATAGGGATGTTTTTAAAGGTCATAAATAAGAAGCAACATCAACAAAATCATTCAAACATCTTGTTTTATTATTATTCATGTTTGAGCCCTAGTTTGAGTGAAAAATTAATTTGCTCGAGCTTTTAATTGTAATTCTTGAGAGAGCAAATTGTAGTGAGCTTTTATTTGTATTATCTGCTTACTAAGGAGTTATTGTGTGAGCTTCAAATTCTATTATCCACTCTAGAGAGAGAGAGTTCAATTTGTATTCAAATCATTTGTAAAGAGTGAGGGTTAGTAACCCTTGATTGTAAAGAAGAGGTTTTCTTCTTTGGGAGAGATTGGAGGCTCTTGTAACGGTTTACTCTACACCCGTGAAGTAGATCGGAGTAAAGGAATTCTCAAGAGTTGTTCTTGAGGGGTGGACGTAGGACGCGGTGTGCAGATTGTCGAACCACTTGAAAACTCGGTTTGCAAGTGTCTCTTCCCTTCTCTCTTTACATAATTGTTTTGTGATTGTGTTTAATTTGCAATTAACTTTCAAAAAGGTTAATTTTTGCTAAAACTTTACTCACCCCCCTCTAAAGTTTCTACATTTCGGGCCAACATTAATTAACAAATTAAGTTTTATGTTCTATTTTTATTATTAATTAATATCAATTATAAGACAAAAACATTTTTTATGGCACATATTTTCCATTAGTTCCAGAAATTAACAAGTTCACTATCAAATATTTTCCAATATATATGTTATCAAGCCAATCTATTAATATTAAAATATTTAATTTTAGATTAAAAAAACTCAATCTTAAGGAGTTCTTATAGCATAGGAAATGAAATTGTTCAAATTTTCCCTTACTTAGGCTATGAAAATCATCAAATTATGTACACATGAAAGACCAAATTAACTACAATGGCCTCACATCTACAAGGACCACATGTCAAACTTTACCATAAGTCCACATCATGGCCACGTGGCATCTGCTTCACTCACTAGTGCACATGCTCCAAGAGCACTTTTAGTCCACTTCTTAGGAGACATGGTGGACCGTAGTGGTGAAACATACAGATGGGTCCTACACTCATGCTCCTACTAAATTCTTCAAAAGAGGAACAATCTTTGAGAATTTTGCGAAAAACCCCTTTCTTCTTAAATTTTAGGGGAAAATACCTTTTACTCCATTTGGTTACACCAATTTTCTCATAATCCCCGTGGTTCATTTTTGTAACACTTAACCCCCATGTACTATGGACTAAAGTGAGACTGTTAACTTTTCTAACGGAAAAAAAGGAAATGACGTTAATACCCCCAAGCCCCTATACATATTCTTTAGAGAAAAATACCTTTTACCCCCTATGGTTACACCCATGTTCTCATAACCCCATGTGGTTCATTTTTGTAACACTTAACCCCCCTGTACTAATGACTGAAGTGGGACTACCGTTAGAAAAGTTAACAGTCTCACTTCAGTCCGTAGTACAGGGGGTTAAGTGTTACAAAATGAACCACAGGGAGTTATGAGAAAATGAGTGTAACCACAGGGGTAAAAGGTATTTTCTCCTAAATTTTATTCTCAATCTCAATTGAATTTAGTGTGTGTTTTTGGAGGACCAGAACAAGTTTCTGGCGAGGAAACACTGTGAAGCACAGTGTTCCCCTTTAGGGTACTCAAAGTAGAGACCTGTCTTTAAAACATACGCATTAACATTTACTTTGAACCTTAACTCTTAGCTAATGGTCAACATATTCTTGATTTATTAAAAAATAGGTTTAGAGTTTGAGATATATTTTTAAGTGTCACGAAAGTATTGCAAGGTCTTTAAAAATCATGGTTACAAACAAAAACATCTTGTATGACAAATTTATTTTCTTTTTGGGAAGAACCATTGCAATTACCACCCAAAAAAAACAAACAAAATGATTGCATTCAAGAAATAAAAGATACACACATTTTACGTATCACACATGACAACTTCAATTAGTTAATTGATAGGATTAAAGAACGATTACATTATAAAACATGAAGTTAGAAAAGAAGAAAGATTGACAGACTAGTAAAACCAAACGACATACTAACGAAGCCAAAAATAAAAAAAGAAAAAGAAAAGAAAAGAAAAGGTAATGACAATTCTTAAGTTATAATATCATTCTCATAAATACTTTGAAATTAATCCAACAAATAACCCTAGTAAGCGTTGAGAAAATGGGAAAAGTAACATACATAAAACATAGTTTTGTGGATTCCAAAATTTTCCAAATTTCTCTACATATTGGTTGATGAACGACACATATGCAGTAATCATATGACCAAAATTTGGGTGTTTCAGACACTGCCAATTCCAACCATAAATGTAGAGAAAACTTTGGGGAAAAAAAGGTGGTACCAAAGAGGCCAACTGATCATAACATACTTGACTTGTCGCACTATGATATGATTGCAAAATTGAGGACAAAGTTGGTCCTAAGCATACGCCTATTTCAGAAAATATAAAACTAGACTGGGTTTAGTTCAAGTCTCAATTTTTATCTAATTCTTGTGAGAATCAAGGTTATGTTAGTTTAACGAAAAAAAATCATAAACTCATATACAAGAAATTAGCACTCAACAAGAACTGAATTTATGGAATCGTTTACTTTTTCAAACAGCATCTCAGGCTCTAATTTCTAGACAAGTATGGTGTGCCAACTAGCTAAGAGAAGTTCAATGTCAATTACAACATACATACCGAAGTAATTGTGATATAACAAAGAGAGCTTATTCTCATGATAGCTAAATTTTCTTTCAACTTTTTTTTTTTTTGGCCTTGCAATTTCTAAAAATGTTTACAACTTTCCCTCTCTCTTAAAACTTTTCTTTGGTTTAGTTTTTTTTAAAGTTTGACGAACCGATGCACGAGAATTTTGTCACCGCAAGGCCTAGAAAGTATTCAACTTTGCTCCGAATATAGAAAGGTTGATTTTGTGTCACTCAAACTGAAAAGCTAAAAAAGCTTTGACTTTGAAAGATTTTTAATTTGTCGTAAGAATTCGAATCTGTTGACTTTTTATTCTCATCCATCTTCCAAAACGAAGACAAGCCGAAAAAAAAAAATTTCAAAAAGAGAACAAAAATTAAAACAGTGACACTTGGCTTTTTTTTTTTTGGGATGTTGCTAAGTGTTAATGTATGATCATTGAAAGACAAACATAAGCCACATGGTTACATGATAGCCCAACAAGCCGGCAGGACTACATCATTCTGTTAAAGCATTGTCTCATTATGTCAATAATTAGGTTCCTTTCCACTTTCATTAAGTTTTTAGTATCTTAATCTTTCTCTAATTAATATGTTTGCACATGTACTTGTTAGATTCCTTCTTCATTTTAATTAATGTTATAGGGTGGAGCTAAATGCATCCATATTTTTGCTATGTTCACTTAATTTATATGCTATAGGGTGGAGCTATTATGTTTGCACATGTACTTGGGATATACATATAACCACTCGACTCACCAGAGACCTGTTGCACCATCGCCACCGAGACAAACGGGTGATAAGTTACTAGAAAATTTTTGTGGTTTATGTCTCGAAAAGTTCGATGGGCTAACAGAACTATGGAAGGTTGAATAGTGGGTAAGGGAGATGGAGTTGATCTTTGAAGCATTGGAATGCGGTGAATAAGAGAAGCGTCGTCTTGCTACATTCCAGCTCACCTATGCCGCCGCAGATTGGTGGAAAGCTGAGTGAGCCACTATAGGAATGAACGCTACAAGGGCGATGCCTTGGGAAACATTCAAAGGACGTTTTTTGGAGAAGTACTTCCCAGAAGATGAAAGGGATCAACAGGAGAGGAACTTTCTCAATCTAGTTCAAGGAGGATGGACTGTGAGAGAATACACAACAGAATTCGAACGTCTATCTCATTTTGCTCAACATATGATAGACACTCCACAGAAAAAGGTAAAGAGGTTAAACCAAGGATTAAGCCCTCACCTTAGACATATGATGGTTGGTCATCTGAATCAGTCATTTGAGGGAATTGTTAGATTCCCTGCAGGATTGAAAAATGACGCTTATCCCGCACAGTGACCACCGATGAATCGACCCCAGCCATCGAGAAATTTTTAACAGAGGAATTTCTAGAACTAACCACCGAGAAATACCCAGTGGTACGTCCAGAAATATTCTGCGAAGGCTAGACCGCCACGTCAGCCAAATAACCCAGACCATCCGGAATGGGAGCTTGGGGTCCACCCCTGAGATCAACGGACGACACCGCTCGGGATGATTGCATAGCCCGGGAATGCGGTGCGACAACTCTCCAGGAGGTACGGCTCGGTCCCGAGCTGTCCAGCAGTTTCCTAAATCAACTACAAGTTTGCGAAAGGAGATATGGCAGTTTCCTAAACCACTTAGGAAACTCCCCTAAAATTATATAAATCTATTGTGATTAGATTAGGCTTCCTAATCTTAGCAACTTACCATGTAGGGGTGGACTCTTGCATCTATAAAAGAGCTCACCTACCCTGTCAGTAGGGATCCCCAATTATTATTCTCTAGCTTACAAGCCTAAACAGAAAACTCACTTTCAAACGCATATACCCGGCCGGTATTACTAGTAGTGCCGCCCGTAATTATTGGCTCACCAGGCCCGCCGGTGATCTGTTAGTGAGAGCGCACAGACGCAACCGTGGATGTAGGTCACCTTGTTAATGGGACCGAACCACTTGAAAATTGTTCTTGTCATATCTTCTCTTAAAACCTTTCTTACCAGTTGTAGGCATCATCAGTTTGGCACCGTCTGTGGGAAACGACTGAGTCTTCTCATCAACAAATTCTCAACTGATCAACATGCCGCCAAAGACGGGTAAGAAAGCCGCTAATCAGACCAGTCAGGAGAATCCGCAGCCTGAACAGCAGGCTGCCTCCATGACGACCGAGCAGATAACAGCAGCGCTGACACAACTCTTGGAGGGCCAGCGCCGAACACAGGAACAGATAGAGGCGTTTATGGCCCGATACGAGAAGCGCCCCGCATCAGAGAATCAACCTGAGAAGAGCGCCCCAATCCAAAGGCCCGCCAGGGCACGGAGGCAAGCCCGTTTCGCTCCAGTGTCCCCACCGGACAGGGAACAGCCCGGCGAGGGAGAGCGCAGCCAGGCCACCAGGCGCTCGCAAATACGACCTTGGCCTAATCCTCGCCGAGTGTAAGACGCCAGAATTATCATCGATCGGCAGCGCGCGGGCAAAGGGGAGGAGTCCGGACGGAGAGCCCGGGAATCGGCCGATGACCCTCCGGCCCTGAGCCGGGGGGATCTTAGGCACAGACTTTCCCGGACCCAGAGCCGGGCTCTATCCCCGAAGTCGACGCGCTTTGAGGAAGAGGCCTCGTCGTTTGACCCAACCTACCGCTCAGACACAGATAGGAGAATAGGGCGGAGTGACGACAAAGCCCAGGTTGAGGAACTGCAGCAATAGATCGAGAGGCTGAATCGTAAGTCTGGTCACGACCTCACCAACACAGAGACTGAGTCACCCTATACTGCTCGGCTGACACGGTTTCTCATTCCACGGAAGTTCAAACCCCCTCACCTCAGCTCCTATGACGGCACAGGGAGCCCGGTGGACCACATTCGCACCTACAAGGTGCAGATGGCACTGGTCACCACGGTGGAGGAGCTGTTGTGCCTGGCCTTTCCCAGTACCCTCAAGGGGCCAGCCGCACAGTGCTTTCATGCTTTGAAACCCCGGACGGTCGACAACTTCCAAGCCCTCAGCAAGCTGTTCATCAGCCAGTTTGTCGGGATGCTCGACCGGTCGCAACCTGACACTCAGTTGCTGACCGTCAAGCAGCGCAAAGGGGAGTCCCTGAGGGAGTACGTCGACTGTTTCAATCAACAAAGGCTCCTGATCCGCAACCTCAACGAAACGGCCGCAATCATTGCCTTCTTCTCGGGAGTTCAACACACCAAGGTTGCCGCGTCATTCCATCGCGACCGACCGGCAACCCTGGTGGAACTCTCGGAGAGGGTCAGAAAATACATTGATACCGAGGAGTTCCTGAAGGCGAAGCGCGCCGGCCAGGCGGGAGATAAATCCCCGAAGGCCAAGCGCAAGTGTGAAGGATTCGAGAAGGGCTCGGGAAAGAAGCCAAAGCAAGATCAGAAGGGTGCCCGGGGTCAGCCCCCGATCGCTTTCACAACCCTTTCCCGGCCCATACATGAAGTCATGGCTATCGCAGAAGCGCAGAGGTTGCTTTTGCAGCCAGCCAAACTCAGAGCACTGCCCGGTAAGAGGAATCGGGACAAATTCTGCCGCTACCACAGGGATCACGGCCATGAAACGAAGGATTGCTTTAAATTGAAGATAGTAATAGAAAAGCTGATCGAGCAGGGACACCTCGTGGAGTTCGTCACTGCAGACGGACGACCTCGGTAGGACAACCGAGCTCCCGATCGGCCACCACCACTTGGCCACATCCACATAATCTCTGGAGGAACGTCAGGTGGAGGTGATTCACAGTTGGCACGGAAGAGGCATGCCCGGGCATCCCGAGCGGATGTCTGGCAGGTCCAATCCACCAGCTCCTCCCCAATCGATGTTCTTACCTTCACATCCGACGACCTGCATGGCGTCCACTACCCCCATGATGACCCTCTAGTAGTAACGCTTTCTATAGAAAACTATATGGTCAAGAGAGTGCTAGTAGACACAAGCAGCTCATCCGACATTATGTTCACGTCGGCATTCGATCAACTCGGGATCGCCAGGGATCGGCTCTGGCTGGTTGCTACCCCCTTGGTCGGATTCAACGGCTCCAGCACACAACCACTCGGGATAATCGAGCTTCTAATTCTCATGGGGACATACCCTCAGCAGGCTTCCATAGTGACCAATTTTGCGATCGTAGAAGCCCCGTCGGCCTACAACGTCATCCTCGGCAGGCCGACCCTCAACAGGTCCAGAGCAGTTGTCTCCACCTACAGCTTAACAGTGAAGTTCTCAACTCCCCAGGGATGCGGATGCTTGCGTGGAGATCAGAGCACCGCCTAGAGTTGTTATGTCAGCTCGTTGCGCCGGGGGGCAATCACGAAAACTTTGAATGTCCAAGAGATGGACCCTCGGGACCAGAGTGACATGATAGGTCCGATGGAAGAACTGGAACAAGTGATGCTGAACCTCGAATACCCAGACCGCATGGTCAGCATCGGTACCCTACTGGAGCCCGGCTTGAAGGAAAAACTGACACAGTTCCTGAGGCAAAATCAAGATGTTTTTGCTTGGAGTCATGAAAATATGCCTGGGATTGACCCCCGGGTAATGTCCCATTGTCTCAATGTCAGCCCGGATTACCATCCAGTCAAGAAGAAGAGAAGGGGCATGGCCCCCGAGAGACAGAAGGTAGTGAGTGAGGAGGTCGAGAAGCTCCTAAAGGCGAAGTCCATCCAAGAGGTTCAGTATCCAGACTGGTTAGCTAACGTTGTTCTTGTCAAGAAAAACAACGGGAAGTGGAGAATGTGTGTGGATTTCACCGACCTCAACAAGTCCTGCCCCAAGGACTGCTATCCGTTGCCCAGGATAGACCTCCTTGTGGACTCCACGGCAGGTCACTCACTTCTCTAATTCATGGACGCTTACTTGGGGTACAACCAGATCAGCATGTACCCCGGAGACGAAGAGAAGACAGCGTTCATCACTGACTAAGGCACCTATTGCTACAAGGTTATGCCCTTCAGTCTCAAGAATGCCGGGGCCACCTACCAGTGCCTGGTCAACTATATGTTCAAAGACCTCATCGGAAAGTCTATCGAGGTATATGTGAACGATCTACTGGTCAAGAGCCGGGACGAGCCTGATCACCTCGAACATCTGGCAGGGGCCTTCAGGATTTTGAGAAAATTCAGGATGAGGTTGAACCCGGCCAAATGCACCTTTGGTGTCTCGTCCGGGAAATTTCTTGGCCATCTAGTCAGCAGAAGGGGGATTGAGGCAAATCCCGAGAAGATCAAAGCCATCATCAACATGCGGTCGCCCAAATCAACGAAGGAGGTTCAGAGCTTAGCCGGACAGGAGGCCGCGTTAAACAGATTTATCTCCCCGAGCTACCGACCGGTGCCTGCCGTTCTTCAAAATCCTCCGCAAAGCATTTCAATGGTCAGAAGAGTGTGAGGAGGCATTCCAGGAACTCAAGAAGTACCTAGCGTCTCCTCCTCTACTCTCAACACCCGTGCCCGGGGAAGAGCTATTTCTATACCTGACAGTGTCACCATCGGCGGTTAGCTCGGCACTCGTCCGGGAAGAGTACGGGATACAGTTCCCCGTGTATTACACTAGCCAGGCATTACAGGGCGCAGAGAGCAGATACTCTCGCATCGAAAAGCTGACGTTCACCCTTATCACCTCGGCCCGAAGGCTCTGCCCGTATTTTCAGGCCCATACCATTGTTGTCCTCACAGACCAACCTATCCGCAAAATCCTTAGTCACCCACACACGTCCGGGAGGCTTGTCAAGTGGGCACTGGAATTGGAAGAGTTCGAAGTGATCTATCGACCCCGGACAGCCATCAAGGGGCAAGCCGTAGCGGACTTTTTACTCGAGTTTACATATCCCGAGGATCCGGTCGAAGAGTCTGAGCCCCCGGCCTTACCGCTCGGGTTACACTCAGGCATCCCAACCTGGGTACTGCATGTGGACGGTTCCTCCAATCAGCAAGGTAGTGGGGCAAGAATCATCCTGACTACCCCCGACAGAATCCAGCTCGAATATGCACTAAGGTTTGGATTCCGCGCCTCCAACAACGAGGCCGAATATGAAGTTCTCTTGGTCGGGTTATAATTGGCCATCTCTATGAGTGCACAACAGGTTCAGGGCTACAGTGACTCCCAGCTCATGGTCAATCAGGTTAACCAAGAGTACGAAGCGCGGGAAGACAGCATGGTAGCCTACCTGGCCCTTGTCCGAACGATTTCCAAGCAGCTCTGAGGATTCTCCATCACGCAGATACCCAGAGAAGAAAATACCAGAGCCGACTAGTTGGCTCGCCTCGCCTCGTCTTCTGAGTCAGATTTGCCCGGGATAAGGATACAATACCTACCCGAGCCGAGTGTGATCAACTCGGAGGGCATGGAGGTAGACCCGGTCACTCTGGGGCCCAGCTGGATGGACCCACTCGTGACATTCCTGGCAATAGGGACGCTACCAGACGATAATGACGAAGCCCACCGGGTTAAATACCGGGCGCCACGATATCACCTTCTCGACGGCATCCTCTACAAGAGGGGATTCACTATCCCGTACCTCCGCTATGTTCACCCCGCACAGGTCCCAGCAATACTATTCAAAATCCATGAAAGAGTGTGCGGGAACCACATCAGAGGCCGGACACTCTCAAGAAAAGCCCTACTACAAGGTTACTACTGGCCAACCATGGCCTGGGATTCATAAGAGTATGTCAAAAGATGTGATAAGTGTCAAAGATACTCTCCCATGATCAACCGACTGGGAGAACTCCAGATTTCAATCCACAGCCCATGGCCGTTCGCCCAATGGGGCATCGACATAGTCGGTCCTCTGCCAATGGGAAAGGGACAGGTCAAGTTCGCCATCATCGTTGTCGACTACTTCACCAAGTGGGCAGAGGCCGAGCCCTTGGCGACCATAACTGAGCGGAAAATGGAGAGCTTCATGGAAAGGAATATCCTTAGCAGGTTCGGCATTCAGCGGGTCCTGGTCAGTGACAATGGCAGGCAATTTGACACCCCTATCTTCAGACAATTCTGCTCGGGCTACGGGATATTGAATCATTACTCCTCCCCCGAGCACCCACAAGCCAACGGTCAAGCCGAGGTAACCAACCGGACAATCTTGCACTCAATCAAAACAAGGCTAGAAGGCACCAAGGGCCTGTGGGCTGAAGAGTTACCAGTACTCCTATGGGCCTACCGCACTACACCCCGAGCCGGGACAGGCGAGACACCATTCTCTTTAACCTACGGATTTGAGGTAGTGGTCCCCACAGAGCTCGGGTTGCCGACATACCGGGTGGCCAATTTTAGTGCGCCGGATAACGAAGAAGCCCTTCGGTCAGAACTAGATCTGGTAGAGGAAAGGAGGGACCAAGCCTACCTAAAGGCTGCCTACAAGCAACGGGTTTCTCAATACTACATCAGCAAGGTGAAGCACCGCAGTTTTCAAGTCGGAGATCTCGTCCTCAAGGCGGTGAACCAGTCTACCCGAATCCCGAGCCATGGGAAATTGGGGCCATACTGGGAGGGACCATATAAAGTAACCCGGATCAACTGACCGGGAACCTACTAGTTACAGAGCATGGACGGGCACGATCTTTCTCATCCTTGGAATGTGTAACACCTCCTCAAGTATTACCAGTAGCATCTGACCTTAGGGAGAAATTTAGTATTGGTAGAGAAATTTGTTTTTGTAGCTCTGATTGAGCAACCATTATAAATTTTTGTTTTTCAATAAAATTGCAAAATTTAACTTAAAATTACTCCTGTCAATGCACTATGCAATACTCAGAAGACCTCGGGCTTAACCTCGAGGCACCAAAGACCTTAGGCCTAACCCCAAGGAACAAAAGACCTTGGCTAACAACCTAGGCACCTTAAAAGACCTCGGGCTCCGAACCCAGGCACCTAATAAGACCTCGGGCTCCGAACCCAGGCACAAAATGACCCTGCAACCACCTATGTTCCAGGTCGGTTTCCTATGGTCTCTCCTCAACAAGCCCCCGCCTTCATAGGACACTCGGGGGCAAGGGGATACTAGACCTAAACAGGAAATTACTTAAGCTTCGCTTAGGTCCAGCCAACGACGGGGCCAAACCCCTAGGTGGCCGACGATGGCAAGCTTCAAATGACCCTGCAACCACCCATGTTCCAGGTCGGTTCCCTACGGCCACTCACTCCTGCGTTCCCGCCTTGGCAAAATGCTTGGGGGGTAGGGGAATGTTAGGCCAAAATAGGAATCACACCGGTCACTATAAGAACTTAGAAGGTATTCCTGAGTACTTATAGTGATCAGAGATATATCCCAGACGGTAATAAAGGATATCCTATAATATACCGAACATACCTTTTAAACAGGTCAGAAAGACTAGGTGTTCTGTTGGTTACGGTCCTAAAACATTTGCTAAGACATGTGTTAGGTTGGCCAAAAACCTAACAGGTACTAGCAATCACAAGCAGGCACAGTACAGAAAACAAGGAAAGAAAGACAGTTAATGGAAAGTTTGACCGCGAGGGCCTTTTTATTAATTGAAGTTTAAACTATACAAAGCCTGGGGGGCACTTGTAGTAGCCTCCCCACAAAAAACTACAACAAGAAACAAGAAACAAAAACTAATCTACCACCACCACTTCCTCCTCCTCCACGGCCTGCTCATCAATGGAGGGGCCCTCGGCTGGCGCAGCTTCAGTGATAACCTCGGTTTCAGTGGCAACCTCAGCTTCAACGGCAACCTCAGTTTTAGCGGCGACCTCAGAGTCAGCCTGGCCTTCTTTCCAGTAACCAGACTCAGCCCAGGAGTACCCGGACAGATCCCAGTCTGGGTGGTCAGCAATAGCCCGCTTCGCCAGGTCAGCGTAGCCCGTGAGGAACCCAGCCTCAAATTCCTCCTCAATTTCTCTGGCTTTAGCCTCCCGAGCAGCAGTAAGCTCTGAGAGCATGGCCGTCATAGCTTCGAGATCCTTCTCGGCGGAGATCTTTGCGGACTCCGAGGCAGCAACCTTGGTCTCAGCAATCCTCTCGGCGCTAATCCTCTCGGCCTCCGCAGCCGTCGCCTTGGCCTCAACAGCCTTCCGGGCAGCCCGCTCGGTGGACAAGGAATCACGGACCTCCCCCTGCTCCAGGGCGATTGCCCGGGATCTTTCTTCCTCCACGGTGAGGGCAAACTCCGCGGACTCTCAAGCAGCCCTCTCCACAGAAAGGTTAGCCTCAGCGGCGGCCAAAATCTGAGCAATGCCGGGAAGGGTGGCCTCGGCCCCAACAGCAATACAGCTAACCTATAAGAACAAGGAAACGTCCGTATGTGCATAGAGAGCAAGTTAACGTTCACATTCCAAGAAGAAACTTACCAAGTGACCGATGCTATATAGCCAGCCGATAATGGCCTCGGGACTCATCAGGGCGCACTTGTCAACCTGCTTCTGTAGCAACCCGGGCCGCACCCTTCCACGGACATCCTCTGCTGTCTCGGTCTCCGGCAATGAAGAGGGGCCTGCCCGAGCTTCCTCCATGGTTGGGAGAGAGACCTCGGACGGTCTGGCCGCTAGGGGGAGTGGTGAAGGCGCGGTAGTGGTCGCGCTAGCAGGTGGTGGTGGTGGTGCATCAGTTGTTACCACGGGCGTAGAAGTAGCAGCAGCTTCCTCCTTAGCTCGGATGGAGATCCCCCGGGAGATCCTCTTCAGTGGCTGGCCCTCAGCGGGGGCTGGTTTTTTCCTTTTCTGGCTAGCCCGGGCCATCAAGGCTGCCTCTTTCTCCTTCAGCGCTGCCGCGTTTTTGGGATCCATTTCTGCAAAACCAGAAGCATGTCAGGGTTCAACAGTGTAGAAAAACCAGACGGTCAAGGAATGGTGTTTACCAGGGATGATCATCGAGAGGATGGGAGCTATGAAGTCGTGCTGCGGCTCCTAGTAGGTCTTCGGGCTCCCCGACCGGGTCAGCACTTTATTAATGTCGGTTGGGTTCACCGCCAGAGACAAGACCCGCGCTTGAAGCTCGTCGGGGAGACTCGGCGGGTCCACTGCTCCCACTGCAAAACAGACAAATGGGTTAGTCAAGGCCGGATAAGGAAACTGAGCAAGGAAAAAAGAGTGCTTGGACTTACTCCTCAGCTTACTCGCCCAGGATGTCCTCAGCTGAATGCCCGGCAACTTCTCGCACAGACCCAGGGTGGATACTTGGAAGAACTTCTTCTTCCACCCTTTGTTGTTGCTTGGGCAATTCATAAGTATCTTCCACCCCTGCCTAGCCGAGAGCGAGAAGAAGCCGGCCTCCCCGTGAACTAGGAAAGGCCGGTGGGTCCAGAAGAACTCTTGAAGAGTGAGCTGATACCCAAGGACTTGGGGCCACAAAGAGATGCACCCCATCAAGTAATGTAAGCCATTCGGGGCAAGCTGCCTGGGAGATATCCCGAGGTAGATGAACGCATCCCGGGCAACTGGGTGAAGAGACAGGCGAAGGCCCGCCATGAAGGCATCTTCGTACAACTTGACGAAGCCCGACTCGTGGAAGTGGGCTCCGCTATTGTGGATAGAGCAAGAGAGGGGGTACGGAAGATCATATCGGTCCCTGATCCGATCTAGGTCATGACCACGTAGAATACTAACGATGGACTCACATGGGAATACGACTCTGGGACTGTTTGGCACAAACCCTTCATCGCCCGATCCCCGGGACGTTGAGGCTACAAGAGAGTCCCGGTGCGCTTCCTTGCGAAACGCCCGGGCGGGGATTGTTCCCTCACTATGCTGGTCAGAGGGGGCTGAAGAAGGAGGATCCGGGCTTGTACTCATAGACCCAGATCGTAGCTGCTCGTCCTCCGACCGGGATGACGAGTTAAAATCTGAGTGACACATGACTGCGTCTGTGGATGGCCTAAAGGCCAGACGACCTGAGAATGGGTCAAGAACTCCAAATCTGATGTACAGGGGAGGTAGATCTAACAACCTAAATGGAAGGTCGTACAAGATTCGAGAAGAAACACAACACTCACTCAAGACTCCCTCAGGAACTCCCGTTCGGTCAATCTGTCCTAGCGTACCCCCAGACTGAAAGAAATGACAAAACCGAAGGAAAAAGAAATCCCAATCTCGTACTAACCCAAGTTGGTTCCTTCCCTCCAGCTTAGTTCAAGAAAAGAATAAGAGAATGAAGAACTGAAGACGGGAAGGGAAGACTTACAAAAATTAGCGTAGAAAAGAACTCGGGAATCTTGCTCGGGTATCTTGGATGCTTAAATCCTCTCACTTGGCAGCAGGTACTGGAGAGAAGGACGAGTGCCCTTTATATAGGAATAGCGGACGGTCCAGATTGATCAGATCTGACGGCTCAGGAATTTTCCCGTCAAGAGTCGCCGACAGTTGTCACCTCGGGCACGTGAAGGGTCGCCTCAAAAGACGCACGAATTAAATGCGTGACGTGATAGTCCAGTTACCACGCAACTGTTCAGTTACATCTGAACCGACTCCGCTGGATCCCGACTAGGCCAATTACCCCCTGACACATGGCAATACCCTACACTTGAGCTCCCACCTTTACTGGTCGGTTATTATACCGAGGGGCCATGGTGTGGGCCCCCATCCCGAGCAGCATTCCCGGACCACGTCCAGACGGTCTCCCAGGTGCTAGTTATTTTTGAATCCTCACCCGATTGTGTATCAGGTCAGTTTCAAAAATGGGGGGCAGCGTATGTTCAAAATAACCTAGCCAAGAAGGTGCCACATCACCCAGCACCCCGTGGGGACCAAGCATTCCCGAGGTGTTCAAACAACTCTGTCACAACAACTCGATCACAACAACAGGCCGGGTATTGACAATCACAAACAACACAATTGATGCAAAAAAAAAAAGTGGCCTCAGAGGACCTTTTCATTGATAAAAGTATTTTGTACATTGGGGGGCAGTATTAGTGGCTTCCCCTGCAAAAAAAAAAAACAACAACAAAAGAAAACAAAGAGGGTCTTCAGGTCCCCTGACCCTCCAGAGCTTTGATTTCCTCTTCCATGGCAGCCATCCTGGCCACCAGTTCTCTGACAGTGAGCTCCAGAGCATGAAAGTCCACCTCCCTCATGACAGAGTCCGTCTGCAGAAGAGCACTTTGCTTTTCCACCACCTGCAGACGATCTTCCAGATTACCGAGGGAGAGGCCTGTCCAGGAGCTAGGCATATGATGGTCGGCGTATGCTTCCGGCAGACTCCTTTTTGGTTGGGGTTGAGATTCCTCCTCAACCGCCTTCTGCTTACCCTTCCTGGTCGGGCCTGGTGGAGGACCTGTATCCCCGGACGAGGATGAATCAGAGCTTATGGATAGAGCGATTAGCCCTTTAGGTGGGGTGGCCCCTTTCATGGCATGCAGACTGGAAGCCATGGACCGGGTATAGCTGCGCGACCCGGAGGCAGCCGCAACAAGAGCTGCAACGGGACCGTCACCGCCGTCCTCACCAACATGTCCCCCGATCAAATCAGAAAACCTGAGGCCGACCTCGACTGCTCGGTTGATCGCCTCCATATCAGCCACAGAGGAAGCGATGTCATGGAAACCGACAAAGGACGTCTTGCACAGTTCAGGGTCAAATGCTGCAGGGGGGTACATAGAGGGGTCCACCAACCAGTTGCCAGAGACAACGACCCAAGGGTATTGAGGCCAGTTCTTGTTGGGGAAGTCCAGACCCCAGACGAGATGCTTTCCTTCCGCTCCGGCGTGTAGGTAAGGATCCCCGCGGTCGATACTCAAGAGATAGCACCTGGCGACGTCCACAGAGCGGAGGAATATCGATTTACATGATTTTAGGGGAGTTTTCTAAGTGGTTTAGGAAACTGCCATATCTCCTTTCGCAGACTTGTAGTTAATTTAGGAAACTGTTGGACAGCTCAGGACCGAGCTGTACTTCCTGGAGAGTTGCTGCACTGCATTCCCGGGCTGTGCAACCATCCCGAGCGGTGTCGTCCGTTAATCTCAGGGGTGGACCCCAAGCTCCCATTCTGGATGGTCTGGGTCATTTTGCTGATGTGGCAGCCTAGCCTTCACAGAATATTTTTGGACGTACCAGCTGCCCCCCATTTTTGAAGTTGATGTGATGTTCCATCAGATGAAGTTTGAAAATTAAGACTGCACCCGAGAGACCGTTCGGTAGTAGATTGGGATTCTACTAGGGATGGGATTGGCTGGAGTGATCAGTCGGGATACAGACCGAGCGGTGACCATGTGACCCCGAGTTCTTCCTATGCCACGTGTCCAATGATCACTAGCCTGGTCAGGATCCAATGGTGCCAGCCTAGGAGTAACCAAACCATTTACATGGCAACTGAACCATCCCATCGAACATTTAATGCCCACGTTTTTCGAGGTGATGCCTCACGTGGCTGAAGCGACAGTTCCGGCGGGAAAATATATGAGCCGTTTGATCAATTTTGATCTGAGCCGTCCAAGGTTTCTATATAAGGAGCACCTGTTCATTCCATATATGCCTACTGTTTGAAGATTGAATTTACCGAGCGGTCTCTGAGAGCGAAGTATTTCCGAGCTCGTTTCCTCTTCTTCTTCACAACCTAGACTTCTCCCATGGCCTCTCACATCGACCTGACCTCCAACGAAGGAATAATCGCCTTCAGGAGGGACTGCGAGATCCCGGATGACGTCGGGATCCGTCCCTATGCCGAGGGAGAGGAGATGGCTTTACCCTCGATCATTATTAGCAGTTACTTGTTGCTGATAGTGGGGCTACGCTTTCCTTTCTCTGCCTCCTTCTGTGATCTCTTACAGGGATTATGCTTTCCATTGAACAAGTGCCGTCCAAATCTCGCCCATCTTTTTTGGGGCATATCGGCACTGAACGAGCGGCTCGGGATATTCCTCCGCTCTGTGGACCTCGCCAGGTGCTATCTCTTGAGTACAAGAACTTGGAAGGTATTCCCAATGGACGGCACCGCTCGGGATGGTTGCACAGCCCGGGAATGTGGTGCGGCAACTCTCCAGGAGGTATGGCTCGGTCCCGAGCTGTTCAGCAGTTTCCTAAATCAACTACAAGTCTACGAAAGGAGATATGGCAGTTTCCTAAACCACTTAGGAAACTCCCCTAAAATCATATAAATCTATTATGATTAGATTAGGCTTCCTAATCTTATCAACTTACCATGTAGGGGTGGACTCTTGCATCTATAAAAGAGCCCACCTACCCTGTCAATAGGGATCCTCGATTATTATTCTCTAGCTTAAAAGCCTAAACAGAGAACTCACCTTCAAACGCATATACCCGGCCGGTATTACTGGTAGTGCCGCCCCTAATTGTTGGCTCACCAGGCCCGCTAGTGATCTGTTAGTGAGAGCGCACATACGCAACCGTGGACGTAGGTCACCTTTTTAACGGGACCGAACCACTCGCAAATTGTTCTTGTTATATCTTCTCTTAAAACCTTTCTTACCAGTTTTAGGCATCATCACCCAGAGTTAGAGACCTTAGGAAAATTTTCAATGGAACAAGAAAACCTGGGATAAAACCAGGAAGTCTCAGCCAAGCTATCCTCTACCCCAGTAATATCAACAACGAGGATCACAACATCAGGCACAGCTAATAGCCCTGCTAAGTAACAACAAAGGATGTTTTAATTGTGGAAAGCCAGGGCATATTGCCAAGTTTTGCACAGCTTCCAAGGTTAACCACCAGATGGGTGCTAACTGTCGCAACTGCAATAAGCCAGGGCACTTAAGTAGGAATTGTCGTGTACCACAAGGAGGATACTATGGGGCACCAGTTCAAGGAATTCAAGGACCCCCAGATCAAAGTAGGATGAATGCTATCATCCCAGCAGAAGTAGGCTTTAATGCTGATGAGCATCAACATTTGGAAGGTATGCTTATACTCTTTTATAGTCCAGTTAAAGCTTTATTCGATACTAGAGGTGCACATTCATTTATTGCTGTTAAGATTATACGTCAGTTGGGTTTAGAACCCCAGACACTTGAGCTAGCACTTAATGATGTGTCACCATTAGGAGTGACTGTTAAGTTGGGCAAAGTGTATAAAGATTGCCTATTGACCTTGGGAGATAGGAATCGTCCAATAGACTTGGTAGTTCTATCAATGTCAGAGTTCGACATTATCTTAGGGGTGGACTAGTTGGCTAAGTATGATGCCAATTTGGATTGCCCTACTAGGATAATTGTATTTCTGATACCAGGATGACCAACAATCAGATTTAAGTGTCAGTCAACGAGAGATATGTTCTTGACAAGTGGTTTAACTACGATTGATAGTAATAGTACGAAACTCATGATGGATCAAATTCTTCCTATACAAGACTTTCAGGATGTATTTTAGGATATTAAAGGACTTCCACTGAAATGAGAAATAGACTTCTGTATGGAACTAGTACCTGGTACGTTGCCAATATCTAAAACTCCATAGAGGTGGCACCAACTTAGATGTTGGAACTAAAGAAGCAAGTTCAGGAACTTGAAGATTTGGGATTTGTGCATCTGAATACATCACCCTTGGGAGCACCAGTTCTATTCATAAAGAAAAAGGAATGGACACTTCGACTCTGTATGGATTACAGGGAGTTGAGCAAGGTTACGATCAAGAATAGATACCCATTTCCTTAGATAGATGACCTATTCGACCAGTTACAAGGATCAAGGATCTTTTCCAAGATCAATTTACGTTTGGGATATCATCAACTTTTAGTTCGACCAGAGTATGTATCGAAGACTGCGTTCTGGATGAGATATGGGCATTATGAGTTCCTAGTTATGCCTTTTGGATTGACGAATTTGCCAGCAGTATTCATGGACTTAATGAATAGAGTATTCAGACCATATCTGGATAAATTCAATATACTGTTCATCGATGACATCCTAATCTACTCAAAGATGAAGGAGGATCACAAGGAGCACTTATAGATTGCCTTACAGACACTTCAAGATAGCAAGTTGTATGCAAAGTTTAGTAAGTGCAAATTTTGGCTACAAGAGGTCAAATTCTTGGGATATATTATATCTCAAGATGTTATTTCAGTGGACTCATCTAAGATTTATGTAGTCTTAAGCTGGAACAGACCAACCAATGCTACAGAGGTTAGGAGTTTTCTTGGTTTAGCAGGATATTATCGAAGATTTGTCGAAGGATTTTCCAAGATTACAGGACCTTTGACGAATTTGATGAGAAAGGAGGTAAAATACCAATGAACATACATGCATAAGCATGCATTTCAGGAGTTAAAGGAAAGGTTAACTTCTACACCAGTACTCGCAATACCTAAGAGTGGAAAAAGGTATGTGATCTACAGTGATGCATCGCACAAAGGATTGGGTTATGTATTGATGCAAGACGGGAACATTTACATACAGATTAAGACAATTGAAGGTACATGAGAAGAACTATCCTACGCATGATCTGGAATTGGCAGCAATAGTGCTTACATTGAAGATTTGGAGACACTATCTCTATGGAGAGAAGTTTGATTTGTTTTCCAATTATAAGAGCTTAAGGTATTTGTTCTCTCAGAAGGAGTTAAACATGCGACAACGAAGATGGATGGAGTTACTCAAGGATTATAACTTTCCATTATAATACCATATAGGTAAAGCAAATATCGTAGCAGATGCTTTGAGTCGTAGACCTCGATTAGTGATCACTGCATTAATAATTCGAGAATGGAAAGCATTGGAAGTTTTAGCTGAGTTCGAGCTTCAGCCAGTGGAACCAATGGAAGGACTACATTTTGGATGTCTTTTAGTACAACCAACTTTCATTTGCCGTATCATAGAAGCTCAATAGACAACGGAAGATCTGAAGTTATGGTTCGCCAAGTTGTCAGCCAAAGAACCAGAGGTTTGGAGTATTGGTACAAATGAAGCCTTACAATGTAAAGGTAGACTCTGTGTACCTGATATTGAAAATCTCCAAAAAGAAATATTAGATGAAGCACATAAGTCACAGATGACTATTCATCTTAGAGGTACGAAGATGTATAAAGATTTAAAGAGGAATTTCTGGTGGGAAGGAATGAAGTGAGAAGTAGTTGAGTATGTATCTCAGTGTCTTACTTGTAAACAAGTGAAGGTAGAACATCAGAAATAACCCAAACTTCTACAACCGTTATCGATTCCCCAATAGAAATGGGAACACATCACCATGGATTTTGTGGTAGGATTGCCAAAGTCTCAGCAGAACCACGATGCTATTTGGGTAATCGTGGATCGACTGACAAAGACGTCACATTTTATCACCTACAATATGACGTATCCAGTGGAACAATAATACCCTGTATTTTTAGGTATATATATCCCTAGTACTTTTCCTAGCCTTTGGGTAAGTTTGCATCCCAATCGATTGGTATATGATGCCAATCGATTGCCACTTTTGAGAGTCCAATCAATTGACCTTATCCCAATCGATTGCTATTCCAATCGATTGGATGTTTTCCTAATCGATTTCCTTATTGCCCACCTAACCCCAATCAATTAGCACCTGATCCTAATCGATTGGCACTGCTCAAAACTTGGTTCCCAGGTTGCCACGTGTTTGGACGCGTGGCTCTCTTTCTCTCCTATATATATGAGTGTTCTATGTATGTGTGGGTGTTTGACAGTTAGAGGGAGATCTTGAGAGATATATATACTCTTATATAAATACACACACATATTATATATATACACATACACACTCTTGGGTTAGAGAGGAGAAGAAGAAGAGAAGAAGAAGAAGAAGAAGGAAGAGGAGAGGAGACCAGAGAGAAGAGACAGACAGAGAGAGAAGAAGGAGAGGAGAGAGAACTCACCATAGCTGCCGCCGCGGAGCTCGGGACGCCGTCACCGAAATGCCAGAGAGAAGTGAGTTTCATTAACTCACTCAAGGGTTGTTTTTGGGATGTAGGTATGTGGTTAATAATGTATATGCAAGAGGAAAGAACCCCCAACGTTTTTATATAAAAACCAGCAGTTTCTGATGAAGAAGACAGAGTCCAATCAATTGCCATTGGATCCAATCGATTGGATAGTTTCCCAATCGATTGATATAGTTTCCAATCGATTGGTATGTCAATCGATTGATATTTTGCCCAATCGATTGTCATTGTTTCCAATTGATTGCCATGGGTTCCAATCGATTGCTATCCCAAATCGATTGACATTTTGTCCAATCGATTGGATATGAGCAGAATGTTGTTTATATGTTGTTATATGTTATGAGCTAGTTGTGATATACTTGAGTTGTTATTAATGGGTAATTGTACCATGCATAATAGTGATATCTGTATATAATAATGGTCAGTACGAGGTATGTCAGAATTATAATTATATGATGTTGATGTACATATTATAAGATGAACTGTTTAATTACTATATGTTATTATTGATAAACTGAATAGTAAAACAGAACACAACGGCATGTTAATAATCAGTAATGAATAGATATGATGAATACAGAGCATGTGGTAATTCTTGTATCTAGAGTAATGCACTTCACGACATGTGGTCACCATGCATGGGATATTGGTATGAAGAGATAAAAGAATAAGATGAGAAATGTGATATTTGTATGAAGAGATGAGAAGAATATGATGAGAAATGAGAATTGTAATTTATGTGGAATATGAAATATGTGTACTTTAGATCTGTGGGATCAATGGCTGACGAGTCGAGTGGACGTGGGATGGTCAAAGTTCTTAGTTCGCCTCTCGCTGTTGAAGACATCCAGTGATGCATATGCACTGTTGAAGACGTCCAGTGTACCGTTGACGATTACGTTCGACTAGTGCTCTAATGTATTCTCAGCTGTGTAGACGACCAGTGAGGGTATACACCCTGTTGAAGATGTCCGATGTGCTGTTCTATAGTTTACAGATAGGTGGTACCGTGTAGACGATTGGTAACCCTATTAAGGGATTTTGGGACCTACTTCCTAGTCAGGTGATTCCGATTGGCATTATTGTATCGACGAATGGATACAGATTTGAGAATATGGTATCGACGAATGAATACAGATTTGTAATATGGTATTGATGTATGGATACAGAGATGGATAGAGGTATGAATGTGAGTACGGATATGATAAGATTAATGTTCAGTCATAGATTCAGCGTCCCAATGTAAAGGTAGATGAATGGGTGCTTACATGGGTTACATGCATGGATTTGGTGAATATGTGATGAGATATTTATACCATGATCTTTATTATTGTTTTCATTTAATATGTTTCCTGGTATCATTGAATTCATGTATAGTTTCATGAGACCTCTGCTATGTCCATGAGTGACGTCATTGTTAAGAGATTAACTGCATTTTAAGATGCTGAACAATAACGGTGAAGAGTGTTGTTTAGTGTACTCACTCAGCTTTATATTCAAAACTGATGGTGTTTGTGCCCTGGACATTCTAATGTCTAGAGGTTGGCAGGCCTTGAGGATGGAGACTGATGTTCCGTCGGACTTGGAGCTGAAGGCTTGAAGATGAAGGCATGCTACTTTGTAATAGTTAGTCTGTATATATGTTGTACTTCTGTTAATTATTGTTATAGGCTTCAGACTCTAAGCCAGCTGTTGTAATAGTTTTATTAGACTTTTATAATTGATACTTGGGCATATGTTGCTTCCAAACCTTTTATATTTCCGGTTTATCCTCATGCTATCGACAATGTGGTTATTCACCAGTCACGAACCTACGGGACCAAAGAGGAACTTGTTTTCTCTATTTTTGCTTCCCCGGGGTGTGATAGGATTTTTGGTATTAGAGCCTAGGTTTCAGTTGTTAACCGCTTGTCTTTTGTGATTAGAACCCGAGTTCTAAGTTAATGTTGATAGCATGAGGATTAGCCCAGATGATACGGAGCTGTTATCCTGTCACTCAAACGAGAAATTAGATGAATCCATCTGATAATGTTTCTTGGAAGGTAGTAATTACTGGAGCTGATAAGAAATCCTTAGAGCTGTTTGTAGTTGAGTTCACGAAGAACAAGGCATTGAGAGTTGGTTGTGGGTATAGGGATCATAAGTGTAGAGCGCCGTTAGATTTTAGACACTGCCAAATTCTTGAGCGATCTCGGAACAGTCAGCATGACCTAGAAGTAGAAAGAGGTTATGGATAAGATTATCCTGTAACCTTGAACCACATGTTAGTTGAGCGATATTCATAAGTCCGGAACTTGGGAATAGAAATAGAACGTTTAGATTTGACATTACGTGTAGAACCTATAGTTTCGTAACCTTTGTTTTGAGCATAGATACATTTGAATACCTGGTAGATAGACTGACCTCTATGGTTATATTCTTATATCCGTATTGCTTGGTGTAATCTTATTATATAGTGGTATTGTATATTTACCACATGTTCTTTCTTGAGCTGTAAGATAGAATGCATTTGACCAAATAGTTTTTCATTTGTAGGTAGCGACACTGAACACTACCAGCACTCGTTATGGTTAGAATGACTCGAGGGAACCCGGGCCAGCTGAATGGAGTAACTGAATTAGTACCTTCCGAGATAGATCCAACAGGAATGTTCAGAACTTTTATCCGTCGTATGGAACAAGTTATCAATTGTGCTGATCGTGTCATCAGCAATGAAGTACCAGTACGTCCAACGAGAGTCAAGCTGCTAAAGGAATTTCGTGCTCTTCAACCAAAGACCTTTATCGGATTAACGGGAGCATGGCAAGCTGAACAAAGGATTCGCCAGATAGAATTAATATTTGAGACACTTGAATGTACTGACACTAAGAAAAGTCATTTGGTCGTATTTCAACTGACGTTCTCAGCAGCAGATTGGTGGGATGCAGTAAAAGCTACGATAGGTGAAGAAGCTATAGGAAGAATGACTTGGGAATCATTCAAGACCCGATTTCTAGAAAAGTACTTCCCAGAATCTAAGAAGAACAAAAGGGAAATGGATTTCATACAATTAGTCCAAGGTAGTATGACAGTGCCAGAATATACAACTCAATTCAAGAGACTATCAGGATTTACACCGCATATGATCGATACCCCAAGAAGGAAGATCAAAAGATATCATCAGGGACTGGTTCCACGTATCCGTCATATGACTGTAGGACATTTAGATCAAATCTTTCAAAGCTCTGGTAGAAATGGAAACAAAATTCGAAGACGACACTCAGATTAGTGAAGGGCAATAATCTGATCTAACATTCCCAGAGTACGATCAGTTTATCCTAACAGATCAGAGAGGAAGGGACAGTCAGGTTGTGTTGGCAGCTAACCAAGTTCAACAAGGAAACACAGTGAGAAGTTATATGGGTAACTGCCAGAAGCATAAGAGATTGGGGAACAACAAGAAAAAAATTCAAACTAGTGGCGACTCCAACACAACACAGAGAACGAGATATCTGCTACAATTGTGGAGTACCAGGACACCATTCCCAAGAATGCAGAGCATCAAGGAAATATAATGGATGAGGGATATGATGTTTTAACTACGATAAAGTTGGTAATGTTCGTAAGTTTTGTCCAGAACTAGAGATGCAACACAATGTTCCGTCTTGACAAGTATCATGAGGGCAGACCCACTGAACAAGTAATGGATCTCGACTTAGACAAGGACGATAGACAGAAGGTACAACCCTCATCACCTACATTTTGTATTACCTTATGATCCCGATATGCAGGAAGTTTGACATTTGTTTGATTGATTGTAAGAGGATTAGACTACACCGTAATTTGTGGATGCTGATCGGGAGAGAATAAATCCTAATTATACGCCTTAATTCACATTTGTTAGTCGTTTTTATCCTGTTTTTGTGTAGTTTTACTTTATTTTCTATTTTCTATTAGGTTTTAGAAGAAAACAAGGAGATCAGGTTAAAATAGGTGAAAAAGCAGGAAGAAAGAAGCAGAAAAAGACACATCGCGCACGCGGTCCGCGGGCGCGAAAACCCAGAAATCGCTCGCGCGACCTCCCAAATGACGCGCTCGCGCGGCCCGCTCGCGCGATCCGTACAAAAAGCAAAGTTATGTATTTCAATATTTTGAAGAGCCCTGTGCAAACAAAACTACTTGAAGACGTCCAGATTGTAAATAACACCTGTTTTAATCCGTTTTGGGAGAGGAAAGCTTGGAAAAGCCCTTGAAAACTCTATATATATCTAGTTTTTATGATTTTTAAGGGTTACACACCTAGAGATCTATTCACATACATTCATTGAAGGCAAGAGGAAGGAGAAGAGCAAGCTTGAAGGTTTCTAATGGCTTCCATCAACTCAATCTTCATGCTTTCACCCATCATGAGCAACTAAACTCATAATCTAGGGTTTCAATGAAACCCTAGCTATGTAAAGTGGGATTCTATGCTTTTCTATTTCAAGATTTTTTGGTTTGGGATAGTGATTGTATGTTGGTGGATTTTATATAATCAGTTTTTAATGTTAATAATCAAGAGTATTTTGGATCTATTCTTGTCTTAGATTTTTCCTTATGCTTATTGAACTCAATAGTCCTTGATTTCTGTGATTGATAGGAGTATTTACATACAATGGTGCTTATGTGATTGTGATGTTTATATCTTTTATAATCCATGCTTAGGAAAGATGAGTTATGCTACACCCTAGTTATAGGTAGATAATTCATGTGAACCGTAGATGGATTATGTTTAGATTAAACTAACGATATCTTCTTGACGATACTATTGGGCTTGTAGCTACAATAGATCATAACTATCCAAACATAGAACTTAGAATAAGAAGTATAGATCCCCAATGCATAGTTAGTGGTGGATTTGTAATCCTAGATCTCATCTCCACATATTTAAATCAACTTTGAATTTTGTACACAAGTTTACTTAGATTTAATTCTAGATTTTATTTCTATAATTTCTTAGTTTAATTCATAGTTTAAAGTAGTAGTAATAATCAAATTCCAAATCAATCAAACTTCCGATTTTCTTATAAGTAAATAGATTATATTTTATTCATTAAAGGATTAAAAATTAACAATCTCTGTGCGTTCGACCTTTACTTTCCACACTACAAATCTTTTGAAAGTAAAGCATAAATAAGCATACTTTAATATCTTGATATTGACAACATCAATTTTTGGCGCCGTTGCCGGGGATTGAAATAATTTTTACCGTTAATTATTAGAATCGTAATTTACTTAGTTAGTAAATATTAGTTTCCTTTTTATTTTCTTTGTTTTTAGTTTTATTTTAGAGTCGCTAAAATTATTCTTGTTCTACAGATCTCATTCGTCAATTCTAGCAAGATCGAGTGGAGTAGCTGTGCACGTCAACGGAGCTTACGCGGACCTGATCAATAAAATAAATTGCAATCAATTTAAAATCACCAAGTAAATCCGTATTTAAATTTCGCATCGAATCACTATAAGTCAGGGCGCTGTGATGCAATACTTGCATTAGGGTAGGTGTGGAGTGAGCATTGCATTAGCTAGGAAACCAGGGGCGCTGGGCTTGATGCGGTCATTGCATTACAAGATAATTTCATGCATCACATTAGTCTTGTGTGCTTGCATGCTTGGTTATTAGCGTAGCTATTTTTGTTTTTTTTTATTGAGTCAGTCCTTAGTGTATGTTTGGTACTCGTTCAACTAAACCTAAATTAAATCCGCTTAATCTCGAACTTGAATGCACACTTAGAGGCCTTAGGTCATCAACCCAAGTGGCGAAAGCTCGGTTGATGTTAGACGACGAATCCACACCGGAACCGTCATCTTTGTTTGAATCAGAAATCCGAAGTACTCGTAATCGGTTAAGAAAAACTAAAACGATAAAAATCGAACCTATTCCAATGGTCGATTTTGGACATAATAGGAATAATGGAAACAATCAAAATAATGGGGATGACCTGAACATACCCCCACCACCTCCGTTAAAAGACTATTTTACTCCTACCGCCTACACACCACCGTCGTGTATTGCATTACCGGAAGTGACGGCAGCTCATTTTGAAATCAAATCATCAACTATTGCGCTCCTGCCGTCCTTTCACGGGCGTGTTAAGGAGGACCCTTATAATCATCTAGGCGAATTTCAGGGCATCTGTG
The DNA here is from genome assembly GCA_033977485.1 of Hydrangea macrophylla. Lineage (NCBI taxonomy): Eukaryota > Viridiplantae > Streptophyta > Magnoliopsida > Cornales > Hydrangeaceae > Hydrangea > Hydrangea macrophylla. The sequence goes on along the minus strand of CM066987.1, from coordinate 84,305,159 downwards.
CGACTTTAAAGATTCAGAATTTAACAGATGATGAATTAAAAATGCGATTGTTCCCATTTTCACTTAAAGATAAAGCGAAGTACTGGCTCCAATCGTTGGAGCCAAATTCAATCAGAACATGGGATGAGTTGCAAACTGCATTCCTACAAAAATTCTTCCCCATAACTAGGACGAATCAGATTAGAAAGTCAATAACTAATTTTACAATGCAAGATGGGGAGACACTTTACGATACTTGGGAACAGTTTAAAGAACTCTTACGTTCTTGCCCTCATCACCAGATACCCAAATGGCAGTTGGTGCAAGTCTTCTATGAAGGATTAATTCCCGCCGTCCGAAACACCGTCGATGCTATTTGTGTGGGGACGTTCCTCCACAAGAGTGCCGATGAAGCATGGAAGATATTTGAAACATTAAGTGAAAACTCTATGCATCAAGCGGTATCCGTACGACCTGAAAGACACCTTCTACCTAATCCAAAGGGAGAGGCAAAAGTTGAGTCTAATCATTCATATGAAATTCAAGAATTAAATAGAAAAATGAACCAACTTATGATGATGGGCCGCATGCAAGGCCCACCTCCTTCTGCTGAAGTATGCCAGTTATGCTCAGATTCGTCACATTCAACATTAGCATGTCCGTCCGCATCCCAGTTCCCGGAATTTGTAGAACAACATATAAATACGGTTCAACAGTTCCAACGACCCAATTATAACCCCACGGGGTATAAACCAAACACGACATGGGGACCTCACCCGAACCTTTCATGGAACTCTAATAGTGAGAAACCGTATTCGAAACCCGATACTACCAATTTTCGTAATGCGTATAAACCACAATCTAATCAGTATCAGTAGCCTCCGAATCAACAAAATCAATACCAACAGCCTCTCTTCCGTGCTAATCCTCCTAGGGATAAAACTTTCGAAGAAAGCGTGTTGGCATCATTAAAGACCTTAGAGGCTCAGTCACAATCGCAGTCTCAACTTGTGAATTCCGATACGCAATCTATAGCGAAGTTAGAGTCCCAAATGGGACAATTAGCTAATATATTGAATCGACGTAATGAGGGAAAATTACCAAGTTAGCCTGTGCAAAATCCTAAAGGGCAGTATGAGGTGAGTTCGGCGAGTGATCAAGTTAACGCTGTCTCAACAAGGACCACCGAACGTCCTGAGGAGGTCGTACCTCCTCTAGAGGCAGGAAAAGGTAAGGGTAAAGAAAAAGGTGAAAAGGAAGAGAATTCTATTCCAGTTTCAAAAGACGCTAATCCTTTGGTATCTAATAAAACATCTAAAGTAGCGAATCCTTCCGACTATGTGCCTAGGATGCCCTTCCCATCGAGCGGGGAAGCCCCGGCCCACTTCACTAGAAAAAGCACGAAATCGGAAGATATTCTTGAAATATTTAAAGAGGTAAAAATCAATATTCCACTACTAGATGCGATTAAACAGATACCCTCGTATGTTATGTTCTTAAAGGATCTATGCACTCAGAAGAGGAAGTCTAGAAACCATTTATCTAAGAAAGTGTTCCTAACGGAAAAGGTTAGCTCCCTGTTTAATACCAACACTCTAAAATATAAAGACCCGGGTACTCCAACCATCGCTTGTCACATTGGGGATAAATACATTCACAGGGCTCTTCTTAATTTAGGTGCGAGTGTGAATTTGATACCCTATTCAGTTTATGAACACTTGGGTTTAGGAGAACTGAAACCGACTGCGGCCACCTTACAATTAGCCGATAGGTCAATTAAAGTTCCACGGGGGGTAGTAGAGGATGTATTGGTCAAAGTTGATAGATGCTATTATCCGGTCGATTTTATCGTACTAGACACCGAACCCGTCCTAGATGCTAGTAAACAAGTTCTAGTTATCCTAGGACTCCCTTTTCTAGCTACGGCTAATTCGATTATTAACTGTAGGACTGCTGTGATGGATATAACTTTTGGTAACATGATCGTGCGTCTTAACATTTTCAATGCATCTAATCAACCATATAGAGATGATGAAGAGGCAGATTGCTATGCCATAGACTTAATAGACGAATTAGTCGAAGAGGCAGCGCCTTTTATGTTGACTAAGGAAGCGTTGGAAGCATGCTTATCACATTTTAATTTTAACGATTTCAACATTGACACAAATATTGAAGATGTAAATACTTTATTGGAATCAGTAAACACAACCAATGTACTTCCATGGAAACCTAAAATAGAAGCTCTACCGCCTCTTGCACATGAACCGGCCTTACCATCCATTCAGTGTTCTCCAACACTTGAACTTAAGCCATTGCCGGATTCTTTAAAATATGCATTCCTAGGCACTAACGCGACCCTTCCAGTTATAATCGCGTCTAATTTAACTGAAATTCAGGAAGTTCAGCTGATCGAGGTGCTAGGTAATAATAAAAAGGCAATTGGATGGACGGTCGCTGATCTAAAAGGAATTGACCCGTCAGTTTGCATGCATAGAATAAATTTAGAAGAAAATGCTAAACCATCTAGGGAAATGCAACGACGTCTCAACCCTAACATGAAAGAAGTGGTTATGAAGGAAGTTATAAAACTCTTAGATGCTGGTATTATATACCCGATCTCCGATAGTAATTGGGTCAGCCCAACTCAGGTTGTCCCAAAGAAATCAGGTATCACGGTTGTACCCAACAAAAAAGGAGTCCTTATACCCACTCGTCAAACTACTGGTTGGCGGGTTTGCATTGACTACAGAAAACTTAATTCAATGACACGTAAGGACCACTTCCCTCTTCCATTTATTGATCAAATCCTCGAACGTCTGTCCGGTCAGAGTTATTATTGTTTCTTAGACGGATATTCTGGTTACAACCAGGTGCCCGTTTATCCTGATGATCAAGAAAAGATGACATTCACATGTCCTTTTGGAACCTTTGCCTACCGTCGAATGCCGTTTGGTTTGTGCAATGCACCGGCAACCTTTCAACGGTGTATGATGGCAATATTTTCGGACATGGTGGAGAAATTTCTCAAAGTATTTATGGACGATTTCTTTGTTTTCGGATCCACATTTGATGAATGCCTTCGAAATCTTACGAAAGTCCTCGCCCGGTGCGAGGAAGCAAATTTAGTATTAAGTTGGGAAAAGAGCCATTTCATGGTTCAAGAGGGAATAGTCTTGGGTCACGTTGTTTCCAATAGAGGTATAGAGGTTGATAAAGCAAAAATTGAATTAATAGACAAACTTCCACCGCCATCATCTATTCGTCAGATCCGTTCCTTCCTAGGTCACGCCGGTTTTTATAGACGATTTATCAAAGACTTTAGTAAAATTTCACGCCCCTTGTGCAACCTGCTTGCCAAGGATGTTCCTTTTGTCTTTGACAAAGACTGTCTGAAGGCTTTTGAAACGTTGCGCACCTTACTATCCACGGCTCTGGTAATCCAATCACTTGATTGGTCATTACCGTTTGAATTGATGTGTGATGCTTCCGATTATGCTGTTGGAGCGGTATTAGGATAAAAAGTTAATAAAATCCCTCACGTAATTTATTATGCGAGTAAAACACTAAATGACGCGCAATTGAACTACACAACAACTGAAAAAGAATTACTTGCGGTTGTGTTTGCCCTCGACAAATTCCGTTCTTATTTATTGGGTTCAAAAGTCATCGTTTATACTGATCATGCGGCATTGCGTCATTTATTGAATAAGAAAGAAACGAAACCTAGGTTAATCCGATGGATTTTACTCCTTCAAGAGTTTAATTATGAAATACGGGATAAAAAGGGTTCTGAAAACGTTGTAGCTGACCACTTGTCACGAATTCTTGTCGAATCTAACGATATTACACCGCTAAAGGATTCGTTTCCAGACGAACAATTATTTGCGTTATCTGTCGTAAATCGTCTATGGTTCAGCGACATTGTTAATTTCTTAGCTACGGGATATATCCCGCATACGTGGTCTCGTTTAAACAAAGATCGGTTCTTTTCTCAAATTTAACATTACTACTGGGACGACCCACTGTTATTTAAACACTGTTCTGATCAAATTATACGACATTGTGTTCTGGAAAGTGAATTCAAATTCATATTAAATTTTTGTCATTCTCTAGAATGCGGAGGTCACTTTAGAGGCCGCCGAACGGCCGCTAAAGTTCTCCAAAGTGGGTTATATTGGCCCACATTGTTTAAAGACGCACATGAATTCTGTCAGAACTGCATACGTTGTCAACAAACAGGGAACATGTCACATCGTGATGCGATGCCCATGACCCCAATTCTTATTATTGAAATATTTGATGTGTGGGGCATCGACTTTATGGGTCCGTTCCCCTCGTCTTGTGGTTTCGAATATATTTTAGTCGCGGTCGACTATGTTTCTAAGTGGGTGGAGGCAGTGGCGACGAGAACCAACGACCATAAAGTTGTGGTCCAATTTATAAAAGAGAACATATTTTGTCGGTTCGGTATGCCACGGGCAATTATAAGCGATGGGGGAAAGCATTTCTGTAATCGTTACTTTGAAGCCCTCGTCCGAAAATATTCTGTCACTCATAAAGTAGGAACCGCATACCATCCGCAAACCCAGGGCCAAGTTGAAGTGTCTAATAGAGAGGTTAAAAGTATATTAGAAAAAACGGTACGTCCAAACCGTAAAGATTGGTCACAACGACTGACCGATGCGCTTTGGGCATATCGTACTGCTTTTAAAACTCCTATTAGAATGTCTCCTTACAGAATAGTATTTGGAAAAGCATGCCACCTACCGGTGAAACTTGAACATCGATCCTATTGGGCCGTAAAAATGCTTAACCAAGATATAAAAGCAGTAGGATGTCATCGTAAACTTCAATTGCAAGAACTTGAAGAATTGAGAAAGGAAGCGTATGAAAATTCGAGAATCTACAAAGAACGATCTAAATCTTTCCACGATAAAATGATTGTAAGAAAGAATTTCGAAGTTGGACAACGCGTATGGTTATTTAATTCGAAATTAAGATTGTTTCCGGGTAAGCTACGGTCCCGATGGGACGGTCCGTTTATAGTAACGCAAGTGTTCCCGCATGGGGCAATTAAAATTCAAGATACGAATGGTGGAACCCCGTTTAAAGTAAACGGCCAACGGCTTAAGCCATATCGAACCGAGGAAACAGAAGAAAGAGAAATCGAATCTATAGATCTGGTAGACCCGGTCTATCTCGACTGAGCACATGCATCGGTCGAGCTAGCGACGTAAAACTTAGCGCTTCTTGGGAGGCAACCCAAGTTTTAGTTAGAATTTTCATCAATTTTGTGCACTAGTGAGTAGTTTTTGGCCAATGTCTGAGCTGTTACGAACCCAAAAGTTGAAAATTTTAAATTATAGAACATTGATACAAGGAAACAACAAAGAAAAATGAGAAACCTACATCTCGCGCGCGCGGCCCGCTCGCGCGACACATCGCTCGCGCGGTCCGCTCGCGCGAGAGTGCCCCTTAGAAAAATTTCTTTTAGCTTCTTCAATGAAGCCTCAGCTTCTGTTCGCACCTATAATCGCGCCCGCGAGAATCCTCGCTAGAGCGGTCCGCTGGAGCGACGTTGGGACTTAGAATTTTTTTCTAAATAAACAAAAATGGAGCCTCAGCTTTTCCTCGCGGAGGGATCCGCGCGCGCGACCCTCGCTCCCGCGGTCCGCTCGCGGGAGGTTGCCCTTCCCATAAATACAGGGCTGAGCCCTAATTTCTCAGAACACTCACTCTCTCTCTCTTCGTCTTCCTCTCTCCCTCTCGGCGATTCTCTCTATTTCCCTTCCTCTCCTCCGTGAACCACCACCACTCACTACCACCACATCACCAGAGCACCACCACCTTGAGTCAGCGACGCCGACGCCGCCGCCGCCGCAGCACCGCCACTGACCCACACGAAACCGAAGCCAAAACTCCTCCCATCGTTACTTTTCCACCACAGGTATATAGATATATACTCATATACATATATATACGCATACAGATACGATATATACTTATATCTATATTTATATACATATAGATCACAATTCCACACCCGCGCACAGATACATACAGATATACATGTTAGGTTTTAGGTATTTGGGGATTTTTGTATCTCTGCATATCTCTGTATATCTATATATATATACAAATATGTTCATACACGGGTACTCAAGTGTAAACACACAGTAAATTTCCAAGAACTCTCATCCCTGATTTCCACAACACTGATGAATTTTTTTTAGGGTTTTTAAATTGGGGCTTCATATATCTGAATGTAGGAATTTCTATTTAAATTGAAAATTAAATGACAACGTAATGTAAGGTATAGATATTCATTAATGCAATACGCACACACCACTAGTGATGCTAATCATATTTCTTCTAAAACCTCCAGCTAATCCAGTGCAATTGTGGCTTAATTTTTTGGTTTCAGGTTTTTAGTTTTTTGATATCCATATAGTTACCTTGACCCTCATATCTCAGTTGTACCCTATCCTCATATTATGGACCACCCGATTTCTCCTCCTACTTCACCTGATAGGTCTCCGAGTCAGTCGAGTTATTATTCTAATTTCAGCTCGTCTTCTGATACTCCTATACTTAGTCCTAGGCTAGCCAAACCTGACGGTCCGGTCGGTCGTCCCGGCTGGTGTCATCGTCATCCTCGTATGCCCATTCTTAGCTATTCTGATTCTTCCGATGAGGATGACCTGTTTGGTGATGACCCTACTATTATTGATGGCCCTTACGACGCTCCCCCTACGTCTTCCGAGTCTTCTTCATCTGAATCGGCCGATTCCTCGACCGATGAGGACGATGAGGGTGTTGTCTCCGAATTAGCGGCTATTTCTTTATCTGACCCTGTTGAGTCTATTGTGCCTACACCCGAGGTTACCTATCCATATAGGAACCTACCTGATTATGTGCCGGACGTTGTTCGACAGCGTCCGGGTCACCCTGACTGGTCCCCTGAGGACATTGCTTCGATATTTGCGCCTTATTCCGGCCCTGAGGATGATAGGGTGGATTTGGGTCCGAGTGTCATTGAGGGGATTGAGGAGGGTGAGCGTCTGGATTTACATGCTGATTTTGATGAGGTGGACCCACCGTTCGACCCTGCGGAGCACCCGGAGTGGGAGCTTGTGGACTGGTACGTTTGATCTGGAGTACAGCCTCCGTCAGACATTTTTTGTGGAGTGGACGTCCTGGTGATCTTCTATGAGGACTACATCTATGTCATTGTCATGTTCCCCTCTGCATAGGGACATGCAGTGATTTGGTTTGGGGGGAGTGTATGGATATTTCATTTTAGTGTTTTGTTTTGTTTTATTCGTATATTTTCTTGTTCTTGTTTTCGTACTTCAGAATATTTTTGTTAGTTTTCTTTTATTCGTTATTTCATTCATTTGTTAGTTCTTTTAATTCATTGTAAAATAGAAAAATAAAAAAAACAAAACAAAAATAGAAGTATAATAATAATAGAAAAACAAAAGTTTTATTGAAATTAAATTTCGTTGAAACTTTGAGAATTAAGAGAGTGTATAATCAAATGTCTACCGAATCTATGAAAGTATGTCTTAAGATTGTATATCCTTAGAATCATTGTTTTATATCTTATACTTGCATATCTTGTTGCACGACACGTAGTCATATGGATACATATTAACAATTGAACTATAATGTACGTTGAATTTTTAAATAGTAAAATTGTGGAGACTAAACCCGGTGAGCTGTTAAGCCTATCATTCTTTTTGAGGGTTTGTAAAGTATATTATCGAATCTCTTTGACATATCGCACTATTTCGTTGATTGGTCTCATTATTTTTTCATTTTGATTGAAAGTCGAGTGAGTATTAGAATTACCATGTTTAGAAAAATTAAAAGTAGAGAAATTCTATTTCCTCTTATAGCATAACATTGAAAAATCATGTGATTCTAGAAAATGACGCTAGGCCGTCTGTTTTATTAAACCTTTTTCGACCTTTGGCCTACCCAATATAAATATTTTTCCCTTGTTAACCCATTTGAGCCGTTTTTAAATAAGCCATTTCTTTGTTCACCTATTATCCTACCCACTCCGATATGGAGTTTGCCATTAATAAATATTACCTACCCTATGTCCAAAAGTAATTAGAGAATAGTTTTCATAAAGAAATTGGGCTAGTAAACGACTAGAAAAAATATGATGTATTGAGTAGTAAAAGAAAAGAAGTAAAAAAAATATATATATATAAAAAAAAAAGAAAAAAATAGTTATTGAAAAAAACAAAGAGATGAATCTCTTGAAAGAGATAAAGAAAAGAAAAAAAAAGAGTGATATAACTAGTCGTTGTAGTAAAGCCCTTGCGTTACACATTAAGGCTGTTCCTAGGTACTTACGGACTTTTTGAATCCCTTTTACCTTTCTTTTCTAAGCCTTAACCCTTGACCAACATTACAACCCGTATAAAATCCTAGTTGATTCTATGGAAACATGATTTGGATATGTGACCGATAAGGAAAAGGAAGTATAAACATGGTAGTAATAATATTTACTTGACGATCGATATCTATTCATGAGACTATGTTATTTCTGTCGTGTCATACGTTGTTCGGAGTCATACACGAGTTTATTTGTTTTGCACAATAATTCTTTCTCGCATTTGGGTACATATGAGTGCTTACACCTGTTTCAAAGTGACTTTATTTTAGAGTGTAATTAACAACGTGAGATTTGTAGTCAAAGCATCACTAAATAGTCATCTGATTTATATTTCACGTTCATAGTTGCCGTGTATCCACTTGACTACTATTTCACACACATGCGAGTCTTCGATATATTTTATTGATTCTGGTGATATATGTTTTCGGATTATTTTTCATAATGTAGGAGGGCATACGATTGTTTTACTCTTGATAATTTTAAAGTTTCATTTGAGGTTGATTTTATCGAAAAAGGATGTACCATTGAAATATTTAAAATTTTGAATAAAATCTTTACAAGTTAAAAAAAAATAAAGATGGTTGTGGGTGACTTGTTGATGAGAACCCTCACGAGACTTCACTCGTCCGACTAGGGACACCTAGAGGTTTAAAAGGCTTGTTGCACAGGCTAAGTGCAATCGTTATTCATACGAAAATGGAGTAGGAATTTTATTATTAGTAGTTTTATTTTATTCTTTTTACTCGAGGACTAGCAAAATGTAGGTTTGGGGGTGTGATCGGGAGAGAACAAATCCTAATTATACGCCTTAATTCACATTTGTTAGTCGTTTTTATCCTGTTTTTGTGTAGTTTTACTTTATTTTCTATTTTCTATCAGGTTTTAGAAGAAAACAAGGAGATCAGGTTAAAATAGGTGAAAAAGCAGGAAGAAAGAAGCAGAAAAAGACACATCGCGCGCGCGGTCCGCGGGCGCGAAAACCCAGAAATCGCTCGCGCGATCCGCGCGCGCGACCTCCCAAATGACGCGCTCGCGCGATCCGTACAAAAAGCAAAGTTACATATTTCAATATTCTGAAGAGCCCTGTGCAAACGAAACTGCTTGAAGACGTTCAGATTGTAAATAACACCTGTTTTAATCCGTTTCGGGAGAGGAAAGCTTGGAAAAGCCCTTGAAAACTCTATATATATATCTAGTTTTTATGATTTTTAAGGGTTACACACCTAGAGATCTATTCACATACATTCATTGAAGGCAAGAGGAAGGAGAAGAGCAAGCTTGAAGGTTTCTAATGGCTTCCATCAACTCAATCTTCATGCTTTCACCCATCATGAGCAACTAAACTCATAATCTAGGGTTTCAATGAAACCCTAGCTATGTAAAGGGGGATTCTATGCTTTTCTATTTTAAGATTTTATGGTTTGGGATAGTGATTGTATGTTGGTGGATTTTATATAATCAGTTTTTAATGTTAATAATCAAGAGTATTTTGGATCTATTCTTGTCTTAGATTTTTCCTTATGCTTATTGAACTCAATAGTCCTTGATTTCTGTGATTGATAGGAGTATTTACATACAATGGTGCTTATGTGATTGTGATGTTTATATCTTTTATAATCCATGCTTAGGAAAGATGAGTTATGCTACACCCTAGTTATAGGTAGATAATTCATGTGAACCGTAGATGGATTATGTTTAGATTAAACTAACGATATCTTCTTGACGATACTATTGGGCTTGTAGCTACAATAGGTCATAACTATCCAAACATAGAACTTAGAATAAGAAGTATAGATCCCCAATGCATAGTTAGTGGTGGATTTGTAATCCTAGATCCCATCTCCACATATTTAAATCAACTTTGAATTTCGTACACAAGTTTACTTAGATTTAATTCTAGATTTTATTTCTATAATTTCTTAGTTTAATTCATAGTTTAAAGTAGTAGTAATAATCAAATTCCAAATCAATCAAACTTCCAATTTTCTTATAACTAAATAGATTATATTTTATTAATTAAAGGATTAAAAATTAACAATCTCTGTGGGTTCGACCTTTACTTTCCACACTACAAATCTTTTGAAAGTAAAGCATAAATAAGCATACTTTAATATCTTGATATTGACAACATCAGATACCTGAACAATTCCTTTGACACTGATCAACAATAGTTATCCAAGTATAGATATAACATCAATTGCATCCTATATGACATCTTTTGCATCCCCATAAGACATCAATTGCATCCCTATCTGACATCATTAGCCTCCATACACAAAAGACTACGCCAACCGTTGGTAAGTTGGATAAAGACTAGAGATGAGGAATCTCAATTTCCTTGAGACGCAGACTTGACAAGAAACGACAAACTAGAATATTTCAAGTCTACAAGAGAGGATACTAGTGATGCAGAGACAATGCCAGAATTACACGTACCACAGAAGATTGATTTTTAACACCGAGTTCATGTTGCTTTTATCCTTTTGAATGTTATGTAGTAGATCGACTCACAAAATCAGTATACAACATTGTCTAACTTGTTTAATTAGTACGTGAAAGCAGAATGAGTATTTAACGGGTGGTACGACCTCGAAAAGATGATTATATCAATAGTATATGGGAATTGGAGACACATGAGGAAGTTTAAGTCACAAACTATGATGCTAGATTCATAATCCTTTTAAGTCAACATAATAAAGAATGTTGGTGACAACACTGGAGTAATAAAGATGTCACAGAACGTTGTGTACAAGAAGAGATCGACTAAGGATGCTGACAATCATAACCAGGAGCCCAGAGATGGGAGACAGCAAACTGTTGATACAGTAGAGACATCGTTAGCACAATTCGAAGCATCATTGAAGACAGGAGTCAACGAAAATGCTTTCTTACAACTTAGATGAGATTAGAACACTTGATCAATAAAACCCTCACACCATAGAGTTTGACTTGAGGGAGGAACCTCATGTGTTTGGAGACTAGATGTTTTAGATTTGTAAGATGATTAGATTGTGATACCTAGAAATTTTTCGAAGTTCGACATATGAATTTCATATCTCTTAATCCTGAGGATTGGTAGTTGTCACCCTAGTATTCGTAGATCAGTGATATATTTATATCGCATGCCTAGAACTTTAACCCCTTGGCCGCTAATGGATATCTTTTTGGTAATAGGGACCGCAGCTTCAGATTTTGAGGATGAAATCTTTTAATGAGTGGAGGATGATGTAATACCCTGTATTTTTAGGTATATATATCCCTAGTACTTTTCCTAGCCTTTTGGTAAGTTTGCATCCCAATCGATTGGTATATAATCCCAATCGATTGGTATATAATGCCAATCGAATGCTACTTTTGAGAGTTCAATCGATTGACCTTATCCCAATTGATTGCTATTCCAATCGATTGGATGTTTTTCCAATCGATTGCCTTGTTGCCAACCCAACCCCAATCTATTGGCACCTAATCCCAATCGATTGGCACTATTTAGAACTTGGTTCCCAGGTTGCCATGAGTTTGGACGCTTGGCTCTCTTTCTCTCCTATATATATGAGTGTTCTATGTGTGTGTGTGGGTGTTTGACAGTTAGAGGGAGAGCTTGAGAGATATATATACTCTCATATATATACACACACATATATTATATATATTTACACACACACACACTCTCGGGTTAGAGAGTAGAAGAAGAAGAGAAGAGAAGAAGAAGAAGAAGGAAGGGGAGAGGAGACCAGAGAGAAGAGACAGACAGAGAGAGAAGAAGGAGAGGAGAGAGAAATCACCATAGCCGCCACTGCCGTGGAACTCGGGACGCCATCACCAGAATGCCAAAGAGAAGTGAGTTTCATTAACCCACTCAAGGGTTGTCTTTGGGATGTTTGTATGTGTTTAATAACGTATATGAAAGAGGAAAGAACTCCCAATGTTTTTATACAAAAACCAGCAGTTTCTGATGAAGAAGACAGATTCCAATCAATAGGATAGTTTCCCAATCGATTGACATAGTTTTCAATCGATTGGCATGTCAATCGATTGATATTTTGCCCAATCGATTGTCATTGTTTCCAATCGATTGCCATATGTTCTAATCGATTGCTATCCCAAATCGATTGACATTTTGTCCAATCAATTGTATAAGAGCAGAATGTTGTTTATATGTTATGCTAGTTGTGATATACCTGAGTTGTTATTAATGGGTAGTTGTACCATGTATAATAGTGATATCTGGATATAATAATGGTCAGTACGTGGTATGTCAGAAATTGTATAATGTTGATGTTCATATTATAAGATGAACTGTTTAATTGCTATATATTATTATTGATAAACTGAATAGTAAAATGGAACACAACGGCATGTTAATAATCAGTAATGAATAGATATGATGGATACAGAGCATGTTGTAATTCTTGTATCTAGAGTATTGCACTTCACGACATGTGGTCACCATGCATGGGATATTGGTATGAAGAGATAAGAGAATACGATGAGAAATGAGATATTTGTATGAAGAGATGAGAAGAATAAGATGAGAAATGAGAACTATAATTTATATGGAATATGAAATATGTGTGCTTTGGATCCGTGGGATCAACGGCTGACGAGTCGGGTGGACGTGGGATGGTTAGAGTTCCTAGTGCACCTCTCGCTGTTGAAGATGTCTAGTGATGCATATGCACTGTTGAAGACGTCCAATGTACCATTGACGATTACGTCCGGCTAGTGCTCTAATGTGTTCTCAGCTGTGTAGATGACCAGTGAGGGTATATACATCGTTGAAGGCATCCGATGTGCCGTTCTATCATTTATAGATAGGTGGTACCGTGTAGACGACAGGTAACCCTATCAAGGGATTTTGGGACCTACTGCCTAGTCGGGTGATTCCGATTGGCAGTATTGTATCGACGTATGGATACGGATTTGAGATTATGGTATCGACAAATGAATACAGATTTGTAATATGGTATTGATGTATGGATACAGAGATGGATAGAGGTATGAATGTGAGTACGGATATGATAAGATTAATGTTCAGTCATGGATTCAGCGTCCCAACATAAAGGTAGATGCATGGGTGCTTACATGGGTTACATGCATGGATTTGGTGAATACGTGATGAGATATTTATACCATGATCCTTATTATTGTTTTCATTTAATATGTTTCCTGCTATCATTAAATTCATGTATATTTTCATGAGACCTCTGCTATGTCCGTGAGTGACGTCATTGTTAAGAGATTAACCGCATTTTAAGATGCTGAACAATAACGGTGAGGAGTGTTGTTTAGTGTACTTTGTGCCCTGGACATTCCAATGTCTAAAGCTTGGCAGGTCTTGAGGACGGAGACTGATGTTTCGCTGGACTTGGAGCTGAAGGCTTGAAGACGAAGGCATGCTACTTTGTAATAGTTAGTTTGTATATCTGTTGTACTTCTGTTAATTATTGTTATAGGCTTCAGACTCTAAGTCAGCTGTTGTAATAGTTTTAGTAGACTTTTATAATTGGTACTTGGGCATATGGTGCTTCCAAACCTTTTATATTTCCACTGTAGCCTCTGATTATGTTAATATGATATGTTTTATGAATAGCATCCTCCCTGGTGTTGTATTTGTTGGTTGGTATAGATGACAATACGGTTATTCATCAGTTACGAAACTACGGGACCAAAAAGGAACTTTTTTTCTCTATTTTTGCTTCTCTGGGGCGTGATAGGAACATTTGAGCCAGATGTATCTACAGCACGTAGTACGGTTACACTTAGTACCTTTGTCAATCATGTTAGATCCAGATTTATGCTTATTGCAGAGTTTTGGAAGAGTCTCCAAACAGCGATGGGAACAACACAGAACATGAGTTCAGCTTTTCATCCGCAGACTGATGGACAAACAGAATATGTTAATCAAGTGATGGAGGACATGCTACGCGATTGCGTTATTGATTTTGAGAATTCTTGGGAGACATACCTACCGTTGATCGAGTTTGCCTACAATAATAGCTACCGAACGAGTATAGGAACGGCGCCGTTTGAAGCTTTGTACGAAAGACCTTGCCGATTCCCATTATATTGGGCCGAAGTCGAAGATACTCAACTTCTTGGGCCAGAAATGGTATGAGAAACTAGCGAGAAGATTTAGATTATACGTGAGAAGATGAGGATAGCTCAGATGCGACACAAAAGTTATGCTGATAAGTGACGCAAAGGCTTGGAGTTTGTATTTGGAGACGATATGCTGCTTAAAGTTTCACCTGTTCGAGGCATCGTCAGATTTAGTCAGAAGAGAGGCAAGCTATTGCTGCAATTTATCGGACTGTTCGAGATTTTTGAATGTGTTGGGAAGGTTGCTTATCAACTTGCATTGCCGCCGAAGATGTCTGGAGTGTACAACGCATTCCATATCAGTATGTTGAGGAAATGTGCTCTTAACCCAGTGCACGAGATCAACTTTGAAGATATTGAAGTCAATGACAACGTTACGTTCAATGAAGGACAGGTTCGCATTTTAGATCGTGTAATCAAGAAGCTCAGGAATAAGGAAATCCCGTTAGTCAAGATCCAAAGGAAGCATCACGATAAAGGTGAAGCTTCGTGGGAGCTAGAATCGGAGATACGTGAAAAGCTTCCATTTTTGTTTTAACTCTGTATGGCTCTGATGTCGAGGACGAAATCCTTAATGAGTGGAGGATGATGTAATACCCTGTATTTTTAATAATTATTTAATACAAAGAGATTCTATATACATCCTTTAACCCCACTTGAAATTTCACTTTCTATCGATTGAAGCCCTTTTGAGCGATCGAGCATTTCAAAGTTCAAGCGATCGAACCTTGTTTAATTGATCGAAACCCTACCGACATAAATTCATTACGTTGTCCCCACTTTAATTGATCAAACTCTTTTCAATCGATCAAACCTGACCGATCTACTTTTGAGCGATCGAACTACTTTCGATTGATCGAACTTGTTATCATCAGAATTCCAGTTTCTGCGCAAATATTGCCACCTATACCCCTCCCCTCTATATATACATTAATTTCATGTGTGTGTGTGTGAGGTTTAGAACACTTGAGAGTTTGAGAGAGAGAGAGTTGATGCTTGTTATATATACATCCACATCTATATACACACGCACACATATATCGATTTATATATATAGAGAGAGAAGCATAGGAGAAGAAGAAAAGGAGACAGAGAGAAAGAGAAGGCAGAGAGAGACAGAGGAGCAGAGAGACAGAGAGAAGAAGAGCCACCATTAAAGCTTCGGTGTTCAAGCTTTACCAAACGTGCCCTTACCGACGTTAAGTGAGTTCTAAACTCACTTGGTCTCATTTATATAATGGTTTTACAACTTTTTGGTATATTTAGATGTAGTAAACATGTCCGTAAGACGTTTATATTTCTGTTTTACGAATCTGCTGGAGAAGATGATCCTCGAGCAATTGAACTGAGTTCAATCTATTGAAGGTTCAATCGATCGAAGCAACTTCGATCACTCGAACATTACTTTTCCTCAATCGATCGAAATGGTTTCAATCAATCGAGATTTACAGCACATGGTTTAGTTCTTTTGTTTATTATATTAGAGGTTCGGATGTTCGATTCTCGATTCGAATTTCTATTATACGACTTTGGGGTTTATCGGGGGAGAGTGTGACAACACAAATAAGTATGGTTAAGAATAATGGATTAACGTAATGATGTTAGATACTATGCGGTTCATGTATGAGTTTGGTATCTGCTCATTTCAATCAGAGTAGTAAGGCCACATGGGAAGTTATGTATTGGTTTTAGTACTGAGCTTAAGTAGGTTTGATAAGTTTTGGAAATGGTACGTGGGTGGATGCCTGGTCATGATATGCTTTTACTGAAGGAAAAATAGGTTTAAAATCAATTTTAAACGTGCAGCAGAAAAGTTAAGTTACAAAACTTATTTGGTATGCCCGGATCTACTACCCGTCATCTCGATAGATGTGTTCAAGAGAGGGGACAAGAATTATACCTTAGTGTCTTGAACCCAATTCTGAAATCTCTGACTTCCAGCACCCTCCACTAGATGGTCTTCACTCCTATGACTCCTATGGACACTTGCCGGAAGGACAAGGGTTGGTGGGAACCCTTATAGATAGGATAGAGGAGGTTTTGGAAGACTAAAATAGTTTCTGCAGCTTCTAGTTTGTAAAAATGATGAACTCTTTTTTCTGGACGCAGCTGCCCTATTTATAGATTCCCAAAACCAATCTAATGTTCGAGCGATGAAAGTGGCTTCGATCGATCGAAGCTTCGATCGATTGAAACACCTTTGATCAATTGACCCGCCAAGACTTCAATCGATCGAGACAACTTCGATCGATCGAACCCGCCTTAACAAGATCCTCATGTGCCTTTCTAAGCATCCCAGTGGAGCTAAGAGTGGGACCTCCTAGGTTCTTTATTGCTGGCTCCGATCAGTTGTTAATTACCATAACCAAACTCTTTGGTTAGCAAACTAACAAAATGATTAGTTAACGTTTACTCCACTATAAAACGATAACTTAACTCCAACGCAAAAGAACATATCCGAAGTGATAACTAGACTTGTATGGTGTACTAATGCCCCTCTACCATCATCATTCATAATCATATTCAGGTAGTCGGATAACTGTTACTGTCAACCCAAATCATGATTACTTCTTGTATTCCTTGAGTCTCATTCACCTCTGATGATTACCAAACATGTTGACAACTAGTTATCAACAAGACTGCAGTTCTCAGTAATCAACTTGGTGACATTCTCAAGGGAATGCTTACTCTAAATCAGAGGGTAGATTCTATCTCGACAGTATATGTTCACAACCCTATGAACATGACATACCCAAGATACCCAGGTGTTGATCTTTTATAGACCTCACTGATTGGTAAGTCAAAGCAGCCATATCCACAGTCTGTGTTCATAATCATCTCAAGATTAAGAACACGTACCTTATACAAGTTATGAGTTCCTATTGACTGTTTGACAGTCTTGAGTGTCAATAGGAAAGCTTAGGTCCATCAATGTACTATAAGCACTAGCATATTAACTAAGAGTTACAATCTAGTAATTGAGATTGATCACTCCATCCAATGGTAGTTAATCATGCTATAGTGTAAACCTGATGAGATATCCAGTCTCATCATTCACTGTGACAAATTCTAAGTATCAATGGATAGTAATTCGTATCTCACTTGTATGTTTCTCATATACACACGAATTACCTACTATGATGCTTAAGGATTAACAATCATTTCATGAAAGAAACATACACAATGAAATGTAAAGCTGATATCCATATATTAAAATGTTAATGTCTCATATATAAAGTAATGGTTTGAGGGCACAAACCCAACAAACTCTCACTTGCACTCACAACCATACAGGATTATATATGAGACCTAGACTATCTAGATGATGATCAAAGACCTTCTGTGGCAAGGCCTTTGTGAACGGATCAACAAGATTGTCAGCAGTGGTAATCTTGGTGACAGTCACATCTCCACGTTGATCAATATCTCGGATAAGATGATATTTCTGCTCTAAGTGCTTTTCCTTCCCATGGTTCCTTGGCTCCTTGGACTGAGACACTGCCCCACTATTATCAGAATAAAGCATAATTGGTGATAGCAACGCTGGTACCATCTCGAGCTCCATAAGGAACTTCTTGAACCAAACAGCTTCCTTTGTGGCTTCACAAGCAGCTACATACTCAGCTTCTGTAGTTGAGTCTGCAATGCATTTCTGCTTAATGCTCCTCCAACTAATAGTACCACCTCCCAAGGTAAAGAAATGTCCGGATGTCAATTTTCTCAAATCTTCATCTGACATAAAGTTCGAGTCAGTGTATCCCACTAGAATTAACTCACTACTGCCGTACATAAGCATGTAATCTTTAGTCCTTCTCAAGTACTTAAGAATGTGCTTAACGGCTGTCTAGTGTTCTGGACCTGGATTTGATTGATATCTACTAACCATGCCAACAACAAAGCATATATCTGGTCTAGTGCATAACATCGTATACATGAGACGTCCCACTGTCGAAGTATAGGGAACTCCTGCCATGCGATTCCTCTCCTCTGGTGTCTTTGGATACTGGTCTATAGAGAACGCTAAACCATGCCTGAAAGGTAACAAACCTTTCTTTAAATTATACATTGAAAACCTAGTTAGCACCTTATCGATAAAACCAGCTTGATATAATCACATTATCTTTTGCTTGTAATCCCGAAAGAGCTTTATTCCAATAATATAGCTCGGCTCTCCTAGATCCTTCATAATGAAAGTACTAGCTAGCCAAACCTTAATCATTGACAATGCCACTACATCATTCCTAATGAGTAGAATGTCGTCAACGTAGAGCATTAGAAAAGCCACCACTTTTCCTTCACACTTCTTGTATACACAAGGTTCATCCAGATTCTGTATGAAACCAAACGATTTGACCGCTTGGTCAAAATGAATGTTCCAACTCCTGGATGCCTGCTTAAGCCCATAAATGGACTTTTGCAGCTTGCATACCAAGTTACCTTTTCGACCAGCTATGAACCCTTCTGGTTGTTATGTCCTCCTCAAGATTGCCATTCAAGAATGCAGTCTTGACGTCCATCTGCCAGATCTCATAATCTACACATGCAGCAATGGATAAGAGTATTCTGATGGACTTGAGCATGGCTTCCGGCGAGAAGGTTTCCTCAAAGTCAATATCCTCCCTATGTGTATAACCTTTCACTACAAGCCTGGCCTTAAAGGTCTCAACCTTTTCATCAGATCCTCTTTTCCACTTGTAGATCCACTTACCACCAATGGGTTTAATATTGGCTAGAAGTTCTACAAGATCCAGGACCTGATTGGAATCTATAGATTCCAATTCAGCCTTCATAACTTTAACGTAATGGGCTGAGTTAACATCACCCATTGCCTCTTCATACATGGCAGAATCAGATTTAGATTATATGGAGACAGTTTCAAAAACTTCTCCTAAGAACATGTATCTATGAGGCTAGCTAATAATCCTCCCACTACAACGATGTACCATCTCAAAAATGGGTAAAGAAGTGGTATTTTCTTGATTTACATCATCATCAACTATGGGTGGGACTGAGGGCTCTCCTTCTATTTCTCTAAGATTTATCCTTCCCTTAGGTTTATGGTTTATGATATAATCATCCTCCAAGAAAACAACATTTGTACTAACAGACACTTTCTGTTCTCTTGGATCATAAAAATACCATCCATAAGTACCCTTTGGATACCCTATGAAGTAACATACTTTCGATCTAGAGTCTAACTTGCTCATATTTCCTTTCAGTACATGTGTCGAACACCCCTATATTCGGAGATGTTGCAAATAAGGCTTGCGCCCCATCCACATCTCCCGTGGTTTCTTGAGAATAGATTTGCTTGGTACTAGATTTAGTGTGTATGTAGCAGTTTCCAAAGAATAACCCTAAAGGAATAAAGATAACTCCGAATAACTCATCATCGACCTAGTCATGTCTAAAAGTGTGCGGTTTCTTCTCTTCGCTACACCATGCTGCTGAGACGTGCTAGGTGCAGTTGACTGTGACAGAATCCCATTCTGTACGAGGTGATCAATAAACTCATTAGAGAGGTACTTGCCACCTCGATTATATTGAATGGCCTTGATATGTGTTCCTAATTACTTCTCCACTTCAGCCCTAAACTCTTTGAACTTTTCAAAAGCTTCAAACTTGTGCTGCATTAGGTATACATACCTATACATAGAGTGGTCATCGGTAAATGTTATGAAATACTTATAACCACCCCTTGCTCTAATTTTTATTGGTCCACACACATCAGTATGAACTAATTCCAACAATGCATTGGTCCTATTGCCCTTTGTGGGAAATGGCCTTTTGGTCATCTTACCCTCTAAATAAGACTCGCAGACTTCCATTGGTTCGAGAACCAAATTGCCTAAGACCCCTTCTTTGACTAGTCATCCAATCCTATTTAGATTGATATGGCCAAGCCTCATATGCCAAAGCTTTGTTGGATTAGTGGAAGGTTCCTTTCTTTTAGATGGTACAGTTACCACTGAGTTATTAAGTTCCACACAATAGTCTTTAGAAATATTGGGAGTAATTACATACAAACCATTTGATTTAACACCAGAACATATAAAAGAACTATTTCTTTTAATAACAACTTCAGTTCTAAAATGAAAAAAATAACCATTATTCGATAAATTAAACTAAAATTAAATTACGTCTCATTGAAGGGATGTAAAGTATATCTAATAAAATCAAAACTTTATTGTTTAGAAATTCTAAAACTATAACTCCTATAGCAACTATAGATACGGTTGTGCTAGAACCTAGAGTAAGTACAATCTCCCCATCACTGCACCTCCTGGTTGATCTGAACCCCTGTAATGAATTACAAATATGGTTAGTCGCACCAGAATCAATGCACCAAGTGCTTGAAGTATCCGTTATAAAACTTACTTCAATCACATGTGATTCAATCATACCTTGAACTCTTGTAGCGAAGAATTCTGGACAGTTCCTCTTCTAGTGGTCCTTCTCACCGCATTGGAAATACTTTTCTTTGCCTTGGCCACTGACCTTCCCTTTACCCTTACCTTTTCCCCTGGATTTTGCAATCTTAGGGACTGGTCCAATACTTGGACCACCAGTGCCGGCCTTCTTCTTCCCTTTCTTTCCTTTCGGTGTAGATCAAGAGGAAGAAGAACTTTTCTCAACGTTCAAAACGTTAACCCTAGGTTTGATCATCCCTTCCGCTGCCAATAAAGAACTCATTAATTCGCTCATTGAAAAACCATTTTATTCATATTATAATTCAGTTTAAATTGAGCGAATGATGACGACATCATATTGAGGATCATATTAACTTTGGTCTGTGCATCGATGTTGGCTCCTAAGGTCTCCAATTCATTTAAATAACCAATCATTTTTAAAACATGTTCTTTGACTGGAGTCCCTTCCGACATCTTTGCACTCATTATCTTCTGCATAGCTACCTGTTTGGTAGGCCTGCCATACTCTCCAAACATTTTTTTTAGGGATTTGATGATCTCACTGGAAAAATTGTTCGACTAGAATTAGTGTTGCAATGCACCAACCATTAAGGACAGAATGTAGCAACGAGTCATTCCATTCGACTTCTTCCATTTATCGAACTCGTGTCTGGTAACTGCAGAAGCATTTACCGCGGGTTCTTCGGGGCATGGGGTGGTGAGGACATATATGTGATCCTCCGCAATTAAAACAATGTCAAGGTTTTGTTTCTATTCAGTGCAGCTATTTCCAGTTAACTTGTTTTGAGTGAGTATGGTGGCAAGTGGACTAAATGTAGATCCAGACATTATGATTTACCGAAAAATCAAAAAGATAAAATAAATATGGATATCAGAATTTGAAAGTTTGAAATAAAAGAATCCTTAAAACTCTTATTTTAAATCAAAGTCGCTGGAATATCAAAATAAAAGAGTAAAGCCTCTGTGTGGTGGTCAACACTTGATCTTTTGATTTATCATGACTTGTCCGCTATGCAACTCTTGCAAAACAAGTTATGACTCCCGAACCCTTTTGATCTCTATGTTTCTGAATAATTCCCCATGTGGGATCCCTTAGCCATAGCTTAGCTAGTGTATACCATTAACTAGGATCCAATCACAACCGCCTCAAGTAGCGCCTTCGTGTGATGGTCACCCTCTAACACGTCTGATTGATCCTATCCATAGAGAGTTCACATCTAGTAGCCAATGAGTAGTGTACCCTCTGTATAGAATGATCATCCCTGGCGAGGTGACACACAATGCACTACTCATCTTATAGTGAACCATTAATGGAAGATCGTGGGTGTTATAAATAAGACCCTCTCCCACTAGTTTTGGTACATAAGGATTTTGCCTTTTGAAAAATTGTTTCCACACATTACCCATAAACATCCAATGTTTATTAATGCGTTGAAAACGGTTTTTGAATTTTATTTTAGAAAACTTGTTTTACGTGCATGCAAGTAGTAATAATATAATTAAATGCCAATCATAAACCAAGCATATAAAACAAAAAACTAAAATGAATTAAAAACATTTTAGTAGGACCTCCTAGGTTCTTTATTGCTGGCTCCGATCAGTTGTTAATTACCATAACCAAACTCTTTGGTTAGCAAACTAACGAACCGATCAGTTAACGTTTACTCCACTATAAAATGATAATTGAACTCCAACGCAAAAGAACATATCCAAAGCGATAATTGGACTTGTTTGGTGTACTAATGTCCCTCTACCATCAGCATTCGTAATCATATTCAGGTAGTCGGATAATTGTCACTGTCAACTCGAATCATGATTACTTATTGTATTCCTTGAGTCCCATTTACCTCTCATGATTACCAAACATGTTGATAACTACTTATCAACAAGACTGCAGTTCTCAGTAATCAACTTGGTGACATTCTCAAGGGAATGCTTACTCTAAATCAGAGGGTAGATTCTATCTCGACAGTATATGTTCACAACCCTATGAACATGACATACCCAAGATACCCAGGTGTTGATCTTTTATAGACCTCACTGATTGGTAAGTCAAAGCAGCCATATCCACAGTCTGTGTTCATATTCGTCTCAAGATTGAGAACACATACCTTATACAAGTTATGAGTTCCTATTGACTGTTTGACAGTCTTGAGTGTCAATAGGAAAGCTTAGGTCCATCAATGCACTATAAGCACTAGCATATTTACTAAGAGTTACAATCTAGTGATTGAGATTAATCACTCCATCCAATGGTAGTTAATCATGCTACAGTATAAACCTGATAAGATATCCAGTCTCATCATTCACTCTGACAGATTCTAAGTATCAAAGGATAGTAATTCATATCTCACTTGTATACATTCTCATACACACACGAATTACCTACTTATTATGCTTAAGGATTAATAATCATCTCATGAAAGAAACATACACAATGAAATGTAAAGCTGATATCCATATATTAAAATGTCAATGTCTCGTACATAAAGTAATGGTTTGATGGCACAAACCCAACATTTACATGCGGTGGATGGTTTATATCCTTAACGAGCAGTGGGCAGAACCATGTAATCCTCAGATAGCCAATTGATCCGGTGGATGGTTTATATCCTTAACGAGCAGTGGATAGGACCATGTAATCCTTAGATAGCCAGTTGTTCAATTTTATATCCTTAACGAGCGGTGGATGGTTTATATCCTTAACGAGCGGTGGATGGGGATCACTAGTATACATCGATGAGTCGTGACAATAGATTTGATATGCTGTTGTTTAAAGCGTTGTATCCCTGACAAGCTGTGGATGGTTTATATCCTTAACGAGCGGGGGAGGGACTGACGTGGTGTCCATGATTGCGGTGGAGGGTATATCCTTAATGAGCAATGGACAGAATGATGATGTGTCTAGATATGTGAAACGATTGAGTCTGTTCTTTCTAAGCAGAGTATGTTGATTATCAGTCTTAGGATAAAAAAGACGATGAGAGTTGAGTTATGACGTTAGAATACAGAGAATATATTATTTAGTAGAACTACATCTTATGACTTCAATAACTGGTTTTATGCTATAGCGTTGATACCGTGTGAGTTTTTATTCACTTAGCTCTCAGTAAGATGACGGTCGCTATTGCCTGGACATTCCCGGTCCAGATTACCCTGTCCCTTTTAATGCAAATCATGGAGCTTATGACGATAGCTAATACCCAGAAGGGGATTATGCAAAGGGTAGCCCCACTGATGCCGGTTACGCCGGAGAGGACTATTACGTTGATGACTACCCATGAGCCAGCTGAATATCTGAAGATAGTTATATCTAGTTTAAATTTCCATTATTTCTGTTGAACTTGTTTAGTTTAACAGGTACTTGGGCGTATGCTGTCTCCAGATCTATTGTGATCCTAAGGACCACTCTGATGTTTGTAATAGTGACACTATTTTTATATTCATTTGTTTCCATTACTGTTCCTGTTTATCTTGTGAACTAGTACTGTGTGGTGTGGATAATTAGTGACTTTCACCCATCATTCCCTATGGAACCAAAAAGAAAATTTATTTTTCTCTAATTTTGCTGCTCCGGGGCGTGACATAAGATGACCCTCCAATCTATGGAATGGCATCTTCTTCTTCTCTCCCTTGTCTCTCTAATCCCTACCCCTCTTATATTGTATCCTCATCTCTCTCTCTGTAAAAGTGGTTCACAAGTAAGTAATAAATTTCTATTTCTGTATTTAAAGTCTGTTTTGGTCCTGTTTATAACTGGTATTAGGCCCCAGTGCATTAGCCAATGAGAGGAGGGTGAGCAATTTTGGGATGAGCAAAACTGCATTAGCCAAAAAGAGGAGGGTGACCAATGCAACCGGCTTGAGCCCCCAATTTTTTAGGGCCCCTACCCCCCCCCCCCCCCCCCCCCCCCTCCCCCCCCCCCCCCAAAAAAAAATCTCAAGATTAAAATACCTCAACCCAATTGATAAAAAAAAAAAAAATTTGTGCCAAATTACTTTCTTTTACATAATTTACAACTCCATAGTGTCGGTCTCGAAGAAATACATGAAAAGCAAAATTACTCAAAAATGCTAAAACACGAGTGAGTTATGATGGCTTAAAGTTGACTTAATATTATTTGTCAAAACAAATAATATCATCTGTTTTTAGAGATAAGTTAAAAAAGAACAAAAAAAAAGAGATTCCAAATTACTTTCTTTTGTACAATTTCCAACTCCATTGCATAGATTTCAAAGAAATACATGAAATTAAAAAAAAATAAAAAAAAAACTCAAAAAGGCTAAAAACGAGTGAGTTATGATGGTTTAAAGGTGACATATAATATTAATACTATTTGTCAAAACAGATAATATCATCTATTTTGACAGATAAAATCAAGAAATGAGATTCCAAATTACTTTATTTTGAATAATTTTCAACTTCATTGCATAGATCTCGAAGAAATACATGGAAAAAAATCATTCAAAAGGCTAAAAAATGAGTGAGTTATGGTGATTTAAAGTCGACAGATAATATTGTCTTAGCCATTTTTATGTTCCAGCAAGGGGCTTTTCACCAAATTCAAAGAGTCGCGAGGGACTTTATAAAAATGACCAAAATATATGAGTTTTTTTTGTTGTAATACTTAATTTTAAGGGGTCTATGATCAAATATCCCCTTAAAATTTTCAACACTCAATTTTTTAGTTTTTGATTTTTTAGTTTTATCAAACCGGAACATTTTCACGATAAGTAATGATAGGTGCACAACAAATTGCACAGCGAATTGCACAGCGAATTGCACAAACATGTAGTATAGGGTTGGACCTTGTGCTGAAAAGCCTGTACACACAAAAAGGTGTGTGCAGGCTTTTCAACACAAGGTTCAACCATATGCTGCATGTTTGTGCAATTTGTTGTGCAATTCGTTGTGTGCCTATCATTACTCTTTCATGATACACCATGTATTGTTCCAAGATGTGACATTGATTCACGTATATATGAAACTCATCTACGTGGCACAAATATGGTAGTTAGGTAAACAGATATACATTAAAAATTGTATTACAAAACTTTAGAATTTTTCACTCCACGCATTTTAGAAAAATAATGCTATACTTTCCAAATTTGAATTCTAAATTTTGCTTCCCAAATTCTTATCAGTTGTACATGTCACAACATGCAGTAATCTATTAACTCATTTGAAACCAAATTTGAGATCCAAATTTAAGAAGCATGGAATTAACATTACATATAAGAACTACGGGTCAAACATAGTCGACCTATTTGTGAGTATGTGTGTGTTCCTAATGATATAGCTCATGGTCCAAATGTCACACAGAGGGTGAGCCTTTATTCGATCTTAGGGAACACAAGCTTACATGCAGGGGATTTGGGGACAGTGCCCTTGGCATGCATTTTTTGGTTTTTCGTAGAAATACAACATTTTTTTTATTTTTAGAATTTTAACATTTGTGCAGTTGTTTCGTGGGTGTAGACACCCCATTTTGTCGGCTATCAGATTTAGGAGACCCATAGCTTGGTGGTTCACAATGATCGAAAAGGAATCAAAAAGAACTTCTGGAAGTTAGTTTTATCTCTCAAAATACTCAAAAAGTGGTACAAATGACCAAAATGCCCTTGAAAGCCCAAATACTCTCAAATTTGGACCAAAAGTTCTAGAAACATGCTATGTCATAATAAAAATAAGAAAATGAGTTTTAAAACAAAATCAGATGAAATCGTTAGCTCTCAGAGACCCCCGGAAGTCCCAGAAGTTCCCGGAAAGTCCCCGTTGACCGGGCTTGACCAAAATCATCCGAACTCTCCCGAAAGTTCCAAGATCATCCTAGATCATGTGAAAAGTGCTAAAATGAGTTTCAAAATAAAATCAGACAAAAATGTCTGCTCCTGGGAGCTCCCAGAGGTTCCCAGAACTTTATGGAGATCCTAAATTTGACCGATTTGACCTGAAAGTTGACTTTGAAACTGGAGCACCGTATCATTTTTCAAACATTTTTCATGGATACTAGAGGTCAATAGCTTTCAAACGGTATATCGCACATAATCTTTGGATTTCGAATGAATTTATTATGAATTCCATAAGGTGAAAAAGGCGATCGAATCAGATTTAATCGCGAATACCGCAAAACTTTTTAAAGTGACCTATCTCTGAACTATTTTTTATGGAAAATAAACTCCATTACCTTTCCAACGGTATATCACAAGCCCAGTTTGGAGTTCATATGCATTTTCTGTGAATTTCGAATGAAATAGGGCCTTTTCGTGAATACCGGAACCTCTGGGGGTCTAAACAGAATAATCTAGGTGTCTGAGGAGCAGTGCCGCTATGACACTCTCCCCCAGAAGTCCATATTTTGCAATTTTGTTTTGTTGCTCCAAATTGAATAATTGAAAACCAAAATGACATAGTTTTATGTTCACAGATGTTTGGGACCAATGGCTCCCCCCCAAATTGGCCTATATAAACCCCCCTTGACTCCTCATTTTGGGGGTGGCAAATGCAAATTTAGAAAAGTTTTAGAGAGAAAGTTGTAGAGATAAGGTTAGAATAGAGAGAAAGAGAGCTTCCTCCTTTGATTGTCAACAAGAAAGTGAGTTCCAAACATTGTTTTTACTTCATTACTTCTCTTTACTTCACATTCAAAACACCCATTCACCATTTTTGTGAGTATTTAAGAGATAGGAAGCTAATTCCATGTCTAAAGTCACTATATATGAGTGAAATACCAAGCTACAAGTCCACTATCTCAATGATTATCAACTCTTGATTGTTATTTACTTGCTTGTTTATATATTGTTTATCACTCCTTATACCTCATTTCTTCTTGATTTTTCTTTGATTACTTTCTAGTTCATCATCATCTAAATGATGACATGGTGTTTGAGGTGAGTGAATCCTTATGGATAGTAGCTCTTGACCTCAAAAACATGTTTGATAGATGATGATTCTAACTTCAATACATTCTTATGTATTCTTGAATTTATTTCCAAAATAAAAACAATGCTCTCCAATAATCTTGGAAGTTCTTGAAGTGAGTTTGATGTTGATATTCCAAGTGGTTATAATCTCCTTTTAGTGTTGGAAATGTGTTCTCAAAACATCTATTTCAAAACCCCTCTAAAACCTCAACATTTAGATTCCAAGAAAATAAACCTTGTGTTTTTTAAAAATCTCAAAAACAGCGAGTCATCCAACTTTAAAATAACATTATGAGTTCAATGCTCAAAGGATGACTATGAAACCACTTGGGAAGTCTTCCTAACTCATTAGAGAACACCCATGATTTTTGGTTTGACTTGAAAACATTTGGAAGTGTCCTATTTTGACCCAAACATTCCTTCAGACATTCTGTTTTCTCTGTCACTGCAGCTTGGTTGACATTCAACTTATTTTTCTAAAAACTTTTACAAAAAGAGTGGTCCTAACTCATTTTTCCTTGAACTTCAGTGTCTTCGAGGAACTTTCTCTATAATATAGGTCTCCAAATGTTTTGTTTTCATTTTCTAAGATTTTTCTACATTTCAGTCGACAGTACGAACTCTGTTTCTGAACAACCGCTCTTGTTCATATGATTTCTCTTAATCTGTAATAGTTATTGTAGTTTGGCTTTTTGATATATGTTCTAGACACAATAAGGATGATCTCCATAAAAAAAATCATGAATTAAAAACATTTCTAGCCACACTTTTCCATTTTTACAAAAGCAGCTCACTGTTCTGTCCAGTATTCACAGCAAGCATGTTTTAACTTTGACTCTTTGGTTAGATGTTTACATGCATCCCAAATTAGCTCATCTCTTAAGCAGTAATTTATACTACATTTGTACACATCCTATAACAATATTCTCCATGCATTCATGCATATTTTAGACTTCTAAGTCACATTAGAAAATCCATGAACACAAAACACATTACAACCTTTGTACATTCTAGGATCATACATTGCATCCATGCAGGATTTGGGGTTTTTGTGACTCCTAATCTAAGAAGATTATAAGAAATGAACTTGATCACGCGTTTATGCTCTCCCCGATCTAATCTTCCTTTCTTATCCATCCCGGGGATTGAGACATCTTCTTTTCTCAAAGATTAACACGTATCATACTAGTTTACTAAGCATTTTTTTTTATTTCTTTGATTATTTATTTCAATAAAAATTCATGTCCCCCTTTAGATTATGAAAACTTGATTACTTGATATGTGATTAGACGATTGTCCTAGGTTTGTTTGTGTGATCTTTCACCTTTGAATTGTGTGATATTTAGCTTAGATCTTATGAATGATATCTTATCTTTTGATCTTCCATTTCAAGATTCTGATGAGATGTAACATACTATCATAGTATTAATTGTCAAACCAAACATAGTATAAGATGATTATTTAGATGCTAATTGAGGCTCGTCGAGAGACGGGGCGAGTTAAGGGTGTTTTAGTCGTGGCAATGGCTCCTTCCTCTCTCGTACCAAAACCCCGAACCAAGTTCTTTGGTTATGAAGAGCCGGTGCCCTTTATCCATTTGGGTGAGTCAAAATTAGGTTTCTTGGTTCTATAAAGACCAAGTGACGACTCTGTATCTGTTTTCAATAGACCTTCCTTTTCTTTCTTTTCTTCAAAACAAAAGGAAAACCAATTCCGTGTGTCCAAAATCTGGCGACTCAACTGGGGATTTTATTTTAAAAACAAAATAATATAGAGGTTTAACTCATAAGAAGTATCTTTAAAATCATCTTTTTACTATGTCTGGTTCACCGCATTGCACTCCTGCATTCCCCCCTCAAACTATGTCTGAAACGCAGCGCTGACATTGTTCAGGTCTTACTGTGCTAGGGCATAAGTCACCGTTGATATTGTACCTTCCAAGGTATATCAAAAAGAGTAAAAACTTTCGTACTGTCTCTCTGACGGTATATTGGAACTCTCGTCAATGGACCCTCTTTGACTAAACCCAACCTTTGCATATAGATTCCTGTAGAACCTTTCATAGGACTGTTCATTTACCTTTTCAAATAGGACAGTGTGATATAACTGTTGTATGCCATGATGGCATCACCTGCGCGGTGTAGACGCTTATGTGGCATGAGGCAGGACCTCTTTTTTATGATTCCTAAGGCAATCACTCATATGTAATCACATTGAGTTGACTTGCCCAGGCACCATGCAAGGATGTTTGCTCCATATTCACAAAGATATATACTGTAAACCTTGTTTGTTGGTCCTAAGACATACGAGTATAAAAACTTGCTAGATAGTATAATCACCATCACATAACCAGTTTCATCCAAAAACTCAGTTCAAATATCCCAGAAATACCCAGACATAACCAGATTTTCCCAGAAACTCTGTCCAGATATCCTAGAAATACCCAGATATAACCAATTTCTGTCCAAATCTCCCAGAGTTCCCAAAATGCACCAGTTTCTCCCAGAAACTCTGTCTAGATATCCCAAGAATAGCCAGATATAAATAATTTCTCCCACAAACTCTATTCAAATTGCCCAGATATGAGCAATTTCGCCCAGAAATTCCATCCAAATCTCCCAGAAATGCCTGTTTCTCCTAAAAACTCTCAGAAATTCTAGAAAATCCCCAGAATCTCCCAATAATCCTAGAAATTCTTCTTTCTCCCATGGTGATCATACTGGAAAATAAGGTTAGCACACTCTATATGGCTAGGACCTTACTTGCTTAATTGTTATCTATTAGACGTAGGAGCATCCTATAGATTAGGGCCTGTATTCGCGTGCTTGTCTCATTTGCATACACCATTCCTATCAATCTGCATGCACTGTCTCAGTTAGTCTACACATGAATCAGTCCACACTTTATAACATCACTATCATTGTCTATTTAAAGTCATCACTGTTAGAATCTGATACAGTCCTCTCAAATCTATGTCAGTATAGATTCCCAAAGTAAACGGCTGGGATCCTCGTCTTGGGTTAGAAATTCAGACAATCGTTTGGTCAAGATCAGCCC
Organism: Hydrangea macrophylla; assembly: GCA_033977485.1. Classification (NCBI taxonomy): domain Eukaryota; kingdom Viridiplantae; phylum Streptophyta; class Magnoliopsida; order Cornales; family Hydrangeaceae; genus Hydrangea; species Hydrangea macrophylla. The sequence continues at coordinate 84,274,257 of CM066987.1, read as the reverse complement.
GCCAAGTTATTTCAGCATGAATCAGGAAGAGTTAGAAAACAAGGTCACCGAGTTGGGAGTAACCATAAATCAGCAATTCGACAGCCTAGCCTAAGTTCTAAAATTCATGGAGGAATTGAACTAGCAGCGGCCACAGTACCCACCTGGGTTCCCACCACCACCACCAGGGTTTATGCCACCACCACCACCACCAGGGTTCATACCACCTCCTATCCCTGTACACGAGGATGGCAGAGAAGAAGAATGGTTTCAAGGGGTCCCGCTGCCTACGTATGAGAAGAAATTCCAAGAGAAAATGGACAAGGTTGATAAGGTAGAAAGCATACTGAGGAAAAGCAAAGGGATTAATGACTACATGCTAGATCTGGAAGGCCTTTTTGAGCTTGTTAAGCTGAAACTGTCAGAGAATTTCAAGATGCTTGCCATTGACCATTTCGATGGAATTGGGAATCCGAAAAGTCATGTGAAGCTATGTATGATCATTTTCCAATCGATCGGCTGCACCCATGAACACATCGCAATGTTATTCCTATAAACTCTTGCAAAGTCCGCACTATCATGGTTCCTAACCTTAGAAGCTTCCAAAACTCGATCGCGAGAAGAAATTGTTTAGGTATTTGTCGATCACTATTCCTATAACAAAGACCTTGATGTCACCATCAGGGATTTGGAAACTACCCGACAAAATAACAATGAATCATTTGCTACATTTCTGAGTAGGTGGATGAACAAAGTGGCCCAAATGACTCATCGGTTAATTGAAAAAGAACAGGTGAGAATGCTAATCCAGAATCTGCAACCACTCTACCATGAGAAATTGTTCTATCAGTCCATCTCCACCTTTGAAGAGCTATTTGAAGTGGGAACTCGGATCAAAGACGCCATCAGGGAAGGAAAGATTAAGAAAGAAGAGCCTCCAATCCAGTCAAAAAGACCCCATTACTCCTGGAACCCCTCAGATGTCAATGCCCTTAGCAGCCAACCCATACCATATCCCCTCAGGCCATACCAGTCCCCTAACCAAGCCAACACCTCCAATCGCCCATTCCAGAAAAAGCCTCCCCGTAACTTTGCAAAGCTAGAAATCCCCCTCTCCTTAGCCTTAGACCACCTCCTCAAGAAAGGCAATCTCCAATTACTCGAACCACGAAACACCCCACCACCACTAAGTTGTGACATGTCCAAGCACTGCGCCTACCACTATGCCCTTGGCCACAACAATAATGATTACATGCACCACTATCACGATATCCAAGACCTCATTGACCAGAATATCATCGAGCCACCACCAAAGCAGCCCTATGTTACCCAAAATCCCTTACTAACCACCAAAATATCAGCCTTATTGAGTCTGACCCTGTAGCCTTCAACCCTGTCACATATATCACCCCCTTAGGACGTCCCTTATCCCTCATTAACATCCTAGAGTTTAGGAAAATCCATCTGATTGAAGGGGTGGATAATGAATGGCAGTAGCATCTAGATGATGAACAAGATTTGTTCTTCCTAGAAGAACATGATCTAGGGGTAGTAGACCTCAAATGAAATGATCCTAACGATGAAAGTGATGCCTCTATCTAGAATGAGCTAGAGAAACCATTTGTGGGAATAGATTATGACTGGTTCAAAGAAGATGGGACTATAGAAGGACCTACTCCTGTCGAGATTGATCATCTGACTAGGTCAGGTCATCATTATCAGCCTCCACAGCCTGTCACTGAATCCGTCGAGAAAGGGCCAATCAAAGTCAAGGGAAAGGGAAAGATGGATGAGATCATCGAAGAGGACAATGAGCTGATAAAGCAGCTAACAAAAACCCCAGCACATCTCTCAATGTGGGACATCATGGTAACATCCAATAAGCATAGGCGAGCCGTGTTGAATGCCTTAGCTGGGATCGAGGTCCCCATCGACCTTGCACCGGAAGATATGGTGGCTTTTTTAGGCATGCTCACCCCTGATCCAAGCATTACATTTTTCGATGAAGACCGACTACCGAAAGGGTCTGCACACAATAAAGCTCTATATATCAGTGTTGGATGCAAAGGGCAATAAATGTCATTCTGCTTGGTTGATACATGTTTTGCTTTGAATGTTTGTACTCTGAGAACCGCCACCGCCTTGGGGTTGATATCCGGGACATCACTTCATCTGTGCAAATTGTGAGGGCTTATGAAAACACCAAGAGAACTATGATGGGGATTGTTTATCTCTAACTCCAAGTAGGATCTCTAGTTTGCACAAAATTTTTCCAAATCATGGATATCCCTGCTTCATTCAATTTGTTAATTGGGAGGCCCTGGTTGCATGTCAACAAAGTTGTATCATTTACTGTGCACCAAATGATTAAGTACATTCATGAGAAAAAGGTAAAAATCATCTTTGGCAATAGTTGGGGAAATGAAGCCTTTCCAAGCTACGCTCCCGTCTTTGAAATCCAAATACTGAAATTGTAAGAAGGGGAAATTGAAGGATTCTCCATGGAAGAAGTCCGTATAATTATGATGAAGACAAGTTCCCTGAGATCCACTCTGCAGTTGTCAATATCATTCGTAAAATGAACTATTTCCCTGGAATGGGTTTGGCCGATGTCAACAAGGAATCCATGAGTTCCCCCAGATTAAAGGACAACAAGGCACCTTTGGATTGGGATATGAGCCCATTGGAAAAGACATTGAGCTACAAAAGCCATGAAAGAAAAGAATGAGAAGTCTTCTACCATACTGCAAAACCCTAAACGGGCAGTTCATCAAAGAACGAGATGACTTCTCATATTTTGGATTTTCTGAGCCTTGGATCCATCAGACCACCAGAAATAGGTATCCTGGAATTGAGATCTTCGTTGATTGCGAGAGGCTCCCTTATGAGGATCCATTCTATCCGAAAGAAGTTGTCAAAACCCTAGGGGAAGATTGGTTAAAGTATCTGGATACCAAAGCTATTGAGAAAATATGGGAAAAATTTGCTGAATAAAAGGAAGGAAAGAGGGCCAAGAGCCAAGATGATCAAACCATGCCAACTGAGGAGGGTCTGAGCAACCAAGTTGTAGAGTCATCTGTCTGTGCCTCCCTATTCCCCCGAAGTTTGTATTTCCAATTATCAAGTTTGTACCAATGTCGGCCGCTGTGGGCCCACCATTGTCTGATGTAATCACTCCGCCTATTATGAATGAAATGAAAGATGATTCTGCTTACTCCTCTCTGTCAAACACTTGTGAATGCACAGATCCCTCTGAGGATCTCCCAATTGAACTTAAACAACTAATTGAAAAATCATATGCTTATGAAATAATTAAAGATACTTTATCGATTAATCTAGGTGAAAATGATAATCCACAAATTGTACAAATTGGCTCAATGCTTTATAAAGAAGAAAAAGAAAAATTGACTCTTTTGCTAAAAGAATTCAAAGATGTTTTTGCTTGGTCTTATGACGATATACCTGGGGCCGATCCCGACATAGTCCAACATCATATTCCCCTTCTCCCCAATTCTAAACCCATTAAGTAGAAACTTAAGCGCATGAGGCCAGAATGGGCACTCAAGGTCAAAGAAGAGGTAGAGAAATAGTTCAAGGTAGGATTCATCATTGTCACAGAGTATCCAAAATGGTTTTCAACATCATGCCGGTCCCCAAGAAGGATGAAAAAGTTCGTGTGTGTGTTGACTTCTGCGATCTAAATAAAGCCAGTCCAAAGGATGATTTCCCATTTCCCCACATCGACATTCTAGTAGATAACACTACAGGTCATGAGCTATTGTCATGTATGGATAGTTTCTCAGGGTACAACCAGATTTTAATGGCACCGAAAGATCGGGAAAAGATGACGTTCACCACACTATGGGGGACTTACTATTATAGGGTAATGCCTTTCAGGCTCAAGAACACCGGGGTAACTTACCAAAGGGTCGCTACCATCCTGCTACATAATATGATTTGCAAAGAAGTTGAGGTGTACGTGGATGACATGATCGTGAAATCCAAGGATAGAGAAAGACACTTGATAGCGCTGGAAAAATTCTTCAAAAGATTGCGCAGATACAAGATGAGATTGAATCTAAAGAAATGCACTTTTGGTGTGACCTCTGGGAAGCTCCTGGGTTTTCTCATCACACAAAGGGGGATAGAGGTCGATCCTTCCAAAATCAAGGCGATTTTAGAAATGGCTTTGCCACAGAATAAGAAAGAAGTACGAGGGTTTCTTTGGAGAATCCAATTCATCAGCCGCTTCATCTCTACACTTACAACTATGTGTGATCCCTTGTTTCGACTACTGAGGAAAGGAGAGAAGTTCCAATGGGATGACTAATGCCAAGCAGCCTTCGACAAAATAAAAGTCTACCTCCAAAATCCACCTGTCCTTTTACCACCAACCCTTTATAAGTCCTTGTTTCTTTACTTATCCGTCGATGAAAATGCCATGGGTTGTATGCTAGCCCAAGAAGGAGAAGAAATCCCCTCCAAAAAAGCCATTTATTACCTTAGAAAAAGGATGACTGGGTATGAGCTCAACTACTCTACCCTCAAGAAAACATGTTGGGCTTTACTTTGGTGTACTTGCCGACTTTGACACTATGTATTAGCCTTTTCGGGTATGCTTTTATCTCGCAGGGATCCTCTAAAATACCTCCTTGAAAAAACCTCCCTAATCGGTCGCATATTCTGTTGGTTACTTCTACTAGCTAAATTCGATATCAAATATGTAACAAGCAAGTCGGTAAAAGGGAGAACTATAGCTGAGCATCTTGCTGAACATGCTCTTGGTTTTGAAAAAAGTGGAGACTTCCCATTCCTGGATGAGAATATCATGGAAGTTAAAGAAGAGAAGTGGAAGTTATACTTTGATGAGGTAGCCAACATGAAAGGCTACGGAGTAGGAATGATTCTGGTATCACCTAATGGTGACCACACATTATTGGCAGTCAAGCTCAACTATAACTCTACCAAAAATACCACTGAATATGAGGCGTGCATCTTGGGAATGGAAGCAGCCATAGAATTAAAGGTTCAAAGATTGGATGTCTTCGGAAATTCAAACCTCATTGTATCACAAGCTAGAGGGGCATGGAAGGTAAAAGAAAAAAGGATGAAACCCTACCACGATCATCTGGATGGACTCAAGAAACGGTTCAAGAGTGTAGCATTCTTCTACCTAGATGATGCATGTGGTAATCGAACAAAGATATGAGCCATCATTCAACATGATCACCGTAATTGAGAAAGAAGAAAAAGAAGCACTGTGGTACCAAGATATATACGACTTCATAGAAAAGGGAGTGTATCCCCAAGAGTCTACTGAGAAGGACAAAAGAATAATTCAAAGATTCGCTACGCAATTCATCATCTGTGGGGGAAAATTGTTGAAGAAAGGGTATAACGGTTGTTGAGTTTTATTAGTTATTAATGTTTTATAATGTTTTTGTATTTTATGATTAGTATAGGAACTTGCGTGTAATTATTGGTTCCTTTGTTATTTTAAATAAAGAGGTCTCACAGTTGAGAGATTAAGCCTTCAATAATATTGTGTAATGTAATTCAACATGGTATCAGAGCCTCCCTAAATTACTGTTCATCAACCGCCTACCATCACCACCATCAGCTGCCACCCTAACCCTAGCCAACCCAACGAGAGTTTCATCATGAAGTTACTGTTCATTGCAAAGTTAGTGTTCATCAAGCACTGTTCATCGCAACACTGTTCATCGCGCACTGTTCATCACAACACTATTCATCACAATACTATTCATCAATTTACTGTTCATTGAGTTACTGTTCATCGTAGCACTTTTTATTGAGTTACTGTTCATGCAACACTTTTCACACCTAGCCGTAATAATTTGTTGAGAACACTATCTACTCCTAATTTGCTCATCTTCAATCTCTAAGCGGATCTATGTTCTTTAACTAGATCGGGTAATCTTATGCTTCCCTTGACCACCATCCTTTCTATCATTCTTTGTGTCTACACCCTTCATCATATCCCAAGAAGGTGTGACACCAGAGAAATCTATTGCCGCTTCTTCAGGTTCTTCTATGGGTAACGAGAGACAATCATACCTTACTGAGAACTCGGGTTCTAAAATCACCACTGTTTTGTTCAATGGTGCTAATTATCTCTCATGGTCCCAGTCGGTAACTTTATGGCTCCGTAGTCGATTCAAATTTAGATATGTGGATGGCTCAGTCAAGGCCCCTAATTATGATGATCCGACATATCTCAAGTGGGAAGGTGATAACTTTCTAGTAATAAGTTGGCTCGTTCATTCTATGGAACTCGAACTCGCAGATCCGTTCTTATCTACGGGCACGACCAAAGATATTTGGGATAGTTTAGCAGAGACATATTCCCGTCAATGGAATTTTGCCAAAGTGTATGAGCTTTGAAGAGCAATTCAGGATGAAGTTCATGGGGAACACACTACTCTCTAGTATTTCACCACTCTAGGCTCTCTTTGGAAATGCCTTGATCATTTAATCACATTTCAACCATCTAATCCAACTAATGCAGTGGATTTTTAGAAGTATATTGAAGGGGAAAGACTCTTCAAGTTTCTAGCTGGTCTTAAGGCTGAGTTTGACCCAGTTTGTGGTAGTATTTTGGGTATTGTTCCTCTTCCATCTCTTCTAGACGCATTTTCTATTGTGCAAGATGAGGAAAGTCATCGTTCTGTTATGTTGCCTCCTCCATCGACTGATAGGTCAGCCTTGGTATCCTCTAATCAAAAGGGTGACAAGTTCTTTATTCCTGAGAGAGATTCCCAGTATATGCGACGTGACAACAACAATAATAGACCTTGGTATGATCATTGCAATCGTCTCGGGCACACTCGAGAGACATGTTGGAGGCTTCACGGACATCCTCCCTCTTCCAGGGGACCTGGGAGTGGACGTCATGGTGGACATCATGGTGGCCCTACATAAGCTCATTGTCTACTGAGTCATTTCCTTCTAAGGAAAACGATAATCTTGTCGCATCTCCTTCTCCAGCATCGGGAAGCATCAGTAGTGCTGATATCGAAACTCTCCGCCGCATTATGGCTCAGTTGAACACTCCGACTGCAACTACTTCTTTTTCCCAGACAGGTATTGTTGCTAATTTTTCACATGCTTTACATGCTAATTCTAGTCAACCATGGATTATTGACTCTGGAGCTTCCGATCACATGACCAGTCTTTCCTCTGTCTTCTCTACTTATACCCCAAGTTCTGGTATAGAGAAAGTTAGAACTGCCGATGGTTCTCTTTCAGCCATTTCTGTTAAAGGTGTAATTAAAATTTCTAATTCAATACCTTTATCTTCGATACTTCATGTTCCTAATTTCTCTACTAATCTCTTATCCATTACTCGTATTGCTCATGATCTTAACTGTAGTGTCACTTTTTTTTCCGTCTCATTGTGTCTTTCAGGATCTCTCCATGAAGAAGGTGATTGGCAGTGGTAGAGAGGAGAATGACCTGTATTTTCTATTGCCAGAGGGTGACACACAGGGAAACTTGACACAAACAGCTCATCCTATACCTAGAGGAGACATATTTTTGGGGCCCACTTTCATTATTCCCTTCCCTATATCTAGAGAAGAAGAGGAAGAGGAAGAAAAAAGAGAGGATGAGGAAAAAAAGGAGAGGAAGAGGGAGAGGAAGAAAAAGAGAGGAAAAGAGAGAAGGTAAGGAATTGTTAACATATACCAAGGATAAGAGGAGACATATTTTTGGGGCAGCAGAAAAAAGGCACATCTCTCCAATCCCACTTCAGTTGCCTTCTTCTAGTGAAGATGATTCAGGTCTTTCCTCTCCCTTTATTACTAATTCTCCAATACCCATTATTGTTGATCCATCTGATGATGATGATTTAGACATGCCTATTTCCTTGCGAAAGGGAACTAGAGGTTATACTAAACATCCTCTTTTAAATTTTGTTTCATACTCCCATCTGTCTCCACCATATAGGGCCTTTGTGTTATAAATTGATTCTGCGTCTATTCCTAACCATGTTCAGGAAGCTTTGCCTAATCCTAATTTGAAGAATGCCATGGTTGAAGAGATGAAAGCTCTTCACAAAAATGAGACATTAAAATTAGAAGAGTTACCTCGAGGTAAAAAGACGATAGGATGCAAGTGGGTATTCACTGTGAACATAATGCAGATGGGACTGTTGAGAGATACAAAGCCAGACTTGTTGCTAAGGGCTTTACTCAGACATATGGGGTTGATTACCAAGAGACATTTTCCCCAGGTGCAAAAATGAACTCCATTAGGATCCTTTTGTCACTAGCAGGAAATCTGGAATGGCCCTTGCATCAGTTTGATGCCAAGAATGCATTTCTGCATGATGACTTAGAAGAAGAAGTGTAAATGGACATTCCTCCAGGGTTTGAGGACAGTAAGACACAAGGTAAGGTATGTCACCTCCAGAAATCCTTATATGGCCTTAAGCAATCTTCTAGAGCCTGGTTCGATAGATTTTCTCAGGCTATGATTAGGTATGGTTTCGGAAAAAGCCAAGGCAATCATACTCTCTTTATCAAGCATTCCTTACAAGGGAAATTGACTGCTTTGATAGTCTACGTAGACGATATAGTTCTCACAGGTGATGACTTAGTAGAAATGGAGCAGTTGAAGGCCTATCTTGCTAAGGAGTTTGAAATTATGGATCTGAGAGATTTGAAATATTTTTTGGGAATAGAAGTGGCATGCTGCAAGGAAGGGTTGTTTATATCCCAGCGTAAGTATGTTCTGGATCTCCAAATGGAGGCAGGTTTTCTTGGTTATAAAGCAGTTGATACTCCCATGGACCCAAATATAAAACTTAGGAATGATCCCAGTGGAGAACCAGTTGAAAATGGGAGATATCAGAGATTAGTATGGAAACTTATCTATTTGGCTCATAACAGACCTGATATTGCTTTCGCTGTTAGTGTGATAAGTCAATTTATGCATGCTCCTAGACAACTTCATCTTGATGCTGAGCATAGAATTATGAGATATCTTAAGTCAGCCTTAGGGAAGGGACAGTTCTTTACCAAGAATGGTCATACGCTAGTTGAGGCTTACACTGATGCAGCTTGAGCAGGTTAAGTGATGGATATGAGATCAATTACGGGGTATTGCACATTTGTGGGAGGTAATTTGGTCACATGGAGAAGCAAGAAGCAAGCAGTGGTAGCATGATCAAGTGCAGAGGCCGAGTTTAGAGCTATGTCACAGGGAGTATGTGAGTTATTATGGATTTAGATAGTTTTGACTGATTTGGGGTTTGAGCCAAAGGACTCTATGAAACTGTACTGTGATAGTAAATCAACCATTAGCATTGCTCATAATCCCGTCCAACATGATAGGACAAAACACATGGTGATTGACAGACATTTTATAAAAGAGAAGCTAAATTGTGGTAGTATTTATACTCCATTTGTCAAGTTTGGAGAGCAGCTAGTAGACGTCCTCACAAAGAGTCTAGCAAGTCGTTCGATTCACTTTATCCTTAGCAAGCTGGGAATGAGAGACATCTGCGCACCAGCTTGAGGGGGGGTGTTGAGTTTTATTAGTTATTAATGTTTTATAATGTTTTTATATTTTATGATTAGTATTGGGACTTGTGTATAATTTTTGGTTTCTTTGTTATTATAAAAAAAGAGGTCTCACAGTTGTGAGATTAAGCCTTCAATAATATTGTGTAATGTTACTCAACAACAGTCACAACCTAACTTGCTTATTTGGGAAGAGCGCCAGAAGGATGATGGAAGAGATACACAAAGGGGTATGCGGTCCACACATGAATGGTCGTGTGCTAGCTAAGAAGATCGTAAGACAAGGGTACTATTGGACAACATTAGAGAAAGATTATTGTGAATAAGTTAGAAGGTGCCAAATGTGCCAGATCCATTCAAACATAATGCATGTACCACCATCACTACTCTGTGTTATGACCTCTCCATGACCATTGTCAACACGGGAAATCGATATCATCGGCGGCAAAATTATTCCAAAAGCCTCGAATGGGAATCATTATATTCTGGTAGCCATCGACTACTTCACAAAGTGGGTTGAAGCTGAATCTTACAATAAATTAGGTGCCAAGGAAGTGGCCAAGTTCATCAAAAGAAACTTCATCTGCCACTATGGAGTCTCATATGAGATCATCTCGCATAATGGAAGTCATTTCAAAGCAGAAGTCAGGGATTTGTTTGATGAATATAAAATCACTTGTCATAAGTCATCACCATACAGGTTGCAAACTAATGGGGCAGTTGAAGCTGTAAACAAAAATGTCAAGGTCATACTATAGAAATCAGTATATACCTATAAAGAATGACATGAGAAGCTACCATTTGCACTATGGGGATGCAGAACTTTGATGAGGACGTCTACAGGAGCGATACCTTACTCACTAGTGTATGGGATAGAAGTAGTGCTCCCCATCGAGATAGAATTACCATCCTTGCGGGTAATGGCTGAATGTGAGATCTAAGAATTAGATTAGTTGAGGTAAAGATACAAAGAATTGGCACTCATAGTTAAAAAGTGCCTTACGACGATCGAACATGTTTGAATTTATCAAAAACGGATAGCCCGTGCCTTTAACAAGAGGGTTCATCCGAGAAAATTGTCAAAGGTGATCTTGTCCTTAACGAGCTGCGAGCCCCAATTTTGATCCACGCAGAAAGTTCAAACTCAAATGGGTTGGGCCTTATATCATCAAAACTATCCTTTTAGGAGGAGCAACCTACCTCATAGACCTCAATGGTGTCGAATTCAAAGAACCAGTCAATCTTGATTGCCTTAAAAAGTACTATGCTTGATTCAACCCACTTCTTTCCTACCATGCCCGAACTGCGCTCGACCTGATTCCCACTTAGGGATACGTAGGCAACCACATTGGTTCAGTCGATACCATCATAATCAACCCCTCTTCTTTCAATACCTTTCCTGAACTATGCTCGACCTGATTCCCACTTGGGGATACGTAGGCAGCCACATCTGTTCGATCGACACCATCATAATCTGTCAAGCCCCAAAGCAGCAAAAATAGAGAAAAACAAATTTCCTTTTTGGGTCCATAGGGAATGATCCGTAAATGTCACTAATGATCCACACCACACAGTACTGTCTACAACAAGAATAGTAATAAAAACAAATTGGATATACAAAACCGTTGCTTCTATTACAAACATCTGAGTTATTACAACAGTAATGCTACAACGGAAGTATATAAGGTTTGGAAGCAACATATGCCCAAGTACCAAATATAACAAAATAGTCTAAACACAAATATAAGCTATTAACTATCTCCAGGTCTTCAGCTGGCGTAAACATCAGCATAGTAATCCTCCCCGACATAAGTGTCATCAGTAGGACCACCCTCTGTGTACTCCTCTCCAGGATAGTAACCGTCATTGTAGGATTCGTCACCTGCAGAATGAGGTATAGGATAGTCCAGACGAGGGAAAGTCCAGGTAATAAAGGTCATCAGCTTATTGAGAGCTGAGTGAGTATAAACTAACAAGGTACCAGTTATCTGAAGTAAAACAAACTTATGAAGGTTATAAGATACACCTTTACTATGTAATATCTTTACTATATTCAACACTGCGTAATTCGATGCCACGTTTTAATTACAAAGGCCTACTGATTCTTATGACTCTAATCTAATTATAACCTTTCTGGATACACCACTGCACTTGTCGACCATGGTTAACAATATAGAGTACATATTCTCAATCCACTGAAATTCATGGATACAACGCCTCGAGCACGACATATCATTCTATTGCCATGACTTATCGATATCTTGCCAGTGATCTCCCATCCACCGCTCGTTAAGGACATAACCCGTCCACCGCTTGTTAAGGATATACATAGATCACCGGACTATCTATGAACAACTTGGTCCCGCCCACTGCTGGTTAAGGATATAACCCATCCACTGCTCGTTAAGGGCATCATATGACCAAACGTCCACTTACGTAACCTTTCCCAAGAACTTATCGAAACTTATCTAAATTTTTTACTATGATTGATACATGACATCCCATCCCATTGTGGCCTGACTACTCTTGATTTGAAAGAAACAGATATCGAACTTATACACAAATCAACATGTTACCCACGTTGTCACATTAATCCATTATTCTTAATAATACTTATCTTTGTTGTCACATTATCCGTGATCAACCCAAAATCGCATAACAGAAGTCCACATCAAAAAATGAACCATCGAACCCTTTATATAAATAGGAAAAGGAAACCATGTTCTGTCAATACCAATCGATTGGGATAAGTTCCCATCGATTGGAACAAAAATCATAACAATCGATTGAGGAAACTGGCAATCGATTGGGTCCAAAACAATGTCAATCGATTGCTAACATTGGTAATCGATTGGGTCCAAACTGATGGCAATTGATTGGTAATTATGCCAATCGATTGGCACTTCATCATCACCAGGAGATTAATAAAACAACATATATAAACGTCAAAATTAACCATGCATTTTACACATCTAAACTTCACCATAACTTGTATAAACATTAAAAAGAGGGACCAAGTGAGTTAGGAACTCACCTAGGGTGTGTTTGGCTTATATGTGAGCTTGAAAACCCAAGCTTTCTTTCTTTCTCTCTCTCTCTCTCTGTCTCTCTCTCTCTCTCTTCCTTCTCTTTCTCTCTGTCCAGTTCTCTCTCCTTCTCTGTCTCTTCTCCTTCTTCTTCTTGTCCTTCTCTTCTCTGTTAAGGGCAGTGAGTGTGTATGTATGTAGGTGTGTATATATATATAAATATATGTGTGTGTATGAATATATATATACTCACAAGATGTGTCTCTCTCTCTCTCTCAATGGTCTGAAAATAGCCCCACGGCCAAGATGAGTTCATATACATACAGAGGGAAAGGTACCACACATTCAAAGCTTAAGCAAAGAAGAAAAATTATCTCAGCTTATACCAATCAATTGGTAATGATGGCAATCGATTGGTAACAGATAATTGAAAGCAATCAATTGGAATAGATGGCAATCAATTGGGATGTTGCCACGTCATAACTTTTAGTCGGTAGAATGGCAATTGATTGGAAACAATGTCAATTGATTGGTATCTAAAAAGTGGCAATCGATTGGGATACAAGGCAATCGATTGGTAACCAAATTTTACCAAAAAGAAAGAAAAGTTTATATAAGTATACAAAACGAAGTTTCATTTATATATACTCTCCAGAAATTCAGGGTATTACATAATCAACCACTCCAAAAAAGCCATTTATTACCTTAGAAAGCGAATGACTGGGTATGAGCTCAACTACTCTACCCTCGAAAAAACATGCTGGGCTTTACTTTGGTGTACTTGCCGACTTAGAGACTACGTATTAGCCTTTTCGGTTATGCTTTTATCCCATAGGGATCCTCTAAAATAACTCCTCAAAAAAACCTCCCTAATCGGTCGCATATCCTGTTGGTTACTTCTACTATCTAAATTCGATATCAAATATGTAACAAGCAAGTTGATAAAAGGGAGAACTATAGCTGAGCATATTGCTGAACATGCTCTTGGTTTCGAAGAAAGTGGAGACTTCCCATTCCTGGATGAGAATATCATGGAAGTAAAGAAGAGCAGTGGAAGTTATACTTCGATGGGGTAGCCAACATAAAAGGCTACAGAGTAGGAATGATTTTGGTATCACCTAATGGGGACCATACATCACTGGCAGTCAAGCTCAACTATAACTATACCAAAAATACCACTAAATATGAGGCGTGCATCATGGGAATGGAAGCAGACATAGAATTAAAGGTTCAAAGATTGGATGTCTTTAGAGATTCAAACCTCATTGTATCACAAGCCAGAGGGGCATGGAAGGTAAAAGAAGAAAGGATGAAACCCTACCACGGTCATCTGGATTGACTCAAGAAACGGTTCAAGAGCATAACATTCTTCTACCTAGATGATGCCTCTGGTAATCGAACAATGATATGAGCCATCATTCAACATGATCACCAGCAATTGAGGAAGAAGAAAAGGAAGCACTGTGGTACCAAGATATATAGGACTTCATAGAAAAGGGAGTGTATCCCCAAGAGTCTACTGAGAAGGACAAAAGAGCAATTCAAAGAATCGCTATGCAATTCATCATCTGTGGGGGGAAAGTTGTTGAAGAAAGGGTATAACGGTTGTTGAGTTTTATTAGTTATTAATGTTTTATAATGTTTTTATATTTTATGATTAGTATAGGGACTTGCGTGTAATTATTGGTTCCTTTGTTATTATAAATAAAAAGAGGTCTCACAGTTGTGAGATTAAGCCTTCAATAATATTGTGTAATGTTATTCAACATGGTATCAGAGTCTCCCTAAATTAGTGTTCTGTAACCACCACCAACCGCCTACCATCACCACCATCAGCTGCCACCCTAATCCTAACCTTAACCCTAGCCGACCTAACGAGAGTTTCATCACAAAGTTACTGTTCATTGCAAAGTTACTATTCATCACAACACTATTCACCGCAGCACTATTCATCACGCACTGTTCATCACAGCACTATTCATCAAGTTATTGTTCATTGAGTTACTGTTCATCGTAGCACTTTTCATTGAGTTACTGTTCATGCAACACTTTTCACACCTAGCCGCAATAATTTGTTGAGAACACTATCTGCTCCTAATTTGCTCATCTTCAATCTCTAAGCGGATCTATGTTCTTTAACTAGATCGGGTCATCTTATGCTTCCCTTGACCACCATCCTTTCTATCATTATTTGTGTCTACACCCTTCATCATATCCCAAGAATGTGTAACACTAGAGAAATCTATTGTCGCTTCTTCAGGTTCTTCTATGGGTAACGAGAGACAATCATACGTTACTGAGAACTCGGGTTCCAAAATCACCACTGTTTTGTTCAATGGTGCTAATTATCTCTTATGGTCCCAGTCGGTAACTTTATGGCTCCGTAGTCGATTCAAATTCAGATATATGGATGGCTCAGTCAAGGCCCCTAATTATGATGATCCGACATATCTCAAGTGGGAAGGTGATAACTTTCTAGTAATGAGTTGGCTCGTTCATTCTATGGAACCCGAACTCGCAGATCCGTTCTTATCTATGGGCACGACCAAAGATATTTGGGATAGTTTAGCAGAGACATATTCCCATCAAGGGAATTTTGTTCAAGTGTATGATCTTTGAAGATCAATTCAGGATAAAGTTCATGGGGAACGCACTACTCTCTAGTATTTCACCACTCTAGGCTCTCTTTGGAAATGCCTTGATCATTTAATCACATTTCAACCATCTAATCCAACTGATGCAGTGGGTTTTTAGAAGTATATTGAAGGGGAAAGACTCTTCAAGTTTTTAGGTAGTCTTAAGTCTGAGTTTGACCCAGTTCGTGGCCGTATTTTGGGTATTGTTCCTCTTCCATCTCTTTAAGAAGCATTTTCTATTGTGCAAGATGAAGAAAGTTGTCGTTCTGTTATGTTGCCTCCTCCATCGACTGATAGGTCAGCCTCGGTATCCTCTAGTCAAAAGGGCGACAGGTCCTTTACTCCTCAGAGAGATTCCCAGTATATGGGACGTGACAACAACAATAATAGACCTTGGTATGATCATTGCAATCGTCTCGGGCACACTCGAGAGACATGTTGGAGGCTTCACGGATGTCTTCCCTCTTCCAGGGGACCTGGGAGTGGACGTCATGGTGGACATCATGGTGGCCCTCCATAAGTTCATTGTCTACTGAGTCATTTCCTTTTGAGGAAAACGATAATCTTGTCGCATCTCCTTCTCCAGCATCGGGAAGCATCAGTAGTGCTGATATCGAAACTCTCCGCCGCATTATGGCTCAGTTGAACACTCCGACTGCAACTACTTCTTTTTCCCAGACAGGTATTGTTGCTAATTTTTCACATGCTTTACATGCTAATTCTAGTCAACCATGGATTATTGACTCTGGAGCTTCCGATCACATGACCAGTCTTTCCTCTGTCTTCTCTACTTATACCCCAAGTTCTGGTATAGAGAAAGTTAGAACTGCCGATGGTTCTCTTTCAGCCATTTCTGTTAAAGGTGTAATTAAAATTTCTAATTCAATACCTTTATCTTCGATACTTCATGTTCCTAATTTCTCTACTAATCTCTTATCCATTACTCGTATTGCTCATGATCTTAACTGTAGTGTCACTTTTTTTTCCGTCTCATTGTGTCTTTCAGGATCTCTCCATGAAGAAGGTGATTGGCAGTGGTAGAGAGGAGAATGACCTGTATTTTCTATTGCCAGAGGGTGACACACAGGGAAACTTGACACAAATAGCTCATCCTGTACCTAGAGAGACTACTCCGAGGGCAGCTTGGTTATGGCATCAGAGATTAGGCCACCCTTTGTTTTATTTTCTTCATTTTTTTATTTCCTTCTCTAGTCAGTAATAAAAGTATTTCTAACATCTCTTGTAAGGCTTGTGAGTTGGGAAAACACCACCGTGCAACTTATAATTCCAGTTCTAATAAATGTTCTATTCCATTTGCTATTATTCACACTGATGTTTGGGGTGCTTCCCCTATTACCACTCTAAATGGCTACAGATGGTTTGTTACCTTCATAGATGACTGTACTCACACTACTTGGGTTTATTTGACAAAGGATAAAAATGATGTTTTTCCCATCTTTAATTCCTTTCATAAAATGATATGTACACAATTTAGCACAGTTGTCAAAGTTGTACGCTTTGACAAAGGGGGGGAATATATCTATGGTGGTCTTACTCATTATTTTTCAGAGCATGGGATGATACATAAAATGTCTTGCACCAGTACTCCTCAGCAGAATGGTGTTGCAGAGAGAAAAAGCTGTCATTTGTTAGAGTCAGCTAGGTCAATTTTCTTCTCAATGCATCTTCTAAGCCTTACTGGGGAGAAGTAGTTCTTATTGCAACCTACCTTATCGATTGTCTTCCTTCGCATGTCCTTGGTAAGAAATTTCCTATTGAACTTCTTACTAATCCATCCTCCATATTTCCCATTCCTCCTAGAGTGTTTAGTTGTGTGTGTTTCGTTCACAATCATTCTCCTTCTCGTAAGAAGTTAGGTCCTTACTCTGTCAAATGTGTCTTTGTTGGTTATTCTCCAACTCAGAAAGGGCACAAGTGTTATCATCCCTTTACTCGTCGGTGGTATGCATCTATGGATGTCACCTTTGATGAGACACTTTCCTACTTTCAATCCTCTCTTTTTCCTCTCCAGGGAGAGATAGAGCACTAAGAAGAGCAACCCACTTTCATTGTTCCCTTCCCTATATCTAGAGAAGAAGAGGAAGAGGAAGAAAAAAGAGAGGATGAGGAAAAAAAAAGGAGAGGAAGAGGAAGAAAAAGAGAGGAAAAGAGAGAAGGTAAGGAGTTGTTAACATATACTAAGGATAAGAGGAGACATATTATTGGGGCAGCAGAAAAAAGGCACATCTCTCCAATCCCGCTTCAGTTGCCTTCTTCTAGTGAAGATGATTCAGGTATTTCCTCTCCCTTTATTACTAATTCTCCAATACCCATTATTGTTGATCCATCTGATGATGATGATTTAGACATGCCTATTTCTTTGCTAAAGGGAACTAGAGGTTATATTAAACATCCTCTTTCAAATTTTGTTTCATACTCCCATCTGTCTCCATTATATAGGGCCTTTGTGTCATAAATTAATTCTGCGTCTATTCCTAACCATGTTCAGGAAGCTTTGTCTAGTCCTAATTGGAAGAATGCCATGGTTGAAGAGATGAAAGCTCTTCACAAAAATGAGACGTGGAAATTAGTAGAGCTACCTCGAGGTAAAAAGACGGTAGAATGCAAGTGGGTATTCACTATGAAACATAATGCAGATGGTACTGTTGAGAGATACAAAGCCAGACTTGTTGCTAAGGGCTTTACTCAGACATATGGGGTTGATTACCAAGAGACATTTTCCCCAGTTGCAAAAATGAACTCCATCAGGATTCTTTTGTCACTAGCAGGAAATCTGGAATGGCCCTTACATTAGTTTGATGTCAAGAATGCATTTCTACATGGTGACTTAGAAGAAGAAGTATAAATGGACATTCCTCCAGGGTTTAAGGACAGTAAGACACAAGGTAGGGTATGTCGCCTCCACAAATCCTTATATGGCCTCAAGCAATCTCCTAGAGCCTGGTTCGATAGATTCCCTCAGGCTATGATAAGGTATGGTTTCAGACAAAGCCAAGGCAATCATACTCTCTTTATCAAGCATTCCTTACAAGGGAAATTGACTGCTTTGATAGTCTACGTAGACGATATAGTTTTCACAGGTGATGACTTAGTATAAATGGAGCAGTTGAAGACCTATCTTGCTAAGGAGTTTGAAATTAAGGATCTGAGAGATTTGAAATATTTTCTGGGAATAGAAGTGGCATGCTGCAAGATAGGGCTGTTTAATCCTAGTGTAAGTATGTTCTGGATCTCCTAAAGGAGACAGATTTGCTTGGTTATAAAGCAGTTGATACTCCCATGGACCCAAATACGAAACTTAGCGATGATCCCAGTGGAGAACCAGGTGAAAAGGGGAGATATCAGAGATTAGTATGGAAACTTATCTATTTGGCTCATAACAGACCTAATATTGCTTTCGCTGTTAGTGTGATAAGTCAATTTATGCATGCTCCTAGACAACTTCATCTTGATGCTGATCATCGAATTATGAGATATCTTAAGTCAGCCTTAGGGAAGGGACAGTTCTTTGCCAAGAATGGTCATACGCTAGTTAAGGCCTACACAAATGCAACTTGAGCAGGTTCAGTGATGGGTAGGAGATCAATTACGGGGTATTGCACATTTGTGGGAGGTAATTTGGTCACATGGAGAAGCAAGAAGCAAGCAGTGGTAGCATGATCAAGTACAGAGGCCAAGTTTAGAGCTATGTCACAAGGAGTATGTGTGTTATTATGGATTTAGATAGTTTTGACTGATTTGGGGTTTGAGCCAAAGGACTCTATGAAACTGTGTTGTGATAGTAAATCAACCATTAGCATTGCTCATAATCTGGTCCAACATGATAGGATAAAACACATAGAGATTGACAGACATTTTATGAAAGAGAAGCTAAATTGTGGCAGTATTTGTACTCCATTAGTCAAGTTTGGAGAGCAGCTAGTAGACGTCCTCAGAAAGAGTCTAGCAAGTCGTTCGTTTCACTTTATCCTTAGCAAGCTGGGAATGAGAGATATCTTCGCACCAGCTTGAGGGGGGGTGTTGAGTTTTATTAGTTATTAATGTTTTATAATGTTTTTATATTTTATGATTAGTGTAGGGACTTGCGTATAATTATTGGTTCCTTTGTTATTATAAATAAAGAGGTCTCACAGTTGTGAGATTAAGCCTTCAATAATATTGTGTAATGTTATTCAACAATGGTCACAACCTAACTTGCTTATTTGGGAAGAGTGCCAGAGGGTGATGGAAGAGATACACTAAGGGGTATGCAGTCCACACATGAATGGTCGTGTGCTAGCTTAGAAGATCGTAAGACAAGGGTACCATTGGACAACATTAGAGAAAGATTATTGTGAATAAGTTAGAAGGTGCCAAATGTGCCAGATCCATGCAAACATAATGCATGTACCACCATCACTACTCTGTATTATGACTTCTACATGACCATTCTCAACCCGGGAAATCGATATCATTGGCGAAATTATTCCAAAAGCCTCGAATGGGAATCATTATATTCTGGTAGCCATCGACTACTTCACAAAGTGGGTTGAAGCTGAATCTTACAATAAATTAGGTGCCAGGGAAGTGGCCAAGTTCATCAAAAGAAACCTCATCTGCCACTATGGAGTCTCCTATGAGATCATCTTGGATAACGGATGTCATTTCAAAGCAGAAGTCAGGGATCTGTTTGATGAATATAAAATCACTTGTCATAAGTCATCTCCATATAGGCTGCAAACCAAAGGGGCAGTTGAAGCTGTAAACAAAAATGTCAAGGCCATACTATAGAAATCAGTAGATACCTACAAAGATTGACATGAGAAGCTACCATTTGCACTATAGGGATGCAGAACTTTGATAAGGACGTCTACAAGAGCGATTCCTTACTCACTAGTGTATGGGATGGAAGCAGTGCTCCCCGTCGAGATAGAATTACCATCCTTGCGGGTAATGGCTGAATGTGAGATCTAAGAATTAGAATAGTTGAGGGAAAGATACAAAGAATTGGTAATCATAGTTGAAAAGCACCTTACGGTGATCGAACATGTCCGAATTTATCAAAAAAGGATAGCCCGTGCCTTAAACAAGAGGGTTCGTCCGAGAAAATTGTCAAAGGTGATCTTGTCCTTAAGGAGCTGCGAGCCCCAATTTAGATCCACGCAAAAAGTTCAAACTCAAATGGGTTAGGCCTTATATCATCAAAACTATCCTTTCAGGAGGAGCAACCTACCTCATGGACCTCGATGGTGTCAAATTCAAACAACCAGTCAGTCTTGATTGCCTTAAAAAGTACTATGCTTGACTCAACCCACTTATCTCCTACCATGCCTGAACTGCGCTCGACCTGATTCCCACTTAGGGATACGTAGACAACCACATTGGTTCGGTCAATACCATCATAATCAACCCCTCTTCTTTCAAAACCTTGCCTAAACTACGCTCGACCTGATTCCCACTTGGGGATACATAGGCAACCACATCTGTTCGATCGACACCATCATAATCTGTCACGCCCCGGAGCAGCAAAAATAGAGAAAAATAAATTTCCTTTTTGGGTCCATAGGGAATGACCGGTAAATGTCAATAATGATCCACACCACACAGTACTATCTACAACAAGAATAGTAATAAAAACAAATTGGATATACAAAACCGTTGCTTCTATTACGAACATCAGAGTTATTACAACAGTAATGCTACAGCGGAAGTATATAAGGTTTAGATGCAACATATGCCCAAGTACCAAATATAACAAAATAGTCTAAACACAAATATAAGCTATTAACTATCTCCAGGTCTTCAATTGGCGTAAACATCAGCATAGTAGTCCACCCCGACATAAGTGTCATCAGTGGGACCACCCTCTGTGTACTCCTCTCCAGGATAGTTACCGTCATTGTAGGATCCATCACCTGCAGAATGAGGTATATGATAGTCTAGACGGGGGAAAAACAAAGTACCAGTTATCTGAAGTAAAACAAACTCATGAAGGTTATAAGATACAACTTTACTAAGTAATATCTTTACTATATTCAACACTGCGTAATTCGATCCCATGTTTTAATTACAATGACCTACTGATTCTTATGACTCCGATCTGATTGTAACCTTCTGGATACACCACTGCACTTGTCGACCGTGGTTAAGAATATAGAGTACATATTCTCAATCCACTGAAATTCATGGATACAACGCCTCGAGCACGACATATCATTCTATTGCCATGACTTATCGATATCTTGCCAGTGATCTCCCATCCACCGCTCATTAAGGACATAACCCGTCCACCGCTTGTTAAGGATATACATAGATCACCGGACTATCTCTGAACAACTTGGTCCCGCCCACTGCTCTTTAAAGATATAACCCATCCACCGCTCGTTAAGGGCATTGTATGACCAAACGTCCACTTACGTAACCTTTCCCAAGAACTTATCGAAACTTATCTAAATTTTCTACTATGATTGATACATGACATCCCATTCCATTGTGGCCTGACTACTCTTGATTTGAAAGAAATAGATATCGAACTTGTACACAAATCAACATGTTACCCACGTTGTCATGTTAATCCATTATTCTTAATAATACTTATCTTTGTTGTCACATTATCCCTGATTAACCCAAAATCGCATAACGGAAGTCCACATCGAAAAACGAACCATCGAACCCTTTATATAATAAATAGGAAAAGGAAACCATGTTCTGCCAATACCAATCGATTGGGATAAGGTCCAATCGATTGGAACAAAAATCATAACAATCGATTGAGGAAACTGGCAATCGATTACTAACATTGGCAATCGATTGGGATGTCAATCGATTGGAATTCTATCCAATCGATTGGGTCCAGACTGATGGCAATCGATTGGTAGTTATGCCAATCGATTGGCACTTCGTCTTCACCAGCAGATTAATAAAACAACATATATAAACGTCAAAATTAACCATGCATTTTACACATCTAAACTTCACCATAACTTGTATAAACGTTAAAAAGAGGGACCAAGTGAGTTAGGAACTCACCTAGGGTGTGTTTGGCTTATTTGTGAGCTTGAAAACCTAAGCTTTCTTTCTTTCTCTCTCTCTCTCTCTCTCTCTCTCTCTCTCTCTCTCTTCCTTCTCTTTCTCTCTATCTAGTTCTCTCTCCTTCTCTGTCTCTTCTCCTTCTTCTTCTTGTCCTTCTCTTTTCTGTTAAGGGCAGTGAGTGTGTGTGTATATGTGGGTATGTATATATATAGATATATGTGTGTGTATGAATATATATACTCACAAGATGTGTCTCTCTCTCTCTCAATGGTCTGAAAATAGCCCCAAGGCCAAGATGAGTTCATATACATACAGAGGGAAAGGTGCCACACATCCAAAGCTTAAGCAAAGAAGAAAAATTATCTCAGCTTATACCAATCAATTGGTAATGATGGCAATCGATTGGAATAGATGGCAATCAATTGGGATGTTGCCACGTCATAACTTTTAGTCGGTAGAATGGCAATCGATTGGAAACAATGTCAATTGATTGGTATCTAAAAAGTGGCAATCGATTGGGATACAAGGCAATCGATTGGTAACCAAATTTTACCAAAAAGAAAGAAAAGTTTATATAAGTATACAAAACGAAGTTTTATTTATATATACTCTCCAGAAATTCAGGGTATTACATAGTCAACCCCTCTTCTTTCAAATCCTCGCTTGAACTACGCTTGACTTGATTCCTACTCGGGGATACTTAGGCAGACATTTAAAAAGAAAAGAAGGATCGATGGCGCGCTAGGTCGAAAACCCGAAATGGCACTTAGGCAAAAATTAGAGCTAAATCCAAAGTAAGCAATAACAAAAGAGAGAAAAGAGCTCGCTAGGTCACCTCGCTGGTGCCTAGGCAAGAGTTATGAGCATAGGAGAGAAATAAATTTGCGGTCCTCACCATAACCCAGAAACCTCCCTTCACACTAGGGGCAAACTTCGGCCACTTGCCTCGTTTGCCTAAATCTCTCCTAAACTAGGGGCAAACTTCGGTCACCTACCTCGTTTGCCTCACAACCACCCATATCCCAAACTAGGGGCAAACTTCAACTACCCGCCTCGTTTGCCTCTGATCTCCCTAGCATACCCAAGCAAGTAACAAAAGCAACATCTAATCAAAATCATGCTAAAAAATGCTTTCAGAAATCCAAAATGCATAAAATGAGGATCTCAAATTAACTTAGGTTCATCGATAAACAAACTTCGAATATTACATAAGCAAGAATGGTTGAAAAGGCAAAAGTCTTTCAAAAGCAATCATAAATATTAAAGACGCTTGAAGGAAAAAGCAGAATCAGTCAATTTTAATTTTACTTTGCATCTTTTATTTCTTCAAAGGTCTTCAAAACTAGGCCTTTACTTGGTAGGTCCAACCATTGATGAAAGCGGCAATATTGACAACTCTGACTCTGGAAGCAAAGACCCTCTTAGTGAATTCTTGGGGAACCTCTTGAACCTGCCTGTACTGCCTGGCCAACCGACGAGGGTGATAGAAAGAAGTCTACCTCATACCCATTAACCACACTCTCTGGTAATTCCCAAGGCTGGTGGTCACAGCATTAAGGCCCTAACACCCCACAATCCAGTAAATATCTAACTCAGATAGGGTACCCATTATGCTAACCCAGTCGACAAAAGTATAGTGAGAATGAAGCACAGCTCTACGAAAGTAAACCGGTGGTGCATGGCCTGTCCACAATTGAAGGCGCTCATATAGCCAAGCCTATAACACCAAAGGTGCCTCAGAAAGAAAAAGAGTTCCTTGGTTAAAGGCGTTATCCAAACCATTCAGTGTTTCAGCTAGAACCATAGTCATGGGGTTCCTACCCACTTTCAGTACAAGGCATACATGCACCAAGGCACTAGAAGTAATTAAGAACAGGAAGTGTGAAGTCATACATAGGATCAGAGCAGCCCCACGGGTAGCGTCATACACGCCGGCATTTCCAGGATCAGCATAAAGGGCAATGATAGAGGCAATGTTAAGAACTTCACCCTGAATTAGTCAGCGAGAGACAGTAGTTGAACAGTTAAGATATTTATTCAAACCGCACATAGGACTGGGGGTATCAGCAAGAGGAATAATCAGGTCTGAGTCTGGATCAAAGCCAAGGAAAGCACAGAATTCGTCATACATGGGACACATATCCAGGCCATTGAAATTGAAAACATGATTTATCAGGTCCCAGTAAGCAATAGCAACACACAAGAACTCAGTATTCAGAGCCATTTGGCGGAGAGAGAACAACTCGGTCAAGCTATAACTAAAGAGGTTGATTCATTCCACACCATCTGTAATGTTTAGCCAAGCCGTGAGTTGAGCAAGATCATACAATGCCATATTTTCTGTTGCAGCTCTAGCAAAATTCAAAATTTCAGCAGCACCTCCCCGTTTCGCAGACTATCCCACCTATAAGGCAAACACACTTACAATCATAAGGCTGCTCATCACAGTAACATTAACAATCACAGAATCATAGTGCACATATATATCGTCACACGATGACCAAATAAACCAAGCACACAACCGCACCTCCAAACCAGAAGTTATCTGTCCCAAAAGGCGAAACATCATAATATTTTGTTAAAGGTGACAAACCATCCTACACATCATCCATCATTCACAAATACACTGATACAACCCAATCGAAGACATAAAATGGAGTCAAAACAGAAGTATCTACTCTAGAGGCATCAATCCTCCTCCTATTCTTTATCCTCCACAGGGCCGCTTAGAGTATACGTTGGCAAAGGCCTCCTACCACCCCTGCACCTTGGCCTGGACCTCGATGAACTAGCGCCACCATCGCGATACTGCACATACAAATATAAAGAAAAAATCAGTTGTGAACCAGAAAAAGTGCAAAAAAATGAATCGATTCAGAAACTTACCAAAGATGCCATCTGACTGGTGGCGAACTGTCGCATGCTATCCATCTGCTAAAGGGTAAAATCTAGGGTTAGAACCTCATAACCTTAAAAAACACAAAACTAGAGACATACCCTGTGGTCTCGCGTGAGGACCAAAGACCTTAGGCTAGGTGCTAGGGCGTTACCCTCCTCAGCATTAACTCCAAGGGACATTGAGGACGCCTGGTAGCTGGATGGGATACCAGCACGTAACTCATGGCAACTCCATGACTTGGAGGGAACCATCGGCACCCAAAATGTTGACAGTCCAGTCCCGAGGAGGGATGGGGTCGGAAGCTGGAGCCTATCTCCTATACATCTCGTGAAACTATAGGCAGAAGACAAGTTAGGGAAAAGACGCGTCAAAAACATAAGTGACGAATAGAGACAAAAAAAACGTAAAAACTCACATCCAGGGGCAGAAATTTGGGCATTATAAAGTGGCCATGGTAAGTCTCGTAACCAGTCTTAGAACATAAATGATTCCAAGCATCAGTGCCAGTCAAAGCCATCTGTAGAGCAGCACTAGAAAGGTCATCGGCATATATTACGGGAGGAGTATGAGGAACATAGTACCTTGGGCCGCCAACCACTTATCGAGACACTTGTTCACCAAGATACCATTGCCTGCCATCGGTACTTTCCATCAGAAAATGAAGAGAAGCAAGAGGTTTGACCACCTGAATCTCCTCAGGAGCGGCATAGGAAACATTCTCCCAAGGTGCCCAATCAACACTAGCAACAGTTAGCTCAGATAAGAAGTTCCTCAGAAGGATAATCCGGTGAGCCCCGCTCTTAACCCCAGTGGCATCCCTTCGCCATCTCAAGCCTCGAGGGAACAAAGGTACAGAAGCCATATCGTCCTCATCCTCGCCCAACTCATCGGCGGGGGACGGAGCCAACATCTTCAGATACTCAAAACTCCAGAGCTACACAGAGAAAATAATAATCAGAAAAGAAAAAGTATAGAAAATCAAAAGCCAAAAAAAAAGTCACAGAATATACCTCCCAAGCTCGCCAGAATCCTCCGGTCGATTTGATGCTACCTTGGGAAACCTCACCCATATTCTTATAAAGATGAGCCAGAGCAGCACCACCCCAATCATAAGTAGGAATCTCATCAATAGTATCCAAAGAGGAGAGGAGCCTCAAACTCACTCGGTCATTCTGTGTCGCAAAAATTGAACAGGTGAGGACATACAGACTAAAGACCCGAAGCAGTTGCCTGTCATTAAGATTGTACCTCCCTTGTCCATAAGCTTGATAAAGCCAGCCGCAAGTGAACCGATGCCCCTCCAGATTCGGAGGAACGACTCCGATTAGTGTCTCAATGGCCTCAGGATCAATCTTATAAAAGTAGTCCAAGATCAGGCGCTTTGCACCGACCCTCAAGCCGGTAATCATTGAAAAATTGAAAAGCGTCATCGTCATTTTGCCAAACAAAAGATGGAAAGTATTGATGGTGTCCCACCATCTCTCATCCAGAGCATAAAAATGCATTAGGTCATTTGTACTCTTCAAAACTAGACGGATGAAGCTGACGAACCCCACCTCATCAACCATTTACTAAACGGCGAGCGATAACTGAGTGTACCATAAGAAAGCATGAGCGAGATTACCATTGCCCTTCAAGACCACCTCCGGTACCTGCACACGTCAAAAATAGCAAAAAAAAAAAGCACAAAATCACTATTCATAACCCGAAGTCCAACTTTACAAAATCAACAAATTGAGCATAAAACAAACTTGTAAACGACTTTCAAGTGCACACTACAGTTCACAAAACTAGCACATTGCACAAAATAGTCATGAGCTACCGAAAGTATCACATACCTGCTCGCTAGAGCGACGACGGAAAGATGACGTTGGGGTTCTCATAAAATTGACTCCGGGGGTTGGCTCTCGGCCCTTACTTGTTCTTTGGCCTTCTTAGAGAGCCTACTCGAGCTTGAAGCCATGGATCTGCAAAGAAAATGGAAGTTAGAACCAAAATTTCTTCTTGATTTTTGGAAAAAAAATAAAACACCAATCAAAATTCCAATCATGGGAAAAGATTACTTACCCAGGTGTACATAAACTGATTTTTGGCGGGTTTTGGCTCCAAAAACACTCCAAAATGGCCAAGAATGAGCTCAAAATGCTCAAAAACTCAAGAAATACAACAATTGAGTCTAGCCACCCAGAGCCGCCATGGTAGTGGCCTAGTGCCGCTATGGCACTCCTCCCCACGGGCTGCGTTTTGCTCTGTTTTAGCCCATTTTGGCCCGTTTCAGGCCCTTATTGGTCCCAGTGCTCATTTCAATTGAAATTTACAAGGTTTTATCCCCAACAGATCCAACTTATCCCTAGAGGATAGTTATAGAGAGAAAACAGCTCCCGAAGGACCGAACAGGCTTTTTAGAAGGACCGTTGCTAGATTTGATCAACCGTGAGAGATTCAGAGATGGACTCCTAGTTCTAGGTCAAGAATTGAAAGAGAGATTCTCAGAGAGTCTAGAAAGGAATCAGCTCTCGAAGGCCTTAACCGGCTCTTTTGGATTGGGCATTGCGAAATTTGATCAACCGCAAGAGATTCAGAGATGGTTCTTGGTTCCCGGTCAGAAGATTTGATCAACCATTAGAAATTCAGAGATGGAATCCTAGTTCTAGGTCAAGAATTGAAGAGTGATTCTAAGAGAGTCCATAAAAGAATCGGCTCCCGAAGACCTTAACCGGCTCTTTTGGATTGAGCCTTAGAAAATTTGATCAACCGTGAGAGATTTAGGGATGGATCCTGGTTCTCGGTCAGAAGATTTGATCAACCGTGAGAGATTCAGTGATGGATCCTGGTTCTCGGTCAGCAGAATTTGATCAGCCATGAGAGATTCAATGATGGTCCTGGTTCTCGGTCAAAAGTTAAGAGAGATTCCCCAAAGAATCCCCCACTGTCCCCAGCAGAAGATAACAGCAATCAGAACCAACTTTTCGGATTGGTCATCATGATCGGCCAAAACACCGCCCGTAGTCAAAAGCCCCCGACTCTCAAGGCAAACACTGTCTATTCACAATTTAAGGCTCCGTGTCCATTGATTATCATGAGCTTCCTCATCTGTCAGTTATCGTGAGCTTCCTCACTCTAGTTATCTCACTTGTCAGGCATTGTGAACTACCTCACTTATCGTGAACTGCCTTACTTATCATGAGTTTCCTCATCCGTCGGTCACCGTGAGCCTCCTCACTTATCATGAGCCACCTCATTTCAGTTATCATAAGTTTCCCAACTCTCAATTGCCATGAGCTCCCTCACCCATCAGTTATCTTTAGTTGACATCCTCAAGGACCCCGTGTCCGATCCATTTGGCTTGCAAAATATACTTCCCGAAGTTCGAGAAAGTTTGCCCCGAGGCCCAGAGTCTTCAACACTTTGTATCCTTATCAGGATCAATCACTGCATTAGAGTCAAATAAACACTAGCACAACACAATCCCACTCGGAGTGGCACACCTAGCACCAGCTCATACTAGGATCAGAACACCAGACATGATAGGACTCAAGACACAATTCATATCACATTTATGCATTGATATCATTCTCATCGTATAACATTCGCCTCTTCTGTTGCGCACTCGTATGTGTGATTTTGTCTCTTCCTCTCCCATACTACGTTTTGGTCTGATTCCCCTTGGGATACGTAGGCAGCTCATGCAGATCGCGACTAGCACCGACCTTAGCATCATCCTTGAATCTTTTGCAACGCTTTTATCCTAAATCGATAGCCTGTAAAAGACCTGTCTCTTCAAAGCTTTGGCACTCGCTTGCGACATGCGTTGCCTCGTAAGTTCATGCCAAAGAGGGGAAAACTGTAGATACCCAATTTTGTTGGATATCAAATTTAGGAGACCCATAGCTTAGTGGTTCACAATGATTGAAAAGGACTCCTAGAAGTTAGTACTATCTCTCAAAATACTCAAAAAGTGGTACAAATGACCAAAATGCTCCTAAAAGTCCAAATACTCCCAAATTTGGACCAAAAGTTCTAGAAACATGCTATGTCAGAAGAAAAGTAAGAAAATGAATTTTAAAACAAATTCAGATGAAATTGTCATCTTTGAGGGACCCCTGGAAGTCTCGGAAGTTTCTGGAAAGTCCCCGTTGATCGGTTTGACCAGGTTTGACCACGGTTTAACCAAAATCATCCAAACTCACCCGAAAGTTCCGAGATCATCCTAGATCATGTGAAAAGTACTAAAACGAGTTTCAAAAGAAAATTGGACAAAAACATCAGCTCTTGGGAGCTCCCAAAGATTTCCAGAACTTTTTGGAGATCCCAACAGTATAACGCACATAATTATGGATTTAGAATGGATATATTATAAATTCTCGAAGGTAAAAAAAAGTCAATCAAATTGGCTTTTATTGTGAATACTGTAAAAATTTTTGAAGTGACCTATCTCCGAACTATTTTTATGGAAAGTAGACTCTATTACCTTTCAAACGGTATATCACAAGCTTATTTTGGAGTTCGTATGCATTTTCTATGAATTTCGAATAAAATAGGGCCTTATCGCGAATACCGGAACCTCTGGGGGACTAAACAAAATAATCTGGGCATTTGAGGAGCAGTACCACTACGGTACTGGCCCACTGTTGCCGCGGTATAGGTCCAGTGGTGCACAACACTCTTCCCTAGAAGTCCATTTTTAGTAATTTTGTTTTGTGGCCCCAAATTGAATAATTGAAAACTAAAACGACATAGTTTTATGTTCACAGATGTTTGGGACCAATGGGAGTACCTTTTAAATCACAAACTCTCCCCAAATTAGCCTATATAAACCCCCCTTGACTCTTTATTTTGGGGGTGGCAAATGCAAGTTTAGAAAAGTTTTAGAGAGAAAGTTGTAGAGATAAGGTTAGAATAGAGAGAAAGAGCTAGAGCTTCCTCCTTTGATTTTCAATAAGAAAGTGAGTTCCAAACCTTATTTTTACTTAATTACTTCTCTTTACTTCACATTCAATACACCCAACCACCATTTTTATGAGCATTTAAGAGATAGGAAGCTAATTCCATGTCCAAAGTCACTATATATGAGTGAAATACCAAGCTACAAGTCTAATATCTCAATGATTATCAACTCTTGATTGTTATTTACTTGCTTGTTTATATATTGTTCATCACTCCTTGCCTCATTTCTTCTTAATTTTTCTTTGATTACTTTCTAGTTCATCATCATCTAAATGATGACATGGTGTTTGAGGTGAGTGAATCCTTATGGAAAATAGCTCTTGACCTCAAAAACATGTTTGATAGATGATGATTCTAACTTCAATACATTCCTATTTATTCTTGAAGTTATTTCCAAAATAAAAACAACGTTCTCTAACAATCTTGGAAGTTCTTGAAGTGAGTTTGATGTTGATATTCCAAGCGACTATAATCTTCTTTTAGTGTTGAAAATGCGCTTTCAAAACCTTTATTTCAAAACCCCTCTAAAACCTCAACATTTGGCTTCCAAGAAATTAAACCTTGTTTTCTAAAAAATCTTCAAAACAGTGAGTCATCCAACTTTAAAATAACATTATGAGTTCAATACTCAAAGGGACATTGAGACCACTTGGGAAGTCTTCCTAACTCATTACAGAACACCCATGATTTTTGGTTTGGCTTGAAAACATTTGGAAGTGTCCTATTTTGAACTAAACATTCCTTCCGGACATTCTATTTTCCCGATCACAGCAGATTGGTTGACGTTCAACTTGTTTTTCAGAAAACGTTTGCAAAAAGAGTGGTGCTAACTCACTTTTTCCTTGAACTTCAGTGTCTTAGAGAACTTTCTGTATAATATGGGCCTCCAAATGTTGTGTTTTCATTTTCTAAGATTTTTCTACATTTCAGTCGACAGTACAAACTTTGTTTCTGAGCAACCTCTCTTGTTCATACGATTTCTCTTAATCTGTAATAGTTATTGTAGTTTGGATTTTTGATATGTATTCTAGACACAATAATGATGATCTCCATAACAAATCATGAATTAAAAACATTTATAATCTCACTTTTTCATTTCTACAAAATCAGCTCACTATTCTGTCCACTATTTACAGTGAGCATGTTTTAACTTTGACTCTTTGATTAGATGTTTACATGCATCCCAAATTAGCTCATCTCTTAGTAAGTAGTTCATACTACATTTTTACACATCCGATAACAATATTTTCCATGCATTCATGCATATTTTAGACTTCTAAGTCACACTAGAAAAACCATGAACACAAAACACACTACAACCTTTGCACATTCTAGGATCATACATTGCATTCATACAGGATTTGGGATTTTTATGACTCCTAATCTAAGAAGATTATAAGGAATGAACTTGATCACAATTTCATGCTCCCTCCGATCTAATCTTCATTTCTTATCTGTCCCGGGGATTGAGAATCTTCTTTTCTCAAAGATTAACACGCATCATACTAGCTTACTAAGCATTTTTTTTTCTTTGATTATTTGTTTCAAGAACAATTCATGTCCCCCTTTAGATTATGAAAACTTGATTACTTGATATGTGATTAAACGATTTTTTCTAGGTTTGTTTGTGTGATCTTTCACTTTTGCATTGTGTGATATTTGGCTTAGATCTTATGAATGATATCTTATCTTTTGATCTTCCATTTCAAGATTTTTATGAGATGTAATATACTATCATAGTATTAACTGTCGAACCAAACATAGTATAAGATGATTATTTGGATACTAATTGAGGTCCGTCAATAAACGGGGCGAGTTGAGGGTGTTTAATTCATGGCAAAGGTTCCTTCCTCTCTCGCACTAAAACCCCGAACCAAGTTCTTTGGTTATGAAGGGCCAGTGCCCTTTATCCATTTGGGTGAGTCAAAATTAGGTTTCTTAGTTCCTTAAAGACCAAGTGGTGGCTCTGTATCTATTTTCAACAGACCTTCATTTTCTTCATAACAATTTCAAAACAAAAGGAAAATCAATTCCGCATGTCCACACTGGGTTTCACGTAAGGGGTAAAATATAATTATTCAAAAGTAAACTAATTTTTCCGTAATTCTTTCAAAGAAAATTGTGCTTATATTCTACATTTTTTTTCCTTGCTAGTTTAACTTACGGAGTATAAAACAAAGAATCCTTATATGTTCAAAATGGATATCTATAGGTGCTTAAATATTTGAGGCTAATAGAGTAAATGTGATATTTATTTGGTCAACGGTTAGAACAATTTTAAGAAGAGTAATACTTGAGGTACAACCAAAGCCACAACCTTTTTTGCACAACCTTCATTTTGTGTCTATCTCTCTCTTGATGAGTCCCACAGTGCCAGTGACCCCATAGTGCCCACTAGGAGAGAGATAGACACAAAATAGAGGTTGTGTAAAAAAGGTTGTGGCTTTGGTTGTGCCCCAAGTATTATCCTTTTAAGAATTAAAGTGAGATTTCTGAGTTTAGACGGAGCAAATTGATAATTTAGTAAAGATAACTGTATAAATATAAAAATATAATTATAAAAAAATTGAGAGAGGGCAAATGCCTCCAATAGTACAAATGATTGATAGATTTATTACACAATTATTCTATAAATTTTCATAATGGAGTAGGCAAAAGAAAGGGGCTACTATCAAAGAAAACATTTTCTAATTTGCTAGTTGAAAATGATCCAGAAACGAAAATGTAGAGAGGAATTAAAGGTGGCTATAATTGGTTATTATATATAAATATATACAAAGATTCTTTAAGGAGGACGTCCTCTCTTTATTGAAGAGAGGACTTTTAATTTTACCGTCAAATCGTATATAAAAACTGTAAAATGACAAAACTACCTTTAATGAAATCACGATCCGACGGCTAAAACAGAGGCCATCTCTTTAATAAAGAGAGGATACCCTCTTTAGAATCTGACTATATATATATATATATATATATATGTCTCACATTTAGTCTCGTGGGAATTAAAATAACTCATGTGAACAACACATAATATGACACTTGCATAGAATGATTTCTTCCAGGGTCACCATTTTCTAACTAGAATGGGGAAGGAAGAAGGAAAGAACTCCCTCACCTTTTTATTTTTATTTTTCCTTAATATTTTGCTTTTTTAGAAGTTACTCGGTGCATCCCATTTTACATGTCCATATTTGTGAATCCAATTTTTTAAGAGAATACTAATAATTGCATTCACATATACATATACGCATAAAGGTTGATGTCTTTTTTTTTTTCCCCAAAATTATCCTTTTTTGTTTTTTTCTCGTTTATTTTTGTAGAATATTTTCAATCAACAAAGGTAATTTAAAAAGTTTAATACTCCGTATTAAATACTTTAATGGAAAATAACTTTGGACGGTCACAACTTGCAGTGGCGGATACAGGGGACAGTGGTCACTCCTAGTTTTTAAAAATTATACTTTTATACATATATTTTAGAATTTTTTTAAATTTTATTAAGCTTTGACACCCCAAAAAGAGGAAACTTATTATATAGCGCACACAACCTCCCCCCCCCCCCCCAAAAAAAAAAAAAAAAAAAAAAAAAGAAGATTAGATAGCCTAAAAAAAATTATATGTAATATGTTGGTCCAATTATACTTTATTCTCCCAAAAATTGAAAAAAAAAAAAAAAAAAAACTTATTATAAATAATATATTGACCTAATTACAAATAGAGCCAAAAAATTTGCTTCGGGAGCGCTTGCCTCCAAATTCCTGTGTGACTCTAAACTCTTATTCACAACACCCCTAATCGAAATTCCCGCATCTACCACTAACAACTTCAATATAGTTTGTTCGATGCAGAGTTGAGTCTTAAGTCTATACATTACATTGGTCGAGTGTTCATGATGACTTAGTCTCACTGCAACTTTTTGCTCACAATAAGTATGTGTCAGTGTGTCGATGTTTAGAGAGAAGGCAATATTGATTATACATATTTGAAATAAATGATTGGATCTAATACACTTGGTGGTACGTACGTGAAGCTAGTGATCATTATAGCTTATTTGGTGTTGATATGGGTCTTAGGATTTTTCATTGTATAGGTCAAGTGTTCGACCCTCACTCCCTTTCTCTTATAATAAAAATAAATAAATAAAACATTTAGGTACCTTAAACTTTTTTCAAAGTTTCATTTTAGACCCTTCATAATCAATTGAAGACATGACTTTTGATCGATTTTCAATTCATTGGTCAAGTTGGCAATTTTTTATTTTTTTTTTACATATCCCCCTCCGCCAGCACAAATATCATTTTTCAATTGAGGACAACTAAGAATAATTGATTTTAGTTGAGGATAATTATGAAAATTTATTTAAGGTACTCAATCATCATGTCATTACCGATTTGTCTTTAATTAAAATTAAATTAAAAATAAAGACCTCATGTCATTCAATTGAAAGTAAATAATAAAAAATCACAAAAGTTCTAGAAAAAAAATTCAAATTTTCAAAACCTATTTCAACCGTAAGTTTTTGTTTGGAAAAGTCTAAAACTTGATCTGTTTCAGTCTAGGTCTTACTTTTTAGTTAATTTTTATGAGAACTAAAGTAATACTAATTTAACTTAGAATTAAGTTTAAAAGAGTTATTACACTCGGCACGAACTCCTTTACAAAAAATTAGCATTCAACAACTCTTAGAATTTGTATAATCACTTCACTTATAAACTATAAAACCTATTTTTTATTTTCCTAAACAGCCTGTAAACTATTCTACCTAAACCTTGCTATTGCCGGAATTGTTGTATATATTAAGGATTTTTATGGTCTAAAATAATGTTAAGGTGTATGAGAATTCAAAGTTTGCATGTGAGTGTGACATGGGGTCTGAGACCGTGGTGGGACCTCCATTCCCTGCAAAACCGCATATGAAATATGAGGTTCTTTGACTAAGCACCACGTCATAAACATTTTTAATTCTCTCTCTAGTTTTCAATGTACACTAAAATATTTCATCTCATGTATGGGTGCTTCAAAGGATATTATACAAAATTATTTATAACAGGTATATGTATTTAGAGACATAAACATACATACATTCATACATAATTGTATATACCAATTAAATGGCGTTATTATATGTGCATATACCATTAAATGTCAGCATGGGTGCTCCTGAGGAAGAAATTATATGTATATATATTTACACTGCATGGAGTCCCGCGCGTTGCTCGGAAAATTTAATTATGTTGTTTCGTGTGGTTAAGTGATTATTAAAAGTGTATAATAAGATGTTAAAACGGTTAAATAAAAAATTATAAATGTAGCTATTTTATCTAAAACTCTTCCTACGGAAGAAGTTGATAATTCTAACTATATTGTAAATGAGTAGTAAATATACCTAATAAATCACCACTAAAAATATATGACAGAAGTAGAGTATTTTCCCTAAAAAAGGACATGAATGTGTTTGTTAACCTTAATTGACATTCGAAGCAAAGATGTGAATTATAAAGATGCAACAGAATGCTGATCCAAATGTAATTATACATATTACAATCTAGAAATCCTAAATATGAGGGAAGAAGTTGACCAAAATGTAAATATTAGTGGCCAATTCATAAATAGCTACTAAAATAGCCACTTTATTTGACATTTTTTGAAGTGAAGTGTAAATATCCAAGAACTTGCTGACCTAAATGTAATTACACATATTACAATCTATGAATCCTAAATTTTAGAGAAGCAATTGACCAATATGTAAATATTAGTGACCAATTTCTAAATAGCCACTAAAATAGTCACTTTTTTTTTTACTTTTAATAAGTGAATAATAAATATCCCAAAACTTACTGATCCAAATGCAATTACACATATTACAATATATGAATCCTAAATTTGAGAGAAAAAGTTGATGAAATTGTGAATATTAGTGACCAATTCCTAAATAGCCACAAAAATAGCCATTTTTTTAAGTGAATAATAAATATTCAAAAAATCGTTGACCCAAATTTAATTAGATAAAAGATTGTTGATTGAAACCTCATTTGAGAGAAGAAGTTGACCAAATTGTAAATATTAGCGATCAATTCCTAAATAGCCACTAAAATAGCCATTTTTTTTTTTACTTTTTTTGAAATGATTAATAAATATCCCAAAAATTATTGACCCAAATGTAATTAGACACAAGATGATTGATTGAAACTTCATTATTATATTAAATAAAATTTCAAAAGCTGACTTGAATGTAATTATTTAGCTAAAATGACTCACACAAATCAATATATCATTACGACGTGTAGATAGATGTATGAGTAATTATGGTGCAGTGAAGGGCAAAAGAAGAAGTTTATATTTTTTGACGTACTAGCTTATTCATTCTTATAGTATAATAGATATATATATATATATATTTTAGTCTTACCTGAATTATAACTGTATACAACGCACACACCCCACACACGCACACAAACCCAACCCAACCCAACCCCACCCCACAACCCCAAAATGGCGATGGCAAAGTCCAACAATAGCCACTCATTCTGACTGAATGCACAAATATGGGTGGCAAGAACTTCCACTAAGGGGAATCGAACCCTTGACCTCTCCATTGGAAAGATAAAGGTGGTATCACTTGACCACTTGAGTCGCTATATAATCTAAAACATAAAAATGTTTTTTCAGAAGGGTAATACTTGATACACACTCAAAGACACAACTTTTTGTGACACAATCCAAGAGATGTGTCTACATCTGTCCTACTTGGGACACACTCAAAGACAACTTTTGTGACACAACTCAAGAGATGTGACAACTTAACTCTTGAGTTGTGTCACAAAAGTTGTCTTTGACTGTGTCCTAATCTTTACTCTTTCTAGAATAAACTCTTTTTCATTAATGTGAAATATGTAATAAACAACATAGACCACGCGGATG
This sequence comes from Hydrangea macrophylla, assembly GCA_033977485.1. NCBI lineage: Eukaryota > Viridiplantae > Streptophyta > Magnoliopsida > Cornales > Hydrangeaceae > Hydrangea > Hydrangea macrophylla. The sequence continues at coordinate 84,237,272 of CM066987.1, read as the reverse complement.
TAGAAATTTTACATTAGGGAGTTCAATAGGGGCGGTTGTAACTAACAAATGGTACCAAAAAATTAACAATAGGTGCCACATTTTTATTATCAAAATAATACATAAAAAAAATTAATATTAATTGGCATCAAAGACAAACAATGGTTTGATATTATAAACTATCATTGTGATCGTGGGATTGCTTAAGTACGTTTAGTACGAAAACTATATACACAGACACACATATATATATATATATATTATATTTTCTGGATGTTTGTAATCTGGGATATTGAGTAATTGTTGTTGTAGGGAGTTGAGCTGTGGCAACAACCATATATCTCGCAGTCCTTCTAAAGCCAACTAAAATTAAGTTAACACAGGATCACAACTTCGTAGGTCACTCTATATATCATGATGGAGATCAAGAATTCAGAGATTGTTTGAAGTGGAATGATTTGGTTTAATATGAAATCAATTGGTTGTTTTCTTTAAAAGTATAGATGTTTATATTTACAGAGATGGCTTAATAACACAAAATAATTTTTTTTTTTTTTTTTTTTTTTTTTTTTTTTTTTTTTTTTTTTTTTTTGGTACAAGAGAGGGAAACAGAAAAAGAAAAAGAAAACAAAAACAAAAGCTAGCGCAGGTACTCAGTCCCACAGTTGTCCGCGAGCAAAAGTCGGACAAGATCAGTAGGAGGAATTTCCAGAATCTCAAAATGGGAATTTTGGGCAACTCCTAAGTTAGCCAAAAAGTCAGCACAAGTGTTTCCTTCACGATGGGAATGAGATATGCTTCCACTTCTTAGTATAAGCATTGTTTTGCAATCCTCGATTAAAGCTGCTAACTGATGAACAGACCGCTCAGGCGCTTGGATGAGCTTCACGGCAACCTCCGAGTCGGATTCAATGATGAAGTCCGACCATCCCTTGTCCATCATGAGTTCGAGACCATTCCAAATGCTCCTAATTTCAGCTTCCAAGCTGTCACAAAAAGTGATACTTCCCAAATAACCAATGATCCAGCTTCCTTGATCATTCCTAACTAGCCCACCAATGCCACCTCTTCCTGGGTTGCCTTTCGCACAACCATCAGTATTAAGCTTCCATTTACCTGCAGGGGGAAACATCCATTTAATAAGACGGGGAATCATCATACTAGGGCGGGCAACCGATTGGTTTGCCTTAGTAATCTCCCTAGCAAACTTCAAGATACTATGTAAAATAACCGGAGTAAAAGTGTCTTTGTTATTAAAAACAAAGTTGTTTCTCTCTTTCCATAAGATCCAAGTGGCTGAAATAAAAATGATTCCCCATTCTATATTATCCTGAAAAAAAACATCATTATTAGTAGCATTCGAGAACAACCATTCATCAAGATTAGTGTAAAAGAAATCACTGCTCCGGGTAGGGAGGATCGACCAAATAGCCTGGGCTTTATGACAATCACGAAGGATATGAATATTACTCTCATCCCAAAAATTACAATTTTTACATCTAGAGTCATTAGTCATGCGGCGGGCAGCCCTTAGGTGGTTTGATGGGAGACGATCATGAACACCGAGCCAAACAAAAAATTTTAATTTTTGGGGGACTTTGAGGGCCCAAATCCAATTCCATTTACTAGGTGAATCCTGCAAGTGAGAATTCGCAATAAAACTATACGCCTTTCGGGAGGAAAATTTACCCGAGCTCGATAGGCCCCAGGAGGGATAATCAGCGAAGGTGGAGAATTGGGGGATAGGGGTGTTGAGAATAGTATTGGAAATAACCTGATTATTAAAATCCCTTAAAACAGTAAGGTCCCACTCACCATTGTTGTTGATGATATTACCAACAGTAAGGGAAGCATCAAAATCAGGGGCGTTATCCTCAACCTCATTAGCAAGAGGTTGAGTCCCACACCACCAATCATTCCAAAGGGAAATGGAGTTACCATCACCAACAACCCATCTTATGGCTGGAGAAATAGCATGGTTGGCAGCCCCAATGCTTTTCCAAACATGGGATTTAGAATGTCGTTTAGGCCAGGGGGGGTGAGATCCCCCTTTGAGATATTTACTCATCAGCACTCTAGTCCATAGAGCTTGGTCATTACAGAGGATTTTCCAACTCAGTTTAGCAAGCATAGCAAGATTCGAATTCATAGCTTTCCTTAACCCCAAGCCCCCATTATGTTTGCTCTTACAAACATTGTTCCAACTAATTAAGTGGATTTTCTTCTTCTCATCGGTGTCACCCCATAAGAAGTTGCGGTTGAGTTTATCAATACTGTCACAAACGGAAGAAGGAAGAAGATTGGTTTGCATGACATGAATAGGGATGGCCGAAGTAACCGACTGGATAAGGGTAGTTCTACCCGCAATGGAGAGGAGCCTACTCTTCCAAGAAGAAAGTTTCTTTTGGATTTTTTCAATAGTCTCAGAGTAAATATTCTTAGAGGCCCTGGAATGCAAAATAGGAACTCCAAGATACTTCCCCAAATCATTAGTGATATTAAGGTTGCACATTCTACCAAGGTTAGCTGCTTCAATTCTGTGAATATTAGGGGACACAAAAAGTTTAGATTTGGCAAAGTTTATTTTTTGACCCGACATGGAGCAAAACTGGCTAAGAGTGTCCATAATAATATAGCATTGATGCTCGGTGGCTGAAGAAAACAGGATCAGGTCATCCGCAAAAAAGAGGTGGGTAATAGTCGGGCCATCTCTAGAGGCTTTAAGGCCCTTCCACTTACCCTTAGACACTTCAACATTAATGAGATGGGAAAGCCTTTCCATGCAAAGGACAAACAGGTAAGGAGAGAGAGGGTCTCCCTGCCTAAGCCCTCTTCCAGGGGTGAAAGTTTCAAGGGGTTCCCCATTCCACAAGATCGAGAGGCTAGTACTAGAAACACAATCCATGATGAGCTTGATAATATTATCAGGGAAATTAAAATCTATCAAAGTTTGGTGAAGAAAATTCCAATCAATACGGTCATAGGCTTTTTCCAAATCGATTTTAAAAACCATTCCCCCATTTCTACCTTTTCTCGAACGAAGAGTATGAATAATTTCCTGGGTGATGATGATATTATCACTACTATTCCTCCCCGGGATGAAGCTGCATTGATGGGGACTAATAATTTTGTCCAGCAACGGTTTAATTCTTAAGGAAAGAATCTTAGAGACAGTTTTAAAATTAACATTACAAAGGCTAATAGGACGGAACTGGGCAATGGAAGTGGGAAGCTCAACTTTGGGAATAAGAGTAATGAGGGTATGGTTAACCTCCTTAGGCACAGAACAAGAGGAGAAGCAGTTCATAACAAAAGAGTTAAGAGAGGGACCAACCATATCCCAAAATTTCTGATAGAAACCAGGCTGAAACCCATCGGGGCCAGGAGCTTTGAGGGGTTTCATGCTAAAAATGGCTTTGCGAGTTTCAGATATGTTAGGGCACCTACTGAGACAGACTTTGTCGATCTCCGAGATAGTGACATGGGGGAGAGGCAAACTATAAGGGGAGGGGGAGAGCAAGTCAGGTTGGAAAAGAGACTTAAAATAGGAAAGGATATGTTCTTTAATAAGGGTAGGATCGAAGATCCAAGAGCCATCAATAGATTTTAGAGACTCAATTCTATTCTTTTTCCTTCTCACAAGGGTAGACAAATGGAAAAATCGAGTATTCTTGTCCCCCTCCGCTATCCATTGAATCCTAGATTTTTGTTTCCAAAAAAGTTCTTCTTGATTTAAAACAGAATTGAAGTCGGAGATAAGGTCATTTTCAAGGTGGAACAAAAAAGTGGAAGGGCGAGAAGACAAATATCGTTGGATACCATCAAGCCTAGCCAGAATCTCACGTTTTCTTTTAAAAATATTCCCAAAAACCTCACGGTTCCAGATCTTGGCTAATTTTTTGAAGTTTGGTCCTGTGTCATTTTAGTTATAGTAGTTTTAATTGTATTAATTTTATCTTTGAAGTTTTTAAATAGATGCAATAGTCAAAAATGTCCCATTTTGTTAGAAAAATTAACAGAATTCACTCATTGCTACGCACAATGATGGCTACTCAAAATCCACCCGACCACCCGACTCACCCGACCACCCGACTCACCGTAGCTTTATTTTTTTATTTTTAAACAATGTAGATGGAGTCACGGGTCTTGAGGGTGGAAACCCGAGAGTTTCAGGTGGAGCCACGGGGTCTAGGGGGGGTGAAAACCCGATTCACCCGACCCGACTCGAAACACACTTAATTTAAAAAAAAATATGTATGTAATATGCTTATATCAGTATATATATTATGTATTATATAGTCCGTAAAAATATATATAGATATGTTATATTCTTATATCAATAAAATGTATATGTCAATAGCGGAGATATAAAAACATTAAAACCATCAAACTATATAGCACATGATTATGTTTTTATTTTTGTTTGGTCAGAGCTTTGGTTAGCACATAACTATGTAGACAAAGCCATTTAAAGCAAAAATAAATAAATGAAATGTAGACAAAGTTATGTGTAAAGAAAATGCTTGATTGAGACAAATGAGACAGTGGGGTTTCACCCGACTCAACCCGACTCACCCGACCACCCGACGAGTCTGGTGCACCCGACAAAATGAGTGGATGACGGGTGGCAGAAGGGCAAACCTGACTATGTTCGGATGGATGAGCGGATGAAGGCCAAACACGACTGACCCGAATCGTGAGCACCCCTACGCACAATTACACTGATAAGTGGGTGTGGAGATTAGTGGTGCTCCATTTTTGCCCTTAAAAAGCATGACAATATGTTTTGTAGCATAAAAATCCAATCCAGTAGTATGCTGACACGTGGAGTATGAAGAGATAGCCACAATGCGTGATTAGGAAGGGCAAAGGAATAACACGTGGAAGGGTTCAAATAGATGACCTGGGATCAGCAGTTTGTCATTCAGCAAGGTTTAAATTCAAAAAGCAACTGCTGGGACATGTGTCGAAGAGAGGTCAAGGCAGTTTGAAGTAACAGTTGGCTTTCAACAAGAGATTTACCTCAATCTGGGGGGCTTTCAATAAAAGGTTTGCCTCAATCTATAGGGCTTTCAACGAGAAATTTGCCTCAATCTGTAGAGCTTTCAACAAAAGGTTTGACTCAATCTATAGGGCTTTCAACGAAAGGTTTAACTCAATCTATAGGGCTTTCAACGAGTGATTCGCCTCAATCTATAGGGCTTTCAACGAAAGGTTTACCTTAATCTATAGAGCTTTAAATGAGAGATTTACCTCAATCTATAGGGCTTTGAATGGAAGGTTTACCTTAATCTATAGGGCTTTCAATGAGAGATTTTCTTCAATTAATAGGGCTTTCAACGAGAGATTTGCCTCAATCTATAGAGATTTCAACGGAAGGTTTTCCTCAATCTATAGGGCTTTCAACGAGAAATTTGCCTTAATCAATATGACTTTTAACGAAAGGTTTGCCTTAATCTATAGGGCCTTCAATGGAAGGTTTGCCTCAATTTATAGGGCTTTCAACGAAAGGTTTACCTCAATCTATAGGCCTTGCAATGAGAGATTCGCCTCAATCTAGTGAGCTTTGATTGAGAGATTTTGGTATAGGTTTCCATTGAGGACTTAACAAAGATTACTGATGTAAAGGAGTTGCCGTTGAGACTTAACAAATATTGCTATGGAGGATTTCCATTGAGAACTCAACAAAGATTGCTGATGAGGATTGTCATTGAGGACTCAACAAAGATTTCTGATGTAAAGGAGTTATTGTTGAGACCTACCGCTGATGAAAAGAGGCAATTGTTAAGGATAGATGCTGATAACATGGTATGGAGAACTGATGATTAGGGGTCCTTGTGATCCAAGAGAATTGAGGTTGGGTATTCTTACGGGATGATCTTCACATATCTTATGGTGAATGTACTAGGGTGAGTGGATGTTGCTCCGATACAATAATAGTGTTCAAAACTTCTGCTTGTTTCCATAAATTTTCTAATTGGGAATCTCCTCAAACTCACACATTCGAGACCATCAAGATAAATAGACTTGACGGGAATAGTAATGACAAGGAAAGTTGGGTTGGTTTGTATGAACCTTGAGCTCTAATACACTTTTGTTACTAACTCAACCTAAGAAGGATTGACTTGGCAAAAGTAATGGCATGAAGCGCCCAAATTGCCATAGTTCAATGTGTCTTTTACATAAATGATGTACTGCTTTTCTTATTTGTGCACTTCTTGTCTTTTTGTGGTAGCACTCTATTGATAAATCTAAGTATTGAAAATTCCTCCCTAAAGTCTAGCCAATTATTCGCTTATCCAAAGTGTGCTTTGAATTAGTGCCCTAGCTTTGAGAATAAAAGATGGCCTATTTCAATCTTTTTCAAAACAACTTAGTGACTTGAAAATTGGCCCTTGGGGTGAAGGGATTGTTAGGAAAACAAAGTTTCCCCTAGTTTGAAGTGTAGGAAGTGGGATCCATAGGCAAACGAGGTAGGTGACTGAAGTTTGCCCCTAGTTTGGACAGTGATGTTGGGTTTGTGCCCTCAAACCATTACTTTATGTATGAGACATTGACATTTTAATATATGGATATCAGCTTTATATTTTATTATGTATGTTTCTTTCATGAGATGATTGTTAATCCTTAAGTATCACAGTAAGTAATTCATGTATGTATGAGATGCATACGAGTAAGATACGAATTATTATTCATTGATACTTAGAATTTGCCACAGTGGATGATGAGACTGGATATCTTATCAGGTGTACACTATAGCATGATTGACTACCATAGGATGGAGTGATTAATCTCAATCACTAGAGTATAATCTTAGTTAATATGTTAGTGCTTATAGTGCATTGATAGACCTGAGTTTTCCTATTGACACTTAAGACTGTCAACAGTTGATAGGAACTCAAAACTTGTATAAGGTACGTGTTCTCAATCTTGAGACGATTATGAACATAGACTATGGATATGACTGCTTTGACTTACCAATCAGTAAGGTCTATAAAAGATCAACACCTGGGTATCTTGGGTATGTCATGTTCATAGAGTGGTGAAAATATATTATCAAGATAGAATCTACCCTTTGGTAAAGAATAAGCATTCCCTTGAGAATGTCACCAAGTTGATTACTAAGAACTGTAGTCTTGTTGATAATTAGTTATCAACATGTTTGGTAATCATAAGAGGTGAATGGGACTCAAGGAATGGAAGATGTAATCATTATTCAGGTTAACGATAACAATTATCCAACTACATGAGGATGCTGTCAACACAAGTTCGATCGATCGAAATCGATCGATTGAAGTCTAGACAGGTTCAATCGATCGAAATCTCTTCAATCTATCGAAGGTTCAATAGATTGGATTCACTTCGATCGAGTGAAAGTAAGGTCAGTTATGGGAATCTATAAATAGGGTAGCTACGTCTATAAATCTGAGTTTGTCATTTTATTATACCAGAAGCTACAGAAACTATTTTAGGGCTTCCCAAACCTTCTCTATCCTTTCTATTAGGGTTCCCACCAACCCTAGTCTCTCCAAGAGCATCCATAGGAGTCATAAGAGTGAAGACCATCTAGTGGAGGCTACTGGAAGTCAAAAATTTTAGAATTGGGTTCAAGACTTGAAGGTATAATTTAATCCCCTCTCTAGTATGCATCTATAGAGATAACGAGTAGTAGATACAGGCTACCAATTAGTTTTATAAACTAAATTTTCCGTTATGCATGATTTAAAGTTTTTCGAAACCTAAATCCTACTGGTGGTTCATTGGAGGTTTTGGGCAAGCGATGTAGGAGACCAAAGTTTTGCCATTGTATGAAGGATAGATAGTAAAATGCAGGCAAACGAGGTGGGTAGCCAAAGTTTGCCCCAAGTGTGGAAGGTGATTTCTGGCTTGAGGCAAGGATCTTGACTTTAATCTCTCAGATGCTCATAACTTTTTCTTAGGCACCAGTGAGGTAACCTAGCGAGCTTTTTTCTTTCTTTGGTTATTGTTCACTCTGGATTTAGCTCTAATTTTTGCCTAGGTGCCCTTTCGGGTTTTTGACCTAGCGAGCCATCCTTCTTTTCTTTTTGAAAGTTTACTTACATACCCCCGAGCGGAGATTAGGTCCAACGTAGTTTGGGCCAAAGTCTTGAAAGAAAAAGGGCGTTGATTTGATGGTGTCGACCGAACCAATGCGATTGCCTACATATCCTCGAGCGGGAATTAGGTGGGGCATAGTTTAATGTCAAGGGTTATGGAAGGCTCGAGGTATGAGGGTTTTTCAAACCAATCATCAAAGAAGTTCAAACTTGGGTCACTTGCGGTATAGCCTTGAATAAGAGGATTCAGTTTTGATCTACTTTTCTTTTCTTTTTCTCTCTTTTTTTTGTTTTATTTTGAGGATTGATCCTTTTCACTTTCGTCTACCCAGTCAATTCCGCTTTTCACATAGTTGATTCATGTGAGATATTTTGTTCGTAATCTCAAAATATGATCTAGGCACGTTCTTAGGCACGTTCTTATGATATAAGCCTTTTGAAATATGATCTAGGCACGTTCTTATGATATACCTTGAAGTGTACAATTCTTTCATTATTATTACCAAAATTTTCTTTTATTTTCTCTATCATTTTGACTAGTTAGGTTTAGATTTTGGAAATTAACACCTTTTCAGCTCTAACTTTGCTTAGGTGCCCTATCGGGTTTTCAACCTAGCGAGCTTTTCTTTTCTTTTCTTTTTTGAAGGGAAGAAAAGGCTTACTAAAATGTTTGGCTATCATTAAGGACTAGGTCTACATTGCTTTCAATCAGATAGAGTCGTATGGCTCTCAATTGGATTGGGCTCATGGCTTTTAAATGGTAGGAAAGGGTGTTGGGCAAGCCCCAAATCAGTCCCAAGTATTTCTTTTCAAGATTTGAGCAAAAGTATCTTTAAATTCTTAAAGTAAGACTATGCAATTCTTGGTTCTTCTTTGGTGTTAGTGCAAAATAGACTTTGACCTTTTCAAGATTCTTTTTGATGCAAAAATTTATTAGCAGAATAATATCCATGGTAATTTTAAAAAGTAACATTTCAGTTTAGTGATTCATGCATTTATGACTAGACACATCAGGTTAAGCAAAATGAGATTTCATTCCATCAAAAGAGAAGGATTACATTCTTGGTATAGACTTAACTGAACTTAAAAAAAAACAGACTTGACCATAAGATTAAACTCGAAACAGACTCGAAACATAGACAAACTTTATTTGACTTGACTTGTTCTCAAATGGAGTATCATAATGACTCGTTTATCCTCCATTTTTTTAGCAGAAGTTCCAAACACCATCGCTTCACAGCACGAATTCAACATTCATGGGTGTCAGTGAAGGGGATCATTCAATCGGATAGGCCAGGGGTTATAGGTTTGATGGAGCTAATGCTTTGGTTTATATGGAGCTCGATGATTTTGTAGTCGATGAGGTCTTGGATATCATGGTGAAAGCATATGCATCGGTCAGTATCATGGCCTGGGCCTTAGTGGTAGGCACGGTGTTTGGATAGATCACAGTTAGACGATGGGGTATTGGCACGAGGCTAAAGGAGTTAGAGGTGCCCCTTTTTGAACAAGCAGTCTAGGGTCTTGGATTTCTAACTTGATGAAGTTACGGGGTGACTTTTTCTGGCAGGGACAGCTAGAGGTTTTGGTTTGGTTGGGGGATTGGTAAGGTCGATGAGGGTATGCCATGGACTTGCTGCTAAGGTCATTGACATCCGGGGAGTGCATGGGGTAGTTGAGTCTGTAGAACTAGTGTTGGGCATCATCCTTCTTGAGCTTTCCCTCTCTAATGGCATCCTCTATTCTGGTGCCTATTTCAAACAACTCTTTAATACTCTGCACCATCTTCTCAAGTCGGCTCACCCTTAAATTCAGCTGCTTAACAGTGGTTTGTAACCTATTCACTTTCTCTTCCAGATCTTGGTATGCCATTGGTGGATCGATAATGATCTAACCTATGTTTAAGATAGTGAATTCAGGGAGGTATAAAAATGTCCTTACCCAAGGCTACGATTTATTTGCAAATAGAAGAAAAGCCTAAATCAGCAGAGGCACAAAATACTACTTATGGACTCCTAGTGGGGATAGATGATCGGGATTTCTAAGAATTTTTCAATTTGAACTGATGACGATTGTAGTAAGTATACGACTTCTATACAATGATTGAGATGGGGGAGGATGATGACATGTGTGCATTTGACGAGTAGAGACTGGTACGTGTGAGACTGATGAGATGTCCATGCATTTAGATTGATAGGAAGAGTGTATGAATATAAGACAAGCATGCAGATGCAAGCCCTAACCTAGATGATGTCCTTATTTCTAACACATAGCAGTTAAGTAAATAAAGTCCTAGCCATACAGAGTGTGCCAACTTTTCTTTCCAGGATGATCACCGTCATGGGGAGGGTGAGGACGACAGGTTTGTTCTTTGAGGAATGAGAATCTGAGAAATTTTGTAAATAGAGATTTTTGGAAAATTTGGGTGAATTTTGGAAGAGTTTTTAGGAAGTAGGGATTTCTGGGAAATTTGGCTAAATTTTGGAAGACTTTCTGGGAAACAAGGATTTTTGGAAAATCTGGTGAATTTTAGAAGAGTTTCTAGAAAATAAGGATTTTTGGAAAATCTGGTGGATTTTGGTAGAGTTTCTGGGAAACAGGGATTTCTGGGAAATCTGGGTGAACTTTGACAGAGTTTCTGGGGGAAGCAGGTATATCTGGGTGAGTTTATGGGAAACGAGAATTTCTAGGATGTTTGGGTAGATTTTGGCAGATGTTTGGGAGGAATAGGTATTTCTGGGAAATTCTAGGTGAATTTTGGCAGATCGCATGATTGTCCAAAACAACTGGAATATAAAATATCAGAGTAATAATAGCTGCAAAAATGTTCTAAGTTTAGTGGAAGCAACTATAGAGTCTTACAATTATCCATAATACATATTTATTACAGTCATCCCAAAATTAAAAGAAACAGAAGTTTAAGGCCAAACAACTGATAACAACAACATAATATAAGATATATAATAAAATTCCGAGAGGGAACCGAACAGCTTCAACACGAGCTCTTCTTCAATTGGCAAAGCCCCAACTTTCTCCGTCGACGTTCTCCTCCTCATGGTATTCTCCCTATGGAATAGCATCTTCAATACTTGGAACTAAACAACTGGACACGGATGTCCAGGGCCACACGCCCGTCAGATGAAAGCTAAGTGAAGTTCTACAAATCACGGACAATATGAACATATACACCATTTAAGTTATCACTTAGAAGTTAGCGATACAATACACACAATCTTACCCCACCCAACGCTTTTCTCGACTATGCAGCTATATCAATGGAATACAACAAGCACGAATCGACCATGCCAACAACTCACAACTTGACAGTTTAGCTCCTATCAACTCACGACCACAACACTAACAACACTGAACCGACAGTACTAGCTTCCGTCAACACACGATAACACAACACAACACATTATGGTCAGACTGATCGTAATACACTCACTTAGCCCACAATTGACCCTAAGTCAATCGCATTCTTCCACACAGCCACACTTGACCCTCAAATGCAAAATACGACCATACTTGGCCCTCTAATTTCTTGCTTAGCCCACAATTGGTCCTAACTCGACAACATGATAAACACAACTCAGACATACAAAATCCACACAATACACGAACAACAATACCATTAAGGTCATACAACAATATGCAACCATGCTCAGAATAATCGATGAGATCATCCAACTCAAACATACAACACAACCATGCAACACAACCATGCCTCAGACATCTGCCAACACCCTTCTTCATTTAAGTACATTATTTGCATATCATACTTCATTACATCATTAATAATTTGACCCATCACATTACTATTAACGTTATTAAATTGATCATAACAAAGTACTAGCAATGATATGGAATTCAACATGTTAAGAAACCAACATACCAGCAAGTACTACTGAAAAAGCATAAAGTACAATTACAGAATTGATACACTCGATCATCTATACCATATACAACTCCAAGTTCAGTTAACAAAATCCATAGTACAAACCATATTAGCTTCATCATGCAAACAAGCAAGGACTTTGAAGACTGTCAAGCTCGAGCGCTCGGACCACTCGAGCGCTCCAGGCTCGAGCGCTTGCGCTTGCTGACCGCTCGCATTTAGTAGTTTAGAACAATATACATTTTAGCAGCTTCAAAACAACTATGAATTAACAACTAAAACTCTAAGATTCTTAATTAAACTCACATGCAACATGTTAAGCATGTCATACAGGTTTATACGCACCTTATAAATGAACCATAACACTCAAAATGATGATCAAAACTAATTAGATGATCAAATATATATAAACTTGAGAGAGAGAGAGAGAGATGAGGATTATAATGATCTAGAGTTAAATCTAGTTAAATCAATCATATGCAACATAATTACAGATTATTACATGTACACATGCACATTGTGTGAGAGATGTAGTACTCATAAAGATGATCATAAGCAAATGGAACAAAATGTTGAGAAAGAAGATGATCAAGATGATGTTCTAGCTACCGAAATCCCACATGCAAGCTCTATAACTAAAATTCTCCTTGATCATCCAACACTATGCTCCAGAACTCCCTTGTGGTTGAAATGCATGTGTGTGTGTGCTTATGGAAGGAATGGATCATGAATCCATGGACAAGTAAAGCAAAATACGTGTGTTTGTATATGAGCTCTCCCTCACAAAACCTATACGAAAATCCTCTGTTTCTGGACAAAAAAAATGCAGGAAATGGTATGGTATTTGTAGAATTTGAGAGCCCAGGGATAAAAAGGTCATTTTACACATTTTTGGACTCGAGCCCTCACTCCTCCCGAGCACTCGGGTTGAAAAAACAAAGAAGGTTTGTTTTGTTTTTAAAGAATTATGCTATGAAATGCATGAACACCCATAAAATGCCAAACATTCTCGAAACCTGATTTACATATATAAAAAATATTAATAACAAATATCCAGAAATTATGTTACAGATAATAGACATTATGGGTGTTGTAAAAATGGTCTCCCATTGGTCCAAATAAGCTGGGAACCAAAACTACGTCATTTTGATTTCTAATATTTATGAAAAACTCTCCAAAACAAAATTTAAAAATGGACTTTCTGGGGAGATTGCTGTGGCGGCACTTGGCCTATGCGATGGTGGCAGTGCTCCTTAGATTTTTTTTATTTGTATTAGGCCCCAAAGTTTTCGGAATTCGCGAAAGATCCTATTTTATCCAAAATTCTTAGAAAATGCATACGAGTTCTAAACTGAGCTTGTGATATACTATTTGAAAGGTAATGGAGTCTACTTTACATAAAAATAGTTCGAAGATAGGTCACTTTGAAAGTTTTGCAGTATTTGAGATAAATGCCGATTGGATCCCCTTTTTCACATTTAAAAATTCATAATAAATCCGTTTTAGATTCAGAAATCATGTATGATATACTGTTGGAAAGCTTTTGATCTCTAGTATTCATGAAAAATGTTTAAAAAATGATGCAATGCACCATTTTCTGAGTCAATTTTTAGGTCAAATCGGTCAAACCGGGGACCTCTAAGAAGTTCTAGGAACCTCTAGGAGCTCACATGAGCTGACGTTTACGACCGATTTTCTTTTAAAACATGTTTTAGTACTTTTCACATTATCTAGGGTGATCTAAAAACTTTTGGGTGAATTCGAATGATTTTAGTCAAACTTGGAAAAATCGGCAATGGGGACTTTTCAGGAACTTTCGAGACTTCTGGGAGCTAACGATTACATCCGATTTTGCTTTAAAACACTTTTTATTACTTTTTTTTATGATGTAGTATGTTTTGGGAGCTTTCAGATCAAATCTGAGAGTTTTGGGCTATCAGGGGCATTTTTGGTCATTTTTACCGATTCTTGAGCTTTTCAAGAGATGAAGGGGATTTCCAAGAGTCTTTCTATGCGTCTTTTCAATCATCGAGGACTACCATGCTAGTGGACTCCTAAATCTATTAGACAACAAAATGGGATGTCTACAGTGGCTTAACTTGGAAACCCTGGGAATGATTTTAAAAGGTTGTAATATGTTGTAAAATCTCTTTTGGTTATGTTTAAAATTTGTCCGAACTCTTAAGTTCGTGTTTTGAATACTTAACATGTCAAACTCATGTTTTGGGGTGAATGTTGTTAATGTTTCAAGAATTGAACCAAACAATCCATAGTTTGTTTCCTTTTCATTTCCTTTCAAAGTTAGCAAGATACATGTATGTTCTTGTAGTCTTGATTTAGTGGGGAAAAGATTGGAATCAAGTATGGATGTTTCACGCGCCGTAGTAGCAAAAATAGAGAAAATAAATTCCTTTTTGGGCTCGTAGGCCATGTTAGTTGAAAGTCCCCATATTGCCCATGAACAAAGTCTAATCATTAGAGTATTGAATCAAACCACGCATTTGAAAATTCTAAGTTTGAAATATAAAACCATAGTTCAATACCAAACTATTACAAACCATAGGTACCTGCTAAAGCATAAATAAAGTATTACGACAACCTATGCCGATTACTTTATAAATTTGGCCCTTGTCAAATTCCATAGGCTTAAATGAAATGAGAAACATCTTATCTAATATGTATAAGCCTACTGGAATGTTAGATAGTATTTCATGGACTATAACTCCCTCTAGGAATTATAAATTTGCACACATTTGGGATCAATTTAGGGATGTTGCCCTTGTGACACCTTGGCACCAAATTGTTTAGTTTTCAGGGTGCACTTCGAGACAAAACTTCATGCTATGGATTGTTGTTCAGAATAGATTTACTACCCATGATAGAATCTATGTCTATACTTCTGGGCCTCTTGCGTGTGTGATGTGCCATAGCCATATTGAAACACATAACCATTTAATTTTTGGATGCACTTATGCTTCTTTTATTTCACAGGAGTTGATGCAAAGGTGTGAACTAAGATGGAATGGGACATACTAGGATACTACTATCCAATGGATGGCTCAACATTTAAAAGGAAAGAAGATTCATCAAGATATCCCAATCATCTGCCTATAGGGAAAAGAGGTTTCGAAAACTTATATCATGGGCAATGGAAAATCAAAGTTCAAAAACTTTTGGTATGCCCGGATCTACTACTTATCAATTCCATAGATGCGTAGAACAAGAGGGAGAGAACATGATACCTCACAGTCTTGAATCCAATTCTGAATATGGCTTCATTGTGCAATATCCAGCAGCAACCTCTAGGTGATCTTCACCCTTATGTCTCATTGAACGCTTTTCGAAGAGGCTAGAGATGGTGGGATCTTTAATGGAAATGATACAGAAGGTTTAGGAATCCTAAAACAATTTCTGCAGCTCTGGAATTATAAAACGACGTTCACATCAATTCTGCACGTAACTACCCTATTTATAGATTCCCAAATCGACTTTAGGTTTTGATTGATCGAAACATGTTCGATCAATTGAACCCTTAATCAATCGAAACACATTCGATCGATCAAACCTTCAATTAATCGAAACATATTCGATCGATAGAACTAAACCAGAGTTCAATCGATCAAAAACTTTCGATCGATCAAACCTTCAATCGATTGAACATGATTAAAACTCTTTCAATCCATTGGTTCATCATCCTCATTTTCCTTTCCAAGCATTCTTGCGGAGCTAAGAGTGGGACTTCCTAGGTTCTTAATTATTGGCTCCGATTAATTATTATTCCATCTAGTTAATACTCTTTAACTAAGGAATCAATAGTTAATCAATTATCATTAATACCACTATGAATTGATAATTGTACTCCAGTGCATAAGAACATAATCTCACATATGTAAGTGATTACTAGACTTGTATAATATGATACAGGTGTCCCTCTACCTGACAGTATTCATATTTATCATTGGGACGTATGTTTTAAGATATTGTCAACCTAATAGATACATCTTATATTCCTCAAGTATCATTCACTACGCTTGGATTACAAAACATGTCAATAGCACACTTTGTTGATAAGGCTGGCCAGCACTTGGTAATCACTCCTAGTGACATTCTCGAGGGAATACATACTCTTCATTTTATAGAAGAGGGTAGAATTTCGTCTTGACAATAGATGTTCGCAATGTTGCATACCTGATTACCCAAGATACCCAAGTGTTGATCTTACAAGACCTCATTGATTGGTAAGGCAAAGCAACGAAGTACATAACTTGTGTCCATAATTGTCTCTGGATTAAGGACATGTATCTCTATACAAGTTTTGAGTTCCTATTGACAGTGATAGCATTTAGGTGTCAATAGTCTTAACTCAAGTCTGTCAATGCACCATATGCACTAGCATATTAACCAACAGTCAAAAACTCTTATGAATGAGATTCATCATTTTACCCTGTAGATGCTAATCATTCTATAGTGTATACATGATAAGTTATCCAGTCTTATTATCCACTGTGACTTATTTGAAACAACAAGGATTTGTGATTAATATCTCACATGTGTAATCACATACACAAATGAACCACATAAAATGATGTTTAAGGACTTCAATCTAATATTCATCTCATGAACTAACATATATAACTGCATTATGATATTCCAATGTCTAACTAACTAGTTTGAGGTCATATTCCCAACACTGTCTTAGGGTGGCTATCTATGGTTTATGGAATAAAAGGAACAATAGGACTTTTAAAGGTCCTTCCACTCCTAAAGAGCAGTTGTTGCAAAATTTGATAGCTCAAGTCAACTTGCAAATTAGGTCTCAATGGAAACTACACCCCCAACTTGAGCTATATGTGCAATCCTAGACATAAGTACAGGATTTTGTTTTGTTTTGGATATTAGTTGGCGAATTGTTGGTGTATCTTGATTATCTTTTCACTCTGGATTGATTTGTAATTTAGCTTGGTAGGAGTTTTTTTGGCTTTGGCATATTTTGTGTGGCTTCTTTGCCATAGTCCTCATGCTCGTTCTTCATATTTATCCTATTGTACATCTGTTCAGCTTTTTTGGAATATATTTACCTTTTTCTGAAAAAAATAACCTATGTCGATTACAAACTTAACTATTACAATAGTCTCTAAAACGTAAACCTAAACTATCTGCGGTGAAGCTTTAGGTCATCAGCTCACGTAGTAGTCATTTCTGGCATAGCCTCCATCATAGTAGGCTTCATCCTCATAGCCCCTAGCCATGTAATCCTTTCCTGTATTCTCGTAACCTTGGCTAACTAGACGTAGAATACCTAGCGGCATAAAATGACATCAACTGTGGAAGCCGAGTGAATGCAAATACTAACAGAGTATCTATAGATATACAATATATAAAAATAACATCATTAAAAGATTATCTCATCGTTCGCATTCATGTATGCACCAACTCACTTTAATCAATACCTGACATTATCCCAACCAATTCTAAACATATCATGGACTCTTGGATCCACATTTCACACGTAGCTCTACATCTCATACTTACTTAACTCACATCTCGAATCACACCTTACTAACTTGGCACATAGCCCCATACATCACAATCTATTAAACCTGACACGAAGTCCCAACTTTTTGGCCAAAGACGCCTTGATATATGTTGGCCAATATGCCCTGATACATTTTGGCCAACACGCTTGGCCAATATGCCCTATACATTACAGCTAACACGCCCTATACATTACGGCCAACACGCCCGACCGATATGCTTGATACATTGTGGCCAATACGCTTGATACATTATAGCCAACATGCCTGGCCAATACGCCCAATAAATTACGTCCAACACTCCCAGCCAACAAGCCTGATTATGGCTAACACGCCCAATACATTACCCCCAACGTGTCCATCCAATATGCCTGATTACGGCCAGCACGCCCAATATAATCTGGTCATCCTGTCTGGCAGCAACAAGCTCGATATATAGTCCAACCCTATCATATGTAAGCCAAAAATGTAGTCTCTGTCCTATCCCAGCACATTAGGATCCCACACCCGACATCATACAATCTCCGTGATTGTATTCATATGCACAAATATAAATATTATCGACCCCTATGGTCGATAGACCCACTACTATACACGTTTGCTTCTCGATTCTATTAATAGCATTATAACAGCATTCTATAAATAGTTCCACTATTTAATTCATTAGCCCATTATTCAACCTGTGTATTATTCCAATATAGCATCCCAACATCAGCGTATGATAATAAACAGCTTAATAGTCCATCAAGTAGAATAAACATTCACTAATATGACATATTCAATCAATTGAAGTTATTTCATTCGGTTGAGGTAAAGCTAAGTTCTATCAATTGAAATTGAGTCCGATCGATTGACCAAGTTAAAAAGTTCGATCGATTGAAATAAGTTCAATCGATTGAGATCTGTCTATGTTCAATCGATCAAAACCAAGTTCGATCGATTGAGAAGTGGTTTCCTTTTCAGATTGATCTGGACCTTCCTTGCATGTTCGGGGTTCGTTCTTTCTTGCCAAAACATACATATCTACATATCTACACTAATAAGTGAGTATAGGCATTCATAAGTAAAGTTAGGTGATGCCGACGAGCTCAGGGTGGTCCCAGGTAGTGCTCGGGTGTGTCTGTAATTCCCTGTATTTTTTAAATGTATTAATAAATAAGACCGGACATTACTTCTATATACTTGCATGACCTCTACCCTTCTATTAGGATATTTTGTGTCTCAATCGATTGCCATGTTGTCCTAATCGATGGCCACTTTTCAGATACAATCGATTGCCAACTGAATTCATGACGTGTCCCTTCACAAATCTATTGTCCTTCATTTCAATCGATTAGCATAAGTCCCAATCAATTGCCACCTGCAGAAATTGTAATGACCTATAATTAACATTTAATTTTAATTTCATTTCCATAATTATTTCAATTGTGTTACTTGCTTTGTTGTAATGGAAAATTCTTTAATTGGGGTCAAACAATGATCTTCATATTTAAGCAAACCTGTTTTGGTTTCTAATCGCATTTCAAATACCTGTGTTGTTATTCTAACAACTGAATTTTCTCTATAAGACTGATAATACATGTTACGTGAATTTCAAAACTATATTTCAAAACGGTGAAAATAGTTACTTTGGACTCAAACTATATTTTTATTTAGCCGGAAAACTACTTCTTACGTTAAAATCAATTTTTTGTATTTTTGTGGTAATCACCGCACCACGAAAATACCAGTTTATGTTCAAGACTGACCACGTCGTATTGGACTCCCACATATTGGGAATCTACGTCCAATCATACGTGAAATTTGCTTTTGGGGCATTTAATCCAACTAATCATTAGTTAGGATTATTTGGGAATGCTTTTAATTTGTGTGTTAACTTAGTGTCTTAAGTTGATTTCCCAAACACATAAGAAAATTCCTAGGCAACTTGATAGTACATAGTTTGACTATGCTTTATTAGAGTGTGTTAGTGTTAGGCCTTAAGCTCCATTTTTCAAACATCTTAATTTGCCCCTTATGAGTCTACTTGACCCTTAGCTTAATTGTGGGGTTCATATGTTCTGTATATACATATGTATGTATGTATGCTGAGTATTTTGTGTGTCAATAAAATTAAAATCAAAACTAACTTGTGGTGTAAAGATCAAAGAACTTGGAGCCCATGTTCTCCAATGGGTTCTTCTATTTATACACCACATACACACACTTAAATCTGCACATTGTGTAAACCAAATATAGAGAGAGTGCTGAGAGTTTCAGAGAGAGCCCATTTACATTAAATATTAGAGAGAGAGAGAGAGCTTGAGTCTTCCATAGCCAAGCTCAATTGAAGTTCTTATTTTTTATTCTTTCTCAACTAATACTTCAACCTTGTATCACAGTGAATATTCTAAACTCACTTTGAATGTAATTTCATGCTTATTCCCTGTGTGTAGCTTGATTTGTAAATCACCATTAATGATTTTACACTAATATTCATAGCTTGAAAAATCATGGTTTTCCAAACTTAACCAACATCTGTTTTTAGAGTTGAAAGATTATAGTTCATAAGAGCAACCGTTATAATATTAGAGCCTAAATCATTCGCATCGTGATGCATAATATAAAAGAAGTTTTGACGCCTTTTGGTTTTTCGTAAAATCTGAGAGCTATGTTTCGATTCATGTTAAATTGATTGTAGATTTGTCATCCTTGCGAAAACACGAAGAAAATCATACACTATAGGTCATATTTACTTTTGAAATCAAACTAGGTCAAAAATAGGGTATAAAACTGAAACAGGTGATCATAGCAAAGAAGATGAAGTTTCTATGAAAACTCACGCGCGCGATTGCGCAAGCGACCTGTCGCGCGAGCGGCCCACGCACGCGACCTTTGTAGATTTTGACAATTGGAAAACTTTAAAAAAAAAAATCAAAAATGAACATATTGCGCAAGTGACCATTCGCGCGAGTGGCCCATGCGAGCGACCTGGCTTTTTCTGCTTTTTATCTGTTTATTGTTAAGGGACTATTTGGATAAGGTCTTGTGAGTTTTTAAAGTACTGTTTGGGAATTACACTAAAACGGAATCCTGGGTGTTATGTTTTGATTATAAAAAGATTGATTAAGGACTTGATTACTCTCGCTGGTACATTATTCTTTTTCCCAGTTGTTTACTTTTTTTTGTATAAAGTCATATGACATACATATGGGGTCAAGTGTACATGCATGGTGAGTGATGGTTAGTGTGACAAGTGTACGTGGACGAGATTGTGATTTTGGACATTCCCTGGTACTGGTGTACTAAACTGTAATGTTATGAGATTGCGGTTTAGAGTATCTTTGAAATGATGGTGACAAACTTGGACAATCCCTAGCACCCATGGTAGCTCTAAAGTGTGTGATGTCGACTTGGACACTCAGTGGCACCCGTGGTAGTGCTAAAGTATGGCCTATTGGACACTCCCTGGGATTTGTGGTTTTGGCTAATGTGTAAGGCAATTGGACACTCCCTCGTACCCCGTACTAAAGTGTGAGGCAAACTGGACACTCCCTGGTACCCCTGTACTAAAGTGTGGTCACCTTAGTATTTCAAGATACTAGAGTGAGAGAGTCGGGTGGAGTGTTGTCGAGAGAAAAGAGTTAGTAAGATGAGAATGGTTACATTGTTCCCATATATGGTCGCATGCTTTATGATTTGAAGATTTTTAATATTATCATTACTGTTTTATAATGTGAATTCATTTCTATATTGTTATACTATTGAATAATAAAACTGTGAAATGAAAATATTAAGTGAGTACGTGTTACATTGGAGCATATGTTTTTAATACTCACCACCTTCATGAAGCTGATGGCGTTGATGCGCCCAGGACACTCGTGTCTAGGATTTTTAGGTTATAATCAGGATGGATCATATGACTATGCTAATTGAGAACAGCTGCCTTGAAGAGAAACTATTTTGAGTTAGTGCTTTATTTAATGAACCGAACTTGTAATAAGGATGACTGTAGTAGATTATTATTTTGTTTCAAGATGGGTTGTGCCTTTAGTTAATCGTGTGTTGTAATATTTATTAAATTGGTAAAATTATTTAAGCCTTGATTGTTTTACTCCAATTCATATTATTATATTGTTTGACGTTTGGGACAGATTCGATCCTTCAAACTATTGCGACCTACGGGTCCATAAAGGAAATTAAATGCTTTCCATATTTATGCTACGTCGGGGCGTGACATAATTTAGTGGTATCAGAGCCAGGTTATCTCAGAATAGTTTAGCCAGGTTAGGGTATACCAGTAAGACCCGATTCCACTTTCTACTAGCTTAAGCTTTGCACACCAGATGATACGATTGGAGGATAAACTCGGAACCCAAACGCTTAAGATTATTTCAGTTAAGATCAACCCTGATATAAGTTAGTGCCTTTTTGTTAGGAATGGATCCAGTTCAGCCACTCTTTGTACCCGAAAGGTTTGGAGGACATCAGGTGACTCCCGGGATAGTAGTCCCAGCTTTTATTGATTTATAACACACTGCTATAGAGCAACTGGCATCGGCGATAGTAGAGTTGGATCTATGGCACCAGGTTCTAGTTGTGGGCACAGTCGATTTGCCGCGTATTTGTCTAGAGCTCTTCTATTTTTAGAGGCTCAGCGGCTAGTATTAGTAGAGATTGTGAGATTGGTTAGTAGTGACACTTCTTATATCCCTCTTGAGATCTAGGTTGTACATGCCTGATGCCAAAATTTGGTTAAGGTAAATTTAAGCTACGTAAGGGGAAAGAGAGTGAGAGACTGGTTTTTTTGTATGTGGTTCGGTCCTGTTAATGAAGGTACCTACGTCCACGTGTGTGTCTGAGCACGTTCATTATACTGTAAAAGAGCCAGAGGCCTGTGGTGAACCAATAAGTTTGGAGCTACCATAAGCCGGCTGGGCATGTAGATGAATGCTATAGGGGTGTTGTGTAGACTGAAAAGTCGGCCCCTTCAATGGGGGGGGGGGGGGGGGGTAAGAGGTCTCTTTTATAGATGTAAGAGACCTACTCGTACAAGGAAAAGGAAACATAATCCAATTGATATAGATTGGCATTAATTGTAGGGGTTTCATAATTGGAATAAGAAATAGTTTGCACTTCCATTAGTCTTCTAGCTTAAGTAGAAAACTGCCCAAAATGCTCAAAATCATGCATGTGGTCCCGGATGAGCTATTCCCGCGGTGGGATGTGCCTGTGCGGTCTTCCCGACCTGTTGGCCGGGTCGTGGATGAACCGCTCAGGAGGCATCAGGTGGACCAAACCGCTCGGGATGATACTTGTCAGAGGAGTTGTGCATGATTTCACCGGGACATGGATTGGCTGCTGATTTGAACCGTTCGGTCATAGGATAGAGCCAATTTTGGGTGTATCAGCTGCCCCCCATTTCCAAGGTTGGCTATATGCTATATCAGGGCAAGTTTGGAAATCTGTTTGATGTTACTTGCCACTATCTTAGTGCTTGGGGAAGCTGTCTCGGGGCTTCTGAGCCTAGTTAGTCCTCAGAATATGGCTGAGAGTTGAGACTCAGCCTAGCTCGGGACCTTCAGGTGCTCGGGAACTGACCAGAAGTTGAGACCCAGCCTAATTCAGAGTCTTTGAATGCTCGGGAAGTGACCGAGAGTTGAGACTCGGCATACTTCGGAGTCTTTTTTCTTGAGTTAGCCTCCAGGATGGTTATCTTCTGCCCGTGAACCTTCGTCAAGGTTATGGGTAGAAGAATTTTACCACGTTGGAAAAGCCAACCTAAAGCGTATGGCTTTAGGGTCCTTTTACGTTAACTCCCCAGGATGGTTGTCTACCACCCAACCAGCCTTCGTCAAGACTGTTGGGAGAAGAGCTTGACCATGTTGATGGAGCCGACCTAGAGAGTGTCGCTGTAGGGTCTTTTTTACTCCTCTATCGTGGGCTAACCTAAGAGAATTTAGTCACCTCTATCGTCGGTTTGGACCTAAGCGGAACTATTGCCTCTGAGTACTGTAGGTGCTCGGGTTGTCAAAGATTTTGACTTGGTTATCCGCAAGGCCTGTAGATACCTGGTGTGATTGCTTGTTTAGTTCACTGCGCCATCTTACCCCCCAAGCTTTCACTAAGACGAGGGTCTTACACAGGCTATGACTGTTGGTAACCGACCTGGAACATAGTGGTTGTAGGGTCTTTTGAAACTTGCCATCATCAGCCACCTAGGGGGTTTGCCCCCATCGTCGGTTAGACCTAAGCAAAGCTTGTGCCTTGAGGTTAGGCCCGATGTCTTTGGATGCCTCGGGGTTAGGCCCGAGGTCTTTGAATGCCTCGGGGTTAGGCCTGAGGTCTTTGTATGCCTCGGGGTTAGGCCCGAGGTCTTTGGATGCCTCAGGGTTAGGCCCAAGGACTTTGTATGAGCTCTCTGACAAACAGTGGAACCTCATGTGGTGATCAGGCAAGTACCACTGTAGTCGGGCTCATCTAGAATGATGGAGACAAGAGGTCGGATCAGGATCGTTGGGTTCCTGATTTCCCTGTGCTAGAGGCAAAGTTGTAACTGCTTGATCCTAACTGATATGAATTGGAGGTCGGGTCAGAACTGTCGAACCCTGCCTATTGTGAGGTGGAGGCCCGGTCGGGGCTACCTGACCTGGACTGCTGTGAACTGGAAGAACTGTTAGAACTCCCGAGCTGATCTCTTATTCGCTTTCTTTTGGAAGACTTGTTGCTTACGTGCCCGGGGTCTTTGATTTTCAGAAATTTTTCAGTGTCGATGTATCTTCCAACCCTCTCATAGAGCTCAACCAAAGTTTCTAGTCTGTTTCTGTGGAACGACGCGACGCACTTGGTGTGTTGAACTCCCGAGCAGAAGGCTATGATGGCGACTGTCTCGTTCAGATTGTGGATTTGAAGCTTCTATTGGTTGTACCGGTCGGTGAACTCCTTGAGGGACTCATTATTCCGTTGTCTGACCGTCAGTAGCCGTATATCCAGCTTTGGCCGTTCATGCATACCGACGAACTGGTTGATGAACTACTTGCTGAGTTGCCTGAAACTACGTACCGATCGGGGTTTCAAGGAGTAGAACCATTGGGCGGCTGGGCCTTTCAAAGTGCTGGGGAAGGCTAGGTAGTGTAGTTCATCGGAGTTGGTGGCTAGGGCCATCTAAGCCTTGTAGGTCTGGACGTGGTTGACCGGGCTTCCCGAGCCGTTATAGGGATCTAGGCAAGACTGCTTAAATTTGCGCAGAATGGCAAACCTCCTGATCTGGCTGGAGAACGGTGACTTTGTCTCGGTATTGGCCTGATTCTAAGTAGGGTTCTGACCCAGCCTTTTGGCCACTCCATCAATCTGTTTCTACAAGTCCTTGATATGTGCCACCACACCTTCCCGACCGGTATTTGGGCCGCAGGTCGGGTTGATGGAGGAGGCTTCCTTCTCATGGAGGTGTGCTGTCCCCTGGGATCGGGCTTGGCTATGACTCCGGGTAATCATTCGTCTAGGGACAACTCGATTCTTGACCGAGTGACCCTAGATTGATTCCCGGGCCATATGCTTCTGCCTTTCCTCTCGGACAGCACGCCCACTATTGATGTTTCTGGCATCCTCAACATGGGACGGGTTGGCTCGGGCACATTGTCTGGTCAAGATCGGTTCCCGACCATACGCAATGTTCCCGGGTCATTTCCCGGCCACTGGAGGAGTGCTTTACTGGGCTAGCAGGGCTTCGATCTGTTGCCGAATTTGATGCTGGCTCTCCAAGAGTTATATGAGGGTCACGGTGATCTGCTCAGATGTCATAACTGCCGCAGCCGGTGCTAGTGCCGGGGTCGGCGGAACATCCCGGTTGGCCTACTGTGCAGTCTTCTCACTCTTCCTCAGAGGCATGGCTATCAGCCAAGAGATTTGTTGATGAGAAGACTTGTCGCTTCCCATAGACGACGCCAAGCTGATGTTGCCAAAATTTGGTTACGGTAAATTTAAGAACCTAAGGGGAGAGAGAGTGAAAGACTGGTTTTTTTGTATGTGGTTCAGCCCTGTTAATGAAGGTACCTACGTCCACGTGTGTGTCTGAGCAGGTTCATTACACTGTAGAAGAGTCGGGGGCCTGTGGTGAACCAACAAGTTTGGAGCTACCGTAGGCCGACCGGGCATGTAGATAAATGCTATAGGGGTGCTGTGTAGACTGAAAAGTCGGCCCCTTCAATGGGGGAGGGGGGGTGAGAGGTCTCTTTTATAGATGTAAGAGACCTACTCGTACAAGGAAAAGGAAACATAATCCAATTTATATAGATTGGCATTAATTGTAGGGGTTTCCTAATTGGAATAGGAAATAGTTTGCACTTTCCATTAGTCTTCTAGCTTGAGTAGAAAACTGCCCAAAATGCTCAAAATCATGCATGTGGTCCCAGATGAGCTATTCCCGCAGTGGGATGTGCCTGTGCGGTCATCCCGACCTGTTGGCCGGGTCGTGGATGAACCGCTCGGGAGGCATCAGGTGGACCAAACTGCTCAGGATGATACTTGTCAGAGGAATTGTGCATGATTTCACCGGGACATGGACTGGCTGCTAATTTGAACTGCTCGGTCATAGGATAGAGCCAATTTTGGGTGTGTCAATGCCCATCTTGTGCAGCTGGATATGCCCCCATTGATTATCCTTGAGGAGGAGCCAGTGGTTCCTATCGCTGGGGACTTGGATGAAAGAGTCTTCCAGATGGGCCCTTTTGTTGTGGAGGACATGATGAGGAGGAGGGGGAGGATGGCATAGGTCTAGATGACTTTGCTATTGACCTCGAGGAGGAGCTAGCACTTGAGCTAGTTTTGCCCGAGGAGATGTTGGTTCAGACGGATGCTCTGAGGCATGCTTCATCACCGACCACACAGAGCAGTGTTTTTGATATGGTAGGCATGTTCCATGTTGAGCGATTTCGCCCAATCGACTCGTTGGATCTTCTGATGGCCACCTATGGAGATGACTGATTATTTAGATACCACCTTGTACATATTAACTAAATTGACTAGTAGCTCTATCACTTTTTACAAACTGGATTTACATGCATCCGAGTACAGGGTAATGACCCTATTTTTGACATTAACTCTTGTATGGACGATGTACGTCCTAACCCATACGGATAGGGTAGGCATTGGATTGATCACACACGCTTTTTGTATCTACTTGACGAGATTACATATATGTAGAAATACTCTTTTGATTTTGTCATTGTTTAAACTGGTTTATATTACTACTTCATTCATGTCCTCATTTTTTTTATCATTATCATCATTTAGAATGGCTGGGAGACCAAGGATGAACAAGAATCTGATCGAGAAGGCACCTTTGGCTGTCAATCCCATAGGAATGTTTGAGGCTTTTGTTAGACAACTCGAGAGAGTTAGTAACCTGAATGAAAATGACAAGACCGTCAGACAGGGGATAGACTATTGGCAAGGTTCCGTGCGCTAAGGCCCAGATAATTTACTGGTACTGTAGAGCCCTGGAAAGCTGAACAATGGTGAAGACAAATGGACCGTATGTTCAAAGCTGCTCAGTGCAATGAGACGATAAAGAGGAGGTTAGCTGCCTTCCAATTAACCGATGCCGCCACAGATTGGTGGGACTCGGTGATAGCTATTATTGGGAACGAAGCTGCTATGGGAATGACTTAGACTGTGTTCAAGGGAGATTTCTGGAGAAATATTTCCTGTCTACTGAGAGACACAGAAGGGAGAAATAATTTATGGATCTAACTCAGGGGACTAAAATGGTGCAAGAGTACACCGCCCAGTTTGAAAGGCTATCTCGGTTCGCTCCCCACATGGTTGATACAGAAGAGAAGAAGATATGTAAATATAACCAAGGGTTGATGTTGGGTTTGTGCCCTCAAACCATTACTTTATGTATGAGACATTGACATTGTAATATATGGATATCAACTTTACATTTCATTGTGCATGTTTCTTTCATAAGATGATTGTTAATCCTTAAGTATTATAGTAAGTAATTTGTGTGTGTATGAGAAACATACAAGTGAGATATGAATTACTATTCTTTGATACTTATAACTTGTCATAGTGGATGATGAGACTGGATATCTCATCAGGTATACACTGTAGCATGATTAACAACCATTAGATGGAGTGATGAATCTCAATCACTAGAGTATGACTCTTAGTTAATATGCTAGTGCTTATAGTGCATTGGCGGACCTGAGCTTTCCTATTGACACTCAAGAATGTCAAACAGTCGATAGGAACTCATAACTTGTATAAGGTACGTGTTCTCAATCTTGAGACGATTATGAACATAGACTATGGATATGACTGCTTGGACTTACCAATCAGTAAGGTCTATAAAAGATCAACACCTGGGTATCTTGGGTATGTCATGTTCATAGAGTGGTGAAAATATATTATCAAGATAGAATCTACCCTTTGGTAAAGAATAAGCATTCCCTTGAGAATGTCACCAAGTTGATTACTGAGAACTGCAGTCTTGTTGATAAGTAGTCATAAACATGTTTGGTAATCATGAGAGGTAAATGGGGCTTAAGGATTTCAAGAAGTATTCATGATTCAGGTTGACAGTAATAGTTATCTGACTACCTAAATATGATTACGAATGCTGAAGGTAGATGGACATCAGTACACCATACAAGTCTAGTTATCACTTTGGATATGTTCTTTTGCATTGGAGTTCAGTTATCGTTTTATAGTGGAGTAAACATTAACTGATCAGTTGGTTAGTTTGCTGATCAAAGAGTTTGGTCATGGGAATTAACAACTAATCTGAGCCAACAATAAAGAGCCTAGGAGGTCCCACTCTTAGCTCCGCTATGATGCTTGGAAAGGCACATGAGGATCTTGTCAAGGCGGGTTCGATCTATCGAAGTTGTCTCGATCGATTGAAGTCTTGGCGGGTTCGATCGCTCGAAGGTGGTTCGATCGATCGAAGACACTTCGATTGCTCGAACATTAGGTAGTCATAAACATGTTTGGTAATCATGAGAGGTGAATAGGGCTTAAGGATTACAAGAAGTATTCATGATTCAGGTTGACAGTAACAGTTATCTGACTACCTGAATATGATTACAAATGCTGAAGGTAGAGGGACATCAGTACACCATACAAGTCTAGTTATCGCTTCGGATATGTTCTTTTGCGTTGGAGTTCAGTTATTGTTTTATAGTGGAGTAAACATTAACTGATCAGTTGGTTAGTTTACTGATCAAAGGGTTTGGTCATGGGAATTAACAACTGATCTGAGCCAACAATAAAGAGCCTAAGAGGTCCCACTCTTAGCTCCGCTAGGATGCTTGGAAAGGCACATGAGGATCTTGTCAAGGCGGGTTCGATCTATCGAAATTGTCTCGATCGATTGAAGTCTTGGCGTGTTCGATCGCTCGAAGGTGGTTCGATCGATCGAAGGTTCGATTGATCGAAGACACTTCGATCGCTCGAACATTAGATCGGTTCTGGGAACCTATAAATAGGGCAGCTGCGTCCAGAAAAAAGAGTTCATCGTTTTAATATGCCAGAAGCTGCAGAAACTGTTTTTAGAGCTCCCAAACCTTCTCCTTCCTCTCTATTAGGGTTCCCACCAACCTTAGTCCTTCCGCAGGCATCCGCAAAAGTCATAAGAGTGAAGACAAACTAGTGGAGGCTGCTATATCACCATGGAAGAAGCTTTTAGAATTGGGTTCAAGACCTGAGGTATTTCTTCTTCCCCTTGTTAGTATGCATCTATAGAATTAACGGGTAGTAGATCCGGGCATACCAATTAGTTTTTTGAAACTTAACCTTTTCGCTATGCGTATAAATATAATTTTAAACTCGTTTTTCCTTCAATTGGTATCAGAGCCACGCTTGTTTGGATCTATAGATGCATTTTAGAACACTAGTTTTGATTTGCATATTGATTTTAGAACTATTTTTTAAACTGCATCGTCACAGATATGTTTTTGCAGTATTATCGCAGCAGAATACAAATCTATGATTGCATTAGATGCAAGTTAGGTTCGATCGATCGAAGTATGTTTGATCGATCAAAATCTCTATGTTCTCAAGCAATCAAAAGTTTTCGATCGATCGAATGTTTGGATTGTTCGAGCGATCGAATGGTGTTCGATTCGTCGAGACTGATTCTCTGTGCAACCTTTCTTTTCACATTTTTAAATGTTTTAGAATAATTTACTTTAATTTTAAATTATTCTGTAAAATTTTTCCAAACCTTTCTATGAAATTGAAAGTTCAATCGATTGAACTGTTAACATATACCAAGGATAAGAGGAGACATATTTTTGGGGCAGCAGAAAAAAGGCACATCTCTCCAATCCCGCTTCAGTTGCCTTCTTCTAGTGAAGATGATTCAGGTATTTCCTCTCCCTTCATTACTAATTCTCCAATACCCATTATTGTTGATCCATCTGATGATGATGATTTAGACATGCCTATTTCCTTGCGAAAGGGAACTAGAGCATATACTAAACATCCTCTTTCAAATTTTGTTTTATACTCCCATCTGTCTCCATCATATAGGGCCTTTGTGTCACAAATTGATTCTGTGTCTATTCCTAACCATGTTCAGGAAGCTTCGTCTAATCCTTATTGGAAGAATGCCATGGTTGAAAAGATGAAAGCTCTTCACAAAAATTAGACGTGGAAATTAGTTGAGTTACCTCGAGGTAAAAAGACGGTAGGATGCAAGTGGGTATTCACTGTGAAACATCATGCAGATGGGACTGATGAGAGATACAAAGCCAGACTTGTTGCTAAGGGCTTTACTCAGACATATGGGGTTGATTACCAAGAGACATTTTCCCTAGTTGTAAAAATGAACTCTATCAGGATCCTTTTTTCACTAGCAGGAAATCTGGAATGGCCCTTGCATCAGTTTGATGTCAAGAATGCATTTCTATATGGTGACTTAGAAGAAGAAGTGTAAATGGACATTCCTCCCGGGTTTGAGGACAGTAAGACACAAGGTAAGGTATGTCGCCTCCAAAAATTCTTATATGGCCTCAAGCAATCTCCTAGAGCCTGGTTCGATAGATTCTCTCAGGCTATGATAAGGTACGGTTTCAGACAAAGACAAGGCGATCATATTCTCTTTATCAAGCATTCCTTACAAGGGAAATTGACAGCTTTGATAGTCTACATAGACGATATAGTTCTCACAGGTGATGACTTAGTAGAAATGGAGCAGTTGAAGACCTATCTTGCTAAGGAGTTTGAAATTAAGGATCTGAGAGATTTGAAATATTTTCTGGGAATAGAAGTGGCATGCTGCAACGAAGGGCTATTTATATTCCAGCGTAAGTATGTTCTGGATCTCCTAAAGGAGACAGGTTTGCTTGGTTGTAAAGCAGTTGATACTCCCATGGACCCAAATACGAAACTGAGCAATGATCCCAATGGAGAACCAGTTGAAAAGGGGAGATATCAGAGATTAGTATGGAAACTTATCTATTTGGCTCATAACAGACCTGATATTGCTTTCGCTGTTAGTGTGGAAAGTTAATTTATGCATGCTCCTAGACAACTTCATCTTGATGCTGAGCATAGAATTATGAGATATCTTAAGTCAGCCCTAGGGAAGGGACAGTTCTTTGCCAAGAATGGTCATACGCTAGTTGAGGCCTACACTGATGTAGCTTGAGCAGGTTCAGTGATGGATAGGAGATCAACTACGGGGTATTGCACATTTGTGGGAGGTAATTTGGTCACATGGAGAAGCAAGAAGCAAGCAGTGGTAGCATGATCAAGTGCAGAGACCGAGTTTAGAGCTATGGCACAGGGAGTATATGAGTTATTATGGATTTAGATAGTTTTGACTGATTTGGGGTTTGAGCCAAAGGACTCTATGAAACTGTACTGTGATAGTAAATTAACCATTAGCATTGCTCATAATCCGGTCCAATATGATAGGACAAAACACACGGAGATTGACAGACATTTATAAAAGAGAAGCTAAATTGTGGTAGTATTTGTACTCCATTTGTCAAGTATGGAGAGCAGCTAGCAGACGTCCTCACAAAGAGTCTAGCAAGTCGTTCGTTTCACTTTATCCTTAGAGTTGG
Organism: Hydrangea macrophylla; assembly: GCA_033977485.1. Classification (NCBI taxonomy): domain Eukaryota; kingdom Viridiplantae; phylum Streptophyta; class Magnoliopsida; order Cornales; family Hydrangeaceae; genus Hydrangea; species Hydrangea macrophylla. The sequence goes on along the minus strand of CM066987.1, from coordinate 84,205,726 downwards.
GAATGAGAGACATCTTCGCACCAGCTTGAGGGGGGGTGTTGAGTTTTATAAGTTATTAATGTTTTATAATGTTTTTATATTTTATGATTAGTATAGGGACTTGCGTATAATTTTTGGTTCCTTTGTTATTATAAATAAAGAGGTCTCACAATTGTGAGATTAAGCCTTCAATAATATTGTGTAATGTTATTCAAAAACGGTCACAACCTAACTTGCTTGTTTGGGAAGAGCGCCAGAAGGATGATGGAAGAGATACACAAAGGGGTATGCGGTCCACACATGAATGGTCGTGTGCTAGCTAATAAGATCGTAAGACAAGGGTACTATTGGACAACAGTGGAGAAAGATTATTGTGAATAAGTTAAAAGGTGCCAAATGTGCCAGATCCATGCAAACATGATGCATGTACCACCATCGCTGCTCTATAATATGACCTCTCCATGACCATTCTCAACCTGGGGAATCGATATCATTGGCGAAATTATTCCAAAAGCCTTGAATGGGAATCATTATATTCTGGTAGCCATCGACTACTTCACAAAGTGGGTTGAAGCTGAATCTTACACTAAATTAGGTGCCAAGGTAGTGGCCAAGTTCATAAGAAGAAACCTCATTTGCCACTATGGAGTCTCCTATGAGATCATCTCGGATAACGGAAGTCATTTCAAAGCAGAAGTCAGGGATCTGTTTGATGAATATAAAATCACTTGTCATAAGTCATCACCATACAGGCTGTAAACTAATGGGGCAGTTGAAGCTGTAAACAAAAATGTCAAGGCCATACTATAGAAATTAGCAGATACCTACAAAGATTGATATGAGAAGCTACCATTTGCGCTATGGGGATACAGAACTTCAATAAGGACGTCTACAGGAGTGATTCCTTACTTATTGGTGTATGGGATGGAAGCAGTGCTCCCTGTCGAGATAGAATTACCATCCTTGCGGGTAATGGCTGAATGTGAGATCTCAAAATTAGATTAGTTGAGGGAAAGATACAAAGAATTGGCACTCATAGTTGAAAAGCATCTTCCGGTGATCGAACATGTCCGAATTTATCAAAAAAGGATAGCCCGTGCCTTTAACAAAAGGGTTCGTCCGAGGAAAATTGTCAAAGCTGATCTTGTCCTTAAGGAGCTGTGAGCCCCAATTTTGATCCACGCAGAAAGTTTAAACTCAAATGGGTTGGGCCTTATATCGTCAAAACTATCCTTTCAGGAGGAGCAACCTACCTCATGGACCTCGATGGAGTCGAATACAAAGAACCAGTCAATCTTGATTGCCTTAAAAAGTACTATGCTTGACTCAACCCACTTCTTTCCTACCATGCCTGAACTGCGCTCGACCTGATTCCCACTTAGGGATACGTAGGAAACCACATTGGTTCGGTCGATACCATCATAATCAACCCCTCTTCTTTCAAAACCTCGCCTGAACTACGCTCGATCTGATTCCCACTTGGGGATACGTAGGCAACCACATTTGTTCGATCGACACCATCATAATCTGTCACGCCCCGGAGCAGCAAAAATAAAGAAAAATAAATTTCCTTTTTGGGTCCATAGGGAATGACCGGTAAATGTCACTAATGATCCACACCACCCAGTACTATCTATAACAAGAATAGTAATAAAAACAAACTGGATATACAAAACCGTTGCTTCTATTACAAGCATCAGAGTTATTACAATAGTAAAACTACAGCGGAAGTATATAAGGTTTGGAAGCAACATATGCCCAAGTACCAAATATAACAAAATAGTCTGAACACAAATATAAGCCATTAACTATCTCCAGGTCTTCAGCTGGCGTAAACATCAGCATAGTAGTCCTCCCCGACATAAGTGTGATTAGTGGGACCACCCTCTGTGTACTCCTTTCCAGGATAGAACCGTTATTTTAGGATCCGTCACCTGCAGAATGAGGTATAGGATAGTCTAGACGGAAAGTCCAGGTAATAAAGGCCGTCAGCTTATTGAGAGCTGAGTGAGTATAAACTAACAAGGTACCAGTTATCTGAAGTAAAACAAACTTATGAAGGTTATAAGATACACCTTTACAAAGTAATATCTTTACTATATTCAACACTGCGTAATTCGATCCCATGTTTTAATTACAAAGACCTACTGATTCTTATGACTCCGATCTGATTATAACCTTCCTGGATACACCACTGCTCTTGTAGACCATGGTTAAGAATATAGAGTACATATTCTCAATCCACCAAAATTTATGGACACAACGCCTCGAGCACGACATATCATTCTATTGCCATGACTTATCGATATCTTGCCAGTGATCTCCCATCCACCGCTCGTTAAGGACATAACCCGTCCACCGCTTGTTAAGGATATACATATATCACCGGACTATCTCTGAACAACTTGGTCCCGCCCACTGCTCATTAAGGATATAACCCATCCACCGCTCATTAAGGTAGGGGTGGGCAAACAGTTCGGTTAACCGAACTGTTTGAACCAACCGAACCGAATTTTCAATTTCAGTTCGGTTATTTCAGTTAAAAATTTTAGTTCGGTTAAAAACCGAACCGAACTAAAAATTTCAGTTCAGTTATCAGTTGCCTATAGGCAAAACCGAACCGAAAACCGAAATTTTATTTTTTATTTTCATTTTCTATATTATTAATATATTTATACATAAATATAGATAACAAAATATAAGTATTTTTACAATTAAAAAAAAAGAAAAGTATGCGTTCTTTGTAATATGAAAGAAAAAGGAAAAAAAACATAAAAAAGTTGTGAAAAATGAAAAAAAATTAAAATAAAAATTGGGTTTTTTACATTTCGGTTAACCGAATAACCAAACCGAACCGAATTTGTAATTCAGTTAACCGAACCAAACCAACCGAATTAAATTTCAGTCAGTTAACAGTTGACAATCTTCCAAACCGAACCGAACCCAAACCGAACCGAATAGTGCCAAACCGAACCGAACCGAACCGACCGAATGCCCACCCCTACATTAAGGGCATCGTATGAACAAACGTCCACTTACGTAACCTTTCCCAAGAACTTATCGAAACTTATCTTAATTTTGTATGATTGATACATGACATCCCATCCCATTGTGGCCTGACTACTCTTGATTTGAAAGAAACAGATATTGAACTTGTACACAAATCAACGTGTTACCCACGTTGTCACGTTAATCCATTATTCTTAATAATATTTATCTTTGTTGTCACATTATCCCCGATTAACCCAAAATCGCATAACGGAAGTCCACATCGAAAAATGAACCATCGAACCCTTTATATAATAAATAGGAAAAAGAAACCATGTTCTTCCAATACCAATCGATTGGGATAAGGTCCAATCGATTGGAACAAAAATCATAACAATCGATTGAGGAAACTGGCAATCGATTGGATCTAAAACAATGTCAATCGATTGCTAACATTGGCAATCGATTGGGATGTCAATCGATTGGAATTCTATCCAATTGATTCGGTCCAAACTGATGGCAATTGATTGGTAATTATGCCAATCGATTGGCACTTCGTCTTCACCAACAGATTAATAAAACAACATATATAAACGTCAAAATTAACCATGCATTTTACACATCTAAACTTCACCATAACTTGTATAAACGTCAAAAAAAGGACCAAGTGAGTCAGGAACTCACCTAGGGTGTGTTTGGCTTGTGTCTGAGCTTGAAAACCCAAGCTTTCTTTCTCTCTCTCTCTCTCTCTCTCTCTCTCTCTCTCTCTCTCTTCCTTCTCTTTCTCTTTGTCCAGTTCTCTCTCCTTCTCTGTCTCTTCTCCTTCTTCTTGTCCTTCTCTTCTCTATCAAGGGCAGTGAGTGTGTGTGTATGTGGGTGTGTATATATATAGATATATGTGTGTGTATGAATATATATATACTCACAAGATGTGTCTCTCTCTCTCTCTCAATGATCTGAAAATAGCCCCAAGACCAAGATGAGTTCATATACATAGAGAGGGAAAGGTGCCACACATCCAAAGCTTAAGCAAAGAAGAAAACTTATCTCAGCTTATACCAATCGATTGGTAATGATGGCAATCGATTGGTAACAGATATTTGAAAGCATTTGATTGGAATAGATGGCAATCAATTAGGATGTTGCCACGTCATAACTTTTAGTCAATAGAATGGCAATCGATTGGAAACAATGTCAATCGATTGGTATCTAAAAAGTGGCAATCGATTAGGATACATGGCAATCAATTGGTAACCAAATTTTACCAAAAAGAAAGAAAAGTTTATATAAGTATACAGAACGAAGTTTTGTTTATATATACTCTCCATAAATTCAGGGTATTACATAATCAACCCCTCTTCTTTCAAAACCTCGCTTGAACTACGCTCGACTTGATTCCCACTCGGGGATACTTAGGAAGACTTTTAAAAAGAAAAGAAGGATGGCGCTCTAGGTCGAAAACCCGAAAGGGCACCTAGGCAAAAATTAGAGCTAAATTCAAAGTGAGCAATAACAAAAGAGAGAAAAAAGCTCGCTAGGTCACCTCACTGGTGCCTAGGAAAAATTTATGAGCATAGGAGAGAAAAAAATTCGCGGTCCTCACCATAACCCAAAAACCTCCCTTCATACTAGGGGCAAACTTCGGCCACTTGCCTCTAATCTCCTTAGCATACCCAAGCAAGTAACAAAAGCAACATCTAATCGATATCATGCTAAAAATGCTTTCAGAAATTTGAAATGCATAAAATGAGGTTCTCAAATTAAATTAGGTTCACCGATAAATAAACTTCGAATATTACATAAGCAGGAATGGTTGAAAAGGCAAAAGTCTTTCAAAAGCAATCATAAATATTAAAGACACTTGAAGGAAAAAGCAGAATCAGTGAAGTTCAATTTTACTTTGCGTAAAGGTCTTCAGAAATAGGCCTTTACTTGGTAGGTCCAACCATTGATGAAAGCGGCAATAGTGATAGCTCTGACTCTAGAAGCAAAGACCCTCTCAGTGAATCCCTGGGGAACCTCTTAAACCTGCCCGTACTGCCTGGCCAACCGACGAGGGTGATAGAAAGAAGTCTACCTCATACCCATCAACCACACTCTCTGGTAATTCCTATGGTTGGTGGTCACAGCATTAAGGCCCTAACACCCCACAATCCAGTAAATATCTAACTCAGATCGGGTACCCATCATGCTAACCCAGTCGACAAAAGTATAGTGAGAATGAAGCACAGCCCTATGAAAGTAAACCGGTGGTGCACGACCTGTCCACAATTGAAGGCGCTCATATAGCCAAGCCTGTAACACCAAAGGTGCCTCAGAAAGAAGAAGAGTTCCTTGGTTAAAGGCGTTATCCAAACCATTCAGAGTTTCAGCTAGAACCATAGCCATGGGGTTCCTACCCACTTTCAGTCCAAGGCATACATGCACCAAGGAACTAGAAGTAATTGAGAACAGGAAGTGTGAAGTCATACATAGGATCAGAGTAGCCCCACGGGTAGCGTCATACACGCCGGCATTTTCAGGATCAGCATAACGGGCAATGATAGAAGCAATGTCAAGAACTTCACCCTGAATTAGTCGGTGAGAGACAGTAGTTGAACAGTTAAGATATTCATTCAAACCGCGCATAGGACTGGGGGTATCAGCAAGAGAAATAATCAGGTCTGAGTCTGGATCAAAGCCAAGGAAAGCACAGAATTCCTCAAACATAGGACACATATCCAGGCCATTGAAATTGAAAACATGATTTATCAGGTCCCAGTACGCAATAGCAACACGCAAGAACTCAGTATTCTGAGCCATTTGGCGAAGAGAGAACAGCTCGGTCAAGCCATAACTATAGAGGTTGATTTGTTCCACACCATCTGTAATGTTCAGCCAAGCCATGAGTTGAGCAAGATCATACACTGCCATATTTTTTGTTGCGGCTCTAGCAAAATTCAAAATTTCAGCAGTGCCTCCTCGTTTTGTGGACTATCCCACCTGTAAGGCAAACACACTTACAATCACAAGGCTGCTCATCACAGTAACATTAACAATCACAGAATCATAGTGCACATATATATCGTCACATGATGACCAAATAAAACAAGCACACAACCGCGCCTCCAAATCAGAAGCCATCCGTCCCAAAAGGCGAAACATCAAAATATTTTATTAAAGATGACAAACCATCCTACACATCATCCATCATTCACAAATACACTGATACAACCCAATCGAAGACATAAAATGGAGACAAACCAAAAGTCCCCGCTCTGGAGGCCTCAATCCTCCTCCTCTTCTTCATCCTCCACAGGGCCGCTTAGAGTATACGTTGGCGAAGGCCTACTACCACCCCTGTACCTTGCCTGGACCTCGATGAACCAGCGCCACCATAGCGACACTGCACATACAAATAAAAAGAAAAAAAATCAGTTGTGAACCAGCAAAAGTGCAAAAAAATGAATTGAGTCAGAAACTTACCAAAGATGCCATCTGACTGGTGGCGAACTATCGCATACTATCCATCTACCAAGGATAAAATCTAGGGTTAGAACCTCATAACCTTAAGAAACACAAAATTAGAGACATACCCTGTGGTCTCGCGTGAGGACCAAAGACCTTAGGCTAGCTGCCAGGGCGTGACCCTCCTCAGCATTAACTCTAAGGGACATTGAGGACGCCTAGTGGCTGGATGGGATATACGCACGTAACTCATGGCAACTCCATGACTTGGGGGGAACCATCGGCACCCAAAATGTTGACGGTCCAGTCCCAAGGAGGGATGGGGTCGGAAGCTGGAGCCTGTCTCCTATACATCTCGTGAAACTGTAGGCACAAGACAAGTTAAGGAAAAGATGTGTCAAAAACATAAATGACAAATAGAGACAAAAAAACGTAAAAACTCACATCCAGGAGCAAAATTTTGGGCATTAAAAAGTGGCCACGGTAAGTCTCGTAACTAGCCGTAGAACATAAATGATTCCAAGCATCAATGCTAGTCAAAGCTATTTGTAGAGCAGCACTAGAAAGGTCATCGACATATATTACGGGAGGAGTATGAGGAACATAGTACCTTGGGCCGCCAACCACTTGTCGAGACACTCGTTCACCTAGATACCATTGTTGTCCATTGGTACTTTCCATCAGAAAATGAAGAGAAGCAAGAGGTTTGACCACCTGAATCTCCTCAGGAGCGGCATAGGAAACATTCTCCCAAGGTGCCCAATAAACACTAGCAACAGTTAGCTCAGATAAGAAGTTCCTCAGAAGGATAATCCGGTGAGCCCCGCTCTTAACCCCAGTGACATCCCTTCGCCATCTCAAGCCCCGAGGGAACAAAGGTACAGGAGCCATATCGTCCTCATCCTCGCCCAACTCATCAGCGGGGGAATGAGCCAACATCTTCAGATACTCGAAACTCCAGAGCTACATAGAGAAAATAATAATCATAAAAGCAAAAGTATGGAAAATCAAAAGCCAAACAAAAAAAGTCACAGAATATACCTCCCAAGCTCACCAGAACCCTCCGGTCGATTTGATGCTACCTTGGGAAACCTCACTCATATGCTTATAAAGATGAGCCAGAGCAACACCACCCTAATCATAAGTAGGAATCTCATCAATAGTCGCCAAAGAGGAGAGGAGCGTCAAACTCACTCGGTCATTCTGTGTCGCAAAAATTGAACAGCTGGGGACATACAGACTAAAGACCCGAAGCAGTTGCCTGTCATTAAGATTGTGCCTCCTTTGTCCATAAGCCCGATAAAGCCAGCCGCAAGTGAACCGATGCCCCTCCAGATTCGGAGGAACGGCTCCGATCAGTGTCTCAATGATCTCAGGATCAATCTTATAAAAGTAGTCCAAGATCAGGCGTTTTCCACCAACCATCAAGTCGGTAATCATTGAAAAATTAAAAAGCGTCATTGTCATTTCGCTAAACAAAAGATGGATAGTATTGATGATATCCCACAATCTCTCAACCAGAGCATAAAAATGCACTAGGTCATTTGTACTCTTCAAAACCAGACGGATGAAGCTGACAAATCACACCTCATCAACTATTTACTAAACGGCGAGCGATAACTGAGTGTACCATAAGAAAGCATAAGCGAGACTACCGTTACCCTTCAAGACTACCACCAGCACCTACACACGTCAAAAATAGCAAAAAAAACAAGCACAAAATCACAATTCATAACCTGAAGTCCAACTTCACAAAATCAACAAATTGAGCACAAAACGAACTTCTAAATGACTTTCAGGTGCACACTACAGTTCACAAAACTAGCACAATGCAAAAAAATAGTCATGAGCTACCAAAAGTATCACATACCTGACTCGCTAGAGCCACGATGGAAAGATGATGCTGGGGTTCTCGTAAAATTGACTCCGGGGGTTGGCTCTCGGCCCTTACTTGTTCATTGGCCTTCTTAGAGAACCTACTCGAGTTTGAAGCCATGGATCTGCAAAGAAAATGGAAGTTAGAACCAAACTTTCTTCATGATTTTTGGAAGAAAAAAAAAACACCAATCAAAATTCCAATCATGGGAAAAGATTACTTACCCGGGTGTGCATAAACTGATTTTTGGCGGGTTTTGGCTCCAAAAACACCCAAAATGGCCAAGAATGAGCTCAAAATGCTCAAAAACTCAAGAAATACAACAATAGAGTCTGGCCACCCAATCCCGCCATGGTAGTGGCCTAGTGCCGCGATGGCACTCCTCCCCACGGGCCTCGTTTCGCTGTGTTTTAGCCCGTTTTAGCCCGTTTCATGCCCCTATTGGCCCTAGTGACTCATTTCAATTGAAATTTACAAGGTTTTATCCCCCAATAGATCCAACTTATCCCCAGAGGATAGTTACAGAGAGAAAACGGCTCCCGAAGGCCCGAACAGGCTTTTCAGAAGGACTGTTGCAAGATTTGATAAACCGTGAGAGATTCAGAGATGGAATCCTGGTTCTAGGTCAAGAATTGAAAGAGAGATTCTCAGAGAGTCTAGAAAGGAATCAGCTCTCGAAGGCCTTAACCAGCTCTTTTGGATTGGGCATTGCAAAATTTGAACAACCACAAGAGATTCAGAGATGGATCCTGGTTCCCGGTCAGAAGATTTGATCAACCGTGAGAGATTTAGAGATGGAATCCTAGTTCTAGGTCAAGAATTGAAGAGTGATTCTAAGAGAGTTCATAAAAGAATCGACTCCCGAAGACCTTAACCGGCTCTTTTGGATTGAGCCTTGGAAAATTTGATCAACCGTGAGAGATTTAGAGATGGATCCTGGTTCTCAGTCAGAAGATTTGATCAACCGTGAGAGATTCAGAGATGGATCCTGGTTCTCGGCCAGCAGAATTCGATTAACCATAAGAGATTCAAAGATGGTCCTGGTTCTCGGTCAAAAGTTAAGAGAGATTCCCCAAAGAATCCCCTACTATCCCCAGCAGAAGATAACGGCAATCAGAACCAACTTTTCGGATTGGTCATCATGATCGGCCAAAACACCGCCCGTAGTCAAAAGCCCCTGACTCTCAAGGCAAACACTGTCTATTCACAATTTAAGGTTGCGTGTCCATTGATTATCATGAGCTTCCTCATCTATCAATTATCGTGAGCTTCCTCATTCTGGTTATCTCATCTGTCAGGCATCGTGAACTACCTCACTTATCGTGAACTTCCTCACTTATCATGAGTTTCCTCATCCGTCAGTCACCGTGAACCTCCTCACTTATCATGAGCCACCTCATTTTAGTTATCATAAGTTCCCCAACTCTCAATTCCCATGAGCTCTCTCACCTATCAGTTATCTTTAGTTAACATCCTCAAGGACCCCACGTCCGATCCATTTAGCTTGCAAAACATGCTTCTCGAAGTTCGAGAAAGTTTGCCCCGAGGCCCAAAGTCTTCAATACTTTGTATCCTTATCAAGATTAATCACTGCATTAGAGTAAAATAAACACTAGCACAACACAATCCCACTCGGAGTGGCACACCCTACAGCACCAGCTCATACTAGGATCAGATCACTAGATATGATAGGACTCAAGACACAATTCATATCATATTCATGCATTGATATCGTTCTTATCGCATAACATTCGCCTGTTCTGTTGTGCATTCGCATGTGTGATTTTGTCCCTTGCTCGCCTACATTACGTCTTGGTCTGATTCCCCTTGGGATACGTAGGCAGCTCATGCAAATCGCGACCAGCACAGACCTCAGCATCATCCTTGAATCTTTTGCAACGCTTTTATCCTAAATCAATAGCCTCCAAAAGACCTGTCTCTTCAAAGCTTGGCACTCGCTTGCGACATGCGTTGCCTCGCAAGTTCATGCCAAAGAGAGGAAAAATGTAGATACCCCATTTTGTTGGGTATCAGATTTAGGAGACCCATAGCTTAGTGGTTCACAATGATTGAAAAGGACTCAAAAAGAACTCCTAGAAGTTAGTTCTATTTCTCAAAATACTCAGAAAGTGGTACAAATGACCAAAATGCCCCTAAAAGTCCAAATACTCCCAAATTTGGACCAAAAGTTCTAGAAACATGCTATGTCACAAGAAAAGTAAGAAAATGAAATTTAAAACAAAAACAGATGAAATTGTCAGCTTTGAGGGACCCTCGGAAGTCCCGGAAGTTCCTGGAAAGTCCCCGTTGATCGGTTTGACCAGGTTTAACCAAAATCATCCAAACTCACCTAAAAGTTCTAAGATCATCCTAGATTATATGAAAAGTACTAAAACGAGTTTCAAAAGAAAATCGGACAAAAACTTCAGCTCCTGGGAGCTCCCAAAGGTTCCCAGAACTTTTTGGAGATCCCAAGTTTGACCGATTTAACCTAAAAGTTGACTTTGAAACCGGAGCACTGTATCATTTTTTAAACATTTTTCATGAATACTAGAGGTCAATAGCTTTCCAACGGTACATCGCACGTAATTCTGGATTTAGAATGGATATATTATGAATTCTCGAAGGTAAAAAAGGCAATCAAATTGGCTTTTATTGCGAATACTGCAAATATTTTTGAAGTGACCTACCTCTGAACTATTTTTTATGGAAAGTAGACTCCATTACCTTTCCAACGGTATATCACAAGCATAGTTTGGAGTTCGTATGCATTTTCTATGAATTTCGAACAAAATAGGGTCTTTTCGTGAATACCGGAACCTCTGGGGGACTAAACAAAATAATCTGGGCGTTTGAGGAGCAGTACCGCTACGGTACTTGCCCACTATCGCCGCGGTATAGGCCCAGTGCTGCGCAACACTCTTCCCCAGAAGTCCATTTTTAGTAATTTTGTTTTGTGGCCCCAAATTGAATAATTGAAAACCAAAACGACATAGTTTTATGTTCACAGATGTTTGGGACCAATGGGAGCATCTTTTAAATCACAAACTCCCCCCAAATTATCCTATATAAATCCCCCTTGACTCCTTATTTTGGGGGTGGCAAATGCAAGTTTAGAAAAGTTTTAGAGAGAAAGTTGTAGAGATAAGGTTAGAATAGAGAGAAAGAGAGCTTCCTCCTTTGATTTTCAATAAGAGAGTGAGTTCCAAACCTTATTTTTACTTAATTACTTCTCTTTACTTCACATTCAATACACCCAACCACCATTTTTGTGAGCATTTAAGAGATAGAAAGCTAATTCCATGTCCAAAGTTACTATATATGAGTGAGATACCAAGCTACAAGTCTAATATCTCAATGACTATCAACTCTTGATTGTTATTTACTTGCTTGTTTATATATTGTTCATCACTCCTTGCCTCATTTCATCTTAATTTTTCTTTGATTACTTTCTAATTCATCATCATCTAAATGATGACATGGTGTTTGAGGTGAGTGAATCCTTATGGATAATAGCTCTTGACCTCAAAATCATGTTTGATGGATGATGATTCTAACTTCAATACATTCCTATGTATTCTTGAAGTTATTTCCAAAATAAAAACAACGTTCTCTAACAATCTTGGAAGTTCTTGAAGTGAGTTTGATGTTGATATTCCAAGCGGCTATAATCTTCTTTTAGTGTTGAAAATGTTCTTTCAAAACCTTTATTTCAAAACCCCTCTAAAACCTTAATATTTGGGTTCCAAGAAATTAAACCTTGTTTTCTCAAAAATCTCCAAAACAGTGAGTTATCCAACTTTAAAATAACATTATGAGTTCAATACTCAAATCTTCCTAACTCATTAGAGAACACCCATGATTTTTGGTTTGGCTTGAAAACATTTGGAAGTGTCCTATTTTAAACCAAACATTCCTTCCGGACATTCTATTTTCTCGATCATAGCAGATTGGTTGACTTTCAACTTGTTTTTTCAGAAAATGTTTACAAAAAGAGTGGTGCTAACTGTAGACACCCCAATTTTGACCGGCCGTCGAATTTAGGAGAGCATCACCGCCATATCGGATGATGACAAGGATCGGAAGATTCGAAGTATTCCAAGCTCTTCAAAAGTTATCTAAAACGCGGTAAAATTTCACAGAAAAGAGAAAATACCAGGTATTTAGGAGAATTCAGGTATAAAATACGATTTTCGGAAAATATCCTCAAGGATCATTTTGCTTTGAAAAAAGAAAAACCCAAAAGGGGGAATTTTAGCCAAAACCGGCACACGGCGGGCTGCCGCGGCACTCAGTGACTGCCGCACGGCAGTCACAGAGTGCCGTGCCGGCACTCACCAAGTGCAGCCACAGATTTCTGACTGCCGTTCGCTTTTAAAGTCTGTATTTTGCAGAGCAATACGTATGCGCATACGAATAAGAACAAAAAACTGATAAAGTAAGACTGACAAAAATGCGGCAATCCATTAATTACCGCGGCATTTGATGAATGCCGCGCGGCAGTCATGAAGTGCCGCAACGGCAGTCATGAAGTGCCGCAACGGCAGTCATGAAATGCCGCAGCAGCAGTCACGGACTGCCGCGGCAGTATCTGGACTGCCGCGCTGGACAGCAGTCTGCATAATTTCATAAAGTACACATTGTACCAACAAATGAGAGAATTACACCTGTTTTTTACTCCGAAATTCACCAAAAATACCTAGTAATTTTGCTTATAAAAGAGAAGGGATCTTCCTAAAAGAAGAGAGACCAAGAAGAACACCAAGAAACATATTGGGAGAGAGAGCATATGTAAAAATACTTCCATTACACCAACATTTTTTAGAGAGAAAAGAGAGTGTTTAGAGAATTAGAGAGAAGAGCTTGGAAGATCTTCAAAGAAAAGAAAACTTTGAGGATAATTTGGAGGTGATCCTCTAACCATAGATTATTGGCTTTTTCTTTCTTCTCTTAAAATCTCTAATCCTAAAATCTTTCACTATTTTCTTTGTTCATCAAGTAAACTTAGGAGTTTCTTTTGTTTCTATATTACTTTCTTCCACTTTCTTGTTTATTTTCTTCTCTTGAAGGTCTTGGGGATCTTCAATATCTCCTTTGATCTCTTGAGCATGATCTTTTGAATCCCATGTAGGCTTGTGCCTCACATAGGAGTCAAAGTTTCATCACCACTTCATAAGAGGATCCAAGTCCATACTCATGAGTTGGATCTTGTAAACTTGATGTCTTGAGGAATCCCTTCTATATTCCTTTAGGACTCATGAGTCATAGTCATGTCCCCCCTCTCCAATGACCATCAAATGATAGGAGAATGTAGTTTTGAGTCTAAACCCATCTCCATGGTTTAGATTCCTTATATCTTATAGATTTCATTAGGTCTATCCATATTTCATTTGAAATCTATGAAGAATAAAGGTTTGTAGTCTCTAATGGCCATCAAATGGTAGGAGAAGTAGTTTGGTTTAATCTCAACTTCATGTTTTCAATAGTTGAGGTTAACCAACAAAGTTGAACTAGCAAAATAAAAACAGTGAGTCCACAAACTGTTTTTGATCAAAGATTTTTAGTTCAAAATCTAACCGTTGAAATCAAGTGAAATCAACGGAAAAGTGTTAATAACACAATATTCTACCACTGTAATTTTTGTTTTAAGGTGGTTTCATGTTTAGGATGGTTTGATCATGAGTTTTGTGACACAAATACAATCTGTCCAGAATTTCAGAATAGTTTCAGAACAGTGACACTCTTTTGAAACAATTAAATCAGAGTTCTAATAAAGTGTTGGTGACTCCAAATAATTTTTTTTATGAAGTTTAATGCGTTAGAAAGTCACCCTAAAAAGAACAAAGCAATTCGGAGTTTTTTACTATTTTTAATAAATCGTGCAAGAATTCTGGACAGAAGGTTGTAAAGTGCTGAGTGATGTCTAGTTTTTTCCATATTCCCGGAGATCCGACCGTTGGAACTTTGATTTTCTTTTTGATTTGAAAACTAGACTCACAGAGGCATATTGAGTCCAAAAATCATCAAGATCAAACCATGGGAGATATGCTTTTTATTTCTTTTAAGTTCTGGTTTGCTCTCTGCAATTTTCAGAGTTTTATGACACATTTGACTTACTTTGCAAATAAGGGTCTAAATGACTTTTCTATGATCTAGGGCTTAAACCATGCTTTAATAATGATTAGTTGAGCTTGAACTCAAAGTTTAAGAGTATTTCATAGTTTATCCTTGTCCATGTACATATTCATCTATATGATCCGACACTTGTAATTAAGACTTATTTGCTTTGAATTTAATTACATTAGATAGATGTAAGCTAGAAATTTAGGATTGTCATTTTTAACATCATATTTTGCACATCATGTGGACTAACCCTTTGTTTTGTAGCGCTATTAAGGTATGATTTCTAAGATTTCTTTTTAGTTTATCTTAATTTCTTGATTTTATTGATTCTTCGACTTGATGCGCGACACCTTAGAATTAGGTTTTGCCTTATGTGTATATGTGATTAGAGACTTTTTTTTTTAGGATTTTCTTTTGTTCGCATGCATTGCACGTTTATTATCGCTGCTGGATCCCGGGTAAGTTCACTTGTTCTCTATTACATATCACGTTGCTTGTTACCTGAATTATGTGACTTTTGAATGATATTTTTGTCAATTGCAATTTTACACCCTTTGGACATGCTTTTGTGATGTATATGTATATATGTATTAGTTGAGGGCATGCTTAGATTATTAAATTTGATTAAAAGGATGTTGAGTAGAGGCCTATCGCAAGATAGGATGAGAGAGGGTGCTTTAGTCCGACGGGCTCCTTCCTCTCTCATTCCATAATCCCCGGACCTAGTTAATCTTTGGTTTCGCAAAAGATTAGTTTGCCTTTAAAAACGGTTTCTTAATTTTTCCTTTAAAAATTAAGTGGCGACTCTTTTGAATTTGAAAAATTGGAAAAAGATTTTAAATAAGAAAAGCTGTGGGTAAGTCAACCTGCGATATCCACAATCTGGCGACTCTGCTGGGAATCGAGCCCAGAATCTCTGGTTTCGCAGACCAGAATTCTGATTTTGGGTTCACTTGAGGATTAGACTTGAAAAACCTCCTTTTAATCGAATTAATTAATCTTTGTGTGCCTGTTACATTTCACTTGCATTTCCAGCCAGTCGATTGCACGGAACTATGACCTTGAAGGCTCGGGGCAACCCGGTCGGTCAAGTTATCATGGGACTGTGTGATCACCCTTGATCTCGTACCATGATTTGGTATATGAAGCATCCTATCGGGTGTGTGTCAAGGGTCCCTTATTTGACCAAAACCCGGCCTTTGCATGATAGCTTCTGTAGAACCTTTCAATCTTAGGAAATCAATTCTTGATTAGGGTTATGTGTTAGGAAGTTTTGTATGCCCGGAGGGGATTACTTGAGATGATGACTATACTTGCTTGATAAAAGACGTATAATCTTTTAATCACCTTTTAGCAATTCCTCCTCATGTTCCACAACATTTGGAGAACATGCCGAACCTTGATTATAAGATTACACTTCTTATATCACGTTAGCTAAGCATCATTGACCTTGTATGTATCCAAACCCATGAAAAGTACGATGATGATCTTATCACATGACCCTTCTACCCTAAGAATTTTAAAATCAGCCTTCAAAGAATAAGATTTCCGCGGCCTTTATTCAAAACCGCTCTTTCAAAGGACTTAGGGGACTTCAAAATCAAGATTTCGAAAAATTCATGCTTTTAAAAAAAACAGAAATTTTTGACCCAAATCACCTTATGATCCAAAATTCTTGAAAACTGCTTTTCTAAAAGTTGCTTCCCAAAAAATGGATTTCAAGAATCCCCAAAAATTTTCAAAACTTCGAAGGATGGGAAAAGAGGGCAACAATGAATGGAGAAATCATCGTACTTGACATGGGTAAGGGTTTTATGTGCTTATGTGTTTATGTGTTAGGGTTAGATTTTTCGCTTTCTTTGGCATATAGAGTAGGCACACACGCACACATGCATTGCATCCGCATGACATACAAAATAAAAGCTTTGCTAAAATAAAGGTAAAAGGTATTCTAAAGAAATAATAATAAAACTTAAAATCTGTTGTAGGAGCAAAGATAGCCAATCAAGCGTGGTTCAGGGATCCTACGGCAAGACTTGTAAGGAGAGGATACGCTAACATGGCCGAAGAAAGAAACAACGAAGAGATGACCGGATTAAGGGTACTAGTCGAACAGCAAGCAGAACAGATGAGGAAACAGGCCGAGAACATGAACCGTATGATGGGAATGATAGAGGAGCTGAACCGTCGGCCGCCGCCGCATGTAATTCCACCTATTATAGACCCGCCTTTGGGAGGAGGAGACGGAGATTGGTTTGACGATCAAGAGGCACACTGGAATGATGCACTAAGAGCCAACAGGGACAGAGAGAAAGATGAGAAGGAGAAGCTGTTGACCGAGAAGATAGAAAAGTTGGAAAGGGTAATGCGCAAGGCTCAGGGAGTGGATACCTATCTGATGGAACTGGAAGGATTGTATGACGGAGTCCACAAAACATTGCCGGCTGGTTTCAAAATGCCAGTTTTCGATAAGTTTGATGGCACAGGCAATCCCCGCAGTCATGTCCGAATGTGCATAGGAGCTTTTCAGCCTAGTGGACTGAGCACTACCATGATGGCTGTTCTATTTCAGCAAACCTTAACAGGAGCTGCTCTGTCATGGTACCTTACACTTGAGCCAAGCAAAACCAGAGTATGGGAAGAAGTGATTAAGGCATTTGTGGCACAATACGAGTACAATCAGGATTTGGATGTTACTGTCCGAGATTTGGAAACGACCAGGCAGGGGAACAAAGAATCATTCGCCGAGTATTTGAGTCGATGGAGAGGAAAGGCAGCTAAAATGGTACAAAGGCCGCCTGAGAAAGACCAGATCCGAATGCTAATAAAAAATCTGCAACCAGTTTATCAAGAAAAGATGAGATTTCAGTCAATTAACACCTTTGCTGAGGTATTCGATGTAGGGACGAGAATCGAAGATGCAATTCAAGAAGGAACAATCAAGAAGGAGGAGCCACAGAACCGATATCGAAGGCCCAGTTATGGATCAAATGGAGGGCACTCGGGGGGTCACTCTGGCCCCATCGATGTCAGTGCACTTAGCGAGCCGGAGAAAAAATTTGATATCACCAGAAACCATCCAAGAGGAGGGGAGGATAAGCCACTGAGGAAATTTTCAGACCTGGGAGTATCATTATCAACCGCTCTCGACAGGCTGTTAGCAAAAGGGCATCTCCGTCAGCTAGAACCTCGACCCCCGCCGAGTCCACTCCCACCACACTTCAAGGGAGATCTCTACTGCAAGTATCATCAACAAAAGGGCCACTCGACGGATCGGTGCATGAGATTAAGGCACGAAATCCAGGACCTCATTGACAACAAAGTGATATCCGAGCCACCTGTCAAAGCCCCCAATGTCACCAAGAATCCTCTGCCGAACCATCGTGCTGTGCCACCGCCGCGAGGTCTTTATTTCTTAGGGGTAGAAGAAGCAGCATTCGATCCGTCCAAGCTAATCACAAAGGTCAGAGAGCCAAATAAGTTCTATCAGTTGCCAAAAAATTCGGGGATCTGCATGCTCGGAAGCCAGCCAGGGATATGGGAAAACGAAGTGACGAGGCAGTTGGATTGGTGGGTCCACGAAAGCAATGATCGGAACATAGGCCGGGTAGGAGAGGATGATCTATGGTATCAAAGTGACGAAGAGGCAAGAGAGGACTCAAAGACCGTTTCAGAAACCGACCATATTTGGGCAAATGAAGAAATCGACCATTTGACTCGATCCGGTAGGCACTTCAAGCCGCATGAATTAGAGGAAGATCACCCGGGGAGGGAGTTGGAGAAAGGGAAAGAAAAAATGAACGAGGAAGAAGAAGAGGATCAGGTCCTAAAGCAAATAAAGAAGACTCAGGCTAACATCACTGTCTGGGGGTTGCTGATCACCTCCAAACGCCATAGGCAGGCGGTCCTAGACGCTCTGAATCAGGCTGACGTGTCTATCGACACCACCCCGGAAGACCTTATAGGATTGATCGGCAAAATTCCGACTTCGGCTATCACCTTTTCATCGAATGACCTACCTCCGGGAGGGCTTACGCTCAACAAGCCGCTGTATATCACCATTGAATGTTTGGGGAACACCGTGCCCGCTTGTGTCGTTGACAACGGGTCTGCTCTTAATGTATGTCCTTTCCGCACAGCCAAGCGAATGGGCTTAGATGAATCTTCCTTTGTGCCGTCTCAACAGAAAGTCCGGGCATATGACAACACCCAAAGAGCAGTCATGGGCATTATCTTTCTTAATCTCGCTATCGGGCCGATGGACAAAGAAGATGAGTTCCAAATCATCGATATCCCCGCTTCTTTCAATCTGCTGCTGGGAAGGCCCTGGTTGGACAGTTTGGGCGCTATACCGTCGACGATCCATCAAAAGTTTAAGTATGTCTGGGAAAACAAAGTCTGTGATATCCTCGGAGACAGTTGGGTTCGTCCATCTGAAGCGTCGTCAAGTGCACCGGTCCTAGAATTACAGCTGCAAGAAGAAGAAGCGAAGATGGGAGGATTCGAGTTCATCAGCGTGATAGAAGAAGGAAAGTCGGGAGAGTCCCTACTGCCCCATTTCGATCAGTATGCTAGTCCAGTCGTCGCCGGAATCATGAAGAAAATGGGCTTCTTTCCAGGATTGGGGTTGGGGAAGAATCTTCAGGGCCTGCCAGAGGCTCCAAGAATCCCTACTCAGACTCACACTCACGGTCTAGGGTATCAGCCAACGAAGAAGGAGCTGAGAGCAAAGAAAAAGGTTGTCAATGCGCCACTAGAACCTTACTTGAAGACTCTCAACGGGTACTTTGTGAAGGAAGGAGAAGATTTCCCCTTCTGTGGTTTCCCGGAACCATGGATGGACCAAAAAGACAAATGCATGAAGCCGGGGTTCGAGATCTTCTTCTCCCATGAATTTTCTGGGTACAAAGACCCATTTTTGCAAATGCCTGAAAAGTCTGTTGCTGCCAAGGACTGGATTGG
Source organism: Hydrangea macrophylla (assembly GCA_033977485.1). NCBI lineage: Eukaryota > Viridiplantae > Streptophyta > Magnoliopsida > Cornales > Hydrangeaceae > Hydrangea > Hydrangea macrophylla. The sequence goes on along the minus strand of CM066987.1, from coordinate 84,186,351 downwards.
TACGCTAGACGGTTCTGCCATGAAAGATCTGTTAAGCGAAGGGAACGCGGAGGTCGTGAAGGAGGATCCCGGAAAGACCAAAGGTGAATACGTCGAGGGCATAGTGGAGGAAGCTGCCGAGAGTGAAGAAAGTGAGGAAGGGAAGGCTGAGGAAGAAGAGATGGAGAAAATTACCAAGACAGGAGGTCCGGAAGAATGCTTTATTACTGGCCTGGGAGGAGAGCACAAGAAGGAGTGGGTTTTTGAGTCTAGTGATAGGTTCCCCCCACACCCAGAGTCTGTAATGGCCCAAATGAGGCGTCTTTCAATTTCTATGTCTGTTGTAATCACTCCAAAGAAAATCAATGAAAGTATGACTGATTCTGCCTACTCGAACGCGCTTAATGAATGTGATGAATGTGATGATCATGAAATACCTATTGAACTGCAAAAACTAATTGAAAAAGAAAAAGAATCTGCATGTAAAATCATTGAGGACACCCTAACAATTAATCTGGGAAATGAGAACAATCCTCAAAATGTCTTCATCGGCTCTACACTTAGCAATAAAGAAAGTAAAGAACTAATCAGTCTATTAAATGAATTCAAAGATGTTTTTGCATGGTCTTACAATGATATGCCAGGTATCGATCCAAAAATAGTCCAACACCACATCCCCCTCTTTCCCAATTCAAAGCCCATAAAACAAAAATTGAGGCGAATGAGGCCGGAATGGGCACTCAAAGTAAAAGAGGAGGTTGAAAAGCAATTAAGAGCTGGATTCTTGATGGTCACCGAGTATCCCGAGTGGATTGCCAACATTGTGCCTGTCCCAAAGAAGGATGGTCGTGTTAGGGTTTGCGTGGATTTTCGGGATTTGAACAAAGCAAGCCCTAAAGACGATTTCCCATTACCCCACATCGACATGTTGGTTGATAACACTGCGGGACATGAACTTCTATCTTTCATGGATGGGTTCTCCGGGTACAATCAAATCCTCATGGCTCCCAAGGATAGAGAGAAAACTACGTTCATCACTCCGTGGGGGACATATTGCTATAGGGTCATGCCATTCGGACTCAAGAATGCAGGCGCAACCTATCAAAGGGCTGCCACCACTTTACTGCACGACATGATCCACAAAGAGGTAGAGGTGTATGTGGACGATATGATTGTGAAATCCAAGGAGAGGAGAGGGCACCTAGAGGCTTTGAGAAAGTTCTTTGGGAGATTGAGGGAGTTCAAAATGAGGTTGAACCCGCAGAAATGCACGTTCGGAGTCACTACTGGCAAACTATTAGGATTTCTCATTACCCAAAGGGGAATAGAAGTGGACCCTACCAAAATAAAGGCCTTAACCGAGATGAACCCACCAAGAAATGAGAAAGAACTAAGAGGGTTCCTGGGTAGAATACAATTTATAAGTCGTTTCATCTCAAAGCTCACCATGACCTGCGACCCGCTATTCAAGCTACTCAGAAAGGGAGAGAGATTCAATTGGGACACCCCGTGTCAACAAGCCTTCGACAAAATCAAAACCTACCTCCAGAACCCACCTGTCTTGTCGCCACCTTCGCCTGGGAGACCTTTGTTACTTTATCTCTATGTATCCGAAGATTCAATGGGATGTATGCTGGCCCAAGAAGGAGAAGAGGGGCACGTGGAGAAGGCCATTTACTACTTAAGCAAGAGAATGGTAGGATATGAGTTAAAGTATTCGCCCTTGGAGAAGGCCTGTTGGGCCTTGGTTTGGTGTACCCGTCGTCTCCGCCACTACATGCTAGCCTTCCCTGTAATCCTGATATCCCGAATGGACCCATTAAAATACCTGTTCGAAAAACCCGTCTTGACCAGTAGGATTTCCCGTTGGACCATGATGCTGGCTGAGTTCGACATCAGATATGTCACCGCCAAGTCCGTAAAAGGAAGGGCTGTCGCCGAGTTTTTAGCCGACCTCGCTGTAGAATCTGAGGACAAGGGAGACTTCAAGTTCCCAGATGAAGGAATAATGGAAGTCAAGGAGGAGTTGTGGAGAATGTACTTTGATGGAGCAGCCAACCAGCTAGGTTACGGGGTCGGAATCATTCTCGTAGCACCAGACGGGGTCCCTACCCCATTAGCTGTCAAACTCAAATACAACTCAACCAACAATACCGCGGAGTACGAAGCCTGCATAATTGGGATGGAAGCGGCCTTGGCTTTGAAAGTCGGACGGATTGATGTCTTCGGAGATTCCAACTTGATCATATCCCAGGTCCGAGGAGATTGGAGGGTAAAACATGAGAAATTGAGACCTTACCATGACTATCTGGAAAGCCTGAAAGCGCAATTCCGAAAGATTTCCTTTTACTACCTCCCTCGTGAAGAAAACCAACTAGCCGACTCTTTGGCTACCTTAGCCTCGGTGATCCAAATCCCTTCCAAAATTGCCATGATCCCGCTGTCCATAGAAGTAAGGAATCAACCGTCATTCGAAATGATCGCAGCCATAGAGAGAGAAGATGAAGTGCCTTGGTATGTGGACGTGTGGAAGTTCATTAAAGGAGGAGAATACCCCGAAGGAGCCTCAGAAAAGGACAAGAAGGCGATACGACGATTTGCTGCTCAATTTGTGATCTACGCGGATAAACTGTGGAAGAAGTCCTACACCGGGTATAATTTGGAGTGTTTATATGGAAGGGAAGCTAAGAGAATGATGGAGGAAATACACGAGGGAGTATGCGGACCCCACATGAACGGGAACATGCTGGCGAAGAAGATCGTTCGACAAGGGTACTATTGGACGACCTTGGACAAAGACTGTTGTGAATATGTTAGAAGGTGTCACAAGTGTCAGATTCATGCAAATTTGATGCACACCCCACCGTCGCAGCTCTATAGCATGACCACCCCTTGGCCATTTTCCGTATGGGGGATTGATATCATCGGTGAGATAGTTCCAAAGGCTTCCAATGGGCACCGGTATATAATCGTGGCGATCGATTATTTTACGAAGTGGGTAGAGGCAGCCTCGTATGCAACTTTGAAAGCCAAGGATGTGGTAAGCTTCATCGAGAAGAACATAATCTGCAGGTACGGGGTCCCGAATGAGTTCATTTCTGATCATGGTAGTCATTTCCAAGGAGAAGTCATCCCGCTGCTGGAAAAATATAAGATCACCCGTCATCAATCATCTCCGTATAGGCCCCAAACGAATGGAGCAGTAGAGGCAGCGAATAAGAATTTTAAAGCAATCTTGGGAAAGACGACAGATACATATAAGGATTGGCATGAGAAGCTGCCATTTGCTTTATGGGGGTATCGGACGTCAGTAAGGACTTCAACGGGTGCTACGCCATACTCGCTGGTCTACGGAATGGAAGCAGTCCTTCCAGTCGAGGTGGAAATACCCTCTCTCAGAGTCTTAACAGAATGTGAAGTGACAGAATCAGAATGGATACAGGGAAGGTATGAGGAATTGATGCTGCTCGATGAAAAGAGGCTGACCGCGATAAACCATACTCGGGGGTACCAGAAGAGAATAGCTCGTGCTTTCAACAAAAAGGTCCGCCCAAGGAAGCTTACTAAGGGTGACCTGGTCCTCAAAGAACTGAAGGTGCCTGTTAATGACCCCAGAGGAAAGTTCAAACCCAACTGGGTCGGGCCATACATCATTAAGACCCTCCTTTCTGGAGGGGCGGCCTATCTCATGGACCTGGACGGGGTTGAATTTAAACAGCCAATTAACCTCGATCGCCTCAAGAAATACTTTGCTTGAAACCATTTCTTTCGAAGCCTCCTACCTTGATGAACTACGCTTGACCTGATTCCCGCTAGGGGATACGTAGGCAACCAACTTGGTTCGGTCATTTCAAAAAAAAAAAAAAAAAATGCTAAACTAGGGGCAAACTAGCGTTTGCCCAAAGCCACTTCAAAGCCTTAAAACCAGGGGCAAACTTCGTTTGCTAAGCCGAAGAACCCAGATACAAAACCCTCCCTTGGATCATCTGGCTATCGAGATAAGTACTATAAAAAGCAAATGAGAATTCATAGAAGGATTAAAGTTTAAAGCAAAGAAGCAAAGTAAAGAGCCGAGTTAAGACATTAAAAGGATAATTCTTCATAAAAGATTAATCGAAAGGGTGGACACTTTAGATTTAGCATGACAACACTTCTTGAAAATGAAAAATAAGAAAAATCACATTCAAAAGCGCATACAAAGGGTAGGCAGGGTCTGTCAGAAGAATTTCGTAAAATGTCAGGCATTTTCCCTGTTTTCGTCTACTCTATTATGCATGTGTCTGTCAAAGCTCGCCTCGCAGCCAAGGTTAGGATCTCTAGAAGATACTCAGTAGTAGGCACAGTCAGGGCAGGAATCCTCGGGAACGGAGCAGCCATTCTGCTGGGCCAAGCCTCCATGAAAGCCTTCACAATAGAAGGACGCAAAGGGGACCCCCTGGTGAAATCAGCAGTCACCGATGCAGTGACATCTTGCAAAAGTCCGAACTGGCGGACGACTCGGTCAGGAATGTAGAAAGTCGTAGCGTGCAAACCCGGCAGCCAGATGCCAGGTCGCCCAGGGAGACGTACAGCAACAGAGCGACAGGTCCACGACAGACAAACCCAGCAAATGTCACTAGAAGAAAGGCCCTGCAGCCAACCAAGCCACGCATCGGCAGACTGAAACAAGCTATGAATCTCCACGCGATCATAAGGAAGTGACCCACGGAGATGGGAAGCATGTATGAAGAGATCTAGACGCTCCATGAGCCAAACTTGCAGAACGAAAGGTGCCCCGGCAGATAACATAACCCCAGTAGCATGGGCATGGCCCAGCCCGATCAGAGTTTCACCAAGGACCAACATAACAACACTTTTCATCTCCCGCAAACCACAGGCAATGGGTATAAGAATGTCAGAAGATGACTGGAATAGGAAGTAAGAGAGCATGGCGATTGACAAGGCACTACGTCGGATGATCTGGTACTCGCCGTCGTAGGGGTCCCCTATGGGAGCATAAATAGAGGCAAGGCGCTCAAAATCAATATGCCTGTCACAAATAAAGGAGCCTGCCGCATTTCGAGATATGTGGAGAAGAGTGGCTAAATCCCGAACATACCCGGCTTGAATCTGAGGAACCGTCAATTCAACAGAAGGATCAGTATGGAGAATGGTGCTAAACTCCTCAAACAAGGGGCAGATCTCTTGAGAACCGAAGCGGAAGATGTTGAAAGTGGGATCCCAACATTGAATGGCAGCCCGAAGTAGGCCCTCATTCAAACTCATCCGTCGAAACGAAAAGAGATCGTCCAGTCTGAAACACTCAAAGTTAAGTCTGTCAATACCCGAGAGAGTATCCATCCATGGGAAGAGGGTTTGAGAACCAATGAGGGCCATTGAGGGGAAATGAGGAGAAATGAGAAGAGTTTTTGCGAAACTTTGAGAATGAAGGGATATAAGTAGAAGAATAAGGCTGTCTACCTACCCGCGGCACTCGATAAAGTGCAGCGGCACTCGATGAAGTGCCGCGCGGCAGTCAGTGAATGCCGTTGCGGCATTTACAGACTGCCGTAGCGGCTCTCACTGAGTGCCGCGGAGGCTTAACCGAGTGCCGTTCTGAGTTTTTCATTGGCCAGAATCTGTTTGTAACACGATCAGCCCACCTGCAAACAGAAAACTAATTGAGAAGCAATAAAAACGTGCGCATCATGCAGCACATACAAATACATCCATTCATTCATTCATTTTCAAAAGATAAAAGAAGCAAGAGCATTCAAAATAAAGCATATGTGTATGTATATATACAGTCATCCACCAAAATAAAAAAAAAATCCTCTCAAAAGAAAACAAAAAATATACATAAGCAGGATCAACTCCGACCCCGACCCCGGCCGCGAGCCTGACGAGTCGTGCGCCTAAGAGGCTCCTCCTCTGACTCGGCCCCGCTGCCTCCGCCACTCTCTCCACGCCCGCTGCCTCGGCCTCTGCCACCGCTAGTGCCCTCGTCGACGCCTCCGCCACGCCTAGCACCGCTACCTCCGGGGGCATCGCTGAGAGAAATGCCAAACTGCTGAAGCCGATGCTGGAGCTGTCCCACCTGCTGAGATAGGACTCTGTTCTCCTCCATCTGGAAGAGAGGGAATGAGTCCAGAAAAGTGTTGAAAAGACATTTGGAATACTAAGAATATGAAAAGGGTAGGAGGTCATACCTGGGCCCTCAACTGAACCGCAGCAGTCGCCCGAGCTCCCTCAGCCTGGAAAAATAAGAGCCAAGAATAAAGATCAGTAAAAAGAGATACGATCCCGGTCAGAAGTAGGAGCGGGGATAAATTTCTTACCATCCACTCCCGCCCAAGAACCCACTGTCGCACGCTATGGGCATACGCTAGGCCCTCCTCCGCATAAGCACGCGGGACGAAGTCGTAATGTAAAGGTATGGTGGGAGCACCATGTGAGAGTCGAGGAATCGTCGTCGAGTGGGGCTCTCCGAATGAGACGGTCGACATAGTCCAGTCCCACTCGGGCAAGGCAGGAGCTCGAACCGCGGCAGGAACAGGCTGCAAGCAAAAGAAATAAAGCATGGGTAAAGAATAAAAAGAAAATTCACAGAAATAATAAAGGAACCATTTACTCACCCGAGTCACTTCCATCAGAGGGAAGTTCGGCATCAGCTTGGCGGCACGGAAAGCCGCATATCCTGACGGGTCGTCCAAAAAGCCGTGGATACCGAAGCCGGCTCGAGCAGCCGTGAGATCGTTGCCCTGAAGTGTGTCTGTGGCCCTCATAGAGACAGGAGGAGGGAATGGCACAAAGAACCCGGGGGCCGCTATCGACTGCCGGGTCACTCTCTCTCCCAGATACCACGCCATCCCCTCTGATCCACCATCGAGAAGTCGTCTCGTCGGGTCATACCCGGCCGACTCTTGAATCCCCGGCTTAGCCTCAGGCAACACCCTGAGCCACGGCTGTCAGTGCACGTGCCCCTCCCTCAGGTTCGTCAGGAAGTTCCTGAACGAAACAAAATCATGAGCCCCGGTCTTCCTCCCAACCCTGTCCTTCGCCCATTTCAGCCCCTGGGGCATGATAAGGGCGTCAGCATCACGTGTCTGAGGAGACATCATGCGAAGATACTCGTGGGACCAAATCTGTGATACAAAGAGAGAAAAAAGAAGATTAGTCTCATATTTAAAAAGGGGGAAGAAAGAAACATGATAATGAGCAATATAGGAAAAAGAATACCTCCCACACTCTCCAATACCCGCCAGTAGCATCTGACCTGTCCCGGGAAATGACACTCATATGCCGGTACAAAATAGCCAACCTTGTACCAACCCAGTCGTACTCGGCAACCTGGTCCAGGCGCTCCAACGACGCAACCAAGGAAGCGAAAATCCGGTCCCCCTTGGTGCTCAACAAGGAGCACCCCAGCACATACATCAAGAAACCTCGGGCCATCTGCTCGTCCGTAAAGCCGGGTTTCCCCCGGAAAGTATCCATGAACCATCGAGCTGTGACCAAGGCCTCCTCCGGGACCACCCCTAGCAAGGGCTCCATCTGATCCCACTCCTGGTCTGTAAGGTGCCGCAGGGGCTCTCATCCGAATGGAATCCCCGTGATCATGCTGAAGTCTAGAGGGGTCATCGTCATCTCCCCAAAATCGAAGTGGAAGGTACTCGTGGTATCCCACCATCGCTCAGCCAGCGCATGCATCTGCTGTAGATCGTTGGAGCTCTTCGTCAAAAGTTTAACGAAGTCTCCAAACCCTGCTGCGTCCACCAGAGCCCTCACGGTCGGGCTCAACTCTGTGTACCACTCGTGGCCGTGGGCGAGGCTGCCATGCCCCTTTAGCACCTTCGACTGCAGCTGCAAGAAAAGAATAAAAGGTTTGTTGTTAGGGAATGGATAAAGAAGAGAGCAACAACGGTAAATAAATAATAAATAAAGGAATAGAAAACCCAAAAGTGTTCATAAGGGATTTCACAAGCAAGGCACTTGTTTGCGTTCAAGAAGAAATGAATAAAAGAAAAACATTCAAATATTCTAGCAAGGTTTCGAAAAGAAAAGAAAAGAAAAAGAGTAGTTTGTCCGCATTTCTGAAATACATGCATGTATGAATCCAAGGGAAGTGCAGTTTCACAAGTAGTATATGATCACAAGCATTCAAGAGCCAAGTTTGAACAATAAAAGGGCACTTAGAACACCCGAGAAAATTCACAAATATAATAAGTAAAAGGGGAATGTTCGGGATTTCATTCAAATGGCATCACATTCGTAAACCCTAAGAGGAACAGAAAAGAATTGAGAAAAGCCGAAAATCTTTTAAAGTTGAAAAGGAAATAAAAGAACCAATACAGTTGGGACACCCGAAAATCCAACGAACGAGGGAGAATATTAAGTTTTGATTCGTCAAGCATGAAGTTCATAATAACAAAATAAATAAAACTTCTTTACAAAAAGCATCAGAGACGCACAAGGGCGCCACGAGCATGTCATGCAAGAACAGGGTATCTAAGAGTGGTGACAATTCTACGTTACATTCACAAGGAGGAGGATATATGAGAAAGAAATGCGAGAAATAAGAAAAGAGAAGCGTTTACCTCGCGCTTAAACGCGCGGGCCGATAAATGCTCATCAGGATCCCTCAGCAGAAGCGTGGCGTCTGGGTGATGAGTGGCAGTATATCTGGCTTTCTTCTTGCGTCCTGAACCACTCGCCATAATCTGTCAAAAGAAAAGAGAGAATTCGAGCGTTAGATTCATGAAAATTTTAGAAAAACAAGGAAATAAACGAGATTAATCAAGTTTTGATCGAGTAGAACGAACCTGATAAGCCCCTGGTAGATCAATCCAAGCTAGGAAAGAAAAAGGAAATATTTCTCCAGAGAGATCTCGAGATGAAGAGAGTGAGAGAATGAGAGAAAGGGAAGAGAACCCCGGCGGTTTAAGCCACTGCCCCTCAAACGCGGCACTCATTTTTCCGTGCGCGGCAGTCAGCCAACTGACTGCCGCGCGGCACTCGCCGAGTGCTGCAACGGCACTCCGTGAGTGCCGCGCGGCAGTCATGGACTGCCGCGGAAAACCGCGTGTGCCGCGATTAAGGCGGTTCAAAGATATTTACTTTCCCCCCAAAAATTCAAATCAAGTCCCGAAAATTGAATTTGAGGCCCCAAAAATTGCCCTCATTGCGCTTTTGGCCCTCAGGGTTGTTTCTCAGGAACACATTGACTACAAATTTTGGAATTTTTAAAATGTTTGAGCCCGTGGGCCCCCAATTTTTTGAAATTGGAGATGTTTGAGCCCGTGGGCTCCCGATTTATGAAAATTAAAATATTTGAGCCCGTGGGCTCCCAATTTTGAAAATCGCAGTACTTGAGCCCGCGGGCCCCGACTCTTGAAAAATTGAAAATATTTGAGCCCGTGGGCCCAGATTTATATCCCCGGTTTTCGCAACGAATTTGCGTTTAACCCTCGTTTTGAGAATATAACGGATTTATATTCCCGGTTTTCGCAACGAATTTGCGATTAACCCTCGTTTTGAGAATAAAACGGATTTATATTCCCGGTTTTCGCAACGAATTTGCGATCAACCCTCGTTTTGAGAATATAACGGATTTATATTCCCGGTTTTCGCAACGAATTTGCGATTAACCCTCGTTTTGAGAATATAACGGACTTATATTCCCGGTTTTCGCAACGGACTTGCGTCAACCCCCGTTTTTGAGAATATAACGGACTTATATTCCCGGTTTTCGCAACGGACTTGCGTCAACCCCCGTTTTTGAGAATATAACGGACTTATATTCCCGGTTTTCGTAACGGACTTGCGTCAACTCCCGTTTTTGAGCATATAACGGATTTATATTCCCGGTTTTCGCAACGAATTTGCGATCAACCCTCGTTTTGAGAATATAACGGATTTATATTCCCGGTTTTCGCAACGGACTTGCGTCAACCCCCGTTTTTGAGAATATAACGGACTTATAATCCCAGTTTTCGCAATGGACTTGCGTCAACCCCCGTTTTTGAGAATATAACGGACTTATATTCCCGGTTTTTGCAACGGACTTGCGTCAACCCCCGTTTTTGAGAATATAACGGACTTATATTCCCGGTTTTCGCAACGGACTTGCGTTAACCTTCGTGATCAAATCAAAAGCACTCTCATGACTCCTGTGACAGATTCTCACATAGATAATCTTCCCTGACTAACACGCCACAAAATGCGCGTCATACATAGGGAAAATGTGGTAAGCATGACACTTACATAACCAGGTTAATTCAGACAACACCGTTGCATAGCACGTGCATCACAACCAGGATAGGTGCATCCATCCGTGTGACTATTTGCGTCTGTGAATGTTCAACCCATGCCTGAACTACGCTTTGGTCTGATTCCTGACAGGGATACGTAGGCAGCTCGTCATGGAGCACGACCAATTAGAATTCCGCTGCACGCCCATTTTTGCAACGCATTTTGTTTTTGCCTAAATTCGACAGTCAGGTCAAAGGCTTGTCTTCACACAGGCTTTGACATTCACTTATGGGACGCGTTGCTCCACAAGCTCTGTCAAAGAGGGGCAAACTGTAGACACCCCAATTTTGACCGGCCGTCGAATTTAGGAGAGCGTCACCTCCATATCCGATGATGACAAGGATCGGAAGATTCGAAGTATTCCAAGCTCTTCAAAAGTTATCTAAAACGCGGTAAAATTTCACAGAAAAGAGAAAATACCAGGTATTTAGGAGAATTCAGGTATAAAATACGATTTTCGGAAAATATCCTCAAGGATCATTTTGCTTTGAAAAAAGAAAAATCCAAAAGGGGGAATTTTAGCCAAAACCGGCACACGACGGGCTGCCGCGGCACTCAGTGACTTCCGCACGGCAGTCACAGAGTGCCGTGCCGGCACTCACCAAGTGCCGCCACAGATTTCTGACTGCCGTTCGCTTTTAAAGTCAGTATTTTGCAGAGCAATACGTATGCGCATACGAATAAGAACAAAAACTGATAAAGTAAGACTGACAAAAATGCGGCAATCCATTAATTACCGCGGCATTTGATGAATGCCGCACGGCAGTCATAAAGTGCCGCAACGGCAGTCATGAAATGCCGCAGCGGCAGTCACGGACTGCCGCGGCAGTATCTGGACTGCCGCGCTGGACAGCAGTCTGCATAATTTCATAAAGTACACATTGTACCAACAAATGAGAGAATTACACCTGTTTTTTACTCCGAAATTCACCAAAAATACCTAGTAATTTTGCTTATAAAAGAGAAGGGATCTTCCTAAAAGAAGAGAGACCAAGAAGAACACCAAGAAACATATTGGGAGAGAGAGCATATGTAAAAATACTTCCATTACACCAACATTTTTTAGAGAGAAAAGAGAGTGTTTAGAGAATTAGAGAGAAGAGCTTGGAAGATCTTCAAAGAAAAGAAAACTTTGAGGATAATTTGGAGGTGATCCTCTAACCATAGATTATTGGCTTTTTCTTTCTTCTCTTAAAATCTCTAATCCTAAAATCTTTCACTATTTTCTTTGTTCATCAAGTAAACTTAGGAGTTTCTTTTGTTTCTATATTACTTTCTTCCACTTTCTTGTTTATTTTCTTCTCTTGAAGGTCTTGGGGATCTTCAATATCTCCTTTGATCTCTTGAGCATGATCTTTTGAATCCCATGTAGGCTTGTGCCTCACATAGGAGTCAAAGTTTGATCACCACTTCATAAGAGGATCCAAGTCCATACTCATGAGTTGGATCTTGTAAACTTGATGTCTTGAGGAATCCCTTCTATATTCCTTTAGGACTCATGAGTCATAGTCATGTCCCCCCTCTCCAATGACCATCAAATGATAGGAGAATGTAGTTTTGAGTCTAAACCCATCACCATGGTTTAGATTCCTTATATCTTATAGATTTCATGAGGTCTATCCATATTTCATTTGAAATCTATGAAGAATAAAGGTTTCTAGTCTCTAATGGCCATCAAATGGTAGGAGAAGTAGTTTGGTTTAATCTCAACTTCATGTTTTCAATAGTTGAGGTTAACCAACAAAGTTGGATTAGCAAAATAAAAACAGTGAGTCCACAAACTGTTTTTGATCAAAGATTTTTAGTTCGAAATCTAACCGTTGAAATCAAGTGAAATCAACGGGAAAGTGTTAATAACACAATATTCTACCACTGTAATTTTTGTTTTAAGGTGGTTTCATGTTTAGGATGGTTTGATCATGAGTTTTGTGACACAAATACAATCTGTCCAGAATTTCAGAATAGTTTCAGAACAGTGACACTCTTTTGAAACAATTAAATCAGAGTTCTAATAAAGTGTTTGTGACTCCAAATAATTTTTTTTATGAAGTTTAATGCGTTAGGAAGTCACCCTAAAAAGAACAAAGCAATTCGGATTTTTTTACTATTTTTAATAAATCGTGCAAGAATTCTGGACAGAAGGTTGTAAAGTGCTGAGTGATGTCTAGTTTTTTCCATATTCCCGGAGATCCGACCGTTGGAACTTTGATTTTCTTTTTGATTTGAAAACTAGACTCACAGAGTCATATTGAGTCCAAAAATCATCAAGATCAAACCATGGGAGATATGCTTTTTATTTCTTTTAAGTTCTGGTTTGCTCTCTGCAATTTTCAGAGTTTTATGACACATTTGACTTACTTTGCAAATAAGGGTCTAAATGACTTTTCTATGATCTAGGGCTTAAACCATGCTTTAATAATGATTAGTTGAGCTTGAATTCAAAGTTTAAGAGTATTTCATAGTTTACCCTTGTCCATGTACATATTCATCTATATGATCCGACACTTGTAATTAAGACTTATTTGCTTTGAATTTAATTACATTAGATAGATGTAAGCTAGAAATTTAGGATTGTCATTTTTAACATCATATTTTGCACATCATGTGGACTAACCCTTTGTTTTGTAGCGCTATTAAGGTATGATTTCTAAGATTTCTTTTTAGTTTATCTTAATTTCTTGATTTTATTGATTCTTCGACTTAATGCGCGACACCTTAGAATTAGGTTTTGCCTTATGTGTATATGTCATTAGAGACTTTTTTTTTTAGGATTTTCTTTTATTCGCATGCATTGCACGTTTATTATCGCTGCTGGATCCCGGGTAAGTTCACTTGTTCTCTATTACATATCACGTTGCTTGTTACCTGAATTATGTGACTTTTGAATGATTTTTTTGTCAATTGCAATTTTACACCCTTTGGACATGCTTTTGTGATGTATATGTATATATGTATTAGTTGAGGGCATACTTAGATTATTAAATTTGATTAAAAGGATGTTGAGTAGAGGCCTATCGCAAGATAGGATGAGAGAGGGTGCTTTAGTCCGACGGGCTCCTTCCTCTCTCATTCCATAATTTCCGAACCTAGTTAATCTTTGGTTTCGCAAAAGATCAGTTTGCCTTTAAAAACGGTATCTTAATTTTTCCTTTAAAAATTAAGTGGTGACTCTTTTGAATTTGAAAATTTGGAAAAAGATTTTAAATAAGAAAAGCTGTGGGTAAGTCAACCTGCGATATCCACACTAACTCACTTTTCCCTTGAACTTCAGTGTCTTAGGGAACTGTATGTATAATATGGGCCTCCAAATGTTGTGTTTTCATTTCCTATGATTTTTCTACATTTCAGTCGACAGTACAAACTCTGTTTCTGAGCAACCTCTCATGTTCATATGATTTCTCTTAATCTGTAATAGTTATTGTAGTTTGGCTTTTTGATATGTGTTCTAGACAAAATAATGATGATCTATATAACAAATCATGAATTAAAAATATTTCTAATCTCACTTTTTCATTTCTACAAAATCAGTTCACTATTCTGTCCACTATTCACAGTGAGCATGTTTTAACTTTGACTCTTTGAATAGATGTTTAAATGCATCCCAAATTAGCTCATCTCTTAGGAAGTAGTTCATACTACATTTTTACACATCCTATAAAAATATTCTCCATGCATTCATGCATATTTTAGACTTCTAAGTCACACTAGAAAAATCATGAACACAAAACACACTACAACCTTTACACATTCTAGGATCATACATTACATTCATACAGGATTTGGGGTTTTTATGACTCCTAATCTAAGAAGATTATAAGGAATGAACTTGATCACAAGTTCATACTCCCTCCGATCTAATCTTCATTTCTCATCTGTCCCGGGGATTGAGAGTCTTCTTTTCTCAAAGATTAACATGCATCATACTAGCTTACTAAGCATTTTTTTTTCTTTGATTATTTGTTTCAAGAACAATTCATGCCCCCCTTTAGATTAGGAAAACTTGATTACTTGATATGTAATTAGATGATTTTTTCTAGGTTTGTTTGTATGATCTTTCACCTTTGCATTGTGTGATATTTGGCTTAGATCTTATGAATGATATCTTATCTTTTGATCTTGCATTTCAAGATTTTTATGAGATGTAATATACTATCATAGTATTAACTTTCGAATCAAACATAGTATAAGATGATTATTTGGATACTAATTGAGGTCCGTCGAGAGACGGGGCAAGTTGAGGGTGTTTAATTCATGGCAAAGGCTCCTTCCTCTTTCGCACTAAAACCCCGAACAAGTTCTTTGGTTATGAATGGCCAGTGCCCTTTATCCATTTGGGTGAGTCAAAATTAGGTTTCTTGGTTCCTTAAAGACCAAATGGTGACTCTGTATCTATTTTCAACAGACCTTCCTTTTCTTCATTTTCTTCATAACAATTTCAAAACAAAAGGAAAATCAATTCCGCATGTCCACACTGGGTTTCACGTAAGGGGTAAAATATAATTATTCAAAAGTAAACTAATTTTACCGTAATTCTTTCAAAGAAAATTGTGCTTATATTCTACATTTGTTTTCCTTGCTAGTTTAACTTACGGAGTATAAAACAAAGAATCCTTATATGTTCAAAATGGATATCTATAGGTGCTTAAATATTTGAGGCTAATAGAGTAAATGTGATATTTAATTGGTCAGCGGTTAGAACAATTTTAAGAATTAAAGTGAGATTTCTGAGTTTAGTCAGAGTAAATTGATAATTTAGTCAAGATAACTGCATAAATATAAAAATATAACTATAAAAAAATTGAGAGAGGGCAAATGCCTCCAATAGTACAAATGATTGATAGATTTATTACACAATTATTCTATAAATTTTCAGAATGGAGTAGGCAAAAGAAAGGGGCTACAATCAAAGAAAACATTTTCTAATTTGCTAGGTGAAAACGATCCAGAAACGAAAATGTAGAGAGTAATTAAAGGTGGCTATAATTGGTTATTATTATTATATATATATATATATATATAAAGATTCTCTAAGGAGGACGTCCTCTCTTTATTGAAGAGAGGACTTTTAATTTTACCGTTAAATCGTGTATAAAAACTGTAAAATGACAAAATTACCTTTAATGAAATCACAATCCGATGGCTAAAACAGAGGCCATCTCTTTAATAAATAGAGGATACCCTCTTTAGAATCTGACTATATATATATATATATATATGCCTCACATTTAGTCTCGTGGGAATTAAAATAACTCATGTGAACAACACATAATATGACACTTGCATAGAATGATTTCTTCCAGGGTCACCATTTTCTAACTAGAATGGGGAAGGAAGAAGGAAAGAACTCCCTCACCTTTTTATTTTTATTTTTCCTTAATATTTTGCTTTTTTAGAAGTTACTCGGTGCATCCCATTTTACATGTCCATATTTGTGAATCCAATTTTTTAAGAGAATACTAATAATTGCATTCACATATACATATATGCATAAAGGTTGATGTCTTTTTTTTTTTCAAATTTATCCTTGTTTTTTTCTCATTGATTTTTGTAGAATATTTTCAATCAACAAAGGTAATTTAAAAAGTTTAATATTAAATACTTTTAAAATTTTCAAGTTGTTTGATGTTTTGGTATGTTTTGGGTTATATTTAAAAATTCGATCAACTCAAAAAAAAATTGATCAACCCAACATACATACCAAAATCAAGAACATCCTCTATGTGTTCTGCACAAAAACAAAACTCAGAACTTAGCTTCTCTCTCTATCTCAATCTCTCAAACCCTCTTCTCTACCTCTCGCATGTTCACAGATTTGAAGGAGGTTAGAAATGGACGCTGGTGGTGATGGCCGAAGTCAACGACCTCTCTTTCTTCTTCTTTTCTGGTGGTGGCCTGATTGGTTTTGATTTGGGGTTTTGATTTTTGTTTTTAGTTTTGATTTCATTGCTTGGAGCCTTGTTGGAGAACTCCTGTGCTGAAGAAGGAGAAATTTTAGGGCATTTTGGTCTTTTACAAGTACAGGGGGTGTAAGTGTCACTTTTTCCGTTAACTTTAACAGTAACGATGACACTTTACATTAAAGTATAGGGGTGTTAATGACACGTTTTGATCAACTACAGGGGGTCAAAGTGAAAATAACCCAAGGTACAGGAAGTGTAAGTGTAATTAACCCCTAATTTATCTTAAAATCAAATTTAAAAGAATTATTACACTTGGCACGAACTCCTTTACAAAAAAAATTAGCATTCAACAACTCTTAGAATTTGTATAATCACTTCACTTATAAACTATAAAACCTATTTTTTATTTTCCTAAACAGCCTGTAAACTATTCCACCTAAACCTTGCTATTGCCGGAATTGTTGTATATATTAAGGATTTTTATGGTCTAAAATAATGTTAAGGTGTATGAGAATTCAAAGTTTGCATGTGAGTGTGACATGGGGTCTGAGACCGTGGTGGGACCTCCATTCCCTGCAAAACCGCATATGAAATATGAGGTTCTTTGACTAAGCACCACGTCATAAACATTTTTAATTCTCTCTCTAGTTTTCAATGTACACTAAAATATTTCATCTCATGTATGGGTGCTTCAAAGGATATTATACAAAATTATTTATAACAGGTATATGTATTTAGAGACATAAACATACATACATTCATACATAATTGTATATACCAATTAAATGGCGTTATTATATGTGCATATACCATTAAATGTCAGCATGGGTGCTCCTGAGGAAGAAATTATATGTATATATATTTACACTGCATAGAGTCCCGCGCGTTGCTCGGAAAATTTAATTATGTCGTTTCGTGTGGTTAAGTGATTATTAAAAGTGTATAATAAGATGTTAAAACGGTTAAATAAAAAATTATAAATGTAGCTATTTTATCTAAAACTCTTCCTACGGAAGAAGTTGATAATTCTAACTATATTGTAAATGAGTAGTAAATATACCTAATAAATCACCACTAAAAATATATGACAGAAGTAGAGTATTTTTCCTAAAAAAGGACATGAATGTGTTTGTAAACCTTAATTGATATTCGAAGCAAAGATGTGAATTATAAAGATGCAACAGAATGCTGATCCAAATATAATTATACATATTACAATCTAGAAATCCTAAATATGAGGGAAGAAGTTGACCAAAATGTAAATATTAGTGGCCAATTCATAAATAGCTACTAAAATAGCCACTTTATTTGACATTTTTTGAAGTGAAGTGTAAATATCCAAGAACTTACTGACCCAAATATAATTACACATATTACAATGTATGAATCCTAAATTTTAGAGAAGCAATTGACCAATATAAATATTAGTAACCAATTTCTAAATAACCACTAAAATAGCAACTTTTTTTTTTTACTTTTTATAAGTGAATAATAAATATCCCAAAACTTACTGATTCAAATGTAATTACACATATTACAATATATGAATCCTAAATTTGAGAGAAAAAGTTGATGAAATTGTAAATATTAGTGATCAAATCCTAAATAGTCACTAAAATAGCCACTTTTTTAAGTGAATAATAAATATCCAAAAATTGTTGACCCAAATTTAATTAGATAAAAGATTGTTGATTGAAACCTCATTTGAGAGAAGAAGTTGACCAAATTGTAAATATTAGCGATCAATTCCTAAATAGCCACTAAAATAGCCATTTTTTTTTACTTTTTGTGAAATGATTAATAAATATCCCAAAAATTATTGACCCAAATGTAATTAGACACAAGATGGTTGATTGAAACCTCATTATTATATTAAATAAAATTTAAAAAGCTGACTTGAATGTAATTATTTGGCTAAAATGACTCACACAAATCAATATATCATTACGACGTATAGATAGATGTATGAGTAATTATGGTGTAGTGAAGGGCAAAAGAAGAAGTTTATATTTTTTGACGTGCTAGCTTATTCGTTCTTATAGTATAATATATGTATATATTTTAGTCTTACCTGAATTACGACTGTATACAACGCACACAACCCACACACGCACACAAACCCACCCCAACCCCACCCCACAACCCCAAAATGGTGATGACAAAGTCCAACAATAGCCACTCATTCTTACTGAATGCACAAATATGGGGGGCAAGAACTTACACTAAGGGGAATCAAACCCTTGACCTCTCCATTGGAAAGATCAAGGTGGTATCACTTGACCACTTGAGTCGTTATATAATCTAAAACTTAAAAATGTTTTTTCAAAAGGGTAATACTTGGGACACACTCAAAGACACAACTTTTGTGGCACAACTCAAGAGACGTGTCTACATCTCTCCTACTTGGGACACACTCAAAGACAACTTTTGTGACACAGCCCAATAGACACATCTCTTGGGTTGTGTCACAAAAGTTGTCTTTGGCTGTGTCTCAATCTTTACTTTTTCTAGAATAAACTCTTTTTCAATAATGTGAAATATGTAATAAACAACATAGACCGCGCAGATGTAGAAATTTTACATTAGGGAGTTCAACAGAGGCGGTTGTAACTGACAAATGGTACCAAAAACTTAACAATAGATGCCACATTTTTATTATCAAAATAATACATAAAAAAAGTTAATATTAATTGGCATTAAAAACACACAAAATGACACATTATTACTTGAAACTGAGACCAAAAAATTAAATGTATCATACTTGAATGTATTTTAGAGTTTTTCAAAACTAATAAAATAGGGAGTTTATAAATTTTAATTAAGGCAAATTACACTTTAGTCTATCAAACTATAAACCTGCTTTCAATTGGGTTCTTGAACTTCAAAAATTCATTCAATCAGACCCAAATTCTGACACTGGTAGCTTAAATTATTAGAAATTGTCACGTACGTTGCGCGTAATGCTTACCTGTCACATGTTAGGTTAAGATAAGCACGGGAGATTGTGAATGACTAAAAATTTATGCGCTTTTGGGTATAATTGAATGCCATTTTTCGCGCTATTCACAATCTCCCATGTTTGTCTTAACTTAACATGTGACAGGTAAGCATTACACGCAACGTATGTGACAATTTCTAATAATTTAAGCTAACAGTGTTAAAATTTGGGTCTGATTGAATGAATTTTTTAAGATCAATGACCCAATTGAAAAAAAAATAAAAATATTATGAACCCAATTAAAAACAAATATATAATTTAATGGATTAAAGTGTAATTTATCCTAAATTTTAAAGAGGGAGGCCTGAGTATAAAAATATAAGTTTGTTTAGGATATATGAAAAAAATTCAAAATCAAAGGACCGGGGGCTTAACCCCGTTGTTCCTCGATACACCCGCCCTGAACATTGAGACAACGGTTTGAGTAATATTTGGGACACAATCTTCATACAACTTTCATACAACCTCTCCAAAAGATGTGTCTATCTGTCTCCTGTGATGACAGACATCACAGGAGACAGATAGACACATCTTTTGGGGAGGTTGTATGAAAATTGTATGAAGGTTGTGTCCCAAGTATTACCCTAATATTATAAACTATCATTGTGATCGTGGGATTGCTTAAGTACGTTTAGTACGAAAACTGTATACACAGACACACATATATATATATATATATATATATTATATTTTCTGGATGTTAGTAAGCTGGGATATTGAATAATTGTTGTTGTAGGGAGTTGAGCTGTGGCAACAACCATATCTCGCAGTCCTTCTAAAGCCAACTAAAATTAAGTTAACACAGGATCACAACTTCGTAGGTCACTCTATATATCATGATGGAGATCAAGAATTCAGAGATTGTTTGAAGTGGAATGATTTGGTTTAATATGAAATCAATTGGTTGTTTTCTTTAAAAGTATAGATGTTTATATTTACAGAGATGGCTTAATAACACAAAATAATTTTTTGAAGTTTGGTTCTGTGTCATTTTAGTTATAGTAGTTTTAATTGTATTAATTTTATCTTTGAAGTTTTTAAATAGATGCAATAGTCCAAAATGTCCCATTTTGTTAGAAAAATTAACAGAATTCACTCATTGCTACGCACAATGAGGGCTACTCAAAATCCACCCGACCACCCGACTCACTGTAGCTTTATTTTTTATTTTTAAACATTGTAGATGGAGTCACGGGTCTTGAGGGTGGACACCCAACAGTTTCAGGTGGAGCCACGGGGTCTAGGGGGGGGGGGGGGGGGGGGGGGGGGGGGGGGGTGGAAACCCGATTCACCCGACCCGACTCGAAACACACTTAATTTTTAAAAAAATATGCATGTAATATGCTTATATCAATATATATATTATGTATTATATAGTCCTTAAAAATATATATATATATGTTATATTCTTATATCAATAAAATATATATGTCAATAGCGGAGATATAAAAATATTAAGGGAAAATTACACTGACACCCCCTGAGGTTTGATACTTTATCACAAACCTCCCTTGAGGTTTCTGACATGACACTGACACCCCCTGTCAGAGTTGCCTGCTTAACGCCGTTAACGGCAGTTGTAAAAAGACTCTATTAACCCTCTCTCTCTCTCTCTCTCTCCTCCTCTCTCTCCCTATCTCTCTCACAAAAACCAGACCACCACCACCGCCATTACCACCAGACCCGCCACCCACTACCACCGCCATTACCACTATCAAAACCAAACCACCACCACTGCCATTACCACTATCACACCAGATCACCACTACCGCCATTACCACCATCACCATCACCATCACCGCCACCGCTATTACCACCATCGTCGCCGCATCCAGACCTGCCACCCACCACTGCACCACCACCACCATCATCACCGCAACCAAAATTACTTGTTGAAATTTCAACCTCAAACCAATTGGAACAGATTCAATTCCTACGAATTTCAAAACCCCAGAAGAAATCAAATACCTCGATTTGTCCGATAATCGACTCACTGGCACAATCCCTTTAGAAATTTCATCTTTCAATGACCTAATCATGTTGAGTTTGATGAACAACAATTTAAGCGGCGAAGTACCACAAGGTTTAGCTGAGATTCAAAACCTCGAAACATTGCTTCTTTGGAACAACTCTCTCTCTGGAATTTTACCTCAAAAATTAGGTTCGAATTCGAACTTACACAAAATTGATGTCAGTTCTAATTCTCTAACCGGTCCGATTCCACCGAACCTCTGTTTCAGAAACAAGCTCGTAATACTCATCCTACTGGGTTTTTAGAGAGAGAAAGAAGGGAGAAATTTGGGGGTGCAATTTGAGCTTTGCATCTTTGAACATCTCCATTTGGGAGGTCAGATTTGAAGCCAATATATGTTTTTGATAATCCAATTCGAAGCCACTAATTTGGGTTCTAATTTGGGATTTTTCAAAGCCCTAATTGTATATGTACATCTATATGCATATATATGTGTGTGTGTGTGTGTGTGTATGTGTGTATAGAAACCTAGTTGATTATGGTGGGGGTAGTGGTAAGGCTGACAGTGGTATGGAGAGAGAGGGGTTAGATGGGAAGAAGAAGAAGAAGAAGAAGAAGAAGAAGTAGTGGAGGGTATTTTGGGCATTAGAGATAATTTCACTTGCTTATGTCAGCCGTTTTTAACGCCAGTTAACGGCAGGGGGTGTCAATGTTACCAACCCACAAACCTGAAGGGAGGTCAGTGTAACCTAAAAAACCTCAGGGGATGTGAGTGATAAAGTGCCAAACCTCAGGGGGTGTCAGTGTAATTTTCCCAAATATTAAAACCATCAAACTACATAGCACATGACTATGTTTTTATTTTTGTTTGGTCAGAGCTTTGGTTAGCACTTAACTATGTAGACAAAGCCATTCAAAACAAAAATAAATAAATGAAATGTAGACAAAGTTATGTGTAAAGAAAATGCTTGATTGAGATAAATGAGACAGTCGGGTTTCACCCGACTCAACCCGACTCATCCGACGAGTCTGGTACACCGACCAAAATGAGTGGATGACGGGTGGCAGGAGGGCAAACCCGACTATGTTCGGATGGATGAGCGGATGAAGGTCAAACCCGACTGACCCGACTCATGAGCACCCTTACGCACAATTACACTGATAAATGGGTGTGGAGATTAGTGGTGCTCCATTTTTGCCCTTAAAAAGCATGACAATATGTTTTGTAGCATAAAAATCCAATCCAGTAGTATGCTGACACGTGGAGTATGAAGAGACAACCACAATGCGTGATGAGGAAGGGCAAAGGAATAACACGTGGAAGGGTTCAAATAGATGACCTGGGAGTGAGCAGTTTGTCATTCAGCAAGGTTTAAATTCAAAAAGCAACTGCTGGGACACGTGTCAAAGAGAGGTTAAGGCAGTTTGAAGTAACAGTTGGCTTTCAACGAGAGATTTACCTCAATCTAGGGGGCTTTCAATAAAAGGTTTGCCTCAATCTAGGGGTAAGCATTCGGTCAGTTCGGTTTCGAACCAAAAATTTCATTTCGGGTTGAAAATTTTGGTACCGAAAATCGAACTGAAATAAACTTCTAAAAAATGGTTCGATTTCAAAATTTAACTTCGGTTTCGGTTCGAAAATTCGGGTTGAAACTCAACCGAAATTATTTTTTTATTTTTTATTTTTATTATTTTTTTTTTATTTTTTTTGTTTGGGTAAAATTAAGTATGGTAAATTAGTACAGATTCACCACTTTGAGATTCTGTTTTTTATTTGTTATTTTTCATTAACAATATGAATCATATGACCCTAATTTATATAACAAGTCTTTATATATTCTTAAAATTTCGGTTATTCGGTTTCGAACCGAAATTTTTTTTACTTTCGAAAACCGAACCATACTAATTAAAATAGTTCAGTTTCGAACTGATATAATTTCGGTTCGGTTATTATCCGAACCAAAATTTGAAAACTTTCGGTTTTGGTTCGGTTTTTCGGGTTGGCCCGAAGTATGCCCACCCCTACCTCAATCTATAGGGCTTTCAACGAGGGATTTGCCTGAATCTGTAGAGCTTTAAACAAAAGGTTTGCCTCAATCTAGCTATAGGGCTTTGAACGAAAGGTTTAACTCAATCTATAGGGCTTACAATGAGAGATTCGCCTCAATCTATAGGGCTTTCAACGAAAGGTTTATCTTAATCTATAGGGCTTTTAATGAGAGATTTACCTCAATCTATAGGGCTTTGAATGGAAGGTTTACCTCAATCTATAAGGCTTTCAATGAGAGATTTTTCTTTATTAATAGGGCTTTCAACGAGAGATTTGCCTCAATCTATAGAGATTTCAGTGGAAGGATTGCCTCAATCTATAGGGCTTTCAACGAGAGATTTGCCTCAATTTATAGGGCTTTCAACGGAAGGTTTGCCTTAATCTATAGGGCTTGCAACGAGAAATTTGCCTTAATCTATATGTGCACTTCTTGATAAATCTATATGTGCACTTATATGTGCACTTCTTGTCTTTTTGTGGTAGCACTCTATTGATAAATCTAAGTATTGAAAATTCCTCCCTAAAGTCTAGCCAATTATTCGTTTATCCAAAGTGTGCTTTGAATTAGTGCCCTAGCTTTGAGAATAAAATATGGCCTATTTCAATCTTTTTCAAAACAACTTGGTGACTTGAAAATTGTCCCTTGGTGTGAAGGGATTGTTAGGCAAACAAAGTTTGCCCCTAGTTTGAAGTGTCGGAAGTGGGATCCATAAGCAAATGAGGTAGGTGACTGAAGTTTGCCCCTAGTTTGTACAGTGATGTTGGGTTTGTGCCCTCAAACCATTACTTTATGTATGAGACATTGACATTTTAATATATGGATATCGGCTTTATATTTTATTATGTATGTTTCTTTCATGAGATGATTGTTAATCCTTAAGTATCACAGTAAGTAATTCATGTATGTATGAGATGCATACAAGTAAGATACGAATTATTATTCATTGATACTTATAATTTGTCACAGTGGATGATGAGACTGGATATCTTATCAGGTGTACACTATAGCATGATTGACTACCATAGGATGGAGTGATTAATCACAATCACTAGAGTATAACTCTTAGGGCACGTTTGGTAGGCAGGAATGCACCTTGGAATGGAATGGTCATTACTGGGTTCATTCCATTCCTGTGTTTGGTGTGACCAAATACAGTGGAATGAGCATTCTTTTTGGAATGGTCATTCCTACTTAAGCAGGAATGGGCATTCCTTGCCAAAACCCAAGGAATGCTCATTCCATTCCCACAGGATTGACTATAATTGTAAAATATAAAACTTTTTTCTTAAAATATATTTTATAAATATATATATATATTAAATATATTTTAAAATATTAAAACAAATATTAAATACTTTTTAAAAAATAATTTTTTTATAAAATATTAAATATTTTGATTAAATATTATTCATACTAAAAAAAATCATAAAATACTTATTAAACTTAACATTGGACTAATTCTTTTTTAATTATAACTAGCAAACATATTAAATTTTTAAAGAGAGTTTGCAAATAGATGAAAAAAAATAAGGTGGACTAAAATTGTTAAAAATGTAATATTATTTCATAAAAAAAACTATACATTAACTATTTAGGCTAAAAAATATTTTTAAAAAATTAGAAATTTCAAAATATTGTATAAGAATATCTGATAGTAGATTCTTAGACTTCCAAAATACGTTAAAAGATTATATATTTGAAAAAAAATATTCCAAGACATTCTATTAAATACTTCTCTAAACGAAATTTCAAAAAAAATATTTGGTTTACAAAAAATATTATAGATAAATAATAATGAATGTTTGTTCCATAAATATTTTGTACAAATATAAAATATTTTTCTTAAATCTGATTTTTTTCCACTAATTGATTGTTTAAAACCCAAAGTGCAATGTAATTGGCATTTAATTCCTAAAAACTTAGCCAAACAGAGGAATGGAATTGACTATTGCTATTCCATTCCTACTTCATTCCATTCCTGAGTCCATTCCATTTCTGCCTTATTCCATTCCTGCCTACCAAACGTACCCTTAGTTAATATGCTAGTGCTTATAGTGCATTGACAGACCTGAGTTTTCCTATTGACACTTAAGACTGTCAACAGTCGATAGGAACTCAAAACTTGTATAAGGTACGTGTTCTCAATCTTGAGACGATTATGAACATAGACTATGGATATGATTGCTTTGACTTACCAATTAGTAAGGTCTATAAAAGATCAACACCTGGGTATCTTGGGTATATCATGTTCATAGAGTGGTGAAAATATATTATCAAGATAGAATCTACCTTCTGATAAAGAGTAAGCATTCCCTTGAGAATGTTACCAAGTTGATTACTAAGAACTGTAGTCTTGTTGATAATTAGTTATCAACATGTTTGGTAATCACGAGAGGTGAATGGGACTCAAGGAATGGAAGATGTAATCATTATTCAGGTTGACAGTAACAATTATTCGACTACCTGAATATGATTATGAATGCTGACGGTAGAGGGACATTAGTGCACCATACAAGTCTAGATATCGCTTTGGATTTGTTCTTTTGCGTTTGAGTACAGTTGTCGTTTTATAGTGGAGTAAACGTTAACTGACCAATTGGTTAATTTGCTACTCAAAGAGTTTGGTCATGGCAATTAACAACTAGTTTGAGCCAACAATAAAGAACCTAGGAGGTCCTACACTTAGCTCCACTAGGATGCTTGGAAAGGTACATGAGGATGCTGTCAACACAGGTTTGATCGATCGAAAGAGTTTCGATCGATTGAAGTCTTGACAGGTTCAATCGATCGAAATCTCTTCAATCTATCGAAGGCTCAATCGATCGAAGTCACTTCGATTGATTGAAAGTAAGGTCAGTTATGGGAATCTATAAATAGGGTAGCTACGTCTATAAATCTGAGTTTGTCATTTGATTATACCAGAAGCTGCAGAAACTATTTTAAGGCTTCCCAAACCTTCTCTATCCTCTCTATTAGGGTTCCCACCAACCCTAGTCTCTCCAAGAGCATCCATAGGAGTCATAAGAGTGAAGACCATCTAGTGGAGGCTGCTGGAAGTCAAAAATTTTAGAATTGGGTTCAAGACTTGAAGGTAAAATTTAATCCCCTCTCTAGTACGCATCTATAGAGTTAACGAGTAGTAGATATGGGCTACCAATTAGTTTTATAAACTGAATTTTCCGTTATGCATGATTTAAAGTTTTTCGAAACCTAAATTCTACTGGTGGTTCATTGTAGGTTTTGGGCAAGCGACGTAGGAGACCAAATTTTGGCCATTGTATGAAAGGATAGATAGTAAAATGCAGGCAAACGAGGTGGGTAGCCAAAGTTTGCCCCAAGTGTGGAAGGTGATTTCTGGCTTGAGGCAAGGATCTTGACTTTAATCTCTCAGATGCTCATAACTTTTTCTTAGGCACCAGTGAGGTGACCTAGCGAGCTTTTTTCTTTCTTTGGTTATTGCTCACTCTGTATTTAGCTCTAATTTTCGCCTAGGTGCCCTTTCGGATTTTCGACCTAGCGAGCCATCCTTATTTTCTTTTTGAAAGTCTACTTACATACCCCCGAGCAGAGATCAGGTCCAACGTAGTTCGGGCCAAAGTCTTGAAAGAAAAAGGTAGTTGATTATGATGGTGTCGACCGAACCGATACGATTGCCTACGTATCCTCGAGTGGGAAATAGGTAGGGCATAGTTTAATGCCAAGGGTTATGGAAGGCTCGAGGTATTAGGGTTTTTCAAACCAATCATCAAAGAAGTTCAAACTTGGGTCACTTGTGGTATAGCCTTGAATAAGAGGATTCAGTTTCGATCTACTTTTCTTTTCTTTTTCTATTTTTTTTTTGTTTTATTTTGAGGATTGATCCTTTTCACTTTCGTCTAGCCAGTCAATTCCACTTTTCACATAGTTGATTCATGTGAGATATTTTGTTCGTAATCTCAAAATGTGATCTAGGCACATTCTTAGGCACGTTCTTATGATATAAGCCTTTTTAAATATGATCTAGGCACGTTCTTATGATATACCTTGAAGTGTACAATTGTTTCATTATTATTACCAAAAGTTTTCTTTTATTTTCTTCATCATTTTGACTAGTTAGGTTCAGATTTTGGAAATCAACACCTTTTCAGCTCTAACTTTGCTTAGGTGCCCTGTCGGGTTTTCAACCTAGCGAGCTATTATTTTCTTTTCTTTTTTGAAGGGAAGAAAAGGCTTACTAAAATGTTTGGGTATCATTAAGGACTAGGTCTACATTGCTTTCAATCAGATAGAGTCGTATAGCTCTCAATTGGATTGGGCTCATGGTTTTTAAATGGTGGAAAAGGGTGTTGGGCAAGCCCCAAATCAGTCCCAAGTACTTCTTATCGAGATTTGAGCAAAAGTATCTTTAAATTCTTAAAGTAAGACTATGCAATTCTCGGTTCTTCTTTGGTGTCAGTGTGAAATAAACTTTGAACTTTTCAGGATTCTTTTCGATGCAAAAATTTATTAGCAGAATAATATCCATGGTAATTTAAAAAAGTGACATTTCAGTTTAATGATTCATGCATTTATGACTAGACACATCAGGTTAAGCAAAATGAGATTTCTTTCCATCAAAAGAGAAGGATTACATTCTTGGTATAGACTCAACTGAACTTAAAAAAAAAACAGACTCGACCATAAGAGTAAACTCGAAACAGACTTGAAACATAGACAAACTTTATTTGACTTGACTTGTTCTCAAATGGAGTATCACGAAGACTCGTTTATTCTCCATTTTTTAGCAGAAGTTCCAAACACCATCGCTTCACGGCACGAATTCAACATTCATGGGTGTCAGTGAAGGGGATCATTCAATCGGATAGCCCAGGGGTTATAGGTTCGATGAAGCTAATGCTTTGGTTTATATGGAGCTCGATGATTTTGTAATCGATGAGGTCTTGGATATCATGGTGAAAGCATATGCACCAATTAGTATCATGGCCTGGGCCTTAGTTGTAGGCACGGTGTTTGGATAGATCACAGTTAGGCGATGGGGTATCGGCACGAGGTTAAAGGAGTTAGAGGTGCCCCTTTTTGAGCAAGCAGTCTAGGGCTGAGGAGAGGGAGATTTCTAACTTGATGAAGTTACGGGGTGGCTTTTTCTGGCAGGGACAGTTAGAGGTTTTGGTTTGGTTGGGGGATTGGTAAGGTCGAGGAGGGTATGCCATGGACTTGCTACTAAGGTCATTGACATCCAGTGAGTGCATGAGGTAGTTGAGTCTGTTGGACTAGTGTTGGGCATCATCCTTCTTGAGCTTTCCCTCTCTGATGGCATCCTCTATTCTGGTGACTATTTCAAACAGCTCTTTAATACTCTGCACCATCTTCTCAAGTCGGCTCACCCTTAAATTCAGTTGCTCAATAGTGGTTTGTAACCTATTCACTTTCTCTTCTAGATCTTGGTATGCCATTGGTGGATCGATGATGATCTAACCTATGTTTAAGACAGTGAATTCAGGAAGGTATAGAAATGTCCTTACCCAAGGCTACGATTTATTTGCAAATAGAAGTAAAAGCCTAAATCAGTAGAGGCACAAAATACTACTTATGGACTCCTAGTGGGGATAGATGATCGGGATTTCAAAGAATTTATCAATTTGAACCGATGACGATTGTAGTAAGTATACGACTTCTATAAAATGATTGAGATGGGGGAGGATGATGACATGTGTGCATTTGATGAGTAGAGACTGGTACGTGTGAGACTGATGAGATGTCCATGCATTTAGAATGATAGGAATAGTGTATGAATATAAGTCAAGCATGCAGATGCAAGCCCTAACCTAGATGATGTCCCTATTTCTAACATATAGCAGTTAAGCAAATAAAGTCCTAGTCATACAGAGTGTGCCAACTTTTCTTTCCAGGATGATCACCGTCATGGGGAGGGTGAGGAAGACAGGTTTGTTCTTTGAGGAATGAGAATCTGAAAAATTTTGTAAATAGAGATTTTTGGGAAATTTGGGTGAATTTTGGAAGAGTTTTTAGGAAACAGGGATTTCTGGGAAATCTGGCTAAATTTTGGAAGAGTTTCTGGGAAACAACGATTTTTGGAAAATCTGCTGAATTTTAGAAGAGTTTTTGGAAAACAAGGATTTTTGGAAAATCTGGTAGATTTTGGTAGAGTTTCTGGGAAACAGGGATTTCTGGGAAATCTGGGTGAACTTTGACAGAGTTTTTGGGGGAAGCAAGTATATCTGGGTGAGTTTCTAGGAAACGGAAACGAGAATTTCTAGGATGTTTGGGTAGATTTGGGCAAATGTTTGGGAGGAACAGGTATTTCTGGGCAATTCTAGGTGAATTTTGGCTGATCGCATAATTGTCCAAAACAACTGGAATATAAAATATCAGAGTAATATTATCTGCGAAAATGTTCTAAGTTTAGTGGAAGCAACTGTAGACTCTTACAATTATCCATAATACATATTTATTACAGTCATTCCAAAATTAAAAGAAACAAAAGTTTAAGGCCAAACAACTGATAACAACAACATAATATAAGATATATAATAAAATTCCCAAAGGGAACCGAACAGCTTCAACACGAGCTCTTCTTCAATTGGCAAAGCCCCAACTTTCTTTGTCGACGTTCTCCTCCTCATGGTATTCTCCCTGTGGATCAGCATCTTCAATACCTGGAACTAAAGCAACTGGACACGGATGTCCAGGGCCACACGCCCATCAGATGAAAGCTAAGTGAAGTTCTACAAATCACGGACAATATGAACATATACACTATTTAAGTTATCACTTAGAAGTTATCGATATAATACACACAATCTTACCCCACCCAACGCTCTTCTCGACTATGCAGCTACATCAATGGAATACAACAAGCACGAATCCACCATGCCAACAACTCACAACTTGACAGTACTAGCTCCTATCAACTCACGACCACAACACTAACAACACTGAACGGATAGTACTAGCTTCCGTCAACACACGATAACACAACACAACACATTATGCTCAGACTGATCGTAATACACTCACTTAGCCCACAATTGACCCTAAGTCAATCGCATTCTTCCACACAGCCATACTTGACCCTCAAATGCAAAATGCGACCACACTTGGCCCTCTAATTTCTCACTTAGCCCACAATTGGCCCTAACTCAATTGCATTCTTCAACACGGCCACACTTGACCCTCAAATGCGAAATACGACCATACTTGGCCCTCTAATTTCTTGCTTAGCCCACAATTGGTCCTAACTCGACAACATGATAAACACGACTTAGACATACAAAATCCACACAATACAAGGACAACAACACCATTAAGGTCATACAACAATATGCAACCACGCTCAAAATAATCGACGAAATCATCCAACTCAAACATACAACTTAACCATGCAACACGACCATGCCTCACACATCTGCCAACACCCTTCTTCATTTAAGTACATTATTGGCATATCATACTTCATTACATCATTAATAATTTGACCCATCACATTACTATTGACATTATTAAACTGATCATAACAAAGTACTAGCAATGATATGGAATTCAACATGTTAAGAAACCAACATACCAGCATGGTACTACTGAATAAGCATAAAGTACAACTACAGAATTGATACACTCGATCATCTATACCATATACAACTCCATGTTCAGTTAACAAAATCCATCGTACAAACCATATTAGCTTCATCATGCAAACAAGCAAGGAATTTGAAGACTGTCAGGCTCGAGCGCTCGGACCACTCGAGCGCTCCAGGCTCGAGTGCTTGCACTTACTGAGTGCTCGCATTTAGTAGTTTAGAACAGTATACATTTTAGCAGCTTTAAAACAACTATGAATTAACAACTAAAACTCTAAGATTCTTAATTAAACTCACATGCAACATGTTAAGCATGTCATACATGTTTATACGCACCTTATAAATGAACCATAACACTCAAAATGATGATCAAAACTAATTAGATGATCAAATATACATAAAATTGAGAGAGAGAGAGAGAGATGGAGAGATGAGGATTATAATGATCTAGAGTTAAATCTAGTAAATCAACCATATGCAACATAATTACAGATTATTACATGTACACATGCACATTGTGTGAGAGATGTAGTACTCACAAAGATGATCATAAGCAAATGGAAGAAAATTTTGAGAAAGAAGATGATCAAGATGATGTTCTAGCTACCAAAATCCCACATGCAAGCTCTATAACTAAAATTCTTCTTGATCCTCCAAAACTAAGCTCCAGAACTCCCTTATGGTTGAAATGCATGTGTGTGTGTGTGTGCTTATGGAAGGAATGGATCATGAATCCATGGACATCCAAAGCAAAATGCGTGTGTTTGTATATGAGCTCTCCCTCACAAAACCTATATGGAAATCCTCTATTTCTGGACAAAAAAATGCAAGAAATGGTATGGTATTTGTAGAATTTGAGAGCCCAGGGGTAAAAAGGTCATTTTACACATTTTTTGTCTCGAGCCCTCACTCCTCTCGAGCGCTCAGGTTGAAAAAACAAAGAAGGTTTGTTTTGTTTTTAAAGAATTATGCTATAAAATACATGAACACCCATGAAATGCCAAACATTCTCGAAATCTGATTTACATATATAGAAAATATTAATATCAAATATCCAAAAATTATGTTACAGATAATAGACAATACGGGTGTTATAAAAATGATCTCCCATTGGTCTAAATAAGCTGGGAACCAAAACTACGTCATTTTGATTTCTAATATTTATGAAAAACTCCCCAAAACAAAATTTAAAAATGGACTTTCTGGGGATACTGCTGCGGCGGCAGTGGGCCTATGCCATGGTGGCACTGCTCCTTAGATTTTTTTTATTTGTATTAGGCCCCCAGAGTTTTCGGTATTCGCGAAAGACCCTATTTCGTCCAAAATTCACAGAAAATGCATACGAGTTCTAAACTGAGCTTGTGATATACTATTGGAAAGGTAATGGAGTCTACTTTACATAAAAATAGTTCGAAGATAGGTCACTTTGAGAGTTTTGCGGTATTTGAGATAAATGCCGATTGGATCGCCTTTTTCACATTTAGAAATTCGTAATAAATCCGTTTTAGATTTGAAATCATGTATGATATACCGTTGGAAAGCTATCGATCTCTAGTATCCATGAAAAATGTTTAAAAAATGATGCAATGCACCGATTTTTGAGTCAATTTTTAGGTCAAATCGGTCAAACAGGGGACCTCCAAGAAGTTCTGGGAACCTCTGGGAGCTCACATGAGCTAACGTTTACGTTCGATTTTCTTTTAAAACATGTTGTAGTACTTTTCACATTATCTAGGGTGATCTCAAAACTTTTGGGTGAATTCAGATGATTTTAGTCAAACCCTGGTCAGACTTGGTAAAATCGGCAATGGGGACTTTTTAGGAAATTTCGAGACTTCTGGGAGCCTCTAGGAGCTAACGATTACATCCGATTTTGCTTTAAAACACTTTTCATTACTTTTTTATGATGTAGTATGTTTTTGGAGCTTTCAGATCAAATCTGAGAGTTTTGGGCTATCAGGGGCATTTTTGGTCATTTTTACCGATTCTTGAGCTTTTCAAGAGATGAAGGGGATTTCCAAGAGTCTTTCTATGCGTCTTTTCAATCATTGAGGACTACCATGCTAGTGGACTCCTAAATCTATTAGACAACAAAATGGGGTGTCTACAGTGGCTTAACTTGGAAACCCTAGGAATGATTTTAAAAGGTTGTAATATGTTGTAAAATCTCTTTTGGTTATGTTTAAAATTTGTTCGAACTCTTAAGTTCGTGTTTTGAATACTTAACATATCAAATTCGTGTTTTGGGGTGAATGTTGTTAATGTTTCAAGAATTGAACCAAACAATCCATAGTTTGTTTCCTTTTCATTCCTTTCAAAGTTAGCAAGATACATGTATGTTCTTGTAGTCTTGATTTAGTGGGGAAAAGATTGGAATCAAGTACGGATGTTTCACGCACCGTAGTAGCAAAAATAGAGAAAATAAATTCCTTTTTGGGCTCGTAGGCCATATCAGTTGAAAGTCCCCATATTGCCCATGAACAAAGTCTAATCATTAGAGTATTGAATCAAACCACGCATTTGAAAATTCTAAGTTTGAAATATAAAACCAGAGTTCAACACCAAAATATTACAATCCATAGGTATCTGCTAAAGCATAAATAAAGTATTACGACAACCTATGCCGATTACTTTATAAATTTGGCCCTTGTCAAATTCCATAGGCTTAAATGAAATGGGAAACATCTTATCTAATATGTATAAGCCTACTGGAATGTTAGATAGCATTTCATGGACTATAACTCCTTCTAGGAATTATAAATTTGCACACATTTGGGATCAATTTAGGGATGTTGCCCTTGTGACACCTTGGCACCAAATTGTTTAGTTTTTAGGGTGCACTTCGAGACAAAACTTCATGCTATGGATTGCTATTCAGAATAGGCTTGCTACCCATGATAGAATCTATGTCTATACTTCTGGGCCTCTTGCGTGTGTGATGTGCCATAGCCATATTGAAACACAAAACCATTTAATATTTGGATGCACTTATGCTTCTTTTATTTCACAGGAGTTTATGCAAAGGTGTGAACTAAGATGGAATGGGATATACTAGGATACTATTATCCAATGGATGGCTCAACATTGGAAAGGAAAGAAGATTCAACAAGATATCCCAATCATCTATCTATAGGGAAAAGAGGTTTCAAAAACTTATATCATGCACAATGGAAAATCAAAGTTCAAAAACTTTTGGTATGCTCGGATCTACTACTTATCAATTCCATAGATGCGTAGAACAAGAGGGAGAGAACATGATACCTCACAGTCTTGAATCCAATTCTGAATATGGCTTCATTGTGCAATATCCAGCAGCAACCTCTAGGTGATCTTCACCCTTATGTCTCCTTGAACGCCTTTCGAAGAGGCTAGAGATGGTGGGATCTCTAATGGAAATGATACATAAGGTTTAGGAATCCTAAAACAATTTTTGCAGCTCTGGAATTATAAAATGGCGTTCACATCAATTCTGCACGTAACTACCCTATTTATAGATTCCCAAACCGACTTTAGGTTTCGATTGATCGAAACATGTTCGATCGATTGAACCCTTAATCGATCGAAACACATTTGATCAATCGAACCTTCAATCAATCAAAACATGTTCGATCGATCGAACTGAACCAAAGTTTAATCGATCAAAAACTTTCAATCGATCAAACCTTCAATCGATTGAAAATAGTTCAATCGACTGAACATTATTAAAACTCTTTCAATCCATTGGTTCATCATCCTCATTTGCCTTTCCAAGCATTCTTGCGGAGCAAAGAGTAGGACTTCCTAGGTTCTTAATTGTTGGCTCCAATTAATTATCATTCCATCTAGTTAATACTCTTTTAACTAAGGAATCAATAGTTAATCTATTAACATTAATACCACTATAAATTGATAATTGCACTCCAGTGCATAAGAACATAATCACACATACATAAGTGATTACTAAACTTGTATAATATGATATAGGTGTCCCTCTACCTAACAGTATTCATATTTATCATTAGGATATATGTTTTAAGATATTGTCGACCTAATAGATAGATACATCTTATATTCCTCAAGTATCATTCACTACGCTTGGATTACCGAACATGTCAATAACACACTTTGTTGACAAGGCTGGCCAGCACTCGGTAATCACTCCTAGTGACATTCTCGAGGGAATGCTTACTCTTCATTTTATAGAAGAGGGTAGAATTCCATCTTGATAATAGATGTTCGCAATGTTGCATACCTGATTACCCAAGATACCCAAGTGTTGATCTTACAAGACCTCATTGATTGGTAAAGCAAAGCAACAAAGCACACAACTTGTGTCCATAATTGTCTCTGGATTAAGGACATGTATCTCTATACAAGTTTTGAGTTCCTATTGACAGTGACACCATTTAGGTGTCAATAGTTTTAACTCAAGTCCGTCAATGCACCATATGCACTAGCATATTAACCAAAAGTAAAAAACTCTTATGAATGAGATTCATCATTTTACCTTGTAGATGTTAATCATTCTATAGTGTATACATGATAAGTTATCCAGTCTTATTATCCACTGTGACTTATTTGAAACAACAAGGATTTGTGATTAATATCTCACATGTGTAATCACATACACAAATGAACCACATACAATGATGTTTAAGGACTTCAGTCTAATATTCATCTCATGAACGAACATATATAACTACATTATGATATTCCAATGTCTAACTAACTAGTTTGAGGTCATATTCCCAACACTATCTTGGGGTGGCTATCTATGGTTTATGGAATGAAAGGAACAAT
Source organism: Hydrangea macrophylla (assembly GCA_033977485.1). Classification (NCBI taxonomy): domain Eukaryota; kingdom Viridiplantae; phylum Streptophyta; class Magnoliopsida; order Cornales; family Hydrangeaceae; genus Hydrangea; species Hydrangea macrophylla. Next base: position 84,150,805 of record CM066987.1, on the reverse strand, counting down.
AGGACTTTTAAAGGTCCTTCCACTCCTAAAGAACAGTTGTTGCAAAATTTGATACCTCAAGTCAACTTGCAAATTAGGTCTCAAGGGAGACTACACCCCCAACTTGAGCTATATGTGCAATCCTAGACATAAGTACATGATTTGATTTTGATTTGGATATTAGTTGGTGAATTGTTGGTGTATCTTGATTATCTTTTCACTCTGGATTGATTTGTAATTTAGCTTGGTAGGAGTTTTTTTGGTTCTGGCATATTTTGTGTGGCATCTTTGCCACAGTCCTCATGCTCATTCTTCATGTTTATCCTATTGTACATCTGTTCAGCTTTTTGGAATATATTTTCCTTAAAAAAACCTATGTCGATTACAAACTTAACTATTACAACAGTCTCTAAAACGTAAACTTAAACTATCTACAGTGAAGCTCTAGGTCTTCAGCTCACGTAGTAGTCATTTCTGGTATAGCCTCCATCATAGTAGGCTTCATCCTCATAGCCCTTAGCCATGTAATCCTCTCCTGTATTCTCGTAACCTTGGCCAACTGGACGTAGAATACCTAACGGCATAAAATGACATTAGCTGTACAATATATAAAAACAACATCATTAAAAGATCATCTCATCGTTCGCATTCATGTATGCACCAACTCACTCTAATCGATACCTGACATTATCCTAACCAATTCTAAACATATCATGGACTCTTGGATCCACATTTCACATATAGCTCTACATCTCATACTTACTCAACTCACATCTCGAACCACACCTTACTAACTTGGCACGTAACCCCATACATCACAATCTATTAAACCTGACACGAAGTCCTAACTTTCTGGCCAAAGACGCCTTGATATATTTCGGCCAATATGCCCTGATACATTTTGGCCAACACGCCTGGCCATTACGCCCTATACATTACGGCTAACACGCCGTATACATTACGGCCAACACGCCCGACCGATATGCTTAATACATTGTGGCCAATACGCTTGATACATTACAGCCAACATGTCTGGCCAATACGCCTGATACATTACGTCCAACACTCCCAACCAACAAGCCTGATTATGGCTAACATGCCCAATACATTACGCCCAACGTGTCCGTCCAATATGCCTGATTACAGCCAGCATGCCCAATATAATTTGGTCATCCTGCCTGGCGGTAACAAGCTCGATGTATAGTCCAACCCTATCATATGTAAGCCAAAAATGTATTCTCTGCCCTATCCCAGCACGTTAGGATCCCACACCCGACATCATACGATCTCCGTGATTGCATTTATATGCACAAATATAAATAGTATCGACCCCTATGGTCGATAGACCCACTACTGTACACGTCTGCTTCTCAATTCTATTAATAGCATTATAACAGCATTCTATAAATGGTTCCACTATTTAATGCATTAGCCCATTATTCAACCTGTGTATTATTCCAATATAGTATCCCAACATCAGCGTATGATAATAAACAGCTTAACAGTCCATTAAATGGAATAAACATTCACTAATCTGACATATTCAATCAATTGAAGTCATTTTATTCGGTTGAGGTAAAGCTAAGTTCTATCGATTGAAATCGAGTCCGATCGATTGACCAAGTTAAAAAGTTCGATCGATTAAAATAAGTTCAATCGATCGAAACTAAGTTCGATGGATTAAGAAGTGGTTTCCTTCTCAGATTGATCTAGACCTTCCTTGCATGTTCGGGGTTCGTTCTTTCTTGCCAAAACACATATATCTACATATGTACACTAATAAGTGAGTATATGCATTCACAGTTAAAGTTAGGTGATGCCAGCTAGCTCAGGGTGGTCCCAGGTGGTGCTCGGGTGTGTTTGTAATTCCCTGTATTTTTTAAATGTGTTAATAAATAAGACCGGTCATTACTTCTATATACTTGCATGACCTCTACCCTTCTATTAGGATATTTTGTGTCTCAATCGATTGCCATGTTGTCCTAATCGATGGCCACTTTTTAGATACAATCGATTGCCACCTGAATTCATGACGTGTCCCTTCACGAATCGATTATCCTTCAGTTCAATCGATTGGCATAAGTCCCAATCAATTGCCACCTGCAGAAATTGTAATGACCTGTAATTACCATTTAATTTTAATTTCATTTCCATATTTATTTCAATTGTGTTACTTGCTTTGTCGTAATGGAAATTCTTTAATTGGGGTCAAACAATGATCTTCATATTTAAGCATACCTGTTTTGGTTTCTAACCGCATTTCAAATACCTGAGTTGTTATATTCTAACAACTGAATTTTCTGTATAAGACTGATAATACCTGTTACGTGAATTTCAAAACTAAATTTCAAAACGGTGAAAATAGTTACTTTGGACTCAAACCATATTTTTATTTAGCCGAAAAACTACTTCTTACGTTAAAATCAATTTTATATATTTTTTGTGGTAATCACCACACCACAAAATACCAGTTTATGTTCAAGACTGTCCGTGCTACATTGGACTCCCACATATTGGGAATCTACGTCCAATCATACGTGACATTTGCTTTTGGGCATTTAATCCAACTAATCATTAGTTAGGATTATTTGGGAATGCTTTTAATTTGTGTGTTAACTTAGTGTCTTAAGTTGATTTCCCAAACACATAAGAAAATTCCTAGGCAACTTGATAGTACCTAGTTTGACTATGCCTTATTAGAGTGTGTTAATGTTAGGCCTTAAGCTCCATTTTCGAAACATCTTAATTTGCCCCTTATGAGTCTACTTGACCCTTAGCTTAATTGTGGGGTTCATATGTTCTGTATATACATATGTATATATGCTGAGTATTTTGTGTATCAATAGAATTAAATCAAAAACTAACTTGTGGAGTAAAGATCAAAGAACTTGGAGCCCATGTTCTCTAATGGGTTCTTCTATTTATACACCATATATACATACTTAAATCTGCACATTGTGTAAACCAAATATAGAGAGAGTGCTGAGAGTTTCAGAGAGAGCCTATTTACATAAAATATTATAGAGAGAGAGAGAGCTTGAGTCTTCCATAGCCAAGCTCAATTGAAGTTCTTATTTTTTATTCTTTCTCAACTAATACTTCAACCTTGTATCACAGTGAATATTCTAAACTCACTTTGAATGTAATTTCATGCTTATTCCCTGTGTGTGTAGCTTGATTTGTAAATCACCATTAATGATTTTACACTAATATTCATAGCTTGAAAAATCATGGTTTTCCAAACGTAACCAACATCTGTTTTTAGAGATGAATGATTATAGTTCATAGGAGCAACAGTTATAATATTAGAGCCTAAATCATTCACATCGTGATGCATAATATAAAAGAAGTTTTGACGCCTCTCGATTTTTTGTAAAATCTGAGAGCTATGTTTTGATTCATGTTAAATTGATTGTAGATTTGTAATCCTTGCGAAAACACGAAGAAAATCATACACTATAGGTCATATTTACTTTCGAAGTCAAATTGGGTCAAAAACAGGGTATAAAACTGAAACAGGGGAGTCATAGCGAAGAAGATGAAGTTTCTATAAAAACTTGCGCACGATTGCGCAAGCGACCTGTCGCGCGAGCGGCCCACGCACGCAACCTTTGTAGATTTTGACAGTTGAAAAACTTTTAAAAAAAAATCAAAAAATGAACATATCGCGTGAGTGGCCCATGCGAGCGACCTGGCCTTTTTTTTGCTTTTTATCTGTTTATTGTTCGGGGACTGTTTGGATAAGGTCTTATGAATTTTTAAAGTACTGTTTGGGAATTACACTAAAACAGAATCCTGGGTGTTATGTTTTGATTATAAAAAGATTGATTAAGGACTTGATTACTCTTGCCAGTACATTATTCTTGTTCCCAATTGTTTACTTTTTTTGTATAAAGTCATATGACATACATATGGGGTCAAGTGTACATGCATGGTGAGTGATGGTTAGTGTGAAAAGTGTATGTGGATGAGATTGTGATTTTGGACATTCCCTGGTACAGGTGTACTAAACTGTGATGTTATGAGATTGCGGTTTAGAGTATCTTTGAAATGCGATGGTGACAAACTTGGACAATCCCTGGCACCCATGGTAGCGCTAATGTGTGTGATGCCGACTTGGACACTCAGTGGCACTCGTGGTAGTGCTAAAGTATGGCCTATTGGACACTCCCTGGCATTTGTGGTTTTGGCTAATGTGTAAGGTAATTGGACACTCCCTCGTACCCCGTACTAAAGTATGAGGCAAACTGGACACTCCCTGGTACCCCAGTACTAAAGTGTGGTCACCTTAGTATTTCAAGATACTGGAGTAAGAGAGTTGGGTGGAGTGTTGTCGAGAGAAAAGAGTTAGTAAGATGAGAATGGTTACATTGTTCCCATGCATGGTCACATGCTTTATCAATTGAAGATTTTAATATTAGCATTACTGTTTTATAATGTGAATTCATTTCTATATTGTTAACCTATTGAATAATGAAATTGTGAAATGAAAATATTAAATGAGTACGTGTTACATTTGAGCATATGTTTTGAGTACTCACCACCTTCATGAAGCTGACGGCGTTGATGCCCCCAGGACACTCGTGTCTAGGATTTTCAGGTTATAATTAGGATGGATCATATGACTATGCTAATTGAGAACAGCTGCTTTGAAGAGAAACTATTTTAAGTTACTGCTTTAGTTAATGAACCGAACTTGTAATAAGGATGACTATAATAGATTATTATTTTGTTTCAAGACGGGTTGTGCCTTGAGTTAATCGCGTGTTGTAATAATTATTAAATTGGTAAAATTTTTTAAGCCTTGATTGTTCTACTTCGATTCATATTATTATATTGTTTGACGTTTGGGACGGATTCAATCCTTCAAACTATTGCGACCTACGGGTCCATAAAGGAAATTAAATGCTTTCCATATTTATGCTACGTCGGGGCGTGACATAATTTAGTGGTATCAGAGCCAGGTTATCTTAGAATAGTTTAGCCAGGTTAGGGTATACCAGTAAGACCTGATTCCACATTCTACTAGCTTAAGCTTTGCACACCAAATGATAAGATAAGAGGATAAACCCTGAACCCAAACGCTTAAAATTATTTCTATTAAGATCAACCCTGATATAAGTTAGTGCCTTTTTGTTAGGAATGGATCCAGTTTAGCCACTCTTTGTACCCGACAGGTTTGGAGGACATTAGGTGACTCCCAGGATAGTAGTCCCAACTTTTATTGATTTATGTCACACCGCTATAGAGCAACTGGCATCGGCGATAGTAGAGTTTGATCTATGGCACCAGGTCCTTGTTGTGGGCATAGTCGATTTGCCGTGTATTTGTCTAGAGCTCTTCTATTTACAGAGGCTCAGCGGCTAGCATTAGTAGAGATTGTGAGATTGGTTAGTAGTGACACTTCTTATATCCCTCTTGAGATCTAGGTTGTACATGCCTAATGATGCCAAAATTTGGTTAAGGTAAATTTAAGCAATGTAAGGGAAGAGAGAGTGAGAGACTGGTTTTTTTGTATGTGGTTCAGCCCTGTTAATGAAGGTACCTATGTCCATGTGTGTGTCTAAGCACGTTCACTATACTGCAAAAGAGTTGGGGGCCTGTGGTGAACCAACAAGTCTGGAGCTACCGTAGGCCGGCCGGGCATGTAGATGAATGTTATAGGGGTGCTGTGTAGACTGAAAAGTCAGCCCCTTTAATGGGGGGAGGGGGTGAGAGGTCTCTTTTATATATGTAAGAGACCTACTCGTACAAGGAAAAGGAAACATAATCCAATTGATATAGACTGACATTAATTATAGGGGTTTCCTATTTGGATTAGGAAATAGTTTTCACTTTCCATTAGTCTTCTAGCTTGAGTAGGAAACTACCCGGAATGCTCGGGATCATGCCTGTGGGCTCGGATGAGCTATTCCCATGGTGGGATGTGCCTGTGCGGTCTTTCCGACCTGTTGGCCGGGTCATGGATGAACCGCTCAGAATGATGCTTGTCAGAGGAGTTGTGCATGATTTCACCGGGACATGGACTGGCTGCTGATTTGAACCGCTCGGTCAAGGATAGAGCCAATTTTGGGTGTATCAACTGCCCCCCATTTCCAATGTTGGCCATATGCTATATCAGGGCAAGTTTGGAAATCTGTTTGATGTTACTTGCTACTCTCTGAGTGCTTGGGGAAGTTATCTCGGGGCTTGTGAGCCTAGTGAGTCCTCAGGAACTGGCTGAGAGTTGAGACTCAGCCTACTCAGGACCTTTAGGTGCTCGGGAACTGATCGGGAGTTGAGACTCGGCCTAATTCGGAGTCTTTGAATGCTCGGGAAGTGACCGAGAGTTGAGACTCGGCCTTCTACAGAGTCTTTTTGCTTGAGTCAGCCTCCAGGATGGTTATCTTGTACCTGTGAACCTTTGTCAAGGTTGTGGGTAGAAGAATTTTACCACGTTGGAAAAGCCGACCTAAAGCGTATGGCTTTAGGGTCCTTTTATGTTAACTCCCCAGGATGGTTGTCTACCGCCCAACCAGCCTTCGTCAAGAGTGTTGGGAGAAGAGCTTGACCATGTTGGTGGAGCCGACCTAGAGCGTGTCGCTGTAGGGTCTTTTTTACTCCTCTATCGTGGGCCAACCTAAGAGATTTTAGTCACCTCTATCGTCGATTTGGACCTAAGCGGAGCTATTGCCTCTGAGTACTGTAGGTGCTCGAGTTGTCTAAGATTTTGACTTGCTTATCCGCGAGGCCTGTAGATACCTGGTATGATTGCCTGTTTAGTTCACTGCGCCATCTTGCCCCCAAGCTTTCGCTAAGACGAGGGTCTTACAGAGGCTATGACTGTAGGTAACCGACCTGGAATATGGTGGTTACAGGGTCTTTTGAAACTTGCCATCATCAGCCACCTAGGGGGTTTGCACCCATCGTCGGTTGGACCTAAGCAAATCTTGTGCCTCGAGGTTAGGCCCAAGGTCTTTGGATGCCTCAGGGTTAGGCTCGAGGACTTTGAATGCCTCGGGGTTAGGCCTGAGGTCTTTGTATACCTCGGGGTTAGGCCAAGGACTTTGTATAAGCTCTCTGACAATCGGTGGAGCCTCATGTGGTGATCAGTCAAGTACCACTGTAGTCGGGCTCATCTAGAATGATGGAGACAGGGGGTTGAATTAGGATCGTCGGGCTCCTGATTTCTCTGTGCTGGAGGCAAAGTCGGAACTGCTTGATCCTGACCAATGTGAACTGGTGGTCAGGTCAGAACTGCCGAACCCTGCCTGTTATGAGCCGGAGGCCCAGTCGGGGCTACCTGACTTGGACTGCTGTGAACTAGTGGTCGGGATGGGATTGCCTGACTCAGACCGCTATGAATTGGAAGAACTGTTAGAACTCCCGGGCTGATCTCACTTTCGCTTTCTTTTAGAAGACTCGTTGCTTACGTGCCCGGTGTCTTTGATTTTCAAAAATTCTTCAGTGTCGATGTATCTTCCAACCCTCTCAAAGAGCTTAACCAAAGTTTCCGGTCAATTTCTGTGGAACGACACGGCGCACTTGGTGTGTTGAACTCCCGAGCAGAAGGCTATGATGGCGACTTTCTCGTTTAGATTGCGGATTTGAAGCTTCTGTTGGTTGAACCGGTCGGTGAACTCCTTGAGGGACTCATTATTCCGTTGTTTGACCATCAGTAGCCATATGTCAGGCTTTAGCCATTTATGCATACTGGCGAACTGGTTAATGAACTGCTTGCTGAGTTGCCTGAAACTATGTATCGATCGGGGTTTCAAGGAGTAGAACCATTGGGTGGTCGGGCCTTTCAAAGTGCTGGGGAAGGCTAGACAGTGTAGTTCATCGGAGTTGGTGGCTAGGGCCATCTGAGCCTTGTAGGTCTAGACGTGGTTGACTGGGCTTCTCGAGCCATTATAGGGATCTAGGCGAGGCTGCTTAAATTTATGCAGGATGGAAAACCTCCTGATCTGGCTGGAGAACAGTGACTCTGTCTCGGTATTGGCCTAATTCTAAGTAGGGTTCTGGCCCAACCTTTTGGCCACTCCATCAATCTGTTTCTGCAAGTCCTTGATATGTGCCACCACACCTTCCCGACTGGTATCTGGGCCACAGGTCAGGTTGATGGAGGAGGCTTCCTTCTCATGGCAGTATGCTGTCCCCTGGGATCGGGCTTGGCTATGACTCCGGGTAATCGTTCGCCTATGGACAACTCGGCTCTTGACTGAGTGACCCTATTCCCGGGCCATATGCTCCTGCCTTTCCTCTCAGACAACACACCCACTGTTGATGTCTCTGGCATCCTCAACACATGATGGGTTGGCTCGGGCACATTGTCTAGTCAAGATCGGTTCCCGACCGTACGCGACGTTCCTGGGTCGTTTTCCGGCCACTGGAGGACTACTTTGCTAGACAAACAGGGCTTCGATCTGTTGCTGGATTTGACGCTGGCCCTCCAAGAGTTGTGTGAGGGTCGCGGTGATCTGCTCAGATGTCATGACTGCCGCAGCCGGTGCCGGTGCCAGTGCCGGGGCCGGGGCCGGCAGAACATCCCGGTTGGCCTGCTGCGTAGTCTTCTCACTCTTCTTTGGAGGCATGGCTATCAGCCAAGAGATTTGTTGATGAGAAGACTTGTCGCTTCCCATAGGCGGTGCCAATCTGATGTGCCAAAATTTGGTTAAGGTAAATTTAAGCAACGTAAGGGGAGAGAGAGTGGGAGACTGGTTTTTTTGTATGTGGTTTGGCCCTATTAATGAAGGTACCTACGTCCACGTGTGTGTCTGAGCATGTTCACTATACTGTAAAAGAGCCGGGGGCCTATGGTGAATCAACAAGTCTGGAGCTACTGCAGGCCGGGCAGGCATGTAGATGAATGCTATAGGGGTGCTGTGTAGACTGAAAAGTCGGCCCCTTCAATGGGAGGGGGGGGGATGAGAGGTCTCTTTTATAGATGTAAGAGACCTACTCGTACAAGGAAAGGAAAAATAATCCAATTGATATAGATTGGCATTAATTGTAGTGGTTTCCTAATTGGATTAGGAAATAGTTTGCACTTTCCATTAGTCTTCTAGCTTGAGTAGGAAACTACCCGGAATGCTTGGGATCATGCCTGTTGTCCCAGATGAGCTGTTCCCACGGTGGGATGTGCTTGTGCAGTCTTCCCGACCTGTTGGCCGGGTCATGGATGAACCGCTCGGGAGGCATTAGGTGGACGAAACCGGCCGGGATGATGCTTATCAGAGGAGTTGTGCATGATTTCACCGGGACATGGACTGACTGCTGATTTGAACTGCTCGGTCATAGGATAGAGCCAATTTTGGGTGTATCAATGCCCATCTTGTGCAGCTGATATGCCCCCATTGATTATCCTTGAGGAGGAGCCAGTGGTTCCTATCGCTGGGGACTTGGATGATGGAGTCTTCCAGATGGGCCCTTTTATTATGGAGGACAATGATGAGGAGGAGGGGGAAGATGGCATAGGTCTAGATGACTTTGCTACTGACCTCGAGGATGAGCTAGCACTTGAGCTAGTTTTGCCCGTGGAGATGTCGGTTCAGACGGATGCTCTGAGGCATGCTTCATCGCCGACCACACAGAGCAGTGTTTTTGATATGGTAGGCATGTTCCATGTTGAGCGATTTCTCCTAGTCGACTCGTTGGATCTTCTGATGGCCACCTTTGGAGATGACTGATTATTTTGATACCACCTTGTACATATTAACTATATTGACTAGTAGCTCTATCTCTTTTTGCAAACTGGATTTATATGCATCCGAGTACAGGGTAATGACCCCATTTTTGACATTAACTCTTGTATGGACGATGTACGTCCTAACCCATACGGATAGGGTAGGCATTGGATTGATCACACACACTTTTTGTATCTACTTGACAAGAAGTTACATATATATAGAAAACTCTTTTGATTTTGTCATTGTTTAGACTAGTTTATATTATTGCTTCATTCATGTCCTCATTCTTTTATCATTATCATGCATTTAGAATGGCTGGGAGACCAAGGAGGAACAAGAATCTGATCGAGGAGGCACCTTTGGTTGTCAATCCCATGGGAATGTTTGAGGCTTTTGTTAGACACCTCGAGAGAATTAGTAATCTGGATGAAAACGACGAGACCGTCAGACAGGGGATAAACTATTGGCAAGGTTCCGTGCGCTAAGGCCCGAACAGTTTGCGGGTACTATAGAGCCCTGGAAAGCTGAACAATGGTGAAGACAAATGGATCGTATGTTCAAAGCTGTTCAGTGCAATGAGATGATAAGGAGGAGGTTAGCTACCTTCCAATTAACCGATGCCGCCACAGATTGGTGGGACTCGGTGATAGCTATTATTGGGAACGAAGCTGCTATGGGAATGACTTAGACTGTGTTCAAGGGAGATTTCTGGAGAAATATTTCTTGTCTACTGAGAGACACAGAAGGGAGAAATAATTTATGGATCTGACTCAGGGGACTAAAATGGTGCAAGAGTACACCACCCAATTTCAAAGGCTATCTCGGTTCGCTCCCCACATGGTTGATACAGAAGAGAAGAAGATATGTAAATATAACCAATGGTTGATGTTGGGTTTGTGCCCTCAAACCATTACTTTATGTATGAGACATTGACATTTTAATATATGGATATCAAATTTACACTTTATTATGTATGTTTCTTTCATGAGATGATTGTTAATCCTTAAGTATCATAGTAAGTAATTCGTGTGTGTATAAGATATATACAAGTGAGATACGAATTACTGTTCTTTGATACTTATGACTTGTCACAGTGGATGATGAGACTGGATATCTCATCAGGTATACACTGTAGCATGATTAATTACCATTAGATGGAGTGATGAATCTCAATCACTAGAGTATGACTCTTAGTTAATATGCTAGTGCTTATAGTGCATTGACGGACCTGAGCTTTCCTATTGACACTCAAGAATATCAAACAGTCGATAGGAACTCATAACTTGTATAAGGTACGTGTTCTCAATCTTGAGACGATTATGAACATAGACTGTGGATATGGCTACTTTGACTTACCAATCAGTGTGGTTTATTGAAGATCAACACCTGGGTATCTTGGGTATGTCATGTTCATGGGGTTGTGAACATATATTGTCATGATAGAATCTACCCTCTGATTCAGAGTAAGCATTCCCTTGAGAATGTCACCAAGTTGATTACTGAGAACTACAGTCTTGTTGATAAGTGATCTCGTCAAAATCAAGATATAAAAGTATGCTTATTTGTGCTTTACTTTCAAAAGAATTGTAGTGTGGAAAGTAAAGGTCGAACCCACAGAGATTGTTAATTTTTGATCCTTTAATTAATAAAATAAAATCTATTTAGTTATCAGAAAATCGGGAGTTTGATTGGTTTAGAATTTGATTGATACTACTAATTAAACTATGAAGTAAACTATGAAATTATATAAATAAAATCTAGAAATAAATCTAAGAAGACTTGTATGCAAAATTCAAAATTGCTTTAAATATATGGAGATGAGATCTAGAATTACAATTCCACCACTAACTATGCATTGGGGGTCTATACTTCTTCATCTAAGTTCTATGTTTGGATAGTTATAATCTATCGTAGCTACAAGCCCAATAGTATCGTTAAGAGAATATTGTTAGTTTAATCTAAGCATAATCCATCTATGGTTCACATGAATTATCTACCTATAACTAGGGTGTAGCATAACTCATCTTTCCTAAGCATGGATTATAAAAGATGTAAACATCACAATCACATAAGCACCATTGTATGTAAATACTCCTATCAATTACAGAAATCAAGGACTATTGAGTTCAATAAGCATAAGGAAAAATCTAAGGCAAGAATATATCCAAAATACTCTTGATTATTAACATTAAAAACTGATTATAAATAATCCACCCACATACAATCACTATCCCAAAACATAAAACCCTAGAGTAGAAAAGCATAGAGAATCCCCCTTTACATGGCTAGGGTTTCATTGAAACCCTAGATTAGGAGTTTAGTTGAACATAGTGGAAGAAAGCATGAAGATTGAATTGATGGAAGCCATTAGAGACCTTCAAACTTGCTCTTCTCCTCTCTCTTGCCTTCCCCAAACTCTCTATGAAAAGATGTGTAACCCCCAAAGCATCTAAAATCTCAATATATATAGAGTTTACAAAGAATTTTAGAAGCTTTTTTCTCCCGAAACTAACTAAAACAGCTATTATTTCCAATTCGGACATCATTCAGCAGTTTCGTTTGCACAGGATTCTTCAGTATAGCATATTACGCAACTTTGATTTTTGTACGGATCGCGCGAGCGGGCCGCGCGACCGCGTAATTGGGCAGGTCGCGTGCGCGGATCGTGCGAGCAAAATTGAGGATCTCGCGCGAGCGGTCCACTCGCGCGAAGGGATTTTTCCAACTTTTTTCTGCTTGCTTTTTCACCTTATTTAACCAGATCTCTTTGTTTTCTTCTATAACTTGACAGAAAATAGAAAATAAAGTAAAACTACATAAAAACAGGATAAAAATAGCTAACAAATGTGATTTAAGGTGTATAATTAGGATTTGTTCTCTCCCGATCAATAAGTAGTTATCAACATGTTTGGTAATCATGAGAGGTGAATGGGGCTTATGGATTACAAGAAGTATTCATAATTTAGGTTGATAGTAATAGTTATCTGACTACCTGAATATGATTATGAATGCTGAAGGTAGAGGGACATCAGTACACCATACAAGTCTAGTTATCGCTTCGGATATGTTCTTTTGCGTTGGAGTTCAGTTATCATTTTATACTGGAGTAAACAATAACTAATCAGTTGGTTAGTTTGCTGATCAAAGAGTTTGGTCATGGGAATTAACAACTGATCTGAGCTAACAATAAAGAGCCTAGGAGGTCCCACTCTTAACTCTGCTAGAATGCTTGGAAAGGCACATGAGGATCTTGTCAAGGCGGATTCGATCTATCAAAGTTGTCTCGATCGATTGAAGTCTTGGTGGGTTCGATCGATCGAAGGTTCGATCGATCGAAGACACTTCGATTGCTAGAACATTAGGTCGGTTCTGGGAACCTATAAATAGGGCAGTTGTGTCCAAAAAAAAAAGAGTTCATCGTTTTAATATGCCAAAGCAGAAACTATTTTTAGAGCTCCTAAACCTTCTCCTTCCTCTCTATTAGGGTTCCCACCAACCTTAGTCCTTCCGCAGGCATCCGCAGGAGTCATAAGAGTGAAGACAAACTAGTGGAGGTTTCTATATCACCATGGAAGAAGATTTCATAATTGAGTTCAAGACCTGAGGTATGTTTCTTCTTCCCCTTGTTAGTACGCATCTATAGAATTAATGGATAGTAGATTCGGGCATACCAATAAGTTTTTTGAAACATAACCTTTCCACTGCACATTTAAATATAATTTTAAACTCGTTTTTCCTTTAATTGGTATCAGAGCCACGCTTGTTTGGATCTATAGATGCATTTTGGAACACTAGTTTTGATTTGCATGTTGGTTTTAGAACTATTTTCGAAACTGTATCGTGACAGATCTGTTTCTGCAGTATTATCGCAGCAGAATACAAATCTATGATTGCATTAGATGCAAGCTAGGTTCGATCGATCGAAGTATGTTTGATCGATCAAATCTCTATGTTCTCAAGCGATCAAAAGTTTTCGATTGATCGAATGTTTGGATTGTTCGAGCGATCGAGAGGTGCTCGATTCATCGATACTGATTCTCTGTGCAACCTTTCTTTTCACATTTTTAATTGTTTTAGAATAATTTACTTTAATTTTAAATTATTCTGTAAAAATTTTCCAAACCTTTCTGTGAAATTGAAAGTTCAATCGATTGATCTGTTTCAATCGATTGACGGTTCGATCGATCGAACCTTTGTCGATCGATCGACGTGTGACAGAGAAGTTAGATGTTGTTTCAAGTTCTAATTAAGTGCGTAAAGAGTTTATGTACTGTGTAAATCAATTAAGGGTTCCAATGGATTATATATTTGTTATATATGTGTGGATGTGCGTACAACTAACCCTTTTGCATCAAGATTAGTCCGCTATCTCCCATGGCACCAAGTACTTTTAAATTTTGTATTTGAATGTTTGAGATTGGTGTTTGTTGTTTTCATTATTGTTTTGGTGTTAAGGTATGTGTAAAGGGCGCTGCGACTTCAATCCTATAAAAAAAAGTCGTACCGGTTTCCCTAGCCTTTTTATTATTTATTATTGCAATTTCTATTTATAGATAAATTGTAAGCTTCGAAAGAAGCATAGGACCAATGTAATACAATTTGAAGATCCATGAAGATGGAGAAGCAAGCCATTGTCCATGTAGATGGAGCTGGTGGCGATCAAACTAAGAAGCAAGTTCTATGGAGACAGAGCCACAGGAGATAGAGACATCATATGAACGCTTTTGTTTTAATTTTAGTTTTTGTTTTATGTGCTTAATTGTGATTAATGTTTAATTATATTGTTACTACTTGTATGCACGTAAAACAAGTTTTATAAAATAAAACTCAAAAATCATTATAACACATTAATAAACATTAGATGTTTATGGGTAATGTGTGGAAACAATTTTTTTCAAAAGCAAAATCCTTTACTACCAAATCTAGTGGGAGATGGTCTTATTAATAACACCCACGATCTTCCATTAACGGTTCATTATAAGATGAGTAGTGCATTTTGTGTCACCTCACCAGGGGTGATCATTCTATAAAGAGGGTGCACTACTCATTGGTTACTAGATGTGAACTTCCTATGGATAGAATCAATCAGACGTGTTAGAGGGTGACCACCACACGGAGGTGCTACTTGAGGCAGTTGTGATTGGATCTTAGTTAATGGTATACACTAGCTAATCTATGGATAAGGGATCCCACATGTGGCATTATTCAGAAACTTAGAGATTAAAAGGATTCGGGAGTCATAATTTGTTTTTGCAAGAGTTGCATAGTGGACAAGTCATGATTAATCAAAAGATCGAGTATTGATCACCACACGGAGGCTTTACTCTTTCGTTTTGATATTCCGGCGACTTTGTTTTAAAATAAGAGTTTTAAGGATTATTTTATTTCAAACTGTCAAATTCTGATATCCATATTTATTTTGTCTTTTTGATTTTTCAGTAAATCATAATGTCTGGATCTACATTTAGTCCATTTGCCACTATACTCACTCAAAACAAGTTAACTAGAAATAACTACACTGAATGTAAACGAAACCTTGACATCATTTTAACTACAGAGGATCACATATATGTCCTCAACACCCCATGTCCCAAAGAACCCGCGATAAATGCTTCGACAATTGCCAAACGCAAGTTCGATAAATGGAAGAAATCGAATGGAATGGCCCGTTGCTACATTCTGGCCTCAATGGCTGGTGTGTTACAACACCAATTCCAGTAGAACAATTCTGCTAGTGACATTATCGAATCCCTGAAAAAAATGTTTGGGGAGCATTGCAGGCCTGCCAGGCAAGTAGCTATGCAGAAGATAATGAGTGCTATGATGTCGGAAGAGACTCTAGTCAAAGAACATGTTTTAAAAATGATTGGTTATTTGAACGAGCTGGAGACCCTAAGTGCCAACATTGACGCACAGACTCAAGTTGATATGATCCTTAATACGCTGTCACCGTCATTCGCTTAATTTAAACTAAACTTTAATATGAATAAAATGGATTTCTCAAATGAGCGAATTAATGTGTTCTTTAGTGGCAGCGAAAGTGGTGATCAAACCTGGAAGCAACGTTTTGAACATTGAGAAAAGCTCTTCTTCCTCCCGATCTACACCGAAAGGAAAGAAAGGGAAGAAGAAGGCTAACACTGGTGGTCCAAGTGTTGGACCAGTCCCTAAGATTGCAAAATCCAAGGAAAAAGGTAAGGGCAAAGGGAAGGTGGGTGGCCAAGGCAAAGGAAAGTGTTTCTAATACGGTGAGAATGGCCACTGGAAGATTGAATCATATATGATTGAAGTAAGTTTTATAATGGATACTTCAAACACTTGGTACATTAATTCTGGTGCGACTAAACATATCTGTAATTCATTGCAGGGGTTCAGATTAACCAGGAGGTGCAGTGATGGGGAAATCATACTTACTCTAGGTTCTAGCACAACCATATCTGTGGTTGCTATAGGAGTTGTAGTTTAGAATTTCTAGACAATAAAGTTTTGATTTTATCAGATGTACTTTACGTCCCTTTAATGAGACGTAATTTAATTTCAGTTTCTAATTTGTCGAATAATGGTTATTCTTTTCATTTTGGAAATGAAGTTGTTATTAAAAGAAATAGTTCTTTTATATGTTCTGTGTTAAATCAAATGGTTTGTATGTGATTACTCCCAATATTTCTAAAGACTCTTGTATGGAACTTAATAACTCAGTGGTAACTGTACCATCTAAAAGAAAGGAACCTTCCACTAATCCAACAAGGCTTTGGCACATGAGGCTTGGCCATATCAATCTAAATAGGATTGGCAGACTAGTCAAAGAAGGGGTCTTATGCGATTTGATTCTCGAACCAATGGAAGTCTGTGAGTGTCACGCTCCGAAGTACCAAAAATAGGGAAAAATGAATTTCCTTTATTGGTTCGTAGACACGTGACTGGTTGAGAGTGTCACCTGATTGTCCAAACATGCTGATAACAATAATGTGATATGGGAAAGTGACTAAGTTCAGCGGAATTAGAAATTTAAAACATCCAAGTCTTACATCAGTAGTACATTACAGACCAAAAAGATATCCAAAAGTTACATATTACAAGACCAGCTAAACTATTACATCACTAACATAATAATAACAGAACTATAACAAAAGAAAAGCTCCAAAGTCTTCAGCTGGCGAAACCGTAGCCTTCCTGGTAGTAATCTTCACCAGTATATTCTTCAGTAGTAAAGCCCGCATCTTGATAGCAATCAGCTCCATCTGGACCTGCAAAGGCTAGACGTGGAAGGTCCAGCAGCATGAAAAGCTATTAACGGTTAAGCTAAGTGAGGGGTCCCCTTAAGGTTACCACCACTTAAGGTAAGTTATTCTTCATTTCTTCTTATTCTCAACTATGTCTCATTAATCTTTTCTTATTCTCAAAAATATACCTTGTTTAAACCCAATCATTCCCTTCGAAACTTAATCTACAACTGAACTGACCAAAGACGTTGACTGAAAGAAGACTTAACTCCAAACGCATTTCGGTCAAGAAGGACCAAAACTCGACAATGAATCGCTTGATTGAACACATCACTGATGATCCTCAGAACAAGTGTGCGGGATAATAACAATCTCTTGGTCAAACACATCATGCCGATCCTCAGGTCACCCTCACGTTACTGAACGCGTCATGCCGATCCTCAGACCAAGGGTACGGGACATTAACAATCACATGGACGAACACGTCACGCCGATCCTCAGGTCACCCGTACATAACTGAACACGTTATGCCGATTCTCCGTCCAAGGGTGTAGAAAAATAATCAACTACTTGATCGAACACATCATGACGATTCTCAGGTCATCTGCACTTGACTGAACACAAGCATAACTCTCCCATCGACTCTATGGAATTACTGAAAGACCAACATTGCAAGAAATATCCAAACACGACACAAAAGTTCACGAATCAACTTTGACTGGTAGTCACACGACTAGAAACGAGACCCAATGTCCCTTATTCGTATAAAATCTGTTATTGAAGGTTTTATCGTTATTTTACACGTTCGTACGTTTCGTAGTTTAGTTCATTAATATCATCCATTTATAACCGTCAGTATGTCGCTTTACGTTCAACATTCCATTTTACCTTTCAATATGCTTATGATGGAAACTTTCCCAATCACTTACTAACGCAATAATCGTGCCATACAACATACTTATAGTTTGGGTATGAACTTTTCAACGGTCATTAAACTATATTCATAACAATGGAAAAACATAGCACGTAGCTCATGGATTTATAACATGGATTTAATACCAATAAACATATAGATGAAACTCTTAACATACTCATCTATGCAATAGCACATCCATAGCACAAGATTTTCATAACATCACAGGTACCGGAAAACTAGCATCAACAATCAACACCATGCATAAACAAAACATCTTACAAAAGTTGTACAATCTGCTAGGATATATTTTCACTGTGTTGACTGAATTACCATGATTTATTTGGGTATGTGATTCGAGGTGAAAAGTGTATGTTTATAGCGTATTACACGGTCTTTTATGCATACTTTTATCCCCAAGTCCCTAGATTTAGATGCATATCAATGATTAAGTGTTTTCTATGATGTTGAGACTCAAACATGTATTTTTACACTATTTTACAGGTCATGGAAAGCAAACATTGCATAGAAAGTGATTCTGGTGAAGAGAATAGCAGAAGCAGCT
Organism: Hydrangea macrophylla; assembly: GCA_033977485.1. Lineage (NCBI taxonomy): Eukaryota > Viridiplantae > Streptophyta > Magnoliopsida > Cornales > Hydrangeaceae > Hydrangea > Hydrangea macrophylla. The sequence continues at coordinate 84,132,457 of CM066987.1, read as the reverse complement.
GAGAAAATGCCAATTTTGACAATGAAGACTTCAGATTTGGAAGATTTTCCCAGATACATGAAATGTAGATCTTTGAGTTACGGTCGCGTGGCCGCAAACGGGAGGTCAATCCGAGGTCCGAGTGAAAAGTTATGGCCATTCTCCCATCGGTGCGCAGAGCTGTCAAAATCAGAGAGTTCAAGCGATTGAAGAAGAGTTCAATCGATCGAACTAAGCTCGATCGATCGAACTTTTTAATCATCCAAAAGTTGCATAAACTCTGCGGGAACCCTATATATACGTCGTGTTGACGCCAGACGAAGGGAGGACGCTCCAGAACGCACAGAACAGCAGTTTAGGATAGTTTTAGGGTTAGATTAGGAGTAGTTTAGGTTAGATTAATCTTCTTCTTCCTCCTTTTCCATTGTAGATTGAAGATTCAAGTTTGTTTCAAGTTTATTCAGATTATATTCAGATTATTTACAGGTTTTTTCTTTCCAATTTATGTTCTTTGATTGTTTATTAGTTTAGATTTGCTGATTGCTTTGTTTTACTATTTCTGCAATAGTTTTATTATGTTTCCGTAGTTTAGACGTTGGGAATATGTGTTGAAATATTGATTCCCAGCCTCTGCCATGCAACCTTTAGAAACCTTGGGTTCGATCGATCGAAGGTATTTCGATCGATCGAACCAGAGCCATAGTCAAGCGATCGAAGGCATTTCGATCGATTGAAGGATGATGTTGTCCGATCGATCGAGAGCGCTTCGATCGATCGAACATGTTAATTCCTGAGATGATTCTTTTAAGTATTCCATGACTTTCTGTTTTAGAAATCTGTCATCAAATTGTCCCTATAAGCTCAGTTTGTCACAACGGTTTTTTAGAACTTAAAGCCTCAAGGCCTTTTCTTCAATGACTTTTGAAAACCACTTTGAATGCTAACACCATTTAGAGTGCAAGTAATTACCATTGTTTTAAACCGTCTTCCAAGTATTTCAAATCAACTGTGATGATATAGTCCCAATCATGAAAGGGCTATTGATTCTTTATCTTTAGAAAAATACGAAATGCTGAAAAGGAATGAACTCCATAGAACGTTAATGAGTATGCATGGTGGATGGTTAGGATCAATGTGGATTCACGTGTTTCCAATACCTTTAATTTATCTGTTTAATTATTTATGTTTCTTTATGCTTTAGTTTGTAATTTAGTTTAATTTAATTAATTAGGATTCGTTAGAACCTTCTTTTCTACCTTCATCTTTTTCTTTTTCTTTAGGTTGTAACTTAGTAGACATTCTCCCTATTCCTTCCCTGTGGGATCGACCTGGACTTCCAGTACTATATTACTTGCACGATCACCTGCACTTGGGTGTTGCACAAGAGCGCACAACTATTTAGTCGGGTCAAGTTTTTGGCGTCGTTGCCGGGGAAGGCAACTAGGTTAGGATTTTACTAAGTTTTTCCATTTTTCTTCTTTTACTTAAAAAAAATAAAAAAAATCATTGGACTTTTTCTCTCACAAGAAAAAAAAAAATTATTTCTTTTGTTTAAATATTTTGGGTAAACATGTCTTATCCATATTACCCTCCATACAACACAAATACCACGAATGGGTACACATTAGGTAATGAGAACTATACCCCGAGTTGGCAAGCATCCACATATGATGCACATAATCAACCTGAGTGCTACCAATCACCACAATGGGAAAACCATCGTGTTAGTCCCCCATGTTATCAAACGTATCAAGAACCTCCACCTGGAGAGTTCTATCAATCGCAATGGGGATATAACCAAAATGATAGTGTAGGATATAGTAGTAGTTCCCACGATTACCAAATGCACCAAGCCTTTCCTTCTGGGGAGTCTTGCACACAAACACAATGGGAAGGGGACTATTACCAACAACAATGGGGTGAAACTTCATATAGTTATAATGAGGAGAATAACCAAGTTGAGGATAATGGTATGTTAGAATTACTGCTTAGTGAAATGAAAAGGCTAGAGAGTGCAATTGATAAATTAGGAGCTAGATATCAACAAGCATTTGATAGCCAACCTTTAGAAGACTATACCAGTCCTTCAATGCTACAACCTGAATTTCAAGACACTAACAATGGAATGGAATTAGAGGACAATGATGGGTTCATACCGAGTGAGGTTAACAACTCATTTGAGAAAGTGATAACCCAACAAGAACTCCAAAACCAAACCATTGAGCATGAAGTTGTAGAACCATCTTCTCCTCAACATACAACCCCAGACATCAACTCCTTCACTGCCTGGATAAAACTGCACAATCTCTTTGTCCAGAGCACCTCAATAGATGACATATATAGTGAGGAGAGTTACAAGGATGAGAATGAGGTTTTAAAAGATGACGAGAGTTTAGGTGATTGCACGCAATTAGGAAAGGAAGAGTCCCCTGTTGACTCTACCCCTACCTTTGATAGTGACCCTAGGGAGGACGTAATTGAAAAATCTAAATCCTGTTTAGATTCATGCGATATTCATGAACCCTCACCTCTTTCGACCGAAGAGGTGGTGTCACCAAGTTGCCCATCACCTATCATTGCTATCAATCAAAGCTCTCGTCCTGAGCTTGAATGTTATGTGTACCCCATTCGTGAACAAACAGAATGTGTTGTGGAAGAGGATGGTAAGGATACTAGCACATGTTCTTCACAAAATTTTAACTTTCAAAATTCTTTGAGAGAAGACTTGGAAAATATTGGGCCCACTTTAGATGATCTTAAAATTCAACAAGAAGCTAGCAATCTTCTAGACTGCTTGACCTTCTTGAGTGATTATGACATTGAGGCCCAAATAGATAGCTTTATCCAAGTCCAGTCCAAAACCATGTGCATAGAACAGAGATTCAATTCCTATGATTATATTTCCATAGATTCTGTTCTAGGACAAGCGGAGGGTGGTGAAGCTTCATTAGAACATCACTTCGACCCTGCCCCTTTTATTGAACCATGGCCTCCACCTGTTTTTAGTATTAAAATAGAGGCTGTTATAGGAAATACCAACACCAAAGATCGTTTCTTGCATATAATTCCTAAAAAGTGTGGTATTCCTCTTATAACTGTCCCCAATAACTTTGGAAGCCATTGGTTTTGCATCATCTCCTCTAACCTTGAGCCTGACATTAGTTGGGGGGAGTTGCATTTTTATGAGGATCCTAACATTCTTCTCACTGTTAAATTATTTTATTGGGAAGATCCTCAAAAATTTCGGTTGTTAATCTATGATAAAAATCTTGATTAACCGAATTTATTTACTAAGTAGTTGTATCTATGTTTCCTTGTTGCTACTAATGATCTTGCAGGTAGCTTGAAAAAAATGGATATTAACGCTTTGAGGTAAAATCCTTCCTTCCCTCGCTTTACTTTACATGTCCATGTGCTTAGTTTAGAACATTGAGGACAATGTCTAGTTTTAGTTGGGGGGAGTGAGTCATTGCATGCCTCATATCTTTTTGTTGTACTTTAGTGTCATATACCTGCTTAGCAACATGTAACTCAGTAAATTAAAATCTGCAAAAATTTTAAAATTTTTATTTTTTATTTTTTAAAGATAATTAAATGGTTCTTGTGTTTCTCTCATAGTTAATGTAGTTAGTTATGATGCATTAGTGTTATTTTCTGTATGTTATTAGTATGTGATATACTATGGTAGTTTCTTTACTATCTTAGTTATAGTATGTTCTATGTTTTTTTTAATCTTCAAATACTTTGAGCACGTTGTGACAACCTTGTACTTAGCTAAAATGGATTAGTAAGCATAGTTTAAGTGTCTTGAAAGACTGTAGTGGAGACTAATAACCCAAGTGAGCTTTTGTGCCATTCTTTGTTTTTTGAGGGTTTTATAAAATTACTCTTACTTTTTGAAAAGCGTATTAATTCGTTGAAAGTCTCATTTTTCTTCTTTATTTTGACTGATCACTAGAAGAGAACGTTCAGGATTTACCAAACTTTAGAGCTCTTGAATTTACTGAAATGAATTATCCTATTAACTTAGAAGATGATTTAGGCCATCTTTTGACCATACATGGATAATACAGCCTTGGCCTACCTCTATGCTATTCCTTTACTTCACCTCTTGAGCTTATCATAATCGCCTTGTCTTCATAATCCTAAAGTCTATATATACCAAACTCCAAATTAGGAGTTCAAGCATCAGTTCTTTATTTAGGTATGATTGGGATGTGTTGCGTTAACAAGAAGTATGTTAGTGTGAATAAGGGAAGTTGGCAAAGAAAAAATGAAAGAAAAAAAGAAAAGCATGAGAAGAAAAAGAAAAAAAAAATGCCAATGGTTGTTACAAAAGAAAAAAAAAGGAATGAAAAGAAGAGTGTGAAAAAAATAAATAAAAGAAAAGAAGAAGAGAGAGATTGGAGATGTAGGAAGTTTGAAAGGTTATAGTAGACATTCCAATCACATCCTTTGACCCAATTGAATATCACGAGCCTTTTTCTTCTTAATCTAACACCTCTTTTTCAAAGTCCTGATGATTTTAAGTAAATTGGATTTGAAGTTAAGGTAATGAGAGAGTTATCCACGGTATCTCGCTCTTCTAGTGAAAAGTATCCTTTCATGAAACTTTGTGCACTAAAATGTCCGTTTTTCTAGTTAGATATGAGAAGCATTAGATTCCATTCACATTTACTCTTTATAGCTTTCATATCATGAGTGATAATTATTACACCTAATTCAGAGTGATTTCATCTTAAGAGTGTAATCCTGGTAAGAGTTGAGTCAAAATGAACGTCTTGATAGTGTCTTAGGTTATGCGAGCTTTGAAATTAAAGTTTTGCATTTGGGTTGTCCATTCACACACGCACTTGAAGATTAATAGGTATGGAATATTCTAATGACTTTGATAGTAGATTAACTGTAATGTGTGTTGCATGGCTATGGCTTACTAGAGAGTTTCATGAGATTGTTGAGCTTAACTATATTGTTAATGAGAGGAAAATTCCTTGAAAACATTTAAATGAGAACCATTACCATAAACATGAATTTTGTGGGTAGATTCACTGCAAACCCTCACGAGACAACACTCGTCCACTAGGGGGAACCTAGGGGTTTAAAGGCTTGTTGCATACGCTAAATGCAATCGTGATTCCTGCGAAAGTGAGTTAGGATTTTTATTTTATTTTGTTTTCAATTTTTAGAGTTAATTAAACATTACTGTAGTTCGCTTCATTGCTAGGGACTAGCAACGAGCTAGTTGAGGGGTGTGATTCGAGGTGAAAAGTGTATGTTTATAGCGTATTACACGGTCTTTTATGCATACTTTTATCCCCAAGTCCCTAGATTTAGATGCATATCAATGACTAAGTGTTTTCTATGATGTTGAGACTCAAACATGTGTTTTTACACTATTTTACAGGTCATGGAAAGCAAACATTGCATAAAAAGTGATTCTGGTGAAGAGAATAGCAGAAGCATCTGAGAAAACGCCAATTTTGACAATGAAGACTTCAGATTTGGAAGATTTTCCCAGAGACATGAAATGTAGATCTTTGAGTTACGGTCGCGTGGACGCAAACGGGAGGGCAATCCGAGGTCCGAGTGAAAAGTTATGGCCATTCTCCCATCGGTGCACAGAGCTGTCAAAATCAGAGAGTTCAAGCGATTGAAGAAGAGTTCAATCGATCGAACTAAGCTCGATCGATCGAACTTTTTAATCATCCAAAAGTTGCATAAACTCTGCGGGAACCCTATATATACGTCGTTTTGACGCCAGACGAAGGAAGGACGCTCCAGAACGCACAGAACAGCAGTTTAGGGTAGTTTTAGGGTTAGATTAGGAGTAGTTTAGGTTAGATTAATCTTCTTCTTCCTCCTTTTCCATTGTAGATTGAAGATTCAAGTTTGTTTCAAGTTTATTCAGATTATATTCAGATTATTTACAGGTTTTTTCTTTCCAATTTATGTTCTTTGATTGTTTATTAGTTTAGATTTGCTGATTGCTTTGTTTTACTATTTCTGCAATAGTTTTATTATGTTTCCGTAGTTTAGACGTTGGGAATATGTGTTGAAATATTGATTCCCAGCCTCTGCCATGCAACCTTTAGAAACCTTGGGTTCGATCGATCGAAGGTATTTCGATCGATCGAACCAGAGCCACAGTCAAGCGATCGAAGGCATTTCGATCGATTGAAGGATGATGCTGTCCGATCGATCGAGAGCGCTTCGATCGATCGAACATGTTAATTCCTGAGATGATTCTTTTAAGTATTCCATGACTTTCTGTTTTAGAAATCTGTTATCAAATTGTCACTATAAGCTCAGTTTGTCACAACGGTTTGTTAGAACTTAAAGCCTCAAGGCCTTTTCTTCAATGACTTTTGAAAACCACTTTGAATGCTAACACCATTTAGAGTGCAAGTAATTACCATTGTTTTAAACCGTCTTCCAAGTATTTCAAATCAATTGTGATGATATAGTCCCGGTCATGAAAGGGCTATTGATTCTTTATCTTTAGAAAAATACGGAATGCTGAAAAGGAATGAACTCCATAGAACGTTAATGAGTATGCATGGTGGATGGTTAGGATCAATGTGGATTCACGTGTTTCCAACACCTTTAATTTATCTGTTTAATTATTTATGTTTCTTTATGCTTTAGTTTGTAATTTAGTTTAATTTAATTAATTAGGATTCGTTAGAACCTTCTTTTCTACCTTCATCTTTTTCTTTTTCTTTAGGTTGTAACTTAGTAGACATTCTCCCTATTCCTTCCCTGTGGGATCGACCTGGACTTCCAGTACTATATTACTTGCACGATCACCTGCACTTGGGTGTTGCACAAGAGCGCACAACTATTAAGTCGTGTCAGTATGATAAATTGCTTTATAGATTAAACTCAAAACTATAACACTATAGGTATTTGGATCATCTTCATATACAAAAAAAATCTACCTTCAATTACATTTTTGAGCTACTCAAAATATTTATTTTACAAGACATTTCTTATATCTCTGACTGTTCTGTCCCTGATTTTTAGCACTGTGTTATACGTGAATATTACCTATGAACGGGTCATTTTTAGACCAGGCTATAGAAGAGATATTTGTAGATAAATGAGTTAGATTTCTGCACGAAAAAACCTAGCTTAATTCTCATTTTTGAGCTTCTCCAAACGTTGATTTTACTAAACTACATTCTGCTGAAAGTTTCTGTTTCCCATATTCATAACACTGCGTTGTACATGCATTTCACCCACGAAGGAGTGATTTATAGACTAAGCTATAGAAGAATTATTTGTAGATATATGAGTTACCTTTCTCCAAAAAAAATACCTAGCTTAATTTGGATTTTTCAGCTGCACAAAACATTCATTTTACTAAGCTACATTCTACTGGAAGTTTATGTTTCTCAGATTCATAACACTGCGCTATACATGCATTTCAACCATGAAGGATTGATTTCTAGACTGAGCTATAGAAGAGTTATTTGTAGATATACAAGTTACCTTTCTCCACAAAAAAACCTAGCTTAATTCGGATTTTTGAGCTGCACAAAACATTCATTGTACTAAGCTACATTCTGCTGGAAGTTTCTGTTTCTCAGATTTAAGGATTTGTTTTGCATGTCATGAAAACTTCAACACAACATCAAACTCCTTCTAAACATTAATACATGCTATATATGTTCTAAATTGAGTTATAATACTCACAATTACTCACAATTTACTCACAATTTAATCACTATTTACTCACCAAAGTTTGAAATTAAGCTTGATGTTGTTCTTGAGCTTGATGGAGCTTGAACTTTAACTTCAAGGATGACTTCTTCTCTTCTTTCTCTCAAGAATTAAAACTCCAGCTCTCTCTCACAGATTTTAAGTGCTGGACATAGAGACAAAGTGTGTATAATGCATGCTATATGCATGCTTATATAGAAATCCTAGGAGCTAGGTGTCATGTGGTATGTGTATATGCCATGACATGTGTCCTACAAGTGGACATGTGTCCAAGAGGGTGGCATGTGGTTGCCACATGGCCGGCCATGTGGGCCCACCTTGGATTGTGTGCCACTTTCTTGGTTTATGTGCATATGTTTCTTGGTATACGTGTCAGTCTCAATTTACGTATAACCGGGTATTATTTCTAATGTCCGAGTCCGGGTCCGGGTAAGGGACTAAGTTAAATCTTATTACGGTCGAGTTGGTATGGTTACTATAGTCCAATTAGTAATCCTAAGATACGTCAAAACCGTCACCCAACTAAAATAATAATATAATAATATAGCCGGTCCAATACAGAAATTCGAAAAGCTGATATTATTAATGAAAGAACAATTACAGGTGTTACATCTTCCACCACCTATTAAAGGATTTTGTCCTCGAAATCAGAGCTTATCTAGGTACAAAATAGAAAAGGATATTTCTCTCCCATCTCTGACTCTATTTCCCACGAAGCTTCTCTTTTGTCATGATGATTCCACTGAACCTTCACCAATGGAATCTCCTTATTTCTCGGCTTCTTGGTCTCTCGACCCAAAATCTTGATGGCTCTCTCGGTGTAGGATACGTTGCTATTCACCTCGATGTCCTTGAAGTCGATTACATATGGCGTCACACCCTGATGATACTCCTTCAGCATACTGATGTGAAAAACATTTTGAATACCTGACAATCTTGGTGGCAACGCGAGTCTATAAGAAACTCGTCCTACGCTTTCCAAGATTTCGAATGGTCCGATATAGCATGGCGATAACTTTTCCCTTTTTTGTTCAAACCTTGCTACTCCTCGGACTGGTGATACCTTGAGTAAAACATGTTCTCCTACCTTGAACTCTTTATCTGTGCGATGTTTGTCTGCATGGCTCTTATATCAATCTTGTACTATCTTTATCTTCTCTTTGACAATAATTATCTTCTTATTAGTCTCTCGAACCATCTCTGGTCCTAGAAGCTTGCCATCTCCAACTTCAGCCCAACATAATGGCGAATGACACGGCCTTCCATACAATGCCTTGAATGGTGCCATGCCTATGCTTGAGTGATAACTATTGTTGTAGGCAAACTCAATTAATTGAAGATATGTCTCCCATGAACTCTCAAAGTCAATCACGCAAGCTCTGAGCATTTCTTCCATTACTTGATTGGTCCTCCCGGTTTGCCCGTCGGTTTGAGGATGAAATACTGAACTCAATTTTAGTGAACTTCCTAAAGCTGTCTGGAAACTTTCCCAGAATTCTACATTAAATCGAGAATTGCGATCAGACACTATGCTGATGGGTACTCCATGCAATCGTACGACCTGTTGTATGTATAACTAACTCAACTTCTCCATAAAGCATGTCATACTGTATGCTATGAAGTGAGCTGACTTGGTGAGTCGGTCCACAATCACCCAAATAGAGTCATGGCTCTGCTAAGATCGGGGCAAACCTACACAAAATCTATGGTAATGTGTTCCCACTTCCACTACGGAATCTGTAATGGCTCTAACAATCCTGATGGCTTCTAATGTTCTGCTTTGACTTGTTGACAAGTAAGACACTTAGAAACACACACTGCCACTTCTCGTTTCATGCCTTCCCACCAGAAATTCTACTTCAAGTCTCTATACATCTTTGTACCTTCAGGATGAACGGTTAAACGGGACTTGTGCGCTTCATCCAGAATGTCCTTCCTCAGAGTCTCCACATCAGGAACGCACAGTCAATTCCTACATCAAAATCCTCTATCTGAGCCTACGCTCCATTCCTCGGGTTCCTTTGCCGAAACTTTAGCAAACCACTTTTTCCACTCTTCGTCTTTTTGTTGGGCTTCCAAAATACGATTGAGAAGCGTCGGTTGTGCTACTAAACATCCAAAATCGTGTCCTCCTTCTGTCTCTGTGAGTTGGAGATCAAATTCTGCTATGGTTTCCAATCCTTTCCATTCTCGAATCATGAGATTAGCAACTATCTCGCGAGGTTTACGACTCAAAGCATCTGCAACAACGTTTGCTTTTCCAGGATGGTATTGTAGAGTGAAATCATAATCCTTGAGTAACTCCATCCATCGTCTCTGCCTCATATTTAGTTCCTTCTGAGAGAACAAGTATTTCAAGCTCTTATGGTCTGAAAACAAATCAAAGTGCTCCCCATAGAGGCAATGCCTCCATGTTTTTAGTGCAAACACAATTACGGCTAACTCTAGATCATGCGTTGGATAACTCATCTCGTGCTGCTTCAACTGTCTCGATCCATACGTTATCACCTTTCCATCTTGCATAAGTACACACCCTATTCCTTGGTGTGAAGCATCACTGTAGATGGTATATCTTTTATAGCTCTTGGTTATTGCTAACACGGGTGCCGAAGTTGATCTCTCCTTCAGCTCTTGAAATGCACGTTCATGTCGATCCTTCCAATCGAACTTCGACTCCTTCTTTGTAAGACCAGTTAATGGGACTGCGATTCTAGAGAATCTTTATACAAATCACCTATAGTAGCCAGCCAAACCCAGAAAACTTTTAATATCTGAAGCATTACTCGGTCTTTTCCAATCTAGCACTGCGTCTATCTTTGAAGAATCCACTAATATCCCATTCTGAGAGAGGACATGTCCTAAGAACTTGACTTCTTTAAGCCAAAACTCGCATTTGCTGAACTTTGTATACAGTTGGTTATCCCTGAGTGTCTGTAAGGCAATCTATAAATGTCTTTCGTGTTCCTCCTTGGTCTTGAATAAGTCAGTATATCATCTATAAAGAAGATAATAAACTGATCCAGGTAGGGCCTAAATACCCTATTCATCAAGTCTATAAACACTACTGGGGAGTTGGTTAGCCCGAATGACATCACAAGAAACTCGTAAAGTCCGTATCTGGTATGGAATGCTGTCTTTGACACGTCTTCTAGTCGAATTAATAGTTGGTGGTATCCTAATCTCAAATCTATCTTTGAAAACGTCGTGGCTCCTTGTAATTGATCGAACAAGTCATTAGTACATGGCAGCGGGTACTTATTCTTGATGGTTACCTTATTCAACTCCCTGTAGTCTATGCAGAGTCGAAGCGATCCATCTTTCTTCTTTACGAACAGTACCGGTGCTCCCCACGATGATGTGCTTGGATGCACGAATTCCAAATCCTCCAACTCCTGTACTTGCTTCTTCAATTCTTGCATTTCCGTCGGTGCTAACCTGTATGGGGTCTTGGAGACAAGCATGGTTCCAGGTGCCAGTTTTATGCAGAAGTCTATCTCTCGCTTTGGCGACAAACCTGAGAGATCTTTAAATACGTCCTCGAATTATCACACTATCGAAATCTCTGTGATTGTGATCTCTGAGCTTGTACCCTCGATGGCAGTCAAGCGACTAGTGAGAAAACCATCACTCAATGGATTACACTGAAAGAAAAAGGGTTGACTTCTAGGTATCGTAAAGGTATTCAACTTGCTGGTACAATCGAAGATAGCATGGTACTTGTGAGCCAGTCAATTCCTAAGATGATGTCGAACTCCTTCATTGACAAGATCACCAAATCCGCGAATAGGTCTCTATCTTCTATGTTGATGGGACAGTTTTTGCATACCCTATTCAACTTAACAGATGTACACATTAGAGATACGACATTCAATGCTACAGTAAGGTTTTGAGGTACTAAACCCAAATCTTGTATGACTCTACTAGCAATAAACGAATTCGACGCTCTAGTATCAAATAATATTTTAACTCTATTGCTAAAAAGAGTGAGCGTACCTTCTAGATTCTAATGCGCTTTTGCATCAAAGCTTGCTGCTTCCGGAATAACGGCATTCAGATGAGTCTTGGCAGCTTACCCTTGAGCGTTGGGTCCATTGTATCCTCGGTGAGGTGCCTTGCAGTCTCGGCTTCAGTGGCCTTTCTCTCCACAATTAAAGCATATTACACCACCACGATCGTGGTTATTAGAGGTTCTGCAATCTTTTGCATGGTGGTCGGGTATGGCACGGTTGAAGCAACTCACTGGACCTTTTCCTTGGGCAATATAACCACCTTGATATCCAACAGGGATTGGTGTTTGTGGTGCTGTAGTTTTGGCTTGCTGTGGTTGCCTCCGTGCCTGCTGCGACTTTCTTTCTCCATTCCAAGTGTGCTTGTTATGCTGATAATGCATGGGTGGCCTTGATCCTTGAACATTTCATGATGGAAACCTACTGGTAAACCTCTTCTACTTCTGTTTCTGTATATTCTCCATCTGTGTAGCCAACCCTACCAAAGATTCAAAGGATTAACTCACGTAAATTGTAGTCATCTCTTGTAGTGAAAGAGATAACCCTTGGTAATATTGTTCGTTCTTCTTTTTTAGGTGTGTCCACCATGTGATGCGCAAAACGGGACAGGCGCTCAAATTACGTTGTATACTCCTCTTGAACAGAATTGTTCCCTTGCACCAATTCCATGAATTCTTTTTTCTTCAGATTTCATTCTACTAATGGAAAATACTTTGCTAGGAACCATTCCTTGAACACGGTCCATGTCATTTCCCTTATAGCTCTTTCTCCCAAAGTAGCCTTTTCCGCTTCCCACCAGTCTACAGCGGCATATGTCAACTGAAATACAGCTAGGCGGCATTTTTCGGCCTCACTACAATCCATGGCTTTGCAGATGAGATCCATCTCTCGTAGCCATTGCTCCGCTTTCCATGGTTCCATCATCCCATTGAACTTTTTCGGTCTTAATCCACGGAAGCGTTCAAGTAACTTATCCCCTATCTGCCTTGGGGGTGGTGCTGGGCAGTTGTTGTTGTTTCCTACATTATTTAAAGCCCTCTCAATCCTCTTGACCAAGGCTGAGAGTAGTCCTGTAGGGTCTATCTCAATAGGTATCTCCGGTTCTTCCTCGTTATGACAATTGTGGTTCCCCCTACGTCCTCCAGCCATCTGAAAATAACGCACAAGTTTTACTGTTAATATCCTTTGATTCCATACCGAGTCTTTATAGGTGGTCTTCATGTGTACCAAAATTAAAATGTAATAAGCATGCATATATTACTAAATGTCAATGGAATAAAGCGATATAACTGAAACCATTATATTAAACCAAAAAGATTTACATCAAAGTACTACGTCCAAGGCCAGTACATACTATACAAGAGTTTAAGCATCTACTAGGTGTGCTTACAAAAAGAACATGTACATAGTACTTACAACTAAAATATCTATAATACGTGCTATACCCAACAAAGCTAATATGCACATCACTATATAGAAGTAATAACAGCTCTTTGAAGATCATATCAACGTGGTAGGGCATAGAAGTCTACCTCATCGTCAGTAACCGTAGGTGGTATCTCGTCCCTTGGAATGGTAGCTACCTCTGCTGGCATAAAATCCAACCACTGGTCAAACTCATCTGGTCCACCATCTAGTAATATCCATCTTGGTGCTATCTCCGCCAACTCCATCTAAGTCGATGTCACCCTTATTGTCTAGCTCTACAACCTTTGGTGGCACATTATCCAACTCGACAGCTAACTCATCAGGCTCAACGACATCATCTGGATCCACATCATCATGTAGGTCAGGCTGTGCATCGGGATCGTCCTGAATCAGCTCTATAACTGGATCATCTGCGGGGTCCTCTAAGAACTCCTTCTCCTCTGGGTCCTCCTCAATATCAGTTGGATTTGCCCCGTAGTCCTACTAGGGTATTGGTACTATCATGTCCTCATCAGCTGGCAGTACTGGATGATCGTATACATCATCCTCTGCTCCTTGACCATCCTCTACTAGATCGGTCTCCTCGATCGACTCATCATCGCTACTCGCCGGGTTGTCCTCAAACATCGGGTCATCATCATCATCTGTGTCGTCTTCATCAGATGGGTCGTCTACTGTGTGGCTACTGCTTATAGAATCCTCTCTACTCGCTCTATCCTTATCGCTATCCGTATCCATGGGGTCTGAATTTGTATCTGGCTCTGGTATGGGCTCGGGTGAGAATGGTGGTGCTGTTGCGGCCATGATAATCGGGAGAGTATATTATCGTATAGTGCCTCGTCCCGAGCCATGCTGATAAGCTCCTGGCAGATAAGTATGATAGTCTCTGAAGCATGAATTGACTCAAGCTGAACTCGATCTGGATACTGTAGTGCATCGATATGCATGGCTCTCCGCATGTCCTCCTCTAAAATGTGCCTTGCCCTCTGGCGGATCCGCTATCGATAAAGTACAGGGTCGGCAGGCTGGATACGACCGTCGAGAATATAGTACCCTCTGAAATCATCGTGAACAAAGGTCGGCTCCATAGTCCTGCAAGAGGAACTAACTTAGTGTCAGGACTAATACTAGGTAAATCTTACGCTCATAACTTAAGGTGTAGGACAATCAGTGAGTGCGTCAAAACCTAAGGCTCTGATACCAAAAATCCCTATCACGCCCCGAAGTACCAAAATTAGGGAAAAATGAATTTCCTTTATGGGTTCGTAGACACGTGACTGGTTGAGAGTGTCACCTGATTGTCCAAACATGCTGATAACAATAATGTGATATGGGAAAGTGACTAAGTTCAGCAGAAGCAGAAATTTAAAACATCCAAGTCTTACATCAGTAGTATATTGCAGACCAAAAAGATATCCAAAAGTTACATATTACAAGACTAGCTAAACTATTACATCACTAACATAATAATAACAGAACTATAACAAAAGAATAGCTCCAAAGTCTTCGGCTGGCGAAACTGATTCGACGTGAAAAGTGCATGTTCATAGCGTATTACATGGTTCTTTATGCATACTTTTATCCCTAAAGTCCCTATATTTAGGTGCATTCTAATTATAATGTTCTTTTTATTGTGTTAATGCTAAAACACATGTTTATGCGTTATTTTATAAGTATTAGAATGTAATCAATGAAGTGAAGCTAAAGAAAAGTGATTCTGGTGAAGAGAATAACAGAAGCAGCTGAGAAAATACTAATTTTGACAATGAAAACTTCAGATTTGGAATATTTTCCTAGAAATAAAAAATGTAGATCTTTGAGTTACGGTCGTGTGGCCACAAATGGGAGGTCAATCCGAGGTCTGAGTGAAACGTTATAGCCATTCTCCCATCGGTGCGCAGAGTTGTCAAAATCAGAGGAGTTCAAGCCCTTAAGCAGAGTTCAATCGATTGAGAGTTCGATCGATCGAACTAATCTCGATCAATCGAACTTTATTTTCATCCAAAAGTTGTGTGAACTCTGCAGGAACCCTACATATAAGTCATTTTGATGCCAGACGAAGGGAGGACGTTCCAGAACGCAGAAAACGGCAGTTTTAGGGTAGTTTTAGGGTTAGATTAGGTGTAGATTAGGTTAGATTCAAGTTTTCATCCTCCTTTTCAATTGTTAACTCAAGATTGATGTTGATTACAAGTTATATTCATATTATCTTCAAGTTTTTCTTCTCCTTTTTCTTTATTTGATTGTTAATTGCTTTAGATGTTAATGATTGCTATGTTTTGTTATTTCTGTATTAGTTAATCATGTTTCATAGTTTAGACGTTGGAAATATATGATGAAACATTGATTCCCAGCCTCTGCCATGCAACCTTTAGAAACCTTAGGCTCGATCGATCGAAGGTAGTTCAATCGATCGAACCAGAGCCATAGTCAAGTGATCGAAGACATTTCGATCGATTGAAGGATGATGATGTCCGATCGATCGAGAGCGCTTCGATCGATCAAACTTGTAGATTCCTGAGATGATTCTTTTAAGTATTCCATGACTTTCTGTTTTAGAAATCTGTCATCAAATTGTCCCTATAAGCTCAGTTTGTCACAATAGTTTTTAGAACTTAAAGCCTTAAGGCTATTTTCTTCAATGACTTTTGAAAACCACTTTGAATGCTAACACCATTTAGAGTGCAAGTAATAACCATTGTTTTAAACCGTCTTCTAAGTATTTTAAATGTCTTGTGATGATGTAGTCCCGGTCATGAAAGGGCTATTGATTCTTTATCTTTAGAAAAATACGGAATACTGAAAAGGGATGTACTCCATAGAGCGTTAATGAATATGCATGGTAGATGGTTAGGATCAATGTGGATTCTCGTGTTTCCAACACCTTTATTTTATCTGTTTAATTAGTTATGTTTCTTTATGCTTTAGTTTGCTATTTAGTTTAATTTAATTAATTAGGATTCATTAGAACCTCCACCTGTATATTCATCTTTTTCTTTTTCTTTAGGTTATAACATAGTAGACATTCTTCCTATTCCTTCCCTGTGGGATCGACCTGGACTTCCAGTACTATATTACTTGCACAATCACCTATACTTGGGTGTTGCACAAGAGCGCACAACTTTTTAGTCGTGTTAAGTTTTTGGCACCGTTGCCGGGAAAGGCAACTAGGTTAGGATTTTACTAAGTTATTTCCATTTTTCTTCTTTTTCTTAAATAAATAAATAAATAAAATTAAAAACTTTTGGACTTTTTCTCTCACAAGTAAAAAATAAATAAATCAAAATTCTATTGTTTTAAAAAAAAATTTGGGTAAACATGTCTTATCCATATTACCCTCCATACAACACAAACATCATGAATAGGTACACGTTAAGTAATGAAAACTATCCCCCAAGTTGGCAAGCACCCACATATGATGCACACTATCAACCTGAGTGCTACTAACCACCACAATGGGAATATGATAGTGGTAGTCCCCCATATTATCAAACATATCAAGAACCTCCACAGGAAGAGTTCTATCAATCGCAATGAGGATATAACCAAAAAGATAATGTAGGATATAGTAATAGCTCCCACGATTACCAAACGCACCAAGACTTTCCCTTTGGCGAGTCTTGTCCGCAAACACAATGGGATGGAAATTACTATCAACCACAATGGGGCGAAACTTCGTATAGTAATAATGAGGACGATAACCAAGTTGAGGATAATGGTATGTTAAAATTACTGCTTAGTGAAATGAAAAGGCTAGATAGTGCACTAGATAAATTAGAAACTAGATATCAACAAGCATATGCTAGCCTACCTTTAGAAGACTATACCAATCCTTCAACATTACAACCTAAATTTTAGGACACTAACAATGGAATGTAAATAGAGGACTATGACTGGTTTATACCGAATGATGTTAACAACTCACTCGAGAAAGTGACAACCCAACAAGAACTCCAAAACCAAACCATTAAGCATGAAGTTGTAGAACCATCTTCTCCTCAATATACAACCCGAGACATTAACTCCTTCACTACCTGGATAAAGTTGCACAATTCCTTTGTCCATAGAACCTGAATAGATGACATATATAGTGAGGAGAGTTACACGGATGAGAATGAGATTTTTACAGATAATGAGAGTTTAGGTGATTGCACGCAATTAGGAAAGGATGAGTCCCCTGCTGACTCTACCCCTACCTTTGATAGTGACCCTAGGGAGGACGTTATTGAAAATTCTAAATTTGATTTAGATTCATGTGACATTCATGAATCCTCACCTTTTTCGGCCGAAGAGGTGGTGTCACCAAGTTGCCCATCACCTATCCTCTCTATCAATTAATGCTCTCATCCCGAGTTTGAAAATCATATATACCCTAATATTGAACAAATAGAATGTGTTGTGGAAGAGGATGGTAAGGATTCTAGCACATGTACTTTACCAAATTTTAAATTTCAAAATTCTGTGAGAGAGGACTTGGAAAATATTAGGCCCATGTTAGATGATCTTAAACTTCAACAAGAAGCTAGTAATCTGCTAGGCTGCTTGACTTTCTTGAGTAATAATGATATTGAGGCCCAAATAAATAGTTTTATCCAAGTCTAGTCCAAAACTATTTACATAGAACAGAAATCCAATTCCTATGGTCATATCTCTATAGATTCTGTTCTAGAACAAGAGGAGGGTAGTAAAGCTTCATTAGAACATCACTTAGACCCTGCCCCTTTTATTGAACCATGGTCTCCACCTGTTTTTTATAATAAAAAAATAGAGGTTGTTATAGAAAATACCAACACCAAAGATCTTTCCTTGAGTACAATTCCTAAAAAGTGTGGTATTCCTCTTATAACTATGCCCAACAAATTTGGAAGCCATAGGTTTTGCATCATCTCCTCTGACCTTGAGCCTGACATTAATTGGGAGGAGTTGTAATTTTATGAGGATCCCTACATTCTTTTCACTGTTAAATTATTTTACTGGAAAGATCCTCAAAAAATTCGGTTGTTACTTTATGATAAATATCTTGATTAACCTAATTTAGTTACTGAGTAGTTCTAGTATATTCTCTATTTTTCCTTGTTGCTACTAATGATTTTGCAGGTTACTTGAAAAAAATGGATATTAACGCCTCGAGATAACATCCTTCCTTCTCTCGATTTACTTTACATGTCCATATGCTTAGTTTAGAACATTGCGAACAATGTTTAGTTTTAGTTGGGGGGAGTGAGTCATTGCATGCCTCGTTTCTTTCTTTTTATGCTTTAGTGTCATATACCTGCTTAGCAGCACAAGACTCAGTAAATTTAAAAACTGTCAAAAATTTTAAAATTTTAAATTTTTTTTTTAAAGATAATAAAATGGTTCTTGTATTTCTCTATTAGTTAATGTAGTTAGTTATGATGCATTAGTGTTATTTTCTGTATGTTATTAGTATGTGATACACAATGATAGTTTCTTTACTATCTTAGTTATAGTATATTTTATGCTTTTTAATCTTCAAACAACTTTGAGCACATTGTGACAACCTTGTACTTAGCTAAAATGGTTTAGTAAGTATAGCTTAGGTGTCTTGAGAGACTGTAGTGGAGACTAATAATCCAAGTGAGCTTTTGTGCTATTCTTTTTTTTTTAGGATTTTATAAATTACTCTTACTTTTTGAAAAGCGCTGTAATTCGTTGAAAGTCTCATTTTCTTCATTTTGACTGATCATTAGAAGAGAACGTTCAGGATTTACCAAACTTTAGAACTCTTGAATTTACTAAAATGAATAATCCTATGAACTTAGATGATGAATTAGGCCATCTTTTGACCATACACGAATAATACAGCCTTGGGCTACCTCTGTGCTATTCCTTTACTTCACCTCTTGAGCCTTATCATAATTGCATTGTCATTACAATTCCTTAAATCTAAGCCCAACTCCAAAATACAAGTTTGAGCTTCTTTTCTCTACCTAGGAGTGATTGGGATGTGTTATCCTGATAAGAAGTTTGGTAGTGTGAATAATGGAAAGTTGGCAAAGAAAAAAAAATGATGAATAAAAAATAAAGAGAAAAAAAAAAGAAAAAGAAAAAAAAAAGCATGAAAAGAAAAAAAGGTGCCAATGGTTGTTACAAAAGAAAAAAAATAATAATAGAAAGAAAAGGAAAAAAAAATTAAAAGAGAGAGAAAGAGAGATTGAAGATGTGGGGAAGTTTGAAAAGTTGTATTAGACATTCTAGTCATATCCTTGGACCCAATTGAATATCACGAGTCTCTTTCTTCTTTCACCTAACACCTCTTTTTCAAAGTCCTGATGATTTTAGGTAAATTGGATTTGAAGTTGATGTAATGAGGGAGTTCTCCACGGTATCTTGCTCTTCTAGTGAAAAGTATCCATTCATGAGACTTTGTGTACTAAAATGTCCGTTTTT
Organism: Hydrangea macrophylla; assembly: GCA_033977485.1. Taxonomy (NCBI): domain Eukaryota; kingdom Viridiplantae; phylum Streptophyta; class Magnoliopsida; order Cornales; family Hydrangeaceae; genus Hydrangea; species Hydrangea macrophylla. The sequence goes on along the minus strand of CM066987.1, from coordinate 84,112,910 downwards.
CTATTTAGATATGAGAAGCATTAGATTCTATTTACAATTACTCTTTATAGATTCCATATCATGAGTGATAATTATTACACCTAATTGGAGTGATTTCATCTTGAGAGTGTAATCCCGATGAGAGTTGAGTCAAAATGAACGTCTTGATAGTATCTTACATTATGCAACTTTTAAAATTAAAGTTTTGTATTTTGGTTGTCCATTCACACACACACTTGAAGATTGATAGGTATGGAACATTCTAATGACTTTGATAGTAGATTAACTGTAATGTGTGTGTTGCATGGCTATAGCATAGTAGAGAGTTTCATAATATTGTTAAGCTAAGCCACATTTGCTAAATGAGATGAAAAAAAAATCTTGAAAACATTTAAATGAGAACCATTACCATAAACATGAATTTTGTGGGTAGATTCACTGCAAACCCTCACGAGACAACACTCGTCCACTAGGGGGAACCTAGGGGTTTAAAGGCTTGTTGCATAAGCTAAATGCAATCGCGATTCCTAAGAAAGTGATTTAAGATTTTTATGTTATTTTGTTTTCAATTTTTAGAGTTTAAATAAACATTGTTGTAGTTCGCTTCATTGCTAAGGACTAGCAACGAGCTAGTTGGGGGGTGTGATTCGAGGTGAAAAGTGCATGTTCATAGCGTATTACATGGTTCTTTATGCATACTCTTATCCCCAAAGCCCCTATATTTAGGTGCATTCTAATAACAATGTTCTTTTTATTGTGTAAATGCTAAAACATATGTTTATGCGTTATTTTATAGGTATTAGAATGTAAATCAATGAAGTGAAGCTAAAGAAAAGTGATTCTGGTGAAGAGAATTTCAGAAGTAGCTAAGAAAATGCCAATTTTGACAAATTCAGATTTGGAATATTTTCCTAGAAATAAAAAATGTAGATCTTTAAGTTACGGTCACGTGGCCACAAACAGGAGGTCAATCCGAGATCCGAGTGAAAAGTTATGGCCATTCTCCCATTGGTGCGTAGAGTTGTCAAAATCAGAGGAGTTCAAGTCCTTGAGCAGAGTTCAATCGATTGAGAGTTCGATCGATTGAACTAAGCTCGATCGATTGAACTTTATTTTCATCCAAAAGTTGCGTGAACTCTGCAGGAACCCTATGTATAAGTCATTTTGACGCCAGACGAAGGGAGGACGCTCCAGAACGCAGAAAACAGCAGTTTTAGGGTAGTTTTAGGGTTAGATTAGGTGTAGATTAGGTTAGATTCAAGTTTTCTTCCTCCTTTTCCATTGTTAAACTCAAGATTGATGTTGATTACAAGTTATATTCATATTATCTTCAGGTTTTTCTTCTCCTTTTTCTTTATTAGATTGTTTATTGCTTTAGATGTTAATGATTGCTATGTTTGTTATTTCTGTATTAGTTAATCATGTTTTCATAGTTTAGACATTGGAAAAATATGATGAAACATTGATTCCCAGCCTCTGCCATGCAACCTTTAGAAACCTTGGGCTCGATCGATCGAAGGTATTTCGATCGATTGATCGAACCAGAGCCATAGTCAAGCGATCGAAGACATTTCGATCGATTGAAGGATGATGATGTCCGATCAATCGAGAGTGCTTTGATCAATCGATCATCAAATTGTCCCTATAAGCTCAGTTTGTCACAGTTTTTAGAACTTAAAGTCTTAAGGCTATTTTCTTCAATGACTTTTGAAAACCACTTTGAATGCTAACACCATTTAGAGTGCAATTAATAACCATTGTTTTAAACCGTATTCTAAGTATTTTAAATCACTTGTGATGATGTAGTCCCGGTCATGAAAGGGCTATTGATTCTTTATTTTTAGAAAAATACGGAATACTGAAAAGGGATGTACTCCATAGAGTGTTAATGAATATGCATGGTGGATTATTAGGATCAATGTGGATTCTCGTGTTTCCAACACCATTATTTTATCTATTTAATTAGTTATGTTTCTTTATGCTTTAGTTTGCTATTTAGTTTAATTTAATTAATTAGGATTCATTAGAACCTCCACCTGTATATTCATCTTTTTCCTTTTCTTTAGGTTAAAACATAGTAGACATTCTTCCTATTCCTTCCCTGTGGGATCGACCTGGACTTCCAGTACTATATTACTTGCACGATCACCTACACTTGGGTGTTGCACAAGAGCGCACAACTTTTTAGTCGTGTCAAGTTTTTGGCGCCGTTGCCGGGGAAGGCAACTAGGTTAGGATTTTACTAAGTTATTTCTATTTTTCTTCTTTTTCTTAAATAAATAAATAAATAAATAAAATTAAAAACTTTTGGACTTTTTCTCTCACAAGTAAAAAAAATAAAAATAAAAATTCTATTGTTTTTAAAAAAAATTTGGGTAAACATGTCTTAACCAAATTACCCTCCATACAACACAGACATCATGAATAGGTACACGTTAAGTAATGAAAACTATCCCCCAAGTTGGTAAGCACCCACATATGATGAACACTATCAACCTGAGTGCTACCAACCCCCACAATGGGAATATGATAGTGGTAGTCCCCATATTATCAAATGTATCAAGACGTGTCAGAAACCGTAGCCTTCCTCGTAGTAATCTTCACCAGCATACTCTTCAATGGTAAAGCCCGCATCTTGATAGCAATCAGCTCCATCTGGACCTGCAAAGGCTAGACGTGGAAAGTCCAGTGGCATGAAAAGCCATTAGTGGTTAAGCTAAGTGAGGGTCCCCTTATGGTTACCACCACTTAAGGTAAGTTATTCTTCATTTCTTCTTATTCTCAACTATGTCTCGTTAATATTTTCTTATTCTCAAAACTACACCTTGTTTAAACCCAATCATTCCCTTCGAAACTTAACCCACAACTAATTGACCAATGACATTGACTGAAAGAAGACTTAACTCTAAACGTATTTATTGGTCAAGAAGGAACAATACTCGACAATGAATCGCTTGATTGAACACATCACTGATGATCCTCAGAACAAGTGTGTAGGATATTAACAATCTCTTGGTCAAACACATCATGCCGATCCTCAGGTCACCCGCACGTTATCAAACACGTCATGCCGATCCTCAGAACAAGGGTACGGAACATTAACAATCACTTGGACGAACACGTCATGCCGATCCTCAGGTCACCCGTACATAACCAAACACGTCATGCCGAACCTCAGTCCAAGGGTGCAGAAAAATAATAACTACTTGATCGAACACATCATAACGATCCTCAGGTTATCCGCACTTTATCGAACACAAACATAACTCTCCAATCGACTCTAAGGAATTACCGAAAGACTAACTTTGCAAGAAATATCCAAACACGACATGAAAGTTCACGAATCAACTTTGACCGGTAGTCACATGACTAGAAACGAGACCCAATGTCCCTTATTCGTATAAAATCTATTATTAAAGGTTTTATCGTTATTTCACACGTTCGTACGTTTCTTAGTTTAGTTCATTAATATCATCCATTTATAACCGTCAGTATTTCGCTTTACGTTCGACATTCTGTTTTACCTTTCAATATGCTTATGATGGAAACTTTCCCAATCACTTACCAACGCAATAATCGTGCCATACAACATACTTATAGTTTGGGTATGAACTTTCCAACGGTCATTAAACTATATTCATAACAATGGGAAAACATAGAACGTAGCTCATGGATTTATAACATGGATTTAATACCAATAAACATATAGATGAAACCCTTAACATACTCATCTACACGATAGCACTACCATAGCACAAGATTTTCATAACAACACAGGTATCGGAAAACTAGTATCAACAATCAACACCATGCATAAACAAAACATCTTACAAAAAGCTGTACAATCTGCCAGGATATATTTTCACTGTGTTGACTGAATTAACTTGATTTATTTGGGCATGATAAATTGCTTTGTAGATTAAACTCAAAACTAAAACACTATAGGTATTTGGATCATCTTCATGTATAAAAAAAATCTAGCTTCAATTACATTTTTGAGTTACTCAAAATATTTATTTTACAAGACATTTCTTATATCTCGAATTGTTCTGTCCCAGATTTTTAGCACTGTGTTATACGTGAATTTTACCTATGAAGGGTTCATTTTTAGACCAGGCTATAGAAGCGTTATTTGTAGATAAATGAGTTATCTTTCTCCACAAAAATACCTAGCTTAATTCGCATTTTTGAGCTACTCCAAACGTTGATTTTACTAAACTACATTCTGCTAAAAGTATTTGTTTCCCAGATTCATAACACTGTGTTGTACATGCATTTCACCCATGAAGAATTGATTTCTAGACTGAGCTATAGAAGAATTATTTGTAGATATATGAGTTTCCTTTCTCCATAAAAACACCTAGCTTAATTCGGATTTTTGAGCTGCACAAAACATTCATTTTACTAAGCTACATTCTGCTGGAAGTTTCTGTTTTTCAGATTCATAACTCTCCGTTGTACATGCATTTCACCCATGAAGGATTGATTTCTAGACTGAGCTATCGAATATTTATTTGTAGATATACGAGTTAGATTTCTCCACAAAAAAACCTAGCTTAATTCGGATTTTTGAGCTGCACAAAACATTCATTTTACTAAGCTACATTCATGCTGGAAGTTTCTGTTTCTCAGATTTAAGGATTTGTCTTGCATGTCATGAAAACTTCAACACAACAATATCAAACTCCTACAAACATTAATACATGCTATATATATATTCTAAATTGAGTTAGATTACTCACAATTACTCACAATTTACTCATAATTTACTCACCAAAGCTTGAAATTAAGCTTGATGTTGTTCTTGAGCTTGATGGAGCTTCATCTTCGACTTCAAGGATGACTTCTTCTCTTCTTTCTCTCAAGAATTAAAACTCCAGCTCTCTCTCATAGATTTTAATGCTGGTCATAGAGGTAAAGTGTGTATAATGCATGCTATATGCATGCTTATATAGAAATCCTAGGAGCTAGGTGTCATGTGGTATGTGTATATGCCATGACATGTGTCCTACAAGTGGACATGTGTCCAAGAGGGTGGCATGTGGCTGCCATATGGCCGGCCATGTGGGCCTACCTTGGATTATGTGCCACTTTCTCGATTTATGTGCATAAGTTTCTCGGCATACGTGTCGGCCTCGATTTACATTCAACCGGGTATTATTTCTAATGTCCAGGTCCGGGTATGGGACTAAGTTAAATCTTATTACGGTCGAGTTGGTATGGTTACTACAGTCTAATCAGTAATCCTAAGTGAAGGAAATAAGTGGTTTAAAGTTAGAGTTTAAACGCGCAGCGGAAATAGGTTAAGTTATAAAACTTTTGGTATTCCAGGATCTACTACTTGTCAATTCCATAGATGCGTACAAGGGGTGCAAGAATTATACCTTAGTGTCTTGAACCCAATTCTGAAACTTCAACTTCCAGCAGCCTCCACTAGATGATCTTCACCCTTATGACTCCTGCGGATGCCTGCCGGAAAGACTAGGGTTGGTGGGAACCCTAATAGAGAGGATAGGAAGGTTTTGGGAAGACTATGATAGTTTCTGCAGCTTCTGCGTATAAAAACGATGATCACTTACTTCCAGAACGCAGCTGCCCTATTTATAGATTTCCAGAACCGACCTAGACTTCGATCGATCGAAGTGACTTCGATCGATCGAACCTTCGATCGATCGAACCATTCTCGATCGATCGAACCTGAAGACTTCAATCGATCGAACAGTCTTCGATCGATCGAACCTGTCTTAACAGCTTCCTCAAGTGTCTTTCCAAGCATCCTAGCGGAGCTAAGAGTGGGACCTCCTAGGCTCTTTATTGTTGGCTCAGACCAGTTTGTTAATTACCATGACCAAACTCTTTGATCAGCTAACTAACTAACTGGTCAGTTAACGTTTATTCCACTATAAAACGATAACTGAACTCCAACGCAAAAGAACATATCCGAAGCGATAACTAGACTTGTATGGTGTACTAATGTCCCTCTACCGTCAGCATTCGTAATCATATTCAGGTAGTCGGATAACTGTTACTGTCATCCTGAATCATGATTACTTCTTGTATTCCTTGAGTCCCATTCACCACTCATGATTACCAAACATGTTGATAACTCTTATCAACAAGACTGCAGTACTCAGTAATCAACTTGGTGACATTCTCAAGGGAATGCTTACTCTGAATCAGAGGGTAGATTCTATCTTGACAATATATGTTCACAACCCTAAGGACATGACATACCCAAGATACCCAGGTGTTGATCTTCTATAGACCTCACTGATTGGTAAGTCAAAGCAGCCATATCCATAGTCTGTGTTCATAATCATCTCAAGATTGAGAACACGTACCTTATACAAGTTATGAGTTCCTATTGACTGTTGACAGCCTTAAGCGTCAATAGGAAAGCTCAGGTCCGTCAATGCACTATAAGCACTAGCATATCAACTAAGAGCTACACTCAAGTGATTGAGATTAATCACTCCATCCAATGGTAGTTAAGTATGCTACAGTGTAGACCTGATGAGGTATCCAGTCTCATCATCCACTGTGACATATTCTAAGTATCAAAGAATAGTAATTCGTATCTCACTTGTGTGTATCTCATACACACACGAATTGCTTACTATGATACTTAAGGATAAAACAATCATCTCATGAAAGAAACATACACAATGAAATGTAAAGCTGATATCCATATATTATAATGCTAATGTCTCATACATAAAGTAATGGTTTGAGGGCACAAACCCAACACTAAGATACGTCAAAATCATCACCCAACTAAAATAATAATATAATAATATAGCCGGTCCAACACAGAAATTCGAAAAGCTGATATTATTAATGAAAGAAAAATTACAGGTGTTAGAGCGAGTCTTGTTTAGAGGGTAAGATGACCAAAAGGCCCTTTCCCGCAAAGGGCAATAGGACCAATGCATTGTTGGAATTAGTTCATACTGATGTATGTGAACCAATAAATATTAGAGCAAGGGGTGGTTATGAGTATTTCATTACATTTACTGATGACCACTCCAGGTATGGATATATGTACCTAATGCAGCACAAGTCTGAATCCTTTAAAATAAAGAGTTTAGGGCTGAAGTGGAGAAGCAATTGGGCACACATATCAAGGCCATTCAATCTGATTGAGGTGGAGAGTACCCCTCTAATGAGCTTATTGATCACCTCGTACAGAATGGAATTCTGTCACAGTTGACTGCACCTGGTACGCCTCAGCAGAACGGTGTAGCGGAGAGAAGGAATCGGACTCTTTTAGACATGACTAGGTCGATGATGACTTATTCAGAGTTACCTTTATTCCTTTGGGGTTATGCTTTGGAAACCGTTGTTATACATACTAAATCTAGTACCAAGAAAATCTATTCCCAGGACACCATGAGAGATGTGGATTGGGCGAAAGCCTTCTTTGCAACATCTCTGGAAATGGGGGTGTCCGGCACATGTGTTGAAAGAAAAGATGAGCAAATTGGATTCTAGATCAGAAGTATGTTACTTTGTAGGGTATGGAAAGGGTACTTATGGATGGTATTTTTATGATCTATGAGAACAGAAAGTGATTGTTAGTACAAATGCTATTTTCTTGGAGGATGATTATATCATGAACCATAAACCTAAGGGAAGGATAGATCTTAGAGAGATAGAAGGAGAGCCCTCAGTCCCACCCGTAGTTGATAACGATGTAAATCAAGAAAATACCACTTCTTCACCCATTTTCGTACCGGTACCTTATCTTAGTGGGAGGATTATCAGCCAGTCTAATGGATACATATTCTTAGGAAAAGTTTTTGAAGCTGTCTCCATAGAATTTGAATCTGATCCTGCCACAAATGAAGAGGCAATGGCTAATGTAGACTCAGCTCACTAGGTTAAAGCTATGAAGGCTGAATTAGAATCTATGGATTCTAATCAGGTCTGGGATCTTGTAGAACTTCCAGCCAATATTTAACCCATTGGCTGTAAGTGGGTCTACAAGAGGAAAAGAGAATTTGATAGAAAGGTTGAGACCTTTAAGGTTAGGCTTGTAGCGAAAGGTTATACACAGAGGGGGTGTATTGACTATGAGGAAACACTCTCACCGGTAGCCATGCTCAAGTCCATCAGCATTTTCTTATCCATTACTGCATGCCTAGATTATGAGATCTGGCAGATGGACGTCAAGATTGCATTCTTGAATGACAATCTTGAGGAGGACATCTATATACAACAACTAGAAGGGTTCATAGCTGGTGGGAAAGGTAACTTGGTATGCAAGTTGCAAAAGTCCATTTATGGTCTTAAGCAAGCATCCAGGAGTTAGAACATTCGTTTTGACCAATCAGTCAAATCATTTAGTTTCATATAGAATCTAGATGAACCTTGTGTATGGTGGCTTTTCTTGTGCTCTACATTGACGACATTCTACTCATTGGAAATGATGTAGTGGCACTGTCAACGGTCAAGGTTTGGCTAGCTAGTACTTTCTATATGAAGGATCTAGGAGAGGTGAGATATAATCTTAGAATAAAGCTCTTTCAAGATCGTAAGCGAAAGATAATGGGATTATCTCAAGCTAGTTATATCGACAAGGTGCTAACTAGGTTTTCAATAGATAATTCAAAGAAAGGATTGTTGCCTTTAAGGTATGGTTTAGCATTCTCCAAGGACTAGTGTCTAAAGACACAGGAAAAGAGGAATCGCATAGTTCCCTATGCTTCGACAGTGGAAATTCTCATGTATGCAATGTTATGCACTAGACCAAATATCTGCTTTGCTGTTGGCATGGTTAGTAGATATCAATCAAATCCAGGTCCAGAACACTGGACAACCGTTAAGCACATTCTTAAGTACTTGAGAAGGACTAAAGATTACATAATTATGTATGGCGGTAGTGAGTTAATTCCAGTGGGATACACTGACTCGGACTTTATGTCAGATAAAGATTTGAAAAAGTCGACATCCGAACATCTCTTTACCTTGGTAGGTGGTACTGTTAGTTGGAGAAGCATTAAGCAGAAATGCATTGTAGACTCAACTACAGAAGCTAAGTATGTGGTTGCTTGTGAAGCCGCAAAGGAAGCTATTTGGCTTAAAAAGTTCCTTATGGAGCTCAAGGTGGTACCAACGTCGCTATCACCTATTACGCTTTATTGTGATAATAGTGGGGCAGTGGCTCAGTCCAAGGAGCCAAGGAACCACGGAAAGGGAAAGCACGTAGAGCGAAAATATCATCTAATTTGAGATATTGTTCAACGTAGAGATGTGACTATCAGTAAGATTGCCACCTCTGATAATCTTGCGGATCTGTTTACAAAGGCCTTGCCGCAGAAAGTCTTTAATCGTCATTTAGATAGTCTAGGTCTCAGATGTAATCAATCCTGTATGGTTATGAGTGCATGTGGGAGTTTGTTGGGTTATGAGACACTGACATTTTAATATAGGGATATCAGCTTTACATTTCATTGTGTATGTTTCTTTCATGAGATGATTGTTAATCCTTAAGTATCGTAGTAAGTAATTCATGTGTGTATAAGATACATACAAGTGAGATACGAATTACTATTCTTTGATACTTATAACTTGCCACAGTGGATGATGAGACTGGATATCTCATCAGGTATACACTGTAGCATGATTAACTACCATTGAATGGAGTGATGAATCTCAATCACTAGAGTGTGACTCTTAGTTAATATGCTAGTACTTATAGTGCATTGACGAATCCGAGCTTTCCTATTGACACTCAAGAATGTCAAACAGTCGATAGGAACCCATAAATTATATAAGGTACGTGTTCTCAATCTTGAGATAATTATGAACACAGACTGTGGATATGGCTGCTTTGACTTATCAATTAGTGAGGTCTATTGAAAATCAACACCTGGGTATCTTGGGTATGTCATGTTCATGGGGTTGTGAATATATATTGTCAAGATAGAATCTACCCTCTGATTCAAAGTAAGCATTCCCTTGAGAATGTCACCAAGTTGATTACTAAGAACTACAGTCTTGTTGATAAGTAGTTATCAACATGTTTGGTAATCATGAGAGGTGAATGGGACTCAAGGAATATAAGAAGCATTCATGATTCAGGTTGATAATAACAGTTATCCAACTACCTGAATATGATTACGAATGCTGAAGGTAGAGGGACATTAGTACACCAAACAAGTCTAGTTATCGCTTTGGATATGTTCTTTTGGGTTGGAGTTCAGTTATCGTTTTATAGTGGAGTAAACGTTAACTGATCAATTGGTTAGTTTGCTGATCAAAGAGTTTGGTCATGGGAATTAACAACTGATCTGAGCCAACAATAAAGAGCCTGGGAGGTCCCACTCTGAGCTCCGTTAGGATGCTTGGAAAGGCATATTAGGATCTTGTCAAGGCGGGTTCGATCGATCGAAGTTGTCTCGATCGATTGAAGTCTTGGAGGGTTCGATCGATAGAAGACTCGATCAATTGAAGACACTTCGATCGCTCGAACATTAGGTCGGTTCTGGGAATCTATAAATAGGGCAGCTGCGTCCAGAAAAAGAGTTCATCATTTTAATATGCCAGAAGCTGCAGAAAAAAAATTTTCGAGCTCCCAAACCTTCTCCTTCCTCTCTATTAGGGTTCCCACCAACCCTAGTCATTCCAGTAGGCATTAGTAGGAGTCATAAGAGTGAAGGCAACCTAGTGGAGGCTGCTGCATCACCAAGGAAGAAGATTTCAAAATTGGGTTCAAGACCTAAGGTATATTTCTTCTTCCCCTTGTTAGTACGCATCTATAGAATTAACGGGTAGTAGATCTGGGCATACCGATAAGTTTTTTGAAATTTAATCTTTCTACTGTGTGTTTAAATATAATTTTAAACCTATTTTTCCTTCAGTTGACACCGCAGATTTGCTGCCTGACTCTCGATCACATTGATAAGTCTTTTGATGGACTCGTTGGCTTGGCCACTGATCTGGAAGAGGACGCTGGGGTAAACTGTAAGCAATTTGAATTCTGGTTGCCTCAAATAAGCCATGAAGTATTGTACCCAAGGGTAGAAGAGGAACTTTGATGGAAGCAAGAAACCCCAAACTAGTACCTATTCGACTTAGCCTCGAGTGGGAGAAGGAAGTAGTGCTGGGAAATACTTTAATTGTGGCAACCCCAGTTATCTGGCTCGAGACTACAAGGCCCCAAGGTGCATTACTTAGCAAAGTATAGTCTGTTATAACTATGGTGAACCAGGTCACATCAGCAAGTTCTGCATTGCCCCTAAGTAGATGACTTATGGTCAATAGGGTCAGACTCGCTTGAATGTTGTTATCCTTGATGCCGCTGGATATGATGAGACTGTGTATGAAGAGGGGAATTATGAAGAAGCTCAGCCTAATCAGCACACAGTGGAAGGTAAATTAACTTTGTTTAACTCCCATGTTAAAGTTTTATTTGATACAGGTGCTACACTTTCATTCATATTTGCTAAGATAATTTGGAGATTGGGTATCCTACCCCACAGTTTAGAGAAAGCTTTGAAGGCTACCTCACCATTAGGAGCCATAGTCAAGTTAGGACACGTCTGCAAGGATTGTCCTTTACGGCTAGGAGACCTTGAGATCCCTATAAGGCTGATTGTCCTATCAATGAAGGACTTTGACATAATCCTAGAAATGGATTGGCTCTCTCAAAATCAAGCAAAGTTGGATTGTACAAGGAAGAGAATTACATTCTCCGACGATGGAAATCAATCCTTTGATTTTCAATGTAATCTATTGGGAGATATGTTCCTCACCAGATGCTTAGCTAACATTGAACTCATCAACACAGAGATGACAGTGTTGTCTATACCTGTAGCCAAGGACTTCAACAAAGTATTTCAAGACATTTTTTTGGTTTACTATTTGAGAGAAGTATAGAGTTCTGTATTGAACGTATACCAGGCATCGCACCCATCACTAAGGTTTCCTACAGAATGGCCCCCGCCGAACTATCAAATTAAAAGAACGCGTTTAAGAACTGGAGAATCTAGGTTTTGTATGTCCAACTACTTCACCTTGGGGAGCACCAGTGTTATTCGTGTAAAACAAGGACGAAACATTTTGACTGTGTATCGACTATCGAGAGTTAAACCGCGTAACTATCAAGAATAGGTATCCCCTACCTCGGATCGACGATTTGTTTGATCAATTACAAGGAGCTACAACATTCTCCTAGATAGATTTACGGTCAGGATATCATCAGTTCAGGGTACGAAAGGAAGATATACCTAAGACTACTTTCAGAACCCGATATGGTCACTATGAATTTTTGGTGATGCCGTTTGGAATGACGAATGCCGCGGCGGTGTTTATGGATCTGATGAACAGAGTGTTCAAGCCTTATTTAGACCAGTTTATCATCGTCTTCATAGATGATATCTTGATCTATTCTAAGTCAAAAGAAGAGCACAAACAACATCTACGGATTACGATGTAAACGCTCAAGAGCTACCACTTGTATGCTAAGTTCAGTAAGTGTGAGTTCTGGTTGCAAAAAATAAAATTTTTGGGACACAAGGTATCATCCCAAGGAATTTCTGTGGATTCATCCAAGATAGATGCTGTGTCAAACTTGGTTAGATCAAGCAACCCTACTAAAGTTAGGAGTTTCTTTGGACTCGTAAGTTATTATCAGAGATTTTTCGAGGGATTCTCCAAGGTAGCCGCATCATTGACCGGATTCACCAAGAAAGCTCAGAAGTTTGACTTGACAGAGAAGCATAAGCGCACCTTTTTAGAATTGAAAGAGAGACTCGCCACCATACCGGTACTAGCTATACCTAAGCCTGATGAGAAGTTCACTTTCTTTAGTGATCCGTCATATCAAGGATTGGGATGTGTACTTATGAAAGATGGTAAAATGATCGCCTATAGATCTAGACAGTTGAAACCGAATGAGTTGAACTACCCTACTCATGATTTGGAATTTGCGACAGTGGTATTTGCACACAAGATTTGGAGACATTATCTCTATAGTGAAAAGTTTAATCTGTTCTTCGATCACAAGAGTCTAAAATATTTGTTCACGTAGAAAAAGTTGAACATGAGGCAACGCAGATGGATGGAGTTGATCAAAGATTACTTCACGTTAGAATACCACCCTGGTAAAGCTAATGTGGTGGCTGATGCTTTAACCAGGCAAACTCATGAAACGATTTCCTCCTTGATGGTTAGAGAGTGGCAAGCATTGGATACATTCGCTGAGTTCAACGTGAAGAGTGCCGAGGAAGGAGAAGGGCAACTTTTTGGATGTCTGATCCTACAGCCTATTCTTATCGACCGCATTATTGAAGCTCAGAAAGGAGATAAAAAATTTGAGACATGGTTTATGAAGATGTAAGAAAAGGATCCGATAGAATGGAAAGTGGGAAGTGATAGAATGTATAGATGCAAGGACAGATTATGTGTGCCAGATTAAGGAGAAATATGGAAGGACATTCTAGAAGAAGCACATAAGTCTAGATTTATAATCCACCATAGAGGAACAAAAATGTACAAAGATTTGAAAAGAAATTTCTGGTGGGAAGGTATGAAGAAGGATATGGTCGAATTTGTATCCAAATGTTTGACATGTCAACAAGTCAAAGCCGAACATCGGAGACCTTTGGAAAGAAATTTCTAGAGGAACAAATATATACAAGTCAAAGACGAACATCAGAGACCTTTATAGTCCACCCTGGAGGAACAAAAATGTACAGGGATTTGAAAAGAAATTTCTGGTGGGAAGGTATGAAGAAGGATGTGGCAGAATTCGCATCCAAATGTTTGATGTGTCAACAAGTCAAAGCTGAACATCAGAGACCTTTGGGATTGTTGCAAAGTGGGAACTTATAACCATGGATTTTGTAGTGGGAATGCCTCGGTCACAGTAGAATCATGATGCCATTTGGGTAATCGTTGATCGATTGACTAATTAAATCGGCCCATTTCATTGCCTATAGTATAACATATCCAGTGGAAAGAATGATCCAAATGTACATACAATAAGTTGTGCGACTTCACGGTGCACCTGTGTCGATTGTGTTAGACTGCGATGCACATTTTACTTCTGGATTTTGGAAAAGTCTGCAAGAAGCTGTGGGAACCTCGCTCAAGATGAGTATCGCTTTTCACCCTCAGACAGATGGGCAAACTGAGCGTGTGAATCAGATCATTGAGGATATGCTTAGGTCTTGTGTTATCGATTTTGAGGAATCTTGGGAGACACTTGTCTTTGGTTGAATTTTCCTATAACAATAGTTATCACGTAATTATTGGGATAGCTCTATTCGAAGCATTGTACAGACGACCATATCGTTCTCCATTGTGTTGGGCAGAGGTTGGAGACACTAAGTTGTTGGGACTGGATTTGGTTAGAGAAACCAACGAGAAGATTTTACTGGTCAAAGAAAGAATGAGAACCGCACTGTAACAACCCTAAAATTTCTAAGTGTATAAATAATTATTTTAATTATTACTTTCAGTTAGCAATATTATATGAGTGTGGCTATGTAAGAAATGTGTTTGAAAATTTTAAGTGTTTGGTGGACATATAAATTAAATCATTAGTGAGCCCTTTAGTTTGAATGCTACATTTTATTAATTTAAATTTATTAAAAAAAATGAAGGGTTGATATGTATTTTTTTTATATAGAATAACAGGCCCGCGAATGTGTCAAGTAGTGTATCTGATATTAAATTTTAGTGCCCGGGGTCATGGGTACCCATTGGGCTAATCATTTGTCACTTTAGAATGTATTTTCGGGCCCATATAAAGCCTTTATGTGAGGTCCTTAGATAAAAAACGGGATTTACATGTTTGTGTGTATTTTATTGATAAGTGTTGTGTGTGTAAATACAATTATATGTTTTGTGTGTATACCATAGTTATATACATAATATTATATTATATTAGGGTTAGTTGGGTTTACAACATAAAAGTAATAGAGCCCCATTGTCAGCCGTAAGAAGAGAGAGAGAGAGAGAGAGAGAGAGAGAGAGAGAGAGAAGAAGAAGAAGAAGAAGAAGAAGAAGAAGAAGGAAGAGGAAAAGGGAGAAGGGTCTTAGCTTCGTGGGCACGTGTGGAATCGCGGAGCATTTGTGGTTTTCGATTTTTGATCAACAAGGTGAGTTAAATTTTGTGTATCCGAGTATATATACACGTATGTATATATGTATATGAGAGTAAATTAAACTAGTACATGTTTAAATTAATTGTTAGGGTTAAATCTTTGTAATGGATACACGCTATTGTTGAAGTAATTTAGATAGTTTCTTTCCCCTTCGTGTGACTTTGCGATCATGACATTAGGGTATTCGAAAGGGTTAGGTGAATCGTTAGTTTGATAAAAAATCATATGTGAAATATTCATGTTTGTTAGGAAATATATGTGAAATTCGTTTTATTTGTAATTCACACAGTTACAGAAACTTCATAAAATTATTAGAAAATCGTGGCTTTGAATTTGAACATTCTGTCCACGCGTCTCATGTAAAACATGATTTTACACGTTTTTCGTCTAATGATATTTTTCATGATTCTGCACCGTTTGGGCAGAAATTGAAGATTTCAGTAGCAATTTTTAGTATATTAAAATGTACAAAATTGGAGAAATATGATTCGTTGTGTTATTTTTCTATTCATTCGTTTGACTTAATGAAAATTACTTAGAGATACATGAATTCTCATATAATGTTGATAAAAAAAAAGGGGTAATAGTCATTAACGTTGAGTCCGATGAAAATATTGTGGAACGACTGTTATAATACTTTACGATATGAGAATTTGAATTTTTATTGTGGGTTTTATGTAGGCTAATATTGAATGTTGGGTTGAGGTTATTGTACCTGAAATAATTGATCTTATTATGTGGTCATTTTGATAACAATGAGTACATTAGATACGTTGAATAGTATATTGGGGATCTTGTAATTTGATTAGAAATTATTGAGGGAAGAATTGTTACGGGTTAATTGATAAAATCCTCTATTGTAAGAAATTGGAATACATCGAAAAGTTAGAGATGTGATTGGATGATAAGACGGAACTATTTGATAAACGTGAAATTCACAATTATTGGGATAATACGAACGATAAGTGATAATTGCAACATAGTTCTTTAGTGTTCACCGCTCCCCGTTGTTGTGTTATTGTTTTTGGGTAGCTCGCACTCTTTTGCCAGTGACTTCGTGATCAAGCTGGCTTAAGACTTGTTGAGTGTACTTTTTGCCAGTGGCTTCGTGATCAAGCTGGCCTAAGCCTTATGCTCGGCTTATATTGTATAGACGTCTTGACATATTGACCAGTCGTCCGTTGTGTATACCTGGTTTGGTTGATACCCCAACCAAACTGGCACCGGAGTGGGTGTTGGTAGTATGTCCGGGCACACATGGGATATATGTGTGGGTTGTACCATGGAGGGTGGCCAAGTGGTGAACCTAGGGAACACAAAGATAAATTAAAGGCTAATAAATAATGACAATGGAGTATTTCATAAGACTGATAAGTTTGGAATAATGAATGCGACATTTAAGTTATAATGTGGACGACTTATGTATGGAATTATTCGCCTGGTTTGTGATCATTCGATTTACAGGATGGTGGGCCCACTAACTTTTATGCAGGGCTGGCTCACCATATATATCCGAGGTAAGTATAAAACTCGTAGTAACTTTGGATTTTGGGCAAGAAACTACTTGCCATCACATAAATGGAAACTACTCTTTTGTCCAAATATGTGTGTGGAACTATCTGTCTTGGCCCAATAGTATAGTAATGTGGTTTGTAGTCTACGGGTTCAGGTTGGAGCCCTCAGATTTTATTATTTTTGTTTAACTCATACCAGTCATGTGACTGACCCGAGTGTGTTATGCATTCGGGTGCGTTTCTGTTTGAAACGTAGTTGGATGACATGTGCAGGATATTGCTTTTGATGATGTGACCGATGTGCTTGGCTGTGGAGTCTTTTGGGCATTGGAACGTTGTAGTTGCTCTGACCATCGGATGTATATATTTTATTTCTTTTTTTCTGAACTTTGTAAGAAATTTTATTTAATGAATTTTGTATTCCTTCTATAAATTAAAATGGTATTATATTTGTAATAGAATATTATTTCTTTTATAATGAAATGTAGGATTGGGAATATAAGTTTAATAATACATAGTGTTTATATTAACACAGGATCACGTGTCCTTATTTAATGAGTATTAAATTCTATTTTCAAATAAATTATTTATTAGTCTGTGTGAGGGTGTCACTCTCGGTGTTTTGAAAATTGAATATTAGTCTGGATACATGCTCTGGATTAAATATTTGGTTGTCCAAAAAATCGGGGTGTGACACGCACACAGCAGGTATAAAAGTTTTGTTGATCGACGCCGAAAAGATTTATAATTCAGTGTTGGAGATCACATACTTCTTAAGGTTTCACCGATCTGAGGAGTGGTGCGTTTTGGTCTCAAGAGAGGGAAGTTAGCCCCGCGTTTCATCGGACCGTTCAAAATTCTGAATTGCATTGGGAAAGTGGCTTATCAAATCGCACTGCCATCAAAGATGTATGGGGTACACAATGTATTTCATGTGAGTATACTGAGAAAGTACATACGAGATCCCTCGTATGTGGTAAGTTTTAACGATATCGTGACGAGTTATAATGTTTCCTACAAGGAGAGACCCATGAAAATTCTGGATCTGAGTATCAAGAAGCTGTGGAATAAAGACATTCCGTTGGTGAAGGTTCAATGGAATCACCATGACGAGAATGAAGCCTCGTGGGAAGTTGAAGCTAATATGAGGAAGATGTACTCAGAGTTGTTTCATGACTAGTTAATCTAGATTTCGGGAGCGAAATCCTATTTAAGGGAGCAAGGATCTAACGACCTGTAATTACCATTTAATTTTTTAATTTCATTTCCATATTTATTTTAATTATGTTACTTGCTTTGTCGTAATGGAAATTCTTTAATTGGGGTTTAACAATGATCTTCATATTTAAGCATACCTGTTTTGGTTTCTAACCGCATTTCAAATACCTGTGTTGTTATTCTAACAACTAACTTTTCTTTATAAGACTGATATCACTTGTTACCTAAATTTCAAAACTTTATTTCAAAATAAATTTTTTGTATTTTTGTGGTAATCAACGCACCACAAAAATACCAGTTAATATCCAAAACTGCCCGCGTCGCATTGGACTCCCACAGATTGGAAATCTATGTCCATCATACGTGACATTTGCTTTTGGGGCATTTAATCCAACTAATCATTAGTTAGGATTGTATAGGAATGCTTTTAATTTGTGTGTTAACTTAGTGTCTTAAGTTGATTTCCCAAACACATAAGGAAATTCCTAGGCAACTTGATATTACCTAGTTTGGCTCTGCCTTATTAGAGTGTGTTAATGTTAGGCCTTCAGCTCCATTTCCCAAACATCTTAATTTGCCCCCCTATGAGTCTACTTGCCCTTAGCTTAATTGTGGGGTTCATATATTCTGTATATACTTATGTATATATGCTGAGTATTTTGTGTATCAATAGAATTAAAATCAAAACTAATTTGTGGAGTAAAGATCAAAGAACTTGGAGCCCAAGTTCTCCACTGGGTTCTTCTATTTATACACCATATACACACACTTAAATCTGCACATTGTGTAAACCAAATATAGAGAGAGTACTGAGAGTTTCAGAGAGAGCCCATTTACAGAAAATATTATATATAGAGAGAGAGCTTGAGTCTTCCATAGCCAAGCTCAATTGAAGTTCTTATTTTTTATTCTTTCTCAACTAATACTTCAACTGTGTATCACAGTGAGTATTCTAAACTCACTTTGAATGTAATTTCATGCTTATTCTCTGTTTGTGTAGCTTGATTTGTAAATCACCATTGATGATTTTACGTTGATGTTTATAGCTTGAAAAATCATGATTTTCCAAACTTAACCAAAATTGCCCTTTGAACATGATCTAGGGCAGTCTTCCAGCCGCATCCTTTCCTATGATTGCCTTCTTCGATTTCCACTAATTTTCCGCCACATAAGTCAACTGAAACATCGTCAATTGATGCTTCTCCACCTCATTGCATCCTAAAGTGTCAAAGATTGCTTCCATCTCTCAGAGCCAATGTTCCGCTTGCCATGGCTCTGCATTTCCATCAAATTTCTCAGGGTGAAAGTGACAGAAATGCTCCACTATTCTATCTTCAACTAGCCTCAGAGGTGGTCCATGATTATTTCTATAATTCACATTAGGGTTGTTGATCCGTTCCATTCTTTACACAATGGCTTCAAACATGCCTATTGGAGCAGCAGCCTAAGGTGTCGGGGATGCATCCTCAATTGGTATAGGATAGTTCTGAGTGTATCATCCTGCCATTGATGTAGTGTGGTTGGGTACCTATATAGATATATATCAGCTAGTCGTTAATCCAAAATAATCACAAAAAGTAGTTCAAATACTAAACATAGTAGTTACAACTACAATCACATTAATAGTAAGGAAACTTTATACGAATAACCAAGAATTAGAGTCAACCCCTATCTCAAGGAATCTTAAGGCTCAAAACTCAAGAAATATTGGACAATTGGTAAACTCAACTACAAAACCTAGCTCGGACACCAAAAGTCATATCACACCTCGCAGTAGCAAAAATAGAGAAAATAAATTCCTTTTTGAAACCGTAGGCCATAACAGTTGAAAGTCCCCATTATGTCCATGAACAAAGTCTAATCATTAGAGTAATTAATCAAACCGCGCATTTGGAAATTCAAAGTTCGATATATAAAACAAGAGTTCAATACTAAACCATAGGTATCTACTAAAGCATAAAAAAATATTACGAAAACCTATGCCGATTACAAACTTAACTATTACAGCAATCTCTAAAACATAATTCTAGGCTATCTACGGCGAAGCACAAGGTCTCCAGCTCACATAGAAGTCATCTCCGGCATAGCCTGCATCATAGTCGACTTCATCCTCAAAGCCCCTAGCCATGTACTCCTCTTCTGTATTCTCATCACCTTGGCCAACTAGACATAGAATACCAAGTGGCATAAAATGTTGTCAGCTACAGAAGCTGAGTAAATGCAAATACTAACAAAATATCTATAGATATACAATATACAAAAACAACATCATTAAAAGATCATCTCGTTGTTTGCATTCATGTTTGCACCAACCCACTATAACTGATACCTGACATTATCCTAACTAATTCTAAACATAACGTAGACACTTGAATCCACGTTTTGCACATAGCTCTACATCCCATACTTAACTTACATCTCAAACCACACCTTACTACCTTGGCACGTAGCCCCATACATCACAAATCTATTGAACCTGACACGAAGTCCCAACTTTTTGGCTAAAGACGTCTTGACATAATTTGGCTAATACACCCTGATAAATCTTGGCCAACATGCCCGGCCAAATATGCTCAATATATTATGGCCAACATGCCCGGCCAATAGACCGGATTACGGCCAACACACCCAATACATTACGGCCATCATTCCCGGCCAATTCGCTTGATTACGGCCAACATGCCTAACATAATCTAGCCATGATGCCTCGTGGTAACAAGCTCAATATGTAGTCCAACCCTATCATGCATATGCCAGACACGGAATCCCTGTCCTATCCCAGCACGTTGATCCTACACTTGACACCATACGATCTCTGTGACTACATTCATACGCACAAATATAAATAGTATAGACCCTTGTGGTCGATAGACCACTACTATGCATGTCAGCTTCTCAATTCTGTTAATAGCATTATAACAACATTATATAAATTGTTCCACTAATTAATACATTAGCCATCCCAACATCAGTGTATGATAATAAACAGCCTAACAGTCCATTAGATATAAATGAACCAAACATTCACCAATCTGACATGTTTTATTGATTGAAGTCATTTCAATCGACTCAGTAAAGCTAAGTTCGATCGATTAAACTCAAGTCCAATCGATTGACCAAGTTAAAGTTTGATCAATTGAAATAAGTTCAGTTGATTAAGATATGTTTGTGTTCAATCGATCAAAAGCAAGTTCGATCGATAGAGAAGTGGTTTCCTTATCAGACTCAACTGGACCTCCCTCGTACGTTCGGGGTCCATTCTTTCTTACTGAAACACATATATATATATATCTATATGTCTATGCTACTAAGTGAGTATAGGCACTCACAGGTAAAGTTAGGTGATGCCAGCGAGCTCGGGGTGGTCACGGTTAGTAATCGGGTGTGTCCTCCTCCCTCTACTTTCTCCTTCTCTTCCTCTGCTCTTTCTCTTTCTCTTTTTCTCTATCCCCTTCTTCTGTTCCTTCTTGCCAAGAGTGTGTGAAGGAGTGTTTGTGTATATATATATCTATATATCCGGGTGTATGTGCATATGTATATATCTATATGAGTATGTGTATTTATATCATTATCTCTCTCTAAACAATTCAGCAAAAAATGTGTGTGTGAGAATGATAATTATATAGGGGAGGAGAGTGAATGAGAGCTGTAGGAAATAAACTTGGCGTTTAAGTTCAGCCACTTTCGATGGATTAAAAGTGTGTTCGATCGATTGAAACTGGTCCATGTAATGGATTCAGGTCGGCAACATTTTAATCGATTGAAATGGTTTGATTGATTGAAAAGATACAAGTTTGATTGATCGAGAATGGTTCAATCAATTGAAAGTGTCATAAGTTCAATTGATTGAGGAAAGTTTAATCGATTGGAGAAAGGTAAAGACAAGCATATTGGATCTTATTTATATATACATAAATACAAAAGTATAACGAAAATAGCGGGTATTACAAGAAGTTTGGAAGTTTTGCAAATATGAAGGTTGTTTGATCCTTAGGCAAAATTCTGCTAAAAGGGGGAGGATCCTGTCAAAGGTTCATTCGAAAGGTCGAACGGGGTTGTTCGACTGGTCGAAAATGCGGCTGCATGTTTCCTTATTACACCCTTTCCAAAAAATATTTAAAAGTTCTAATTGGTTCTAAAGGTACTCCTTTTAACATATTTATTCTCATTTTGAAATATAATTAACTTTTCAAATTTATACAAATTTTACAACTTATACTGTATTGTTTTCAAAGGAGTTGAATACTCATAGTTACTTTTAAGTCTCTTTTCCGCTACTATAGTTATATAATGGATTGAATGAATCTCCGTGGCGTGCCATGTGTCCTATTTTCGCCCGTAGCAGGATGGATCGTGACAGAAATTAGCACAAAATGGTTTTAAATTTAGACTTAGGAAGAAATTCGATGCCATAGAATTTAGAGGCATAGTAGAATTAACTGCTCTAGTCTCTAGGTATGAAGCTCTTCTAGAATAAATGCTTCTTCACTCAAAACTTATTACAAACACCCCAATTATGAGATAGATGCTACTCAAATTATAGGGACTGAACCCTTCACTTGCAGAATTCTAGTGAAAAAGAATGTATCCGCTGATTCTTATAAAGCAAAAGGATCTTTCCAAAGATATTCTTTTGATATTCATAAGGTAAATGAAATCTTCGATCATCTCTTAGAGGTTAAAGTTATAAGATTGCCTGATGATATTAAATTACCTTTTTCTGAGAAAATGAAAGATAAGAAATATTGCAACTGGCATAATACATAGACACACCCCACTAACAAGTGTGCTATGTTTCGAGACAAAATCCAAGAGTTGATCAAGAAAGGGAAGTTAAAATTCCCTCAGCAAGATAAGCAAGCCATGGCAATTAATGAAGATCCATTCCCAGCAGTGCATGAAGTATCCATAAACATGGTTCAGGCTTCAGCATCAGAGACTACTAAGTTCCTTATGTCAAAGATCAAACAGAGGGAGAAGTGAATGAAGTAAACCATGCATAGAAACTTGAGAAACTGGCTAAGCATAAATCTATGGGCCAAGTCTTGATCTTCACTCCTATATCTCTTGAATGTGCTTGGATACTAGGGTTTGATGGAAACCCCTCTAGAACAAATTTGGGAGGCTTAGGAAGTTGGGAAGTCTATAAATAATACTAGAACATCTAGGAGAATAAAAGACATGCATCTGCTCTCCTGCCCACAGTTCTTGTATTTATAAAACTTTTGAACCGACTTAAGAACCAATCGATTTCCAAAAGTGGCAATCGATTGCCCTACTAATCAATTCTTGTATGAATCGATTGGATCTGAACACCAATCGATTGGTTCCAACTTTATCCCAAATCTCCTATTGCATTGTTCCTTCACATCCAAACATCCTTATGAGCTAAGAGTGGGACACCTAGTTTCTTAATTATTGGCTTCAATTGATTATTATTCCATCTAGTCAAACTCTTTAACTAAGGAATCAATAGTTAATCAATATCATTAATACCACTATAAAATGATAATTGCACTCCAGTGCATCACACATTCATAAGCGATTACTAGACTTGTATACTATGATACTAATGTCACTACAACAAAAATGTTCTTTAGTGATAAAAAACAAGTAGTTCTTTCCTCATTGCTACACTCGAGCCGCGAGTTTTTCTTGGAGACCAGTACAAACACAAGCAGTTCTTTCCTCATTGCTGCAATCTTTGCCGTCCCATTATATTCAAGGTATACATTTAGTTCTCTCATATAGTCTCACTCAGGAGGAGCGGTCTCTGTTGAACTGAGTTTCACTTTGTAAAAATTAAAAAAGAATTCATTGCATTGCTTAGCTAGGGCTTATTGGAAATTAAATTTCCATAGCCACATCACATGCATTGGTTGTCATTGGATTGCTTGGAACAATTTGGGTTTAAAAATTTTGGGAAGGCTATCACTATTATTGGAGATGTCCCTAAATTTTAGTTTAGGATAGGGGAGAGTGAAAGCAAACCTCACATATGACTAAAGAAACTTGTAGAAATGGAGCGATTCGGGTTGCAATTTGCAAATTAGAGCAAAACTCGTAAATCACACCCAAAAATAAGTTGGTATTGTTTTTTGATTGAATGAAAATAACCATGAGACTTGATTGTTTTTTTGTGGATATATATGTATGGGATGGTAGTTGAGGTTGAGTTATTATTGTGCTATAATAACAATTTTTTGGGATGTTCGATAAGCAAACGGAACTCTGTCGAATTTCGATAGAAAGTGTGCCTATTATATATTTCATTCCTTTATTATTTTCTTAACTACCATATTTTTCTTATCAGCATATAACTAACGTTTTCCATTTATTTGTGATGCAGATTCGCTATGGACGTGGTTGATTTTCGGATGCTTAACTACTTGTTTTTTTTAATTACATGGACACTATGTATTAGTTCCTATTAGTTTTAAACATGAACAAAGTGCAAGGGTATTTTGTGATTTGTATTAGTTTTGACATGAACAATAATAAAAAATTATATTTTGTGATTTTTATTAGTGTTGAACATGATTCTGTAATGATATTTAATTTGTGGTATACTATTCTTTTATTGGATATATAAACGGGAACAAGAATATGAAATTATGTACATTTTTATTTTTATTTAATTTTTTAAAAAATAGTTTTGGTAGGAAAATATTTCGTCGCTAAAGGTTTACTAATAGTATGTTTGACCACCTTTTGCGAACAAATATTTTGTCACAAATGATACAATACATGAAAATTTAGAAGACTTTTTGCGAGGAAACACTTAACTATGGCGAGGAAACATTTGTCGCTAAAACATTTCAATGGCGAGAAAAAATTATTTCCTCGCAAAATGCTACAACATCATGAAATTTATTAGACTTTTAGCGAGAAAAAAATTTGGTTATGGCGAGGAAATGTGTAGCCAATCACGAGCAAACATTTTGTCGGTAAAATTTTCCAATGCCGGGCGAGGAAAGTAAATTTCCTCGCCAACACTCCTTTAACGACAACACTACTACGAGGAATTTTAGCGAGGAATTATTTCCAGGCAATATTAGTACTTATCATTGGAATATATGTTTTAAGATACTGTCGACCCAATAGATAAATACACCTTATATTCCTCGAGTATCATTCACTATGCTTGGATTACCAAACATGTCAATAAACACTTTGTTGACAATGCTGACCAGCTCTTGGTAATCATTCCTAGTGACATTCTCAAGGGAATACTTACTTTTCATTTTATAGAAGATGGTAGAATTCCATCTTGACAATATATATTCCCAACGTAGTAAGATAATTACCTAAGATACCCAGGTATTGATCTTGCAAGACCTCACTGATTGGTAAGTCAAACCAGCCAAAGCATACAACTAGCGTCCATAATTGTCTCAAGATTAAGGACATGTATCCTTATATAATTTTGAGTTTCCTATCGATGGTGACAATGTTTAGGTGTCAATAGGTTTAACTCAGGTCTGTAAATGCACCGCGTGCACTAGCATATTCACCAAGAGTCAATGACTCTTATGAATGAGATTCATCATTCTACCCAATAGAAGTTAATCATGCTACAATATATATATGTAATAAGTTATCCAGACTTATCATCCACTGTGACTTATTTGAAACAACAAGGATTTTTGATTTATATCTCACATGTGTAATCACATACACAAATGAATCACATACAGTGATGTTTAAGGATTTTAGTCTAATATTCATCTCATGAACTAACATGCATAAATGCAGTTTGATATTTCATTATCCAACTAACTGGTTTGAGGGCATATTCCCAACAAACTCCCACTTGTACCCATAACCATATAGTATTAAAACTAACATCAACATTGTCCATGTGACTTGTCAATAGCCTTAACCCGTAAGGTTTTGTAAAGGGACTTCGATGATCATCGACTGAAAAATCTATAGTAAAACATCTTCATGTTATACTCTATCCTTAGACAAAAGACTTCATCAGACATGTATCCAGTGTAGCGAATTCAATCATTATCCAATTCACCATCACTTAGAATATATCTACTAGTTCTTTCTCAAGCTCTAGAGAATATATACTTTATGATAGTTCAGGGAACTGAACTTTTGTTTGGACCAATATCTGTGAACAACCTCGACGGTATAATAGATATCCCATACCTAATATCACATATAAGGTTTATCAATAGCCTAGGCTTATGATACACCTTTCATGCGACTTCTTTCATCTTGCGTCCTAAGATACAAGTCTTGAAAGAGCAAAAAGTTATGTTCAAAAGTGAATAATATGTTCTACATTGAATCTTGCCAGTAACTTTCTGATATAAAGTTTGAGAATCTCATTATCTTAACTTTCCAATCTTGAATGAGCATAATCCAATGATTATAGCTCACCTCACCAAGATTACAAATATCAAGTATATAGAAAAAAAACTTAACCTTAACCATTGATAACGTTCCTTTAACATTTTTCAATGATAAAGATGTCATTAACATGACGAACTAAAATAACCACCACACTTCCTTTGACAAGGATTGTTTCATCCTATAAGCTGCATCCTTACTTTAGACGAATCCAAAGTATTTTGACCAACATGTCAAAATAGATGTCCTTATCTCTGGATGATTGCTTAAAGTATCCCGTGGAGGTGCACTAGATGCAAATGACTGAGAAAGAATCTCATTCTTATCTCATATAGACAATAAATACAGTAGATAGATACTTACCATTTTGATCAAATCAAAAGGCAATGATATTCTTTTACCAATAGCTCCTCATTCCAAACCTTTGAATTTTTTTTCAAAAGTTTGAGGATGAAGGTGCAATAGGTAAATCTATATCAGTATCTAGAATAGATAAGACTACTTTGTAACTCTAATGTTTGTTGGCCCACATACGTGAGTATGCCCTAATTCTAATAAGCCTTCGGTTATGTGATCTTTTAAAAGAAAGGTCACATGAACATAATACCCTCTAAATAGGATTGACAAATAGGCAATGGTAACAACAACCAAAAAAAAAAAAGCTTAGGATCTAATCCCTCACTCCCTATTTATCATATTTAGATTAATATGATCCCAAAGGTTTATAGAATTAGTTGAAGGTTCTTTCTTTTAGATGGTAAAATGCCCATGAGTTACTTAAATACTACGTTATATAATATATGAAAAGCAAGAATAAATAAGTGAGATGCTTGATTGACAAGTTATTAGATCACATTAAAGGAACACCTTTTAATAACAATTTTAGTACTAAAATCAAAAGAATAACTATTATTCATTAATTCAAAACTGAATATGATCTAACAACTCCAAAAGTTTTATTACAATATCAAACTACTAATCTAATAGCAACTCTTGCATTAAATCCCAAAAGCAATCAAGATCTTCTAAACACTCCACATTCTTATTTTTCAATCCCCTATAACAATTACATGTATAATCAGAAAATCTAGAATAAGTGCCCCAACTAGTTGAAGTATCAATTTTACAAGTTACTTCAGAAACTAGTGATGAGATCATACCTTGCTTTTTGGCAGCCAAGTAATCCACACAATTTCTTTTCCAATGCCTTCTCATGCCATAATAGAAACACTTTCCTTTTGGCACTGCATCAGCCTTTCCCTTTCCTAATCTCGCCTGCTTCCCAATAGTTGGGTTCGGCTCACCTATCCTAGAGTCTTGCCTCTTCTTCTCTAAACTTGTGCCTTAGGCTCAATTTCAAAGGATGAATCCTTTCTAATGTTCTGAACATTTGACTCCTCTTTGACTATCTTTCGTTGCCTCAAGAGAGCTCATCAATTCACTTGTTGAAAATATAGTTTTGTTCATTTTAAAATCCTTTTTAAATTGAGTGAATGATGAAGACAACGAATGCAAGATTATGTCAATCTGAGTCTCACCATCAATATCAGAAGCCAGAACTTCTAGTACTTTCAAATAAGTAACCGATTTTAAAATATGCTCTCCAATTGAGGTTCCTTCTGACATTCTGGTGTCCATGACTAACTCCAAGGCTCTAAGCCTTGCAGCTCAGCTCAGTTCCCGAAACATCTAATTGAGGTTCAATATTATAGCACGGGTAGTACAAAAAGGTTGATATTGCTGCTTCAACATATCAGACAAAGAGTCCAGTATGTAATAACGAGCCATACCATCAACTGTTATCCACTACCAATATTTATCCACGAGTTCTATTCGGATGTCAAAGCTTGGAATAGATGGACAGGGAATGGTAAGAATGTATTTACATCCATTAGCAGTTAATAATTCATCTAAGTCCAACTTCCATTCAACGTAATTATTTTCAATTAGCTTATTCTGAACCATGGTTATAGCAAGTGGGGCTAGACGTAATGAATCTGAAATATAAAACAATGTAATTGAGTCATAAGATGGAAAGCATAAACATGACAATTTATATGGTACTGTTAGCCTTCAATTTATTTAAGGCATTATTTTGTTTTGTTTTGATGATGACAAATCTAGTGATAATTGCATACTTTCATTGGTTCTAATTCAATCAATTATCATGTCATTTTTTGTTATGCTGATCTCTTGATTCATGTACTTGAATGTTCAAACTTTGTTTGATTAATTGAGATAGCATATGGTGAAGCCTAAGAGTGATGGAGCTCAACAAGGATCAAGCTTGAAGATTTGAAGATCTTTCATCCTTAGTTGAAAACTAGTTTCTCTTTGTAAAACTTTTTGATTATCACTCATAAATGGCTTAAAGGCTTAAAACTTGGATAAACCTTTCAAAACAAGAAAACTATTTTTCTGATGAAAAACAGACGACTGAACCTCTCTTCAGTCGACTGGACCCTTCAAACTTCAGTCGACCAGACCACCCTACAGTCAACTAGTTTCTGTTCTGAAAATATACATTCTGCTTCTCAAGTTTCTGTTGACCGGGCCACTTTTCCGTCGACTGAAAAAGGCATCATTCGACTGGGTCACAACTTCAGGTGACTGGATTAGGCAATTTGTGCATAACGACTAGTTTTCGTTCAAGGCCAAATATTTACCATTTTGCCACTAACGGCTATAATCTTTCTTGGCCTATAAATATATGTTTTTCCAAACCTTTTAATGTCGATCAATCCAATGGAAAATATCTATTTAAATCACATAACTTGTTGATTTTTAATCATTCACATTTGAGCCCTAGTTGTGTGAGTTTATCAATTTGCTATAGTTATTGATTTGTATTTCTTTGAGAGTAAATTGTAGAGAGCTTTTAA
The DNA here is from genome assembly GCA_033977485.1 of Hydrangea macrophylla. NCBI lineage: Eukaryota > Viridiplantae > Streptophyta > Magnoliopsida > Cornales > Hydrangeaceae > Hydrangea > Hydrangea macrophylla. The sequence continues at coordinate 84,083,840 of CM066987.1, read as the reverse complement.
TTGTATTATCCACTCTACAGAGAGAGTTATCATTTGTACCAAATCATCATTTATAAAGAGTGAGGGTTAGTGTAAACACCCCAATTTTGACCGAATTATTAAACTTAGGGGGATTTACCTTTGGAGATCAATGATGAATATGTCTCATCGGAATCAAGACTCTTACAAGTAATCTGATTCTCTTCCAAGAAGAATCTCGGTCCAAAATTGCCCTTTTCAGTCAAAAAGACCAAAAATTATCATTTACTCGTCACCTTGTGGACTATGAGTTTTGAACACGTATAAAAATATGGCATTGTTCTCGGAGCATCTTAAAACCATTTTCAAAAGGAGGGAAATTCAGAATGAACCCCGAAAAAAAGTCAACAGCTGACCCAGTGAAAAGTCAACGGGTCAAAAGGGAGTCAATCGTAAATTTTTTTTAATTTCAAGATGGAAAGTCCCAGTAATTGTTCTTTGGGTCTCCCTCTTGCTAGAAATGATTTTTAAGAATTTTTAAATAAAAGGAATCATGGTGAAATCGAAAGGTTTTAAGAAGAATTGTGCAGAAAATCGATATTTTGCCTTCGGAGGGAGAGTTGACTTTTTTTTCTTAAGGAATTTGATTTTTTAGATATTTTTATTGAATCCAAATGGGGGTATTTCTTTAATTACATTTGATATTTACTTAAATAACATGAAATGAAATTAAGGTGCTGAATTGCTGTGAATAGTGCTGAACTGCTGTGCAGCAGCACTCAAAGTGCCCGAACGACAGTCAGTGAATGCCACTGCAGCACTCACTGAGTGCCGACATGAAATGAAATTAAGGTGCTGAATTACTGTGAATAGTGTTGAACTACTATGCAGCGGCACTAAAAGTGCCCGAACGGCAGTCAATGAATGCCGTTGCGGCACTCACTGAGTGCCGACATGAAATAAAATTAAGGTACTGAATTGCTATGAATAGTGATGAACTGCTGTGCAACGGTACTCAGTGTGCCCGAACGGCAGTCAGTGAATGCCACTGTGGCACTCAGTGAGTGCCGCTTGGCACTCACTGAGTGCTGTTTCATCTTCATTGAGTGCCGGCCTGGGCTAATATGCATTTTTAAGTCAAAATTCATTTTCAATCTTTGATCAAATGAATGCACCAAACGATGCCATGTTTTGTGTATGTGTTTACTACTCCTAGGTCATGCAAACCATGCTCCCACCATCCCTAATTGACCTATCTACCCTTATCTTTGCCCCTAAGATAATGAAAGTCTATAAAAACCCCATTTTCTATCATTTTTAGAGGTTAGAGACTTGAATTTTGAGAGGGAGACTTGAATCTAGGGAGAAAGACTTGAATCTTAAAGGGAGAAGCTGAATTTTGATGATGGAGTTCCTTCTTAGAGAAATATAGAGAGAGAAACCTAAAAACCTCATCGAAATCTTACCCAATTCATCTAAATTCCTCAAATCTCCATTGAAGAACCTTGAAGCTTCAAGGAAGAAGAAGAAGAGCATTGCTTGTAAAGCTTGGATCTCTCCAAATTAATCAAATCCTGAGAAGATATAGAGGTTAAATCCTTATTCTTATACTTATTTACATAATTGAATCACAAATTCATAGATATAGGGTTTTTACACATTTTCAAAACCTTTCTTCTTACCTCATTTCATCACACATCACATAGAATTTGTGGTTAAATTTACATATGGTATTTCATTAGTTTGGATCAAAACAACTCTTGGGTTTAAAATAAAACTAGTTTGTAAAAGAGTTTTTACCTGGACTTTGTCAAATCAATCTTGATTTTACTTCATCTTTGTCAATATTTCTTTTAGAAATCTATGAGGTCTCCAATATCTCATGAGATTTCTTTAAGATTGATCTCTTAGTCTCCTATAATCCTATGATTTATATGGAGATTAGGTTTATTATAGTTGTATCCATACATGTTTGATGGATTCAAAGTCCTAATTCATGACTTGGAGCCTTCAACTTGAAAATCCCATAGAACTCTCTCTATGTTCTTTAAAGGTTCATATGGGTTTGGTTTTGCTTAAGTCTCCAAGGACCATTAATTTGGGAGGAGAACTTAGTTAAATGAATAAATATTCCTCAAGGATCATATGTTTGGGAGAGGAGTTAGATGTAAGTTTTCATAGTTTGTTTGTTGAAATCTAGGAAACTTGAATGTTCAAGAGTCCATAAGATTGAATAAGACCTTAGGATTCTCTTTCTAGATCTTCAAATATGAGATCTATGATAGAGATCTATTAAGGCTAAATCTATACATCTCTTTATATTTCATCACTTATTCTAACAATCATAATCATACTTGATCCTAGTTCTCTCTAGAATCATGGATCAAGTTTGTTTCAAAATGTGAACGCTAATCTAACAATGGTGGAGTGAATCCTTAAACCCACTGTGATCAAAGATTTTTCATTAAATCATGGTCCATTGGAATGGGATGAGACCAATTGGAGGATAATTGTGATTAGAGACTTTTTCTTAGGGTTTTATTTGCTTGCATGCATCACACGTTTAATATTTGCGGCGGGATCCTGGGTAAGTTCTCTAGTTCCCTATTGCATATCATATTGATTGCTAATTAAATTACATGGTTTTGGATGCTATTTTATTATTAGCAATCTTACACCCTTTTAGACATGCTTTTATAATGTATATTTATATATATACATGTATTAATTGAGGGCATGCTTAAATTAATAATTTGATTAAAAAGGATGTTGAGTAGAGGCCTATCATGAGATAGGATGAAAGGGGATGTTTTAGTCTGCCGGGCTCCTTCCCTTTTCATTTCATAATCCCCGGACCCAGTTTATCTTTGGATTAGCAAAAGATCGGTTTGCTTTTAAAATGGTTTCTTAGTTTTCCTTTAAAAAAATTAAGTGGCAACTCTTTGTATTTGAAATTTGAAAGAAATTGTTTTAAATTAAAAGTGAGCCCAAATGCCGGTATCCACAGTTAGTAACCCTTGCGTGCAAAGAAGAGGTATTCTTCTTTGGGAGAGATTGAAGGCTCTTGTAACAGTTTAATCTACACCCATAAGTAGGTTGATAAAGGAGTCCTCAAGAGGTGTTCTTGAGGCGTGGACGTAGGCTGCGGTGTGGGGATTGCCGAAAAACTCGGTTTGCAAGTGTCTCTTCCGTTCTCTCTTTACTTCATTGTTTATGATTGTGTTAATTTGCTATTAAGTTTTTAAAAGGTTTATTTTCCGCTAAAACCTTATTCACCCCCCTCTAAGGTTTCCACATTTGGGCCAACTATTGGTATCAGAGCTTCGGCTCTTCTATTTTCAAAAGTTTTTGAAATATTTGAGTTAAGATCCAAATGGAAACCAACACTTCTCGCATCTCTTATAGTGAGGGTCAATCGGTAAATAGACCACCTTGTTTTAATGGATCAAATTATGTTTATTGGAAAATAGAATGAGAATCTATATGATTTTTCAGGATTTTGATTTATGGCAAATAGTGGTCAAAAGCCCTAATCTTCCTACAAAAATCTTAAATGATATTTCTATATCAAAAATGGAAGATGAGAATAATGATGCCGATAAGGAACTCATTAAAATAAATGCAATGGCAATGAATTTATTTTATTGCAGTTTTGACCCAACTGAATATAATAGAATTTCATCTTGCAAATTCGCAAAAGAAATTTGGGATAGCTTGAAGTGACTCATGAGGGAACAAGCCAAGTCAAAAAGTCAAAAATTAATTTGCTTGTTCAATCTTATGAAATGCTTAAAATGTTGCCTTTCGAGTCTATTGGTGATCTGTCTACCCAATTTACAACTATCGTCAATAGCTTGAAAAATCTTGGTAAAGTTTATGCTAATGAAGAAATTATTGAGCAAATTCTTAGGACTTTACCAAAGCAATGGCAACCGATGGTCATGGCTATCCGGGAAGCGAAGGATTTGACAAATTTTTCAATTGAACAACTCATGGGATCACTTATTACCCATGAAATGGAGTAAGCCGTGCCTATCAAAGAAGACAAGAAAAAGGAGATCAAAAGAGGAGACATCGCCTTGAAGTCCTCAAGCTCAAAGAAAAAGGGAAAAGATCACGAGAGTAATGAGGATGTGGAAATGGCTTTGATCACCCAAAAAATCACAAAGTTTCTAAAGAAAGAAAAATTGGGAAAGAAGCCTCCGAAAGATGAACAATGTAAGAAGAAGGCAATGAAGGCTACTCAAAGTTGCTGCGAGAGTGAATCATCGGACGACAACTCAAATGAATATGAGATTGTCAATCTTTACCTCATGGTAATCGACAATGGGGTAGCCTCTACTTCTTGCTCTTTCAATGACTCTAATGATGTTTATGAATTTCAAAATGTTGAGTCAAGTTCTATGGAAACAAAATTTCAAGAAGGTTATTGCATTACTACTCCTCCATCGTTGAAAGATCATAAGTATGGTCATTGGAAGAGGAGAATAGAAATTTATTTTATATCACTTGACATAAATCTTTGGAAATTTGTCAAAAATGGTTTTTCTCCTAAACCAAAGATTGAATGGAATGAAAGTGATCAAAATAACTTTCTATTGAATCTTAGAGCCATAAAAATTATATATATACTACTTTAGATGATAGTTCATATAATAGAATTCATTCATGCTCTAGTGCACATGAAATTTGGTTATGTTAAGAAAATTTTCATTTTACTACTAACGAAATTTGTGAAGAGGAAAAAGTGTCTTTTTGCAAATGAAGATGATAAGAATGAGAAGATGGAAAAAGGGGCCACTTGGGATGATGATGACTCATCCGATGATGACTCATGTGACCAAGTAGGTGCATAAGAGAATTTGGCAAACTCTAACCTCACATCTATTGTTGAATCTCCTAACTATAATGAGCTTCAATGCGCATTTGAGGAGTTACATGAGGAGTTGGAAATTTGGGGAATCAAATATATTTCTCTTAAAAAGACTTTTCAATGTTTTCAAATGAGTTAAATATTTTGAAATTCCAAAATGAATCTTTGAAGATTGAAAATGAAAAACATGTTTTAAGAGCACAATCTTCAAATAAGATTGAAAAATAAAATTTGGACTTGAAAAAGCAATTAGATGATTTAAAAATTCAAAATGATATTTTGAGAAAAGAAAAACTTGTTTCAACCAATCAACCTTCAAGTGAATTTATTGAAAAAGAAAAGGTTGAATTGAGAAAGGAGGTGGATGATTTGACAAAAACTTTGGCAAAATTCACACAAGGTGAACAAAATTTGAATATGCTTTTGGGTAAGCAAAAATGTGTTTTTGACAAAGCCGATTTGGGATTTAATCCCACATACAATGAAAAGAAGTACAAAAGCTTCTTTGTAAAATCCACATCCTCTACTTTAAATTCTCAAAATCCTCACACAAATTTCTTTATTAAGGAATCAATCTCAAATGAGACCCTTCCCAATGTAACTTGTCATTATTGCATGAAAAAGGGGTATGTTAATTATAAATGTTCATTTCATAAGAAAATTAACATGATTTGGGTTGTGAAAGGATCCTCTCCTACCTACTCGGGAAATGTTGCATCCAAGAGGTGCTTGGACAATGGTTAAATCTCTCACCTTAAGCCTAGTAGGAGTAGGATAGATTAATTTATTTTGATATTTCTCTTGATTTTGATAGCATGTTAATCATGTTTGATTTATCACATTAACTTGCTTTGATTATGAAATCATGCTTGCATTTTGAATGGCATGTTGCTTTGGTGTTTATAGTATTCCCATCCTCCTAAGGAGATTATGAATAATTTTGATCTTATAATTGATATTCATTCATATATGCATACATTGAGGGGGAACATATTACTATGTTCACATTAATTTTTTATCTTATTACCTCTATGATAGGTTTGCTTATCTTGAGGGGGAACTTTTAGTTCAAATCCCCGTCTTTTTGTTGTTGTCAAAAAGGGGGAAAATGATAGAGATCGTGAATGTTAATGATCACTCTTAGAGATGATATGATAGAGATTTTTAGAAATGGAAAATGATAATAGCGATTGTTAGAAAATTATCATTCTTGGATTCATACTTTGTATATCTTGCTACTTTGAATGATAACATGAAAATGACACTTATATGCTTTAAATTGCTATATCTATTGCATATTTTGACATCATCAAAAAGGGAGAAATTGTTAGCCTTGAATTTATTTAAGGCATTATTTTGTTTTGTTTTGATGATGACAAATCTAGTGATAATTGCATACTTTCATTGGTTCTAATTCAATCAATTATCATGTCATTTTTCGTTATACTAATCTCTTGATTCATGTACTTAAATGTTCTAACTTTGTTTGATTAATTGAGATAGCATATGGTGAAGCCTAAGAGTGATGGAGTTGAACAAGGATCAAGCTTGAAGATTTGAAGATCTTTCATCCTTAATTGAAGACTAGGTTCTCTTTGTAAAGCTTTTTGATTATCACTCATAAAGGGCTTAAAGGCTTAAAACTTGGATAAACCTTTCAAAACAAGAAAACTATTTTTCTGATGAAAAACATTCGACTAAACCTCTCTTCAGTCGACTAGACCCTTCAGATTTTAGTCGACCGGACCACCCTACAGTTGACTGGTTTTTGTTCTGAAAACATACATTCTACTTCTCAAGTTTCAATCGACTGGGCCACTTTTCAGTCGACTGAAAAAGGCATCAGTCGACTGGTTTGTGACTTTAGTCAACTGGATTAGGCAGTTTGTGCATAACGGCTAGTTTTCTTTCAAGGCCAAATATTTAACATTTTGCCACTAACGGCTACAATCTTTCTTGGCCTATAAATACATGTTTTCCAAACCTTTTAATGTTGATCAATCCATTGGAAAACATCTATTTAAATCACACAACTTGTTGATTTTTAATCATTCACATTTGAGCCCTAGTTGTGTGAGTTTATCAATTTTCTCTAGTTCTTGATTTGTATTTCTTTGAGAGTAAATTGTAGAGAGCTTTTAATTATATTATCCACTCTAGAGAGAGAGAGTTATCATTTGTACCCAAATCATCATTTGTAAAGAGTGAAGGTTAGTACCCCTTGTGTACAAAGAAGAGGTATTCTTCTTTGGGAGAGATTGAAGGCTCTCGTAACTATTTAATCTACACCCATAAGTAGGTTGATAAAGGAATCCTCAAGAGGTGTTCTTGAGGGCTGGACGTAGGCCACGGTGTATGGATTGCCAAACCACTTGAAAACTCAGTTTGCAAGTGTCTCTTCCCTTCTCTCTTTACTTTATTTTGTGTTGTTGTGTTAATTTGCTATTAAGTTTTTAAAAGGTTTATTTTCTGCTAAAACCTTATTCACCCCCCCTCTAAGGTTTCCATATTTGGGCCAACAAATATATTGGAATTCCCTTAACCAATTCATTAATTGTCCTTAGAAAGTCAAGCCTATGAAATTAAGTCTCCGTGTGACGATCATAACTTCATAGCCTGATTGGAAAACCCATCATGAGTGCCGTGCAACTCTTACAAAACTATTCATGACTCCTGAACTTTTGGTCTCTAAGTTTATGGATAATGCTCCATGTGAAGTCCCTTATCCATAGCTTAGCTAGTGTTAACCATTAACTAGAATCCAATGACAACCACCTCAAGTAGTGCCTCAGTGTAGTGGTCACCCTCTAACACATCTCATTGATTCTTTCCAAATGAAGTTCATGTCTAGTAACCAATGAATAGTCTATCGTCCATATGGAATGATCACCCATGGCTGGGTGACACAGAATATACTATCCACCTTACAATGAACCATTTATGAAATTCCATGGGAGTTATAAAAATAAGTCCCTCTCCCACTAGATTTTTATAAGTTCATATTTGGTAATCAATAAGAAATGCCTTCCATATGGAATGATCACTCATAGCTGGGTGACACAGAGTATCTCTCATTCTTACAATGAACTAATAGGAATTTTTAATCTTGTATTATTAAAATTGCCCTTAAATATCTAATATTTACTAATGTGTTAAAATCACTTTTTCTTTAGCCATGATAAATTTGAAAAATCCAATAATCCATTTATCAATTAAAGAAATCTAATTTTGACTAAACAAATAGTTTTAGCCCATGCATTCTTAAAAAAAACATAGAGTCACATATACATAGACATGCATAAGAATTTATCCATGCAATAATTAAATAAATTATCATGTATGAAAAAAATAATTCCATCTCTCTCATAGCACTATCTCCATAGTCCATCGCAAGGCTTCAAGCTCCAAGGCTACATATTCATGGTTCCAAGCTTCATGGCACTATCTTCATGGCTCCATCTTGTGGCTAGGACTTGTGACTCTTCCAATTAAACTAATTTACAACAATCGTATATCTGAAGAGTTATACAAAGTATCTAGGAAAAGTAAATTACATAAATGGCTAGGGAAACCATTATAGTTCTCCTATGCACAGGATTGAAACCGTAATGCTTGTTACAATGCCACAAACCAAATTAAGTGAAATTTGAATCAATTAAAACAATCATCTAATATTGCCATGATAGAATATGCTATATGCTTCAGAGATTAGTTGACATGCACACAACATGTATAGTAAACATATCTACGTATGAAATATTCTTAAAATAAAACACGCGAAAATCACAAATATGTATATTTTAGAATTATGAAGTTTCAAGCATACACAAATTAAATTTATGTATCGCTTTACATGACAAAACAAACGTATTGTCCAACAATATCTAGGATTTCTTAGAAAACTCCATAGGTGTACAAGATTAGGTTTTCTAAAACCTAAACATCCAAAATATTTTTAAATAAACTATTTCAAAACAAAATTTTCAAAATTATTTTATTTATAAATATTCCAAAATACTTAATATGCTAATATTAAATTTTAAAAACTAAAATACACATTCTGCCCAAAGGTAATCGATTGCTGGTAAAGCCAATCGATTGCTGATTAATGGCAATCGATTGTAGGCTAAACCAATCGATTGCCAAATTCTAGTACGCACCAATAGATTGCCAAAAGGAGGCAATCGATTGCCCATCCAATCGATTGGAAATAGAACCAATCGACTGGACTATACCAGAGAGTCAATTTTCCAGATTAGATCTTAAAAAATGCCAAAATATGTATTTTAAATGCACCAAAACATTTTCTAACTACTCTAATTAGTTCTAAACTAATCGGATTAAAATAAGATTAAAACTAGATGATCTTAACAATCAAAACAATCCTTTTCTAAAAAGGATTCAATTTTGATCAATCCTAGTTCATCATACTTCATAATTCGATTGCACGTAGTATAAACGAGATGGCTCCAATGCCAATTGAAGGGAAAATTAGATCTCAGTGCGCATCGGAATACGAATACAGTGTAAAACTTTTAATGAAACTAGATGTACTTCTCGTTTATATTACATGCAATCAATATACATACAAAGATATACATATAGATATACATTTATGATTGGTTGAATTGTTTCGAGAACTCTTCAATCCCGATCACTTTGATCCGACAAAGATGTGCTCGGCAGAGGGACTAAACGATCTTCGATTGACCTCAAATTTTGACAGCCGCTGCATCTCGACGTCAGCTTCGTCGTATTCGAATTAATCAGGTTGCGATAAGTATTGAGTAGTCCGATCTACTTTATGTGAGCATTGCCTGGCTTAAGTGATCTTCACTCCCAATGTGTTCTTGATCTTTCAGTGCTAAAGATCTTCACTCCTATATCTCTTGAATGTGCTTGGATGCTAGGGTTTGGTGGAAACCCCTCTAGAACAAACTTGGGAGTCTTATGAAGGGTTTGGGAAGTTTATAAACAATACTGAAAATTCTGGAAAAATAAAAGACGTGCATATGTTGTTTTGCCTGCAGTACCTGTATTTATAAACCTTTGAACCGACCTAAGTACCAATCAAATTGATTGCCTTACCAATCGATTGCAAATGATGCAATGGATTGGTGTACCAATCGATTGGTTCTAACTTTATCCCAAATCTCCTATTGCATTGTTCCGTCACATCCAAACATCCTTATGAGCTAAGAGTGAGAACCCTAGGTTCTTAATTACTGGCTTTGATTAATTATTATTCCATCTAGTGAAATTCTTTAACTAATGAATCAGTAGTTAATCAACTATTATTAATATCACTATAAAATGATAATTGCACTCCAGTGCATAAGAAGAAAATCACACATACATAAGCGATTACTAGACTTGTATAATATGATACTGATGTCCTTTTACCAGACAGTATTCATATTTATCATTGGGATGTTCGTTTTAAGATACTGTCGACCCAATAAATAAAGACATCTTATATTCCTCGAGTATCATTCACTATGCTAAGATTACCAAACATGATAATAAACACTTTGATGACAAGGCTGGCCTGCTCTCGGTAATCACATCTAGTGACATTCTCGAGGGAATGCATGCTCTTCATTTTATAGAAGAGGGTAGAATTCCATCTTGACAATATATGTTCCCAACGTTGTAAACATGATTACCCAAGATGCCCAGGTATTGATATTGCAAGACCTCATTGATTGGTAAATCAAAGCAACCAAAGCATACAACTTACGTCCATAATTATCTCAAGATTAAGGACATATATCCTTATACAAGTTTGAGTTCCTATCAATGGTGATACTGTTTAGGTGTCAATAATTTTAACTCAGGTCCATTAATGCACCTCGTGCACTAGCATATTAACCAAGAGTCCAAGACTCTTATGAATGAGATTCATTATTCTACCCCGTAGATGTTAATCATGCTACAGTGCATATCTGATAAGTTATCCAGACTTATCATCCACTGTGACTTATTTGAAATAACAAGGATTTGTGATTCATATCTCACATGTGTAATCACATACATAAATGAATCATATATAATGATGTTTAACGATTTTAGTCTAATATTCATCTCATAAACTAACATGCATAAATGCATTTTGATATTCCATTGTCAAACTAATTGGTTTGAGGGCATATTCCCAACAAATATCAAATCCTCTCGAACTAAATATGTTTTCTTTGGTACCTGGCTTACCCAATTGGTTCGTGTTTCAAGATGAAAGGGTGAAACATGTGTTTGAAGAAGAGGGTAAATCTGAGCCTAAACTCAAAAATGCTCAAACCTCCGCTAGTTGATTCAAATCACTGGTATATTCTTTAAAACCCAAAGAATAAGAACCAAGATCTGGTTCCTACCATCAATCAAACTCAATAGAGAAGGATCCAAAGGAAATTTACCTTTTGGAAAGAGTTCTAGTAAATGAAGGGTGAGAAGATAGACAAGGAACCTTTAGTGGATTTGAAGATTAGCCCTGGGTTCAACAGGAAAAATGATACTAATGGTGGTACCACTTCAGAACAAAGTGCTATTGAACTTAAAATCAAAGAGTTAGAAAAATCCACGAGCATTGATGATGAAGATATCACCATGGGAGAGTCCCACAATTTGGGAATTGACGAGGCTTGTCAAGACTCTCAGAAAGTTTTGAAAAAGAAAGAGAAAGAAGAGATTTCTTGTATACAATTTGGTTCATTTTCAATGCTAATGGAAGTCAACATTGCCTTTACTCTTCCAATAAACTTCGAGGCCAAAGAAAACCAGCAAATGGTTAAAGATGATGAAGAAAACAAGGCGTCGAAGACAGATGATCCAGAGGTAAAGCTATCAAAGCTTATTATTTATAATGAATGTGATTTTTTTCTATGATTTTGAAGAACCATCGAAAGAAATGACTAAGCACATTAAACCATTGTACATCAAGGCTTGCCTTAATGGAGTTGTCCTTAATAAAGTTTTGGTTAATAATGGTGCTTCAGCCAACATAATTCCATTTACAACTCTTTAAAAAAAACAAGCAAACTTGGATCTAAATTGACTCAAACTCACATTGTTATATCTGGATTCGCTGGTGATACGAAAAATACCAAAAGAGTCTTACCTATTAACACGATAGTAGGATCAAAGAGATCTAAAACTACTTTCTTTATTGTAGATGCTAATCCAAGTTATAATGCCGTATTAGACAGAATTGGATTCATGCTAATAAATGCATTCCTTCTTCTATGCATCAAAAACTTCTACTCTTGAAAGAAGATGGAAATGTGGAAACAGTTGAGGTTGACACCCAGTCTTTTTATACAAGTTTGAACTGTGTAGAGGCACAATACTATCAAGGAGATATGGGCCATTTAGACATTAAAGAATCATCTGATGATACCATAGTGCAAGATTAGAAGGATTGAGGCTTTGGTCTGTTTGGACCATTTGAAGAAAATGGTGTTTAATGGATCAAGCCTCATGTGATATAAAGGAAGTGGATGAGACCTTCCAACTGGTCTTATAGAAAATAGTAGAGGTTGATATTGAATCAAAAATTCATGAATGTATGACCATTAATTGGGCAGATTATGTAATACCCTGTATTTTTGGAGTGTATTAATAAATAAGACTTCATATTTGTACTTGCAAGACCTTAACTTTCATTTGGTAAAATTGGGTTACCAATCGATTGCCTATGTGTTCCAATCGATTGTCACTATTTGCATACCAATCGATTGCCAAGTTTCTGACCTGAATTCATTACATGGCAATATACCAATCGATTATCATATTTCTCAATGGATTGCCATCAGTTCCAATCGATTGGCATCTACAGAGACAAGTTTTCTTCTTTGCCTCATGGTTTGACATGTGGTAACTCATTTATCTATATATATGAGTTCATTTATGGCCTTGGGCCAGTTTATACAGATTCTTAAGAGAAAGATAGACACACCATTGATATATACACACAAATATACATATATACATATATACACCCACACAAATATACACACACACTCTTCAGAGAAGAGAAAGGGAAGAAGAAGGAAGAAAGGAGACAGAAGAGAAGAGAGCGAGAGATAGAAAGAGAGCTGAACATAGAAGAGAGAGAGAGAAAAACCTTGAGGTTTCAAGTTTTTATAGCCACCACCATAGCCAAGCACACCCTTGGTGAGTTGTAACTCACTTGGTCCCTCTATTTGATGTTTATACAAGTTGTTATAAAGTTTAGACATATTAAATACATCCATACGACATTTATATATGTTGTTTTATAAATCTGTTGGAGAAGACGGAGTTCCAATCGATTGGACTTTTCCCAATCGATTAACATCAGTTGAGTCTCTATCCAATCGATTGTCATTATTTGTAACCTAATTGATTGCCAAAGCTAGCAATCGATTGACACTATTTTGGATCTAATTGATTGACATGTTTTCCCAATCGATTGGACCTTGTCCAATCAATTGATAACTATAGTTCATGAATAGTTTGCCTTATTTCATATAATAAGGGTTTGATTGTTTCGAGCTCGTTTCCTGATTCCCTTACGCAATTTTTGGGATAATCAAAGCTAATGTGACATCAAAGAATAAGTACGATTTATGACAAATGGATTTTATATGATAATGTTAGTTATTATGTCATTTGGGGATAGAGTTTGATTATCCGTTTTCATTTCAATCAGAGAAGTCAAGCCACAAATGGGAATAGACATGTGTTGATGTTAGAATGAAACTTAAGTAGATTTGGTAAGTTCTGGAAATGGTGCGTAGACGAACATTTGGTCATGATGTGCTCTTAAAAGCGGTGAGCTATTAATATGCTCTTAAAAGCAATGAGCTAGACCAAGTAGTCCTAATATAGACGAGATGATTCATGATATGCTCTTAAAAGCTAGTGAGCTGTTATTACGCTCTTAAAAGGTGGTGAGTTGAGATTTCTAGTAGATGATGCTGAGTCGTGGCAATAAATAATTGATATACACTGTTCGAAACATTATGTCCCTGTGCTGCGGTGAGCTGTGCATATGTTCTTAAAAGATGGGGACGGACCGACGTGGAGTCCATGACATACGGTGAGCTGTGAATATGCTCTTAAAAGCCATGGATGGAATAAGGGTGTGCACTTGAGTTAAACGATTGAGTCTGTTCATCCAGTCAAGAGTATGTTGAATATGCTATTATAGTAGAACTTAACTTGTATCTTCAAAAACGTGTTTTACTTCTTACAACTGGCACCCTGTTAGTTTATATTCACTCAGCTCTCAGTAATTTGACGGCCTTTATTTTCAGGACATTCTCCGTCCACCTTACCCCCTTATGATTCTACAAGTAACGATCAGTACAATGATGGTTACTATCCAAAAGATGGCTATGCCGAGGGTGGTCCAACTGAGGATTACTATGCCGATGACTACCCTACGCCAGCTAGGGAATGGAGATAGATACTTAGCTTTTATAATTCTGTTAAACATTATTATGTTTAATTTAAACAGGTGCTTGGGCATATGTTGTCTCCAGACTTGTTCTGTTCTAATGGACCAAATCTGATTTTATAATGGATAGAACTATTGTAAGATATGTGTTCGGTTAGTTATATTACTATTCTTGCGGTTTGATTAATACTGTGTGGTGTGGACAATTTAGTGACATTCACCCCTTATTCCCTACGAACCCAAAAAGTAAATTTATTTTTTAATATTTTTGCTGCTCCGGGGCATGACAGGAGTTTTGGTATCAGAGCTTTAGGTTGTGATTCTTTTGTTCACTAACGATTCCACACCATCTTGTCCTAGTATTTTAAAATTTTCTGAGATGAGATATGAGTTTAAGATAAGTTTATCCTCCTAACGATAGATAGTTTTCATTTGTAGGTTTAGCATCATGGATCCAAAGTTCTATAAGTTTGTGATTGATGCATATGGAGAACACGTGATCTATGGGGATACCTTGGAGCCAGCTGACCTAGAGCGTTACTAGGCTTGTGTGCGTTAGAAAGCCAGTCGTTATTTAGAGGAGGATACGTAGAAGGCCCTTTATGTTGACAGATGGACTCACCCAACTGTGGACACGCGGAATCGGTTGTCCACTCTTTCAATTCAGTATGAAATTATTTGGATCAAAGAAAAGAAAAAGAAGGTCTATTGAAAATAGATACAGAGTCGCCACTTGGTCTTTAAGGAACCAAGAAACCTAACTTCGACTCACCCAAACGGATAAAGGGCACCCGCCCTTCATAACCAAAGAACTTGGCTCGGGATTTTGGTATGAGAATGAAAGGAGCCTTTGTCACGACTAAAACACCCTTAACTCACCCCGTCTCTCAACGGGCCTCAATTAGCATCCAAATAATCATCTTATACTATGTATGGTTTGACAATTAATATTTATGATAGGTATCACATAAGAAACTTGAAATGGAAGATCTAAAGATAAGATATCATTCATAAAATCTAAACTAAATATCACATAATGCAAAAGTGAAAGATCACACAAACAACCCTAGAAAAAATCATCTAATCAAATATAAAGTAATAAAGTTTTCCTAATCTAAGGGGACATGAATTGTTTTTGAAACAAATAAACAAAGAGATCAAAATGTGCTTAGCAAGCTAGAATAATGCATGCTAATCATTTAGGAAAGAAAACCTCTCAATCCCCGGGACTGATGAGAAAGGATGATTAGATCGAGAGAAGCATGAACATGTGATCGAATTCATTCCTTATAATCTTCTTAGATTAGGAGTCACAAAAACCCCAAATCTTGCATGGATGCAATGCATGGACTTAGAATGTACAAAGGTTGTGGTGTGTTTGTGTACATGGGTTTCCTAAAGTGACTTAGAAGTCTAGAAGATGAATGAATGCATGGGGGAAATCATAATGGGGTATGTACAAATATGGTATGGACCACTTCCTATGATATGAGCTAATTTGAAGTACATGTTAACATCAAATCAAAGGATGGAAGTAAAAGTATACTTGCTGTGAATAGTGGACAGAATAGTGACTTGATCTTGTGGAAATTAAAAAGTAGGGGTAGAAATGTTTTAAATGCATGATTTTTTTGGGAGATCATCCTTATTGTGTCTAGAACACAAATCAAAAATCCAATCCTCAATAACTATTACAGATTGAGAGAAATCATATAAAAAATAGAGGTTACTCAGAAATAGAGTCTGTACTATCGACTGAAATGTTGAAAACTCTTATAAAATGAAAACAAAATATTTGGAGGCCCATATTATACAGAACATTCCCTAAGACACTGACATTCAAGGGAAAAATCATTTGGGACCACACTTGTTGGAAACATTTTCAGGAAAACAAGTTGAAAGCCAACCAAGCTGCTGTGACAGCAAAAACAGAATATCTGGAGAGGATGTTTAGACCAAAATGGAATCCTTCGAAGTGTTTTCAAGCCAAGCCAAAAATCAAGGGTGTTCTATAATGAGTTTCGAAGACTTTCCACGTATCCTTGTATCCATACATTGAGTATTGAGTTCTATAGAAATCTTTGAACTCAGATCATTCACTGTTTTACAGATTTCTTTAGAAAACAAGGGTTTTATTTCTTGAAATCAAAAAGAAAGGTTTATGAGGGGTTTTGAAAAAGTGGTTTTGAGAGTATATTTTTAGCATTTAAATGCAAGTTATGACTGCTTGAAATATCAACATTGAACTCATATCAAGAACCTCCAAAATTATTGGAGAGTATTGTTTCCCTTTGAGCATAACTTCAAGAATACTTTAGAAGTATTGAAGTCGGAATCATCATCTATCAAACATGTTTTTGAGGTCAAGAGCTACTATCCATAAGGATTCACTCACCTCAAACACCATGTCATAATCTAGATGGTGATGAACTAGTAAGTAAATAAAGAAAAATAAAAAAAAAATGAGGTAAGGAGAGATGAACATTTATATAAACAAGCAAGTAAATAGCAATTAATAGATGATAATCAATGTGATATTGAACTTGTAGCTTGGTGTTTCACTCATAGATATTGACATTTGGACATGGAAGTAGCTTCTTAACTCAAGAATACTCAAGAATGGTGATTGGGGGGTATTTGAATGTGAAGTGTATGAGAGATAATGGAAGAAAGCAAGATTAGAACTCACTTTCTTATAGGAAATTAGTGGGAGAAGCTCCCTTTCTCACTTCTAAACCTATATCTCTCTCTCTTTCTCTCTACAACTTTATCAAACTTTGTACTTGCCCCCCATCCCCTCAAAATGAAGAGCAAAGAAGTTTTATATAGGCCAATTTGGGGTAGTATTGGGATTTAGAAAGTACTCCCATTGGTCCCAAACATCTGTGAACATAAAACTACATCGTTTTGGTCTTCAATTATTCAATTTGGACCCCCCAAAATAAATTACAAAAATTGACACTGCAGGGTTTGAGTGCCGCCACGGCACTATCTATGTGCAGCCGTGGCAGTGGCCCAGTGCCACCACGGCACTGCTCCTCAGATGCCCAGAAAATTGTATTTAGGCCCCCAGAGGTTCCGGTATTCGCGAAAAGGCCATATTTCGTCCAAAATTCACAGAAAATGCGTATGAACTCCAAACTGAGGTTGTGATATACCGTTGGAAAGGTAATGGAGTCTAATTTACATAAAAAAAAATAGTTTGGAGATAGGCCACTTTGAAAAGTTTTGTGGTATTCGCGATAAAAGTCAATTTGATCGCCTTTTTCACCTTCAAAAATTCATAATAAATTTGTTGTAAATCCAGGAATTATGTGCGATATACCGTTGGAAAGATATTAACCTCTAGTATCCATGAAAAATGTTTGAAAAATGATACAGTGCTCCAATTTTAAAGTCAACTTTTTGTCAAACTGGTCAAACTAGGGACCTCTAAGAAGTTCTGGAAACCTCTGGGAGCTCCTAGGAGCTGACGTTTTTGTTCGATTTTCTTTTAAAACTTGTTTTAGTACTTTTCACATGATCTAGAATGATTTTGGAGCTTTTCGGTGAATTTGGACGATTCGGTCAAACCTTGATCAAGCCTGGTCAAACCTTGGTCAAATTGGTCAACGGGGAACTTCTGGGACCTCCAGGGGTCTCTGGGAGCTGACGATTTCATTTGATTTTTCTTAAAAACTCATTTTATTACTTTTCTTGCATGTTTTCAAAACTTCTGGGAGCATGTTTTCAAAACTTTTGGTCCAAATCTGGGAGTTTTTGGGCTTTTAGGGGCATTTTGGTCATTTATACCACTTTTTGAGCATTTTGAGAGATTGAACTAACTTCTAGGAGTCCTTTTGAGTCTTTTTCGATCATTGTGAACCACTAAGCTATGGGTCTTTTTGGAGGCTATAGATTTAGGATGAAAGCGTTGCAAAAGATGCAATGATGAAAAACATGATGCTGAGGTTAGTGTTGGTCGTGCTCTTCATGAGCTGCCTACGTATCCCAAGGGGAATCAGACCAGAACGTAGTTTGGGGCACAAAAGAACAAATCACACTTGCACATACGGATGCTATGCTATGAGGATAATATGCAGTGCATGGACGTGATATCAGTTGTGTCATGAGTCCTATCATGTCTAGTGTTCTAATCCTAGTATGAGCAGGTGATGTGAGTTGTGCCACTCCGAGTCGGCTGGTGTTGTGCTAGAGTTCATCTGACTCTTGAGCAGCGGTCAATTCTGATAAAGATATCAAAGTATTTGACTCAGGGCAAACTTTTCAAATTACAAGAAGTGTGTTTTACGAGTGAATAGAATCAGATATAGGGTCCTTGACGACGACAATTAAAGATAATCGACGGACACGGAAGTCCTGGATACCAAGCGATGGATGAGAAAGTTCAAGATAGCCAATCGGAGAAGGATTTTGTGATAACCGATAAGTGAGAAAGCTCACAATAGCTGATGGATAGGTGAGGGGGCTCATAATTTTTGACAAAGGAGTGAGGAAGCTCACGATAAGTGTGAAGCTCATGATTTTGGACAAAGGAGTGAGGAAGCTTAGGATAAGTGAGAAAGCTCATGATTTTGGACAAAGGAGTGAGGAATCTCACGATAAGTTAGAAAGCTCACGATTTTGGACAAAGGAGTCAGGAAGCTCACGATAAGCAAGGAAGCTCACGATAAGTGAGAAAGCTCATGATTTTGGACAAAGGAGTAAGGAAGCTCACAATAAGTGAGAAAGCTCATGATTTTGGACAAATGAGTGAGAAAGCTCACAATAAGTGAGAAAGCTCACGATTTTGTAAAGAAGCTCACGATAAATGAGAAAGCTCACGATTTTGGACAAAGGAGTGAGGAAGCTCACAATAAGTGAGAAAGCTCATGATTTTGGATGATGGAGTGAGGAAGCTCACGATAATCGAGGAATCTCACAATAAGTGAAGAAGCTTACGATAAGTAAGAAAGCTCACGATTTTAGACAAAGGAGTAAGAAAGCTCACGATAAGTAAGAAAGCTCATGTTTTTGGACAAAGGAGTGAGGAAGCTCACGATAAGTGAGAAAGCTCATGATAATCGAGGAAGCTCACGATAACCAACAAACACAGAGCCTTGGATTGTGAATAGACAATGCTTGCCCTAGGAGTCGGCGTCTTTTGACTGCGGGCGGTGTTTTTCAATTTTTGGTCGATTTTTATGATGACCAATCTAGAAATTTGGTTTAGGTTCTGTTGGGGATGGTAGGGGATTCTCTGAGAATCTTACTTAACTATTTTAATTCTTGACTAAGAACCAAGATTCAACTTCGAATCTCTCACGTTTGATCAAATCTTACAATGGTCGATCTAAAGCCTATTCAGGCCTCCAAAATGATTGACAGACGTGGAAGCACTAATGATGGACATGGAATCCCTAAGATGATTGACGGACTTGGCAGTCCCAGATATCAAAGAGTTAACGGGGTAGCTTGAGATAACTGGTGGACGCGAAAGTCCTACCTTAATCCAAAGGGTCTACAATAAAAGATTTACCTCAATTTAGAGGGCTGACAACGAAAGATTTGCCTCAAACTAAAGGGGTGACAACGAAGCATTTGCCTCAATCTAGAGGGCTGATGACAATACATTTGCCTCAATCTAGAGGACTGACAACGAAGAGTTTGCCTCAATTTAGAGGGTTGACTCTATAAGATTTTCCTCAATCTAGAGGGGATGATGAACACGATATATTTTGAATAAGAGTTATGGTGAACTAATAATGATTAATGAACTAACGATACACAAATCGAGATGACAAGTAAACAGTGAACTACTATGACTGTCAGGGATTGGACCAACGGTTGGACTAACCGTGATCAGAAGAACTGACCATGCACTAATTAAGGTGATGAGTCAACAATGAACTAATATTACTGTCATGGATTGGACTGACGATAACGAGTCAACAATGAACTACTGTGACTGTCATAGGTTGGACCAATGGTTGGACTAACCGTGATCAGATGAATTGACCATGCACTAATTAACGTGACTAGTCGACAGTGAACTACTGTGACTGTCATGGATTGAACTGACGATGTACGAATCGAGATAACGAGTTCACAATGAACTACTGTGACTGTCGTGGATTGAACTCACGATGTATGAATTGAGATGATGAGTCGACAGTGAACTACTGTGACTGTCATGGATTGAACTAACGATGTACGAATCGAGATGACGAGTCGACACTAAACTACTGTGACTGTCATGGATTGAACTAACGATGTACGAATCGAGATGACAAGTCGACAGTGAACTCCTGTGACTATCATGGATTGAATTGATGATGTACGAATCGAGATGACGAGTCGACAGTGAACTAATGTGACTATCATGGATTGAATTGACGATGTATGAATCGAGATGATGAGTCGACAGTGAACTACTGTGACTGTGATGGATTGAACTGACGATGTACGAATTAAGATGACGAGTCGATAGTGAACTACTATGACTTTCATGGATTGAACTAACCGAGATGACGAGTCGATAGTGAACTACTGTGACTGTCATGGATTGAACTAAAGATGTACGAATCGAGAAGCCTGCTGGGGATAAAATTGAATTTACTAGGAATGAAATGACTCTTTTGAGAGCCAATGGAGTAAGTGATTATACTGAAGATGAACTGAACTTGTTAGAGGAAAAATATCTCTTCTGGGGACAAGGCTATTAGGAGTGGACTAATTATGTGGGGAAGGTGACAACCCTTTCTGAGATGAAAATAGTTTCTTATGAGGAACAGATGTGGTTTTGATTGGGATACACTACATTTGTTCAGGGAACTTTTCTAGAGATGATTTTGCAGGGGATGAGAAGATTCTGCTGGGGAGGGGATGGTTGCACTAGGAATAGACCAAATCTGCTGGGATGAAGGAAATTTGTGACATGATTTTGGTTTGGTTGCTGGGGAACTGGAAGAAGATTGCTAGTTGATCTTACAGACTGACTTATGACTGCCACTAATGCTCAAGATTCTTGGGACACTTATAATGTTGCAGCCTTGATAAGTATAGTAATGGTGTTTCAAACTTCTGCTTGTATCCACGAGTTTTATAATTGGGAATCACTTTAAACTCACACAAATGGACTTGACAGGAACAACGATGACAAGGAAAGTTGGATTGGTTTGTATGAACCTTGAACTCTGATACAGTTTTGATCAGATTATTACTGACTCAACCAAAGAAGGATTGACTCGACAGAAGTAACGACACGAAGTGCCCAAATTAGCATAACTCAATGTGTCTTTTTCATAAACGATGTACCACTCATCTTTTATATTCACTTCTCATCTTAACATGATAGCACTTTGCTTATGAGTCCGATTTTTGAAAATATATCCCTATTGATCTAATCAATTATCTACTTCTTCCAAGAAGTGCTTTGAATTAGTGCCTTAGCTTTTAGAATAAAAGATGCTCTATTTCAAAATTTTCAAAACAACTTGGTGACTCAAAAACTCACCCTAGGTATGAAGGGATCGTGTTAGGAAAACGGAATGCCCCTAGTTTGAGGTGTAGGAAGTGGAATTCATAGGCAAACGAGGTGGGTGACCGAAGTTTGCCCCTAGTTTGGATGATGGTTTATTGGAGGTTCTGGGAAAACGAGGTAAGTGACCGAAGTTTGCCCCTTGTATGAATAATAGATAGTAAAATTCAAGCAAACGAGGCGGGTAGCCAAAGTTTGCCCCTAGTGTGGAAGGTGATTCTGGCTTGAGACAAGGACCGTGACTTTAATTCCTCATATGCTCATAACTTTTGCCTAGGCACTGGTGAAGTGACCTAGTGAGCTATTTCTCTCTTTTGTTATTGCTTACTTTGGATTTAGCTCTAATTTTTTTGCCTAGGCGCCCTTTCAGATTTTCGATCTAGCGAGCCATCTTTCTTTTTTCTTTGAAAGTCTGCCTACGTACCTCTGAGTGGGGGTCAGGTCCAATGTAGTTCAGGCCAAGGCTTTAAAAGAAGGAGGGGTTGATTATGATGGTGTTGACCAAACCGATGCGGTTTCCTACGTATACCCAAGTGGGAATCAGGTCGAGCGTAGTTCAAGGCAAGGCTTGAAGGAAATTGGTTTGATTATGATGGTGTCGACCGAACTGATGTGGTTGCCTACGTATCCCCGAGTGGGAATCAGGTCAAGCGTAGTTCAAGGCAAGGTCTGAAAGAAATTGGGTGAGGATTTTTCAAACCAATCATCAAAGAAGTTCAAACTTAGCTCACTTGTGGCAACCTTGAATAAGAAGATTTAGTTTCGGTCTCCCTTTGTTTTCTTTTCTTTTCTTTTCTTTTTATTTTGAGGATTTATCCTTTTTACTTTCGCCTTGCTGGTTAATTTTACTTTTCATGTAGTTGATTGTTGTGAGATCTTTTGATCACAATCTCAGCATTCCAGAATGTGCATGTCAGTTCTCAGATTTTATTTGTGGTCGTTCTGAGCCTTTTGAAATGTGATCTAGGCATGTTCTCATGATGTACCTTGAAGTGTACAATTCTCTGTATCATCAAAATTTTCTTTCTTTCATTTTCTCCATCATTTTGACTGGCTAAGGTCAGATCTTGGAAATCAACACCTTTTCAGCTCTAACTTTTGCCTAGGTGTCGTTTCGGGTTTTCAACCTAGCGAGCTTTTCTTTCTTTTTCTTTCCTTTTTTTTCTCTTTTTTTTTGTTTTATTTTTCTTTGTTTTGAAAGGGGAGAAGAAACTCATTGAAAGTGTTTGGCTACCATTAAGGACTAAGTCTACACTTCTTTTAACAGACAGATTGTATGGCTCCCCATTGGATTGGGCTCAAGGCTTTGAAATGGTGGAAAAAAGGTGTTGGGTAAGCCCCAAGTTAGTTTCAAGCATGGCTTTTCAAGATTAAGGCAAGAGCATCTTTAAATTCTTAAAGTAAGACTATTCAATTCTTAACTCTTTATCAGTGTCAGTGTGAAATCGACTTTAGCCTTTCAGGATTCTTTTTTTTTGTTGCAAAAAAATTATTAGCAGAGTAATATCCATGGTAATTTTAAAAGTGACACTTTAGTTTAGTGATTCATGCATTTATGACTAGGCACATCAGATTAAGAAAAATGAGATTTCATTCCATCAATAGAGAAGGTTTACATTACTCGACACAGACTCATAACAACTTGAAGACTGACAGACTCGACAAAAAGACTAAACTTGAAATAGATTCAAAACATAGGACAAACTCGACTAGACTCAGCTTTGTCTTAAATGGAGTGTCACAGTGACTCTCTTATTCTTTTTTTTTCGAAAGAGCATCCTCATTTGTTTTGCTAGCAAAAGTCCCAAACACCATCGCTTCACCGGCACAGGTTCAACATTCATGGGTATCAACAAAAGGGATCATTTGAACAGATGAGCCAAGGGCTTTAGGTTCGATGAAGCTGACATTTTGGTTGACATAGGATTGGATGGGTGATGGCTCGATGATTTTCTAATTGATGAGGTCTTGGATATCATGGCGAAGGCGCATGCAGCTATCGGTGTCGTGGCCTGGGCCTTGGTGGTAGGCACAATATTTAAACAGGTTACAGTTAGGCGTAGGGATACCAGCACGAGGCTGAAGAAGTTGGAGGTGCCGCTTTGTGATGAGGTTATCAAGGATAATGGACAACAGCATACCCAGGTTAGTAAAGGTTCTTGGGTTGCGGGCTTTGTTAAACTTTAACTTCAAGTGGGTCCTCGGAGTGGCTCTTGTGTTTGGATATGGAATAGGATTACCCAGGCAAGGGTGTTGACTTGGACATGAGTAAAGATTCGGATGTGGAAATGGGCTTGGATAGACGGTGTCAGACAACCCATACTTCCTTTTATTGATGCTCTGCACCATCTTCTCAAATCGGCTTATCCTTAAACTTAGATGTTCAACAGTGGTTTGTAGTTTGTTCACTTTTCCTTCGAGAGCTTGGTAGGCCATTAGTGGGTTTATGATAGCCTGGGCTAGCCCGCAATTACGACAATGAATTTGGGGAGGTACAATAGTGTCCTTACCCAGGGCTACATTTTTTTTTCTGCAAATAGAAGTAAAAGCCTAAATTACCAGAGGAGCAAAAATACTTCTTATGGACTCCTAGCAGGTGGAGATGACCAAAATTTTGAAGGATTTAACGATGCGAACCGAGGACGGTTGCAGTGAGTATACGACTTCTGTACAATGATTGAGATGGGTGAGGATTATGATACGTATGCCTTTGATGTGTAGAGACTAACATGTGTGAGACTGACAAGATGTGCGTGCATATAGACTGACACAAATTGTGTATGCATATGAGACAAGCATGCAGATACAAGCCCTAATCGATATGATGCCCCTACTTTTAACAGATAGCAGTTTAACAATTAACGTCCTAGCCATATAGAGTGTGCTAACCTTACTTTCTAGTATGATCACCAAGGGATAATAGGGATTTCTGGGATACTTCGGGAATTTTGGACAGAGTTTCTGGGAGAAACAGGGATTTGGAAGATTCGAAGGAATTTCCAGAAGTTATTTGAGTTTCTAGGAGAAATAGGGATTTTTGGTTGATTTGGACTGAGCTTTTGGGAGAAACTAGTATATTTGGGTGAGTTCCTGGGAAAAGGGAATTTCTGGGAAGCTTGGGTAGAGGTTTAGGAGAAACATGGATTTTCTGGAATTTGGGGTGAAACAAAGATACATGGGGAGGTCGAACAAGGTTTCTGGGTGAAGCAGGAATATCTGGATAATTCGGACAGAGCATCTGGGGGACACAAGTATATCGGAGTTTTTGGGAGAAGCTGAGATTTCTGGGTAATCTGGGGAGAAATAGGGATTTCTAGGAAATCTGGGTAATTCGGACAGAGTTTCTAGGAGAAATAGGGATATATGACGGGAACAGGTGATGATGGTAATCATATTGTCTAGCAAGTTTTCATACCCCTATGTCTTAGGACCAACAAACTATATCTTTGTAAACATGGACAAGACATCCTTGTCATGGTGTCTAGGCATGCCAACTCAATGTAATCACATATGAGTGATTGTCTCGAGAATCACAAGAAAGAGATTCTGTTCTATGCCACATAAGCATCTACACCGCGCAGGTAATCCCACCAGGGAATACAACAGCTATATAACATTGTCCTATCTGAAAAGACAAATGAACAGTCCTATGAAAGGTTCTACAGGAATCTATATGCAAAGGCTGGGTTTAGTCAAAAAGGGTCCGTTGACGAGAGTTCCAATATACCATCAGAGAGACAGTACGGAAGTGCTTACTCTTTTTGATATACCTTGGAAGGTACAGTACCAACGGTGACTTGTGCCCTGGTACAACAAGACCTGAACAATATCAGCATCGCGTTTCAGACACAGTCGGAGGGGAGAATGCAGGAGTGCAATGTGGTGAACCAGACACAGTAAAAAGATGATTTTAAGGATGCTTCTTATGAGTCAAACCTTTGTATTGTTTTGTTTTGAAAATGAAATTATCCCCAGCAAAGTTTCCAGATTGTGGACACGCGGAATCGGTCGTCCACTCATTCAGTTCGGTTTGAAATTGATTTGAATCAAAGAAAAGAAAAAGAAGATCAGTTGAAAATAGATACAAAGTCACCACTTGGTCTTTAAGGAACCAAGAAACCTAACTTCGACTCACCCAAACGGATAAAGGGCATCGGTCCTTCATAACAAAAGAACTTGGCTCAGGGTTTTGGTACGAGAGATGAAGGAGCCTTTGTCACGACTAAAACACCCTCAACTCGCCCTGTCTCTCAACGGGCCTCAATTAGCATCCAAATAATCATCTTATACTATGTATGGTTCGACAATTAATATTTATGATAGGTATATTACATCACATAAGAAACTTAAAATGGAATATCTAAAGATAAGATATCATTCATAAAATCTAAACCAAATATCACACAATGCAAAAGTGAAAATCACACATACAACCCTAGGAAAAATCATCTAATCAAGTATCAAGTAATAAAGTTTTCCTAATAAGGGGACATGAATTGTTCTTGAAACAAATAAACAAAGAGATCAAAATGTGCTTAGCAAGCTAGAATGATGCATGTTAATCATTGAGGAAAGAACACCTCTCAATCCCCGGGACCGATGAGAAAGGAAGATTAGATCGAGGGAAGCATGAATGTGTGATAGAATTCATTCCTTATAATCTTATTAGATTAGGAGTCACAAAAACCCCAAATCTTGCATGGATGCAATGCATGGACCTAGAATGTACAAAGGTGGTGGTGTTTTTGTATACATGGGTTTTCTAAAGTGACTTAGAAGTCTAGAAGATGAATGAATGCATGGGGGAAATCATCATGGGATATGTACAAATATGGTATGGACCATTTCCTATGATATGAACTAATTTGAAGTACATATAAACATCAAATCAAAGGATGGAAGTAAAAGTATACTTGCTGTGAATAGTGGACAGAACAATGACTTGATCTTGTGGAAATTGAAAAGTAGGGTTAGGAATGTTTTAAATGCATGATTTTTGTATAGCGATCATTCTTATTGTGTCTAGAACACAAATCCAAAAGCCAATCCTCAATAACTATTACAGATTGAGAGAAATCATATAAACAATAGAGGTTACTCAGAAACAAAGTCTATACTGTCGACTGAAATGTTGAAATATCTTAGAAAATGAACACAAACCATTTGGAGGCCCATATTATACAGAACTTTCCCTAAGACACTGAAGTTCAAGTGAAAAATCATTTGGGACAACACTTGTTGGAAAAGTTTTCTGGAAAACAAGTTGAAAGCCAACCTAGCTGCTGTGACAGCAAAAACAGAATATCTGGAGAGAATGTTTGGACCAAAATGGATTCCTTCCAAGTGTTTTCAAGCCGAGTCAAAAATCATGGGTGTTCTATAATGAGTTAGGAAGACTTTCCTAGTGGTCTTGCATCCATACATTGAGTATTGAGTTCTATAGAAATCTTTGAACTCAAATCATTCCTATTTTGAAGATTTCTTAAGAAAACATGGGTTTTATTTCTTGAAATAAAAAAGAAGGGTTTATGAGGGGTTTTGAAATAGAGGCTTTGAGAGTATATTTTCAGCATTTAAATGCAAGTTATGACCACTTGAAATATCAATATTGAACTCATATCAAGAACCTCCAAGATTGTTGGAGAGCATTATTTCCATTTGAGCATAACTTCAAGAATACTTTGGAAGTATTGAAGTCGGAATCATCATTTATCAAACATGTTTTTGAGGTCAAGAGCTACTATCCATAAGGATTCACTCACCTCAAACACCATGTCATCATCTGGATGATGATGACCTAGTAAGTAAATAAAGAAAAATAAAAAAGAAATGAGGTAAGGAGAGATGAAATTTACATAAACAAGCAAGTAAATAGCAATCAATAGATGATAATCAATGTGATATTGGACTTGTAGCTTGGTGTTTCACTCATGGATATTGACATTTGGACATGAAAGTAGCTTCTTAACTCAAGAATGCTCAAGAATGGTGATTGGTGGGTATTTGAATGTGAAGTATATGAGAGATAATGGAAGAAAGCAAGATTTGAACTCACTTTCTTATAGAAAATTAGTGGGAGAAGCTCCCTTTATCTCTTTTAAACCTATCTCTCTCTCTCTCTCTCTCTCTCTCTCTCTACAACTTTTTCAAACTTTGTACTTGCCCCCCCCTCCTCAAAATGAAGAGCAAAGAGGGGTTTATATAGGCCAATTTGGGGTGATTTTGGGATTTAGAAAGTGCTCCCATTGGTCCCAAACATCTGTGAACATAAAAATACATCGTTTTGGTCTGCAATTATTCAATTTGGGCCCCCAAAATAAATTACAAAAATGGACTCTGCAGGGGTTAAGTGCCGCTGCGGCACTGCTCCTCAGATGCCCAAAAATTTTTAATTAGGCCCCCAGAGGTTCCGGTATTCGTGAAAAGGCCCTACTTCGTCCAAAATTCACAGAAAATGCGTATGAACTCCAAATTGCGGTTGTAATATACAGTTGGAAAGGTAATGGAGTCTACTTTACATAAAAAAAAAATAGTTTGGAGATAGACCACTTTGAAAAGTTTTGCAGTATAAGCGATAAAAGCCGATTTGATCACCTTTTTCACATTCGGAAATTCATAATAAATTTGTTTTAAATCTAGGAATTATGTGCGATATACCGTTGGAAAGCTATTGACCTCTAGTATCCATGAAAAATGTTTGAAAAATGATACGGTGCTCCAGTTTTAGTGTCAACTTTTGGTCAAACTGGTCAAACTAGGGACCTCTAGGAAGTTTTGGGAACTCCCCGGAAGCGGACGTTTTTGTCCGATTTTCTTTTAAATCTTATTTTAGTACTTTTCACATGATCTAGAACGATCTCAGAGCTTTTTGGAGAATTTTGACAATTTCGGTCAAACCTTGGTCAAACCGATCAACTGAGACTTTTCGGGAACTTTCGGGACTTCCAGGGGTCTCTAGGAGCTGGCGATTTCATTTGATTTTCTTGAAAACTCATTTAATTACTTTTCTTGTGATATATCATGTTTCTAGAACTTTTGGTCCGAATCTGGGAGTTTTTGGGCTTTCATGGGCATTTTGGTCATTTATATCACTTTCTGAGCATTTTGAGAGATTGAATAAACTTCCAGGAGTCCTTTTGAGTCTTTTTCAATCATTGTGAACGACCAAGCTATGGGTCTTCTAAATATGATAGCCGACATAATGGGGTGTCTACACCGATTCAAATGCGTATGGATACTTACCATTCATTGAGGATTGGCAAAGATATTTATCAGGAGATTTTTCGTTTGTTCTAGAGTAATTTGGAGATGGATGCTATAGAGCTACGAGCTACTCTTGGAGGACCAATAGAGACAGCACCAGCAATAGCACCACCATCACCAGTACTCAAGGTACCCATTCCAGAGTCACCAAAGGCCGAGCCGATAATGGATGTTGACCCAGAGGAGCATCCTGCAGAGGACATCAAGCCCGTCGAGGATGATGAGGAGCCAGAGGAGGATCTGAAGGAGGACCCAGAGTTAGTTGATGAGGATATTATGGCTAGAAGGGATGACATAGGGGTAGTAGGAGATGAGGGTATGGAGGATGTTGTAGTTGAGCCTGAGAAGGTTATGTTACCTAAGATACCTGTGGTACCAGCATTACCAACAGGACCTATATTACATATGGAAGCCATTGCCAATATGGCAGCCGAGTGGGTAGCAAGGATGGATGCACAGCCAGATGGACTTCCGATAAGAGAGGCTATGGCTATAGTTGGGGATTTTGCCGAGATGGTCGCTGACATCGTTGAGCCAGCTTTTGGTGTTGAGGATATGGAGGTTGACGACATGATTATTGAGGACTGGGATATTGGGGTAGTAGTAAGAGGAGCAGCGGCACCAGTCGAGGATGATCCACCTGTAGCGATGTACATTGCACCTGAGGATGAGTCCCCACCAGCAGGATCGGATGCTAACGACTTTTGAGTTGGGATCTAAAGGAGGTT
Organism: Hydrangea macrophylla; assembly: GCA_033977485.1. NCBI lineage: Eukaryota > Viridiplantae > Streptophyta > Magnoliopsida > Cornales > Hydrangeaceae > Hydrangea > Hydrangea macrophylla. The sequence continues at coordinate 84,054,063 of CM066987.1, read as the reverse complement.
TAGTTTTTGTTAGGTTATTAGGACATGTTGTCCACATAATTTGTGGGAGCATGAGAGATAGCTATTTGACCATAGCTTTGTATAGATATTAGAAATAGTAGTATTATTGTAAATAGTTAACCTTAGTACTATTTTAGCCTATGTCCCATGTGGTACACAGTTTGACTAGTGTGTACTATGTGGTACATCTTTTGATATATATATATATATATATACGAGCAGTACTTTTGATATTGATTGTATGTTGGAATGATACATGCTGATAGTAGAACTGTAAGTTCTTATTACAGGTTATTGCTTTATTTTGATTTCATTTCTCCGAGAAGACTTTCAGCTAATCGATAGGTCTCTTGTAGGTACACTTCACTAACACACTATGGAAGGACCCTTAAGAAATCATCAAGCACGAATTGGAGCACCTATTCCAAAGGGATTGGACCCATACGGAGCTTTTGAAGCTTTTATGCAGAGGATGGAACATGTAGGTGACACCTATAACCATGCTACCAATCAACGACATGTCCAACCCCCTGTTGCACAGTATTTAGCCAAGACAAACAAGAGACAAATTATTGGCACATATTCGTGGACTCCGACCCATGAAGTTCGATGGATTAACAAAACCATGGAAAGCTGAATAGTGGATAAGAGAGATGGAATTGATCTTTGAGCATTGGAGTACAGTGAATAGGAGAAGCACCGTCTTGCTACGTTCCAACTCACCTATGCTGCCGTGGATTGTTGGGAAGCTGAACGAGCCACTATTGGGATAAACGCTGCAAGGACGATGCCTTGGGAATGTTCAAAGGAATAATTCTAGAGAAGTACTTTCTGGAAGATGAAAAGGATCAATAGAAAAAGAACTTCATGAGCCTAGTCCAAGGAGGATGGACAGTACATGAATACACCACGCAGTTTGAGCGATTGTCGAGGTTCACTCCCTTCATGATCGACAACCCGCGAAAGAAGGTGAAGAGATTTCACCAGGGACTGAACCCCCATCTTTGCCATATGATGATTGGTCACCTAAACCAGAGTTTTGAAGGACTGGTCAGACTTGTTGTAAGTATGGAGAAGGACACTTATCTAGTATAGCGACCACAGACGAGTCGAACCCAGTCGTCGAGAAATTTTCAGTAGAGGAATTACCAAACCCAGCCACCAAGGAATACCTAAGGGTGAAGACCTCAGGGAAATTTTTAAGGCACTAGAGGATCTACGATGGGACCAGGAAACCCCAGCATGGATATCTTCAACCCCAGTCGTATCAATAGTGAGGACCAATACCTCAAGAACTACTTACAGCTCCGTCACCAAATGACGGAGGTTGTTTTAACTGTGGAAAGTCGGGACATACTGACAAAAACTGCACCGCTTCCAGAATTAATTATAGGCCAGACAACATCTGCCATAACTGTAACAAGTTGGGACACTTGAACAGGGATTGTCATGTACTACGAGGAGGAAACTATAGAGCCCCAGTACATGGAATACATAGACCCCCAGATCAGACTCGGGTAAATGTTATAATCCCAGGGGAAGCAAGCTTTAACGCTGATGAACAATAAAATCTTAAAGGTACGCTTGTACTCTTTCACAGTCAAGTTAAAGCTTTATTCGATACTGGTGCCGCACGTTCATTTATCACTATTAAAATTGTTCGTCAGTTGGGTTTACAACCCCATACACTTGAGCTGACACTTAATGTTGTGTCACTGTTGGGAGTGACTGTTAACTTAGATAAAGTGTGCAAGGACTGTCCACTAACTCTAGAAGATCAGAATCTTCTAGCAGACTTAGTAGTTTTGTCGATGTCAGAGTTCGACATTATCCTAGGGATGGATTGGTTGACTAAGTATGATGCCAATTTGGATTGTCCTACCCAAAAAATTGTATTCTCAATACCTGGATGACTGGCAATCAGATTTCAGTGTCAGTCAACAAGCGACATGTTTCTAATAAATAGTTTAGCTATAATCGGAGGTTTCAAGTACGAGTACAAAACTCACAATGGATCAAATTCCTACCGTATAGGACTTTCTGGATGTATTCCAGGATATTAAAGGACTTCCACCTAAGTGAGAGATAGACTTTTGTGTGGAATTAGTACTTGGGACATTACGAATTTCTAAGACTCCATATCAGATGACGCCAACTGAGATGTTGGAATTGAAGAAGCAAGTTCAGGAACTTGAAGATTTGGGATTTGTTCGCCCGAATACATCAGCTTGGGAAGCACCAGTTCTATTCATAAAGTAGAAGAAAGGGACACTTTAACTTTTTATGGATTACAGGGAGATGAACAAGGTAACGATTAAAAATAGATATCCACTTCCTAGGATAGACGATCTATTCGATCAGTTCTAACGATCAAAAATCTTCTCAAAGATTGATTTATGCTTAGGATATCATCAATTGTTAGTTTGATCGGAAGATATATCAAAGACTGCATTCTGAATAAGATTCGGGCATTATGAGTTTCTAGTTATGCCTTTCGGATTGACGAACGCTCTAACAGTATTCATGGACTTAATGAATAGAGTTTTCAAACCATATATAGATCAATTTATTATAGTGTTCATCGATGACATATTAATCTACTCAAAGATAAAGAAGGATCAGAAGGAACACTTACGGATTCCTTTATAGACACTTCGAGATAGTAAATCGTATGCAAAGATCAGCGAGTGCGAATTTTGGCTACAAGAGGTCAAATTCTTAGGACATATCATATCTCAGGATGGTATCTCTGTGGACTCATCTAAGATTGATGCAGTCTTAAGCTAGAACAAACAAACTAATGTGACAGAAGTTAGAAGGTTTCTTGGTCTAAGAGGATATTATCGAAGATTTATAAAAGGATTTTCTAAGATTACAGGACCTTTGACAAAGTTGACGTGAAAGGAGATAAAGTACGAATGGACAGACAAACATGAAGGTGTATTTCAGGAGTTAAAGGAAAGATTGACTTCTACACCAGTACTTGCGATACCAAGGAGTGGACAAAGGTATATAATCTATAGTGATGCATCACACCAAGGACTTGGTTGCGTGATTATGAAAAACGGGAATGTCAGTGCATGAAGGTACATGAAAATAATTATCCGATGCATGATTTGGAACTAGCAGCAATAGTGTTTCCATTGAAGATTTTGAGACACTATCTCTATGGAGAAAAGTTTGATCTATTCTCCGACCATAAGAGCTTGAAGTATTTGTTCTCTCAGAGGGAGTTGAACATGTAACAACGAACATGGATGGAGTTACTCAAAGTCTATGACTTTTTGTTGTAATACCATCCAAGTAAATCAAATGTCGTAGCAGATGCTTTGAGCCGCCGACCTCGACTAGTAATCGCTCCATTACTAATGCGAGAATAGAAAGCATTGGAAGTTTTAGCTGAATTCAATTTTCAATCAATGGAACCAATGGTAGGACAACATTTTGAATGTCTTATGGTATAACCAACTTTAATCAATCGTATCATTGAAGCTCAACAAACAATGGAAGATTTGAAGTTATGATTTACCAAGATGTCAGCCAAGGAACCAGAAGTCTAGAGTATTGGTACAGATGGAGCCTTACGATGTAAATGTAGGCTCTGTGTACCTGAAGAAGAAAATCTCCGAAAAGAAGTATTGGATGAAGTACATAAGTCACGAATGACGATTCATCCTGGAGGTACAAAGACATACAAACACTTGAAGAGGAATTTCTAGTGGGAAGGAATGAAGTGAGAAGTAACTGAATATGTATCTCAGTGTCTTACTTGTAAACAAGTTAAGGCAGAACATCAGAAACCACCTGGATTACTACAACTGTTACCAATTCCCCAATGGAAATGGGAACATATAACCATGGATTTCGTGGTAGGTTTGCCGAAGTCACAGCAGAACCACAATGCTATTTGGGTAATTATGGATCGACTTACAAAAATTGTACATTTTATCGCCTACAGTATGATGTATCCAGTAGCATGATTGAGCCATGTAGTACAGTTACACGGAACCTATTTTTATCGAGTCAGAATGAGATTCGCGCTTTACTGTAGAGTTTTGAAAGAGTCTCCAAACAGCAATGGGCACAACATTGAACTTGAGTTCAGCCTTTCATCCGCAGACCGATGGTCAGACTGAATGAGTCAATCAAGTGATGGAAGACATGCTACGCACTTGTGTTATTGATTTTGAGAGTTCATGGGAGACACACCTACCATTGATCGAGTTCGCCTACAACAATAGTTATCCATACGAGCATAGGGATGGCGCCATTTGAAGCTTTATACAAAAGACCTTGTCAATCACCACTATGTTGGACCGAAGTCGGAGATACTCAACTTCTTGGACCAGAGATGGTATGAGAAATAAGTGAAAAGATTCAAGTTGTATGTGAGAAAATGAAGATAGCTCAGACCCGCCACAAGAATTATGCTGACAAGCGACTCAAAGACTTAAAGTTTTCCATGGGAGACCATGTGCTACTCAAAGTTTCACCTGTTTGAGGCATCACTAAATTTAGTCAGAAGAGAGGCAATCTATCACCATGATTCATTAGACCATTCAAGATTCTAGAATGTGTTGGGAAGGTTGTTTATTGACTTGCGTTGCCGCCAAAGATGTCAGGAGTGCACAATGTATTCCATATTAATATATGCTATGGACATGTGCTCACAACCCAGTGCACAAGATTAACTTCGAGGATATTGAAGTCAACGACAACGTTATGTTTAATGAAGGACCAGTGCGGATTTTAGATCAAGGAATCAAGAAGCTCAGAAACAAGGAGATTCTGTTGGTAAAGATTCAGTGGAAGCGTCATGATCAAGGAGAAGCTTCGTGGGAACTAGAGTCAGAGATGCGGGAAAAGTTTTCATTTTTATTTTAGACCTTATTTATTTTCGATTTCGAGGACGAAATCCTTAATGAGTGGTGGATGATGTAATACTCTGTATTTTTGGAGTGTATTAATAAATAAGACTTCGTATTTGTACTTGTATCACCTTACCATTCATTTAGAACAATTGGTTACCAATTGATTGCCTTCGTGTTCGAATCGATTGTCACTTTTTGCATACCAATCGATTTCCATGCTGCTGACCTGAGTTCATTACGTGGTAATGTACCAATCAATTGTCATCTTTCCCAATCGATTACCTGCAAATATCTTTAACCAATAGATTGCCATCAGTTCCAATTGATTGGCATCTACAGAGATAAGTTTTCTTCTTTGCCTCGTGGTTTGACATGTGGCAACTCATTTCTCTATATATATGAGTTCATTTATGGCCTTGGGGTTCTTGAGAGAGAAAGACACACACCATTGATATATATACACAAATATACATATATACATATATACATATATACACCTTGTCACACCCTAGAGTAAGCCAAAAATAGGGAAAATCAAAGTTTTCCTTTATGGATCCGTAGACACGTGACTGTTTGATTAATAATTCTGTCCTTCTAACTCCCAACAACATCCATAAGTGCAATGCTAAAGTACAAACATAACTTAAACTTAACAGAATATGAACATAGCAGTAGTAATAAAGCACAAGTTATAATAACATCCAGCTTATTACATAAGGACAATGCTAAACTCATTGCATAAACTTACACATGATAAATAACTGAGATAACTATCTTCAATCTCTAGCCCAGCTCTATCCTTCTTACTCCTCAGTACTGCATCCTGAGCTCACCTCCCTATTAACAAAACCTGCATCACTGTGGACATAGGAATGCCCAGGGCGTAACATGCCGTCAGCTTTGGAACAAAGCTGAGTGAGAGTCTAACCGCACAATAATCAATAAAAACAAATATCTCTCAACTCACATTATTGTTCTGTATCTTAGGATACTGTTTATCTCTTATCAAAATACGCATTCTTTCACGGGCATAGCAAAGGTCTCAACAAAAATATGTAAACAATTAAGCATGTAATTGCATTTCATCATAGAATACATTCTCCTTTCATCAATATGCTCGTGTGTGTCAAAGTACGACCAATACTGCTATCTTCACATGGGGACGTCGAATCCCTAACCTGAACAATGAACTCACAACACTTGTCCAGAACCAAACGTCTTACTCGTTAACCCTTTCTCATCACTTCCTCTTTCTCATCCGTCTATCGCCCGACTGACACTCTAATTGTCACCCCTAATAGGCACTCTAACTGTCGCCCAACTGGCATGCTGACTGTCGCCCAACTGGCACATTAACTATCACCCAACTGGCACTCAAACTATCGACCAACTGGCATGCTGACTATCGCCTAACTGGCGCTCAAACTATCGCCCAACTAGCACACTGACTGTCGCCCAACAGGCATAATAACTGTTGCCCAACTGGCACTCAAACTATTGCCCAACTGACACACTAACTGTCGCCCAATTGGCATATTAACTGTCGCCCAACTGGCATATTAACTGTCGCCCAACTTGTACTCAAACTATCACCCAATTGGCACGCTGACTGTCGCCCAATTGGCATATTAACTATCGCCCAACTGGCACGCTACTCAAATTCACTTCTCTTTCTCGATCACATTTCTCATTCAATAAAATCTCTCTCTTTATGCAATGCATACTAACTCGTGTCATGAAATGCAAGTGTCCATTATCAATTAATCGTGTACATTTCTACTTCTTTCATTTACTTCATTACCATACTATGCGTCAACTACTCTAATTATCAATCATCACAAAACATGCATTTATCATCTTAACTGTGGAAACATAATCATATAAACATGGATCACTTACTAAGGATTTGATACCACTAAACATATAGATAAAACCCTTAACATGCTCACATATACGACAACACTACCATATCACGAATAACTAGGGAGGATATAGCACCATACACAACACATTACTATACAATACATCATTCAAACAACTTATAGGTATCTTTAACTAATCATATTAGGATTATAGTGAGGTTAGGAAATTCATGTTGATAAGATAGCGAGCTCAGAACCTCAATAGAAGCCAACCGGCAAGTTTTATAACATAAAACAAAAGAACAGGATAAAGTATAAGTGCTAACTACAAGGGCATAATGTTAATTTTACTAAATGAGGACATAAACCTCAAGGTAGTGATCTACAGGTCATTCTAAGTCCAACGCCATTGACTAGACTCAAATCGGAGTCTGTTGCATTTTTATGAGGTAAAATGCAGGGCTTACTATACTAATACGGGCCCTACAAGACAAGTTGTATTTTTGACCTTACCAAAAGATCACTAAACCTTAAGGGAATGTTCTAGATATTATTTTAAGACTCTAAGAACTGACCGCATAATTTTTGGAGTCCCAGATTATTTATTATGAATTATCGAAGATGATTCATTGTATAAAATATCACCGTATTGGTCCTTAAATACATAAATATAACCAAGCATAAGAAATAGGACTTGGAAGTATTTTTATTAAATATTATACATCAAAATACGCTCCCAGTATTTATCTTATAATTTTCGGAGCTCGTTTGGTGTTTTTAATAATTACTAGTAATATACTCTTAAAATAGCTCATTATTAATTATTAAAAATATTAAGATATAGTATTATAGCTTTATAACTCTTGGGATATCATAAAATAGCATTGGGGACGTTTTCCCTAATTTTCCATAATTAATAGATACTCATAGGTATTTAATTTCTAATTAAATACAACTTAAAACCCTTTATTATTTCTTCATTTGAAAGAGCTAATAATATATACAAAACTAATTATGATAATTAAAACCTCTTCAAAAACCATAATAACTAATTATTATTATTAATAATAATAATAATAATAATAATAATAATTAATAATAATAATAATAGTAATATGACCCGACGGGTCAAACCGAATCGACCCGAACTTAACTGGGTAACTCATTTCAACACTCGGGGGGGATCCAAATGAATGACCCAATGGGTCATACCCGACCCGAACCCAAGCCTAAATGAACTACCCATATAAACTCTCAAAGAAACCCTACCCAAACACATTCGGGTCAAACTAACCCGAACCGAACCTGACCTGACCCAACTCTTCTCACAGACTAGCCCTATTCACTTACCCAAACCCGAACTGGATTTGACCCAGACCCTAAACCAACAATAGACTCAACACGACCCGAACTAAAACCCGAACCTAACCCGACTACAAAACAACGTCGTTCAACTAAAACTCACCCGATCCGTTACCCGAGCCCAACTATACACACATAGCGACCCTACCTGCACCCAAGCCCGATCCGACCCATCGGATAAACGATATAACCCGAACCCAAAATGGGTCGAGTCTTCTTCATTGACTCAGGTCACCCCCGACGAGCCCGATCTTACCAAAAAACTTCAAAGGGCCATATCTCAATCGTCCGTCCATAGAAATCTATCAAACCAACGCCATAATGACCGGTTTGGGGTCCCCTACAACATACTAGGAGCTGGAAGTTGGGTTATCTTGTTAAGGTCACGAACCAGGCCATTATTCTTTTCGATTTTCTTGAGGATATTGGCTTACATGCCTCATCAAACATGATCCATTTCAAAAACTGCTTCTAGGGGAGTCTAAGGGGGTCAAGGGTGTCTGTTTGGTACCAGTTTGGTGAGGTTTGATGATGTTTCTAAAAACTCAAGCTCAAGCTTGAGCTTTTATGGCACCGGGATGGCCAGAGTTTAAGGCTTTGTTTTGGGGCTCTGCATGTATGATCTATGGTGCCTAGGTGACGTGCAAGGTATATAGAGAGAAGGAAAAGGCTGGGTTTACCTCAACGGGTCTCTGAGCTCTCTATTTCTTCACTGATCTTCTTTTTCTCTTCTTCTCTGCATCTTTCTTTTCCCCATTTTTGGTTCTGTGTAGGTGTGTGTGTGTACACAATATGTGTGTGTGCAAAGAGAGAGGGTGGATTGTGTGTGTACAATGTAGAGGTATGAGTGTGATGTTTATGGTTGAGAGTATTCTCTAGCTCTCTCTATGTCTCTCGGTTCTCTCTCTATATAATCTGTCTTAGACAGATTTGGGGTGGGTTGTAGGAAGGGTTTGTAAGGGTGTTAAACGAGGGAGGGGATCATATTTATAGAGGGAATGAGGGGGAGTTACACCATGAAATGGGTGAGCACAAGTGCACAAGTAAGTGTACATATGTATGCGAGTTTGTGTGTATTCAAGGGTAGATTATAAGGGTGGTGGTGGTGGTGATGTATGCATGGTTTCCAAATGGTGAGTGGTGGGGTCCATTCTCGGCTAAAAACATTAGAATGCGTGCTCGGGTCTCGGTGCATGTGAACTGCTATAAAATGTACAAGGGACAGAATTATGTAGGTGTACAGAACCGTGTACGAGTTCAGAGTGTACGCCTGACTAAATTCTAAATAAAACTATAAGTCAAGGGCACAACTAATAATATGGGTACTAAGTAAATGATGAATTCGTCATCGAGATGACAACCAACAAAACTTATTAATAAACTCTAACTTAGGATTATTCTCATAGAGATTTTAGAGCCATGATAGTACGAGGTGCCATCACCAATCTTGATATTCCTACATGGAATTTCTAGAAATTCTGGGTGCTACACACCTACACAAGTATACACACACTCTTCAGAGAAGAGAAGGGGAGAAGAAGGAAGAAAGGAGACAAAAGAAAAAAGAAGGAGAGATAGAGAGAGAGTTGGATAGATAAGAGAGAAAAAGAAACCTTGAGGTTTCAAGCTTCCATAGCCACCACCATAACCAAACACACCCTTGGTGATATCTCACTTGGTCCCTCTATTTGATGTTTGTATAAGTTGTTATGAAGGTTAGACGTATTAAATACGACCATACGACGTTTATATTTTATAAATCTACTGGAGAAGACAGAGTTCCAATTGATTGGACTTTTCCCAATCAATTAACATCAGTTGAGTCCCAATCAATTGGATAGATTTTCAACCGATTATCATTATTTGTAACCCAATTGATTGCCAAAGTTATCAATCGATTGACATTGTTTTGGATCCAACCGATTGACATGTTTTATCAATCGATTACTACATAAAATCGATTAGACCTTGTCCCAATCGATTGATAGCTATAGTTCATTCATAGTTTGCCTTATTTCATATAATAAGGGTTTGATTATTTTGAGCTCATTTCCAGTTTTTGTTATGCAATTTTTAGGATGATCAGGGATAATGTGACATCAAAGAATAAGTACGATTTATGAAAAATGGATTTTATATGATAACGTTAGTTATTATGTCATTCAGGGATAGAGTTTGATTATCTGTTTTCATTTCAATTAGAGCAGTCAAGCCACAAATGGGAATAGTCATGTGTCGATGTTAGAACGAAACTTAAGTAGGTTTGGTAAGTTCTGGAAATGGTGCATGGACGGACGTTTGGTCTTGATATGGTCTTAAAAGTAGTGAGCTGTTAATATGCTCTTCAAAGAGGTAAGCTAGACTAAGTAGTCCTAAGATAAACGATTTGATTCATGATATGCTCTTAAAAGCCGGTGAGCTATTAATACGCTCTTAAAAGGCACTGAGCTAAGATTTCTAGTAGATGACACTGAGTTGTGGTAATAGATCGATATGCCTTGTTCAAAATGTGGTAAGCTGTGCATATGTTCTTAAAAGCTGGGGACGGATCAACATGGAGTCTATGACATGCAGTGAGCTGTGAATATACTCTTAAAAGCAGTGGACGGAATAGGGGTGTATCCATAGAGTTAAACGATTGAGTCTATTCATCCAGTCAAGAGTATGTTGAATATCGCTCTTCGAGTAACAATACAACAAGGGTTGGTTATTGACGTTGTATAAAAGAGAAAGATATTATTATAGTAGAACGTAACTCTTGCCTTCATAAACTTGTTTTACTTCTTACAACTGGTACCCTGTTAATTTATATTCACTCAGATCTTAGTAAGCTGACGGCCTTTATTGCCTGGACATTCTCCGTCCAGCCTACCCCACTTATGATTCTACAAGTGACGATCAGTACAATGAAGGTTACTATCCAGAGGAGGGTTATGCCGAGGGTGGTCCTGCTGAGGATTATTTTGCCGATGACTACTCCTACGCCAGCAAGGGAATGGAGATAGATACTTAGCATTTATAATTCTGTTAAACTTTATTATGTTTAATTTAAATGGGTGTGGATACCGCAATTTTCTCCATTACCCACATTTTCTTTTAAAATTTCAAATTCAAAACAAATGAGTCGCCACTTATTTTTAAAAGGAAAATTAAGAAACTATTTTAAAGCAAACTGATCTTTTAAGAAACCAGAGATTTTCTAGGTCCGGGGATTATGGAATGAGAAGGGAAGGAGCCCGCCGGACTAAAACACCCCCTCTGATCCTATCTCGCTTAGGCCTCTACTTAACATTCTTTTAATCGAATTAATAATCTAAGCATGTCCTCAACTAATACATATGTATAAACATACATTACAAAAGCATGTCTAAAGGGTGCAAGATTGCAAGTGATAAAATATCATTCAAAAACTACATAATTCAAGTAGCAAGCAATATGATATGCAAATAGGGAACTATAGAACTTACCCGGGATCCATGCCGCGAATATTAAACGTGTAATGCATACGAATAGAAAGATTCTAAGAAAAGATCTCTAATCACATATACACATAAGGCAAAACCTAATTCTAAAGTGTCGCGCATTAAGTTGAAAAATCGATAAAATCAAGAAATTAAAATAAACTAAAGAGGAGTTCAAGAAATCATAACTTAATAGCGCTACAAAACAAAGGGTTAGTGCCCATAATATACAAGATATAAAGTTGGATCTTAAATAACAATCCTAGACTTCTAGCTTAAATTTATCAAGTGTAATTAAATCTAAAGTGAACAAGTCCTAATTACAAGCATCAAGCCACATGGATGAATGTATACATGAACAAGAGTAAATTATGAAATATTCAATGATTTGGATCACTTAAACTTTGAATTCAAGTTTAATTGATCATTATTAAAACATGGTTTGAGCCCTAGGTCATAGAGAAGTCATTTGGACCATTATTTACGAAGTTGGTCAAATTTGTCATAAAATTCTGAAATTACAGAGAGCAGACCAGAAATTAAAGGAAATAAAAAACATGCTTCCCATGGTTTGATGTCGGTGAATTTTGGACACAAGATGCCTGTGTGTGTATAGTTTCCATCCCAAAAATAAAATCAAAGTTTCAACGGTTAGATCTCTGGGAAATGGACAAAAACAAGACGTCACTCAGATATTTACAAATCTCTGCCTAGAGATTTTGTACGATTTTTTAAAAATAGTAAAAAAATCATAAATGCTTTGGTCTTTTTAGGGTAGCTTTTTAACACATTAAACTTCCTAGAAAAATGTATTTTGGATCAAGAACGCTTGATTAAGGTTCTGATTCGCTAATTTCAAAAGAGTGTTACTGTTCTGAAACTCTGGACAGATTGTAGTGACTTCACAAAACGCATGACCAAACCACTTTAAACATGAAATCTCCTTAAAACAAAATTTACAGTGGTAGAACTTTGAGTTATAAACATTTTCCCGTTTGGTTTCACTTAATTCCAATGGTTAGATTATTAACTAAAAATCTATGATCAAAAACAGTTTGTGAACTCACTGCTCCACTATTGGGCTTATCATCATTTTGTTACATCTATTAACAAAGCTGTGGGTATTAGCTTGTCCTAAACCTAATTCTCCTTTCCATTGAGGGTCATTGGAGATCAATACATGACAAGTACTCATAAGTTTTCAAGAAATATAAAAAAGATCCCATGGAAACTCCAAGTTAGAGGATCCAAACCATGGTAGGGTTTGGATTCATCTACTTGTTCTTAATGAGATGGTGATCAAAGTTTGAATCCCATGTGACTAAAAGATCAAACTCATGAGATTCAAGTAAGATATGGAAGATCTCAAGAGTCTCAAGAGAAAAGCATAAACAAGAAAAAGAAAACAAGAATCAAAGAACTAGCTCATGAACTTCAAGAGAAAATAGAGAAGATCCCATGAAATTACAATTTAGAGAATCCAAGTCATAAATATGGACTTGGATCCATCTACTTGTTTACAAATGATGATCAAACTTTGGCTTCCATATGAAGCATAAGCTTACATGGAATTAAAAGATCAAACTCAAGAGCTTTCAAGAGAGATATTGAAGATCTCCAAGAACCTCAAGAGAAAAACAAAAACAACAAAAAGGAATGAAATAAAGAAAACTAAGAGAGCAAGTGCTCTAAATCCATAAAAGAAAACTAACAAGTGTAGAGTCTCACCTCCAACTATCCTCAAACTTCTATAGTTTGAAGATCTTCCAAGCTCTTCTTCAAGCTCTCAAAAACTCTCTTTTCCCCAAAATTCTTGTTGTTTTTCTCTTTAAAATTCCCCTCTCCTAAAAATGTGTAGTAGTTTTCCCCAAAAAAGATCCCTTGTAATGGAGCATTCACCCTTTATTTATATGTAAATTTTCTGAAGGGCAAAAGTAAGAGCACAAAAAATTCATGATGTAAAGTATCATCAGTGTTAGTCCTCAATATCTACCTTGAGGACTAACACTAAGATTTTCTAGGTCCGGGGATTATGGAATGAGAAGGGAAGGAGCCCGCCGGACTAAAACACCCCCTCTGATCCTATCTCGCTTAGGCCTCTACTTAACATTCTTTTAATCGAATTAATAATCTAAGCATGTCCTCAACTAATACATATGTATAAACATACATTACAAAAGCATGTCTAAAGGGTGCAAGATTGCAAGTGATAAAATATCATTCAAAAACTACATAATTCAAGTAGCAAGCAATATGATATGCAAATAGGGAACTATAGAACTTACCCGGGATCCATGCCGCGAATATTAAACGTGTAATGCATACGAATAGAAAGATTCTAAGAAAAGATCTCTAATCACATATACACATAAGGCAAAACCTAATTCTAAAGTGTCGCGCATTAAGTTGAAAAATCGATAAAATCAAGAAATTAAAATAAACTAAAGAGGAGTTCAAGAAATCATAACTTAATAGCGCTACAAAACAAAGGGTTAGTGCCCATAATATACAAGATATAAAGTTGGATCTTAAATAACAATCCTAGACTTCTAGCTTAAATTTATCAAGTGTAATTAAATCTAAAGTGAACAAGTCCTAATTACAAGCATCAAGCCACATGGATGAATGTATACATGAACAAGAGTAAATTATGAAATATTCATTGATTTGGATCACTTAAACTTTGAATTCAAGTTTAATTGATCATTATTAAAACATGGTTTGAGCCCTAGGTCATAGAGAAGTCATTTGGACCATTATTTACGAAGTTGGTCAAATCTGTCATAAATTCTGAAAATTACAGAGAGCAGACCAGAAATTAAAGGATATAAAAAGCATGCTTCCCATTGTTTGATGTCGGTGAATTTTGGACACAAGATGCCTATGTGTGTATAGTTTCCATCCCAAAAATAAAATCAAAGTTTCAACGGTTAGATCTCTGGGAAATGGACAAAAACAAGACGTCACTCAGAGATTTACAAATCTCTGTCCAGAGATTTTTTACGATTTTTTAAAAATAGTAAAAAAATCATAAATGCTTTGGTCTTTTTAGGGTAGCTTCCTAACACATTAAGCTACCTAGAAAATTTTATTTTGGATAAAGAAAGCTTGATTAAGGTTCTGATTTGCTTATTTCAAAAGAGTGTTACTGTTCTGAAACTCTGGACAGATTGTAGTGACTTCACAAAACGCATGACCAAACCACTTTAAACATGAAATCTCCTTAAAACAAAAATTACAGTGGTAGAACTTTGAATTATAGACATTTTCCCGTTTGGTTTCACTTAATTCCAGTGGTTAGATTATTAACTAAAAATCTATGATCAAAAACAGTTTGTGAACTCACTGCTCCACTATTGAGCTTATCATCATTTTGTTACATCTATCAACAAAGCCATGGGTATTGGCTTGTCCTAAACCTAATTCTCCTTTCCATTGAGGGTCATTGGAGATCAATACATGACAAGTACTCATAAGTTTTCAAGAAATATAAAAAAGATCCCATGGAAACTCCAAGTTAGAGGATCCAAACCATGGTAGGGTTTGGATTCATCTACTTGTTCTTAATGAGATGGTGATCAAAGTTTGAATCCCATGTGACTAAAAGATCAAACTCATGAGATTCAAGTAAGATATGGAAGATCTCAAGAGTCTCAAGAGAAAAGCATAAACAAGAAAAAGAAAACAAGAATCAAAGAACTAGCTCATGAACTTCAAGAGAAAATAGAGAAGATCCCATGAAATTACAATTTAGAGAATCCAAGTCATAAATATGGACTTGGATCCATCTACTTGTTTACAAATGATGATCAAACTTTGGCTTCCATATGAAGCATAAGCTTACATGGAATTAAAAGATCAAACTCAAGAGCTTTCAAGAGAGATATTGAAGATCTCCAAGAACCTCAAGAGAAAAACAAAAACAACAAAAAGGAATGAAATAAAGAAAACTAAGAGAGCAAGTGCTCTAAATCCATAAAAGAAAACTAACAAGTGTAGAGTCTCACCTCCAACTATCCTCAAACTTCTATAGTTTGAAGATCTTCCAAGCTCTTCTTCAAGCTCTCAAAAACTCTCTTTTCCCCAAAATTCTTGTTGTTTTTCTCTTTAAAATTCCCCTCTCCTAAAAATGTGTAGTAGTTTTCCCCAAAAAAGATCCCTTGTAATGGAGCATTCACCCTTTATTTATATGTAAATTTTCTGAAGGGCAAAAGTAAGAGCACAAAAAATTCATGATGTAAAGTATCATCAGTGTTAGTCCTCAATATCTACCTTGAGGACTAACACTAAGATTTTCTAGGTCCGGGGATTATGGAATGAGAAGGGAAGGAGCCCGCCGGACTAAAACACCCCCTCTGATCCTATCTCGCTTAGGCCTCTACTTAACATTCTTTTAATCGAATTAATAATCTAAGCATGTCCTCAACTAATACATATGTATAAACATACATTACAAAAGCATGTCTAAAGGGTGCAAGATTGCAAGTGATAAAATATCATTCAAAAACTACATAATTCAAGTAGCAAGCAATATGATATGCAAATAGGGAACTATAGAACTTACCCGGGATCCATGCCGCGAATATTAAACGTGTAATGCATACGAATAGAAAGATTCTAAGAAAAGATCTCTAATCACATATACACATAAGGCAAAACCTAATTCTAAAGTGTCGCGCATTAAGTTGAAAAATCGATAAAATCAAGAAATTAAAATAAACTAAAGAGGAGTTCAAGAAATCATAACTTAATAGCGCTACAAAACAAAGGGTTAGTGCCCATAATATACAAGATATAAAGTTGGATCTTAAATAACAATCCTAGACTTCTAGCTTAAATTTATCAAGTGTAATTAAATCTAAAGTGAACAAGTCCTAATTACAAGCATCAAGCCACATGGATGAATGTATACATGAACAAGAGTAAATTATGAAATATTCATTGATTTGGATCACTTAAACTTTGAATTCAAGTTTAATTGATCATTATTAAAACATGGTTTGAGCCCTAGGTCATAGAGAAGTCATTTGGACCATTATTTACGAAGTTGGTCAAATCTGTCATAAATTCTGAAAATTACAGAGAGCAGACCAGAAATTAAAGGATATAAAAAGCATGCTTCCCATTGTTTGATGTCGGTGAATTTTGGACACAAGATGCCTATGTGTGTATAGTTTCCATCCCAAAAATAAAATCAAAGTTTCAACGGTTAGATCTCTGGGAAATGGACAAAAACAAGACGTCACTCAGATATTTACAAATCTCTGCCTAGAGATTTTGTACGATTTTTTAAAAATAGTAAAAAAATCATAAATGCTTTGGTCTTTTTAGGGTAGCTTTTTAACACATTAAACTTCCTAGAAAAATGTATTTTGGATCAAGAAAGCTTGATTAAGGTTCTGATTTGCTTATTTCAAAAGAGTGTTACTGTTCTGAAACTCTGGACAGATTGTAGTGACTTCACAAAACGCATGACCAAACCACTTTAAACATGAAATCTCCTTAAAACAAAATTTACAGTGGTAGAACTTTGAGTTATAAACATTTTCCCGTTTGGTTTCACTTAATTCCAATGGTTAGATTATTAACTAAAAATCTATGATCAAAAACAGTTTGTGAACTCACTGCTCCACTATTGGGCTTATCATCATTTTGTTACATCTATTAACAAAGCTGTGGGTATTAGCTTGTCCTAAACCTAATTCTCCTTTCCATTGAGGGTCATTGGAGATCAATACATGACAAGTACTCATAAGTTTTCAAGAAATATAAAAAAGATCCCATGGAAACTCCAAGTTAGAGGATCCAAACCATGGTAGGGTTTGGATTCATCTACTTGTTCTTAATGAGATGGTGATCAAAGTTTGAATCCCATGTGACTAAAAGATCAAACTCATGAGATTCAAGTAAGATATGGAAGATCTCAAGAGTCTCAAGAGAAAAGCATAAACAAGAAAAAGAAAACAAGAATCAAAGAACTAGCTCATGAACTTCAAGAGAAAATAGAGAAGATCCCATGAAATTACAATTTAGAGAATCCAAGTCATAAATATGGACTTGGATCCATCTACTTGTTTACAAATGATGATCAAACTTTGGCTTCCATATGAAGCATAAGCTTACATGGAATTAAAAGATCAAACTCAAGAGCTTTCAAGAGAGATATTGAAGATCTCCAAGAACCTCAAGAGAAAAACAAAAACAACAAAAAGGAATGAAATAAAGAAAACTAAGAGAGCAAGTGCTCTAAATCCATAAAAGAAAACTAACAAGTGTAGAGTCTCACCTCCAACTATCCTCAAACTTCTATAGTTTGAAGATCTTCCAAGCTCTTCTTCAAGCTCTCAAAAACTCTCTTTTCCCCAAAATTCTTGTTGTTTTTCTCTTTAAAATTCCCCTCTCCTAAAAATGTGTAGTAGTTTTCCCCAAAAAAGATCCCTTGTAATGGAGCATTCACCCTTTATTTATATGTAAATTTTCTGAAGGGCAAAAGTAAGAGCACAAAAAATTCATGATGTAAAGTATCATCAGTGTTAGTCCTCAATATCTACCTTGAGGACTAACACTAAGATTTTCTAGGTCCGGGGATTATGGAATGAGAAGGGAAGGAGCCCGCCGGACTAAAACACCCCCTCTGATCCTATCTCGCTTAGGCCTCTACTTAACATTCTTTTAATCGAATTAATAATCTAAGCATGTCCTCAACTAATACATATGTATAAACATACATTACAAAAGCATGTCTAAAGGGTGCAAGATTGCAAGTGATAAAATATCATTCAAAAACTACATAATTCAAGTAGCAAGCAATATGATATGCAAATAGGGAACTATAGAACTTACCCGGGATCCATGCCGCGAATATTAAACGTGTAATGCATACGAATAGAAAGATTCTAAGAAAAGATCTCTAATCACATATACACATAAGGCAAAACCTAATTCTAAAGTGTCGCGCATTAAGTTGAAAAATCGATAAAATCAAGAAATTAAAATAAACTAAAGAGGAGTTCAAGAAATCATAACTTAATAGCGCTACAAAACAAAGGGTTAGTGCCCATAATATACAAGATATAAAGTTGGATCTTAAATAACAATCCTAGACTTCTAGCTTAAATTTATCAAGTGTAATTAAATCTAAAGTGAACAAGTCCTAATTACAAGCATCAAGCCACATGGATGAATGTATACATGAACAAGAGTAAATTATGAAATGTTCATTGATTTGGATCACTTAAACTTTGAATTCAAGTTTAATTGATCATTATTAAAACATGGTTTGAGCCCTAGGTCATAGAGAAGTCATTTGGACCATTATTTACGAAGTTGGTCAAATCTGTCATAAATTCTGAAAATTACAGAGAGCAGACCAGAAATTAAAGGATATAAAAAGCATGCTTCCCATTGTTTGATGTCGGTGAATTTTGGACACAAGATGCCTATGTGTGTATAGTTTCCATCCCAAAAATAAAATCAAAGTTTCAACGGTTAGATCTCTGGGAAATGGACAAAAACAAGACGTCACTCAGATATTTACAAATCTCTGCCTAGAGATTTTGTACGATTTTTTAAAAATAGTAAAAAAATCATAAATGCTTTGGTCTTTTTAGGGTAGCTTTTTAACACATTAAACTTCCTAGAAAAATGTATTTTGGATCAAGAAAGCTTGATTAAGGTTCTGATTTGCTTATTTCAAAAGAGTGTTACTGTTCTGAAACTCTGGACAGATTGTAGTGACTTCACAAAACGCATGACCAAACCACTTTAAACATGAAATCTCCTTAAAACAAAATTTACAGTGGTAGAACTTTGAGTTATAAACATTTTCCCGTTTGGTTTCACTTAATTCCAATGGTTAGATTATTAACTAAAAATCTATGATCAAAAACAGTTTGTGAACTCACTGCTCCACTATTGGGCTTATCATCATTTTGTTACATCTATTAACAAAGCTGTGGGTATTAGCTTGTCCTAAACCTAATTCTCCTTTCCATTGAGGGTCATTGGAGATCAATACATGACAAGTACTCATAAGTTTTCAAGAAATATAAAAAAGATCCCATGGAAACTCCAAGTTAGAGGATCCAAACCATGGTAGGGTTTGGATTCATCTACTTGTTCTTAATGAGATGGTGATCAAAGTTTGAATCCCATGTGACTAAAAGATCAAACTCATGAGATTCAAGTAAGATATGGAAGATCTCAAGAGTCTCAAGAGAAAAGCATAAACAAGAAAAAGAAAACAAGAATCAAAGAACTAGCTCATGAACTTCAAGAGAAAATAGAGAAGATCCCATGAAATTACAATTTAGAGAATCCAAGTCATAAATATGGACTTGGATCCATCTACTTGTTTACAAATGATGATCAAACTTTGGCTTCCATATGAAGCATAAGCTTACATGGAATTAAAAGATCAAACTCAAGAGCTTTCAAGAGAGATATTGAAGATCTCCAAGAACCTCAAGAGAAAAACAAAAACAACAAAAAGGAATGAAATAAAGAAAACTAAGAGAGCAAGTGCTCTAAATCCATAAAAGAAAACTAACAAGTGTAGAGTCTCACCTCCAACTATCCTCAAACTTCTATAGTTTGAAGATCTTCCAAGCTCTTCTTCAAGCTCTCAAAAACTCTCTTTTCCCCAAAATTCTTGTTGTTTTTCTCTTTAAAATTCCCCTCTCCTAAAAATGTGTAGTAGTTTTCCCCAAAAAAGATCCCTTGTAATGGAGCATTCACCCTTTATTTATATGTAAATTTTCTGAAGGGCAAAAGTAAGAGCACAAAAAATTCATGATGTAAAGTATCATCAGTGTTAGTCCTCAATATCTACCTTGAGGACTAACACTAAGATTTTCTAGGTCCGGGGATTATGGAATGAGAAGGGAAGGAGCCCGCCGGACTAAAACACCCCCTCTGATCCTATCTCGCTTAGGCCTCTACTTAACATTCTTTTAATCGAATTAATAATCTAAGCATGTCCTCAACTAATACATATGTATAAACATACATTACAAAAGCATGTCTAAAGGGTGCAAGATTGCAAGTGATAAAATATCATTCAAAAACTACATAATTCAAGTAGCAAGCAATATGATATGCAAATAGGGAACTATAGAACTTACCCGGGATCCATGCCGCGAATATTAAACGTGTAATGCATACGAATAGAAAGATTCTAAGAAAAGATCTCTAATCACATATACACATAAGGCAAAACCTAATTCTAAAGTGTCGCGCATTAAGTTGAAAAATCGATAAAATCAAGAAATTAAAATAAACTAAAGAGGAGTTCAAGAAATCATAACTTAATAGCGCTACAAAACAAAGGGTTAGTGCCCATAATATACAAGATATAAAGTTGGATCTTAAATAACAATCCTAGACTTCTAGCTTAAATTTATCAAGTGTAATTAAATCTAAAGTGAACAAGTCCTAATTACAAGCATCAAGCCACATGGATGAATGTATACATGAACAAGAGTAAATTATGAAATATTCATTGATTTGGATCACTTAAACTTTGAATTCAAGTTTAATTGATCATTATTAAAACATGGTTTGAGCCCTAGGTCATAGAGAAGTCATTTGGACCATTATTTACGAAGTTGGTCAAATCTGTCATAAATTCTGAAAATTACAGAGAGCAGACCAGAAATTAAAGGATATAAAAAGCATGCTTCCCATTGTTTGATGTCGGTGAATTTTGGACACAAGATGCCTATGTGTGTATAGTTTCCATCCCAAAAATAAAATCAAAGTTTCAACGGTTAGATCTCTGGGAAATGGACAAAAACAAGACGTCACTCAGATATTTACAAATCTCTGCCTAGAGATTTTGTACGATTTTTTAAAAATAGTAAAAAAATCATAAATGCTTTGGTCTTTTTAGGGTAGCTTTTTAACACATTAAACTTCCTAGAAAAATGTATTTTGGATCAAGAAAGCTTGATTAAGGTTCTGATTTGCTTATTTCAAAAGAGTGTTACTGTTCTGAAACTCTGGACAGATTGTAGTGACTTCACAAAACGCATGACCAAACCACTTTAAACATGAAATCTCCTTAAAACAAAATTTACAGTGGTAGAACTTTGAGTTATAAACATTTTCCCGTTTGGTTTCACTTAATTCCAATGGTTAGATTATTAACTAAAAATCTATGATCAAAAACAGTTTGTGAACTCACTGCTCCACTATTGGGCTTATCATCATTTTGTTACATCTATTAACAAAGCTGTGGGTATTAGCTTGTCCTAAACCTAATTCTCCTTTCCATTGAGGGTCATTGGAGATCAATACATGACAAGTACTCATAAGTTTTCAAGAAATATAAAAAAGATCCCATGGAAACTCCAAGTTAGAGGATCCAAACCATGGTAGGGTTTGGATTCATCTACTTGTTCTTAATGAGATGGTGATCAAAGTTTGAATCCCATGTGACTAAAAGATCAAACTCATGAGATTCAAGTAAGATATGGAAGATCTCAAGAGTCTCAAGAGAAAAGCATAAACAAGAAAAAGAAAACAAGAATCAAAGAACTAGCTCATGAACTTCAAGAGAAAATAGAGAAGATCCCATGAAATTACAATTTAGAGAATCCAAGTCATAAATATGGACTTGGATCCATCTACTTGTTTACAAATGATGATCAAACTTTGGCTTCCATATGAAGCATAAGCTTACATGGAATTAAAAGATCAAACTCAAGAGCTTTCAAGAGAGATATTGAAGATCTCCAAGAACCTCAAGAGAAAAACAAAAACAACAAAAAGGAATGAAATAAAGAAAACTAAGAGAGCAAGTGCTCTAAATCCATAAAAGAAAACTAACAAGTGTAGAGTCTCACCTCCAACTATCCTCAAACTTCTATAGTTTGAAGATCTTCCAAGCTCTTCTTCAAGCTCTCAAAAACTCTCTTTTCCCCAAAATTCTTGTTGTTTTTCTCTTTAAAATTCCCCTCTCCTAAAAATGTGTAGTAGTTTTCCCCAAAAAAGATCCCTTGTAATGGAGCATTCACCCTTTATTTATATGTAAATTTTCTGAAGGGCAAAAGTAAGAGCACAAAAAATTCATGATGTAAAGTATCATCAGTGTTAGTCCTCAATATCTACCTTGAGGACTAACACTAAGATTTTCTAGGTCCGGGGATTATGGAATGAGAAGGGAAGGAGCCCGCCGGACTAAAACACCCCCTCTGATCCTATCTCGCTTAGGCCTCTACTTAACATTCTTTTAATCGAATTAATAATCTAAGCATGTCCTCAACTAATACATATGTATAAACATACATTACAAAAGCATGTCTAAAGGGTGCAAGATTGCAAGTGATAAAATATCATTCAAAAACTACATAATTCAAGTAGCAAGCAATATGATATGCAAATAGGGAACTATAGAACTTACCCGGGATCCATGCCGCGAATATTAAACGTGTAATGCATACGAATAGAAAGATTCTAAGAAAAGATCTCTAATCACATATACACATAAGGCAAAACCTAATTCTAAAGTGTCGCGCATTAAGTTGAAAAATCGATAAAATCAAGAAATTAAAATAAACTAAAGAGGAGTTCAAGAAATCATAACTTAATAGCGCTACAAAACAAAGGGTTAGTGCCCATAATATACAAGATATAAAGTTGGATCTTAAATAACAATCCTAGACTTCTAGCTTAAATTTATCAAGTGTAATTAAATCTAAAGTGAACAAGTCCTAATTACAAGCATCAAGCCACATGGATGAATGTATACATGAACAAGAGTAAATTATGAAATGTTCATTGATTTGGATCACTTAAACTTTGAATTCAAGTTTAATTGATCATTATTAAAACATGGTTTGAGCCCTAGGTCATAGAGAAGTCATTTGGACCATTATTTACGAAGTTGGTCAAATCTGTCATAAATTCTGAAAATTACAGAGAGCAGACCAGAAATTAAAGGATATAAAAAGCATGCTTCCCATTGTTTGATGTCGGTGAATTTTGGACACAAGATGCCTATGTGTGTATAGTTTCCATCCCAAAAATAAAATCAAAGTTTCAACGGTTAGATCTCTGGGAAATGGACAAAAACAAGACGTCACTCAGATATTTACAAATCTCTGCCTAGAGATTTTGTACGATTTTTTAAAAATAGTAAAAAAATCATAAATGCTTTGGTCTTTTTAGGGTAGCTTTTTAACACATTAAACTTCCTAGAAAAATGTATTTTGGATCAAGAAAGCTTGATTAAGGTTCTGATTTGCTTATTTCAAAAGAGTGTTACTGTTCTGAAACTCTGGACAGATTGTAGTGACTTCACAAAACGCATGACCAAACCACTTTAAACATGAAATCTCCTTAAAACAAAATTTACAGTGGTAGAACTTTGAGTTATAAACATTTTCCCGTTTGGTTTCACTTAATTCCAATGGTTAGATTATTAACTAAAAATCTATGATCAAAAACAGTTTGTGAACTCACTGCTCCACTATTGGGCTTATCATCATTTTGTTACATCTATTAACAAAGCTGTGGGTATTAGCTTGTCCTAAACCTAATTCTCCTTTCCATTGAGGGTCATTGGAGATCAATACATAACTAGTACTTATGATTTTTCTAGAAATATAAAAAAGATCTCATGGAAACTCCAAGTAAGAGGATCCAAACCATGGTAGGGGTTTGGATTCATCTACTTGTTCTTAATGAGATGGTGATCAAAGTTTGACTCGCATGTGAAGCATAAGCTTACATGAGACTAAAAGATCAAACTCATGAGATTCAAGTGAGATATGGGAGATCCCCAAGAGTTTCAAGAGAAAAGCATAAACAAAAAAAAAAAGAAAAGAAGAATCAAAGAACTAGCTCATAAACTTCAAGAGAAAATAGAGAAGATCCCATGAAATTCCAAGTTAGAGAATTCAAGTCATAAATATGGACTTGGATTCATCTACTTGTTTACTAATGATGATCAAACTTTAACTTCCATATGAAGCATAAGATTACATGGAATCAAAAGATCAAACTCAAGAGCTTTCAAGAGAGATATTGAAGATCTCCACGAACCTCAAGAGAATAGCAAAAACTATAAGAAGGAATGAAATAAGAAAACTAAGAGTGCAAGTGCTCTAAATCCATAAAACAAAACTAACAAGAGTAGTGTCACACCTCCAACTATCCTCAAACTTCTATATTTTGAAGACCTTCCAAGCTCTTCTTCAAGCTCTCAAAAACTCTCTTTTCCCCAAAATTCTTTTTTTTTCTCTTTAAAATTCCCCTCTCCTAAAAATGTGTAGTAGTTTCCCCCAAAAGAGATCCCGTGTAATGGAGCATTCACCCTCTATTTATAGCCAAATTTTTTGAAGGGTATTTCAGTATTTTCAAGCCAAAAACCCTAACTTCGGATGCACTTTTGGAGGTACAAAATGTGCTATATTACAGCTGGCTATAGGAAAATGCGATACTCAGTGGAGATGGAAGCGGCACTTATTGAGTGCTGGAACGCCACTCAATGATTGCCGGTGCAGCATTCAATGAAAGCCGATACGGCACTCAATGAATGCCGCGGACAACTCCATGGACTATCGTCTTTTTTGAAATTCTAATTTTTGCAGCACTTGATGTGTTTTTGCGGCAGTTATTGACTACCGGTCTGGCAAACACAGAGTGCCGCTACGGCACTACGTGGCTGCCGCAGCCCACACCATGTGCCATTCTATTCCTTTTTCTTTTCTTTTCTTTTCTTTTTCTTTTCTTTCTTTTTTATTTGAATTGAAGAGTCTTTTGAAGAGCTTGAATCACCTTGGAAGCCTTACTTTTGTTCGGACATTGTCATCATCGGACTTGGAGGTAACACTCCCCTTAATTCGACGTTTGGTCAAAATTGGGGTGTCTACAATGGGTACTTGGGTATATGTTGTCTCCAAACCTGTTATGTTCTAGTGGACCAACTCTGATTTTGTAACAGATAGAACTATAGTAATATATGTGTTCTGTTAGTTATATTATTATTCTTGCAGTTTCACTAGTACTGTGTGGTGTGGACAATTTAGTGACATTCACCCGTCATTCCCTATGGACCCAAAAAGGAAATTTATTTTTCTCTATTTTTGCTGCTCCAGGGCATGACAGATTATATCCTCGAGCAGGATGGTAGTGAAAAAATAAATCCAAACCTAAGTAAAATCCCGAGGTTACCAGTGGATTCCAAAGAATTGGAAGTGGACTCTCAAGATTCTTTAGAAGAAGTTGTCTGGGTAGTAGGGAAAACAAAAGACTAACTATATAAGTGCTCGATTACCTAAATATGCCCAAGATAGGATAGTCAAATTTCAAAGGGAATTCAAGGATTGATTTGCATGGGATAACGATGAGCTTCCAGGATTAGCCAAAGACTTGGTAGAGCACATGTAATCAATCAAAGAGGGGTATAAGCCAATCAAATAGTTACCTCGAAGGATGACTCCTAAAGTTACCATGAAGATCAAAGAAGAGATTGAGAGGCTCCTCAAAGCTGGCTTTATCATAACAGCCAGGTATGTTGAATGGTTATCCAATATTGTACCAATGATTAAAAAGAATGGTAAGCTGAGAGTGTATTGATTATAGAAATCTCAACTCAGCCACACCAAAAGACGAATATCATATACCAATTATAGACCTACTGGTCGATAGATCTGCAGGGCATCAATTATGTCAATGATTGATGGACATTCAGGATATAATCAAATTTGTATTACTGAAGAAGATATCCATAAAACACCATTTAGGTGTCCAGGTAACATAGGAACATGTGAATGGGTTCAGATGCCTTTTGGACTTAAAAATGCTGGAGCAACCTATCAAAGAGCAATGAATGCTATTTTCTATGATATGATTGGAACATTTTTAAAAAGTTATATTGATGACATTGTGGTGAAAACTAAAGCATTCGATGATCATTACACTCATATGAAGAAAACATTTTAAAGGATGAAAATATTCAAACTCAAGTTGAATCCTCTAAAGTCTGCCTTTAGAGTCCTAGCTGGAAATGTTTTGGGGATACTTAGTGCACAAAAAGGGTATTCAAGTTGACAAGAATAAGACTTTAGCTGTGATTTAAAGTAAACCACCTTCAAATAAAAAAGAATTACAAAGACTTTTTGGTCAAGTTAATGTAATTTGAAGATTTACTTCCAATACTGCTAGAATGACTAAGGTGTTTTCTCCTTTCTCGAAGCTCAAAGATCATGACAAACTAGTATGGAAAGAGGAGCATCAGCAAGCCTTGAAAGACTATATGGGTAAGCCACCAGTGTTAATGCCCCCAAAGGATGATAGATCTATAAAGTTGTATATTCAGCTACAGAAGCCTCAATAGGAGTTCTTTTGACACAGGACAATGATGAGAAGAAAAAGCAGGCTGTTTATTACCTTAGTGGGTTTTTAAATGAGGCTGAATGTAAATATTCCTTTATGAGAAAACTTTGTTTAGCCTTATACTTTGCATCTTTGAAATTAAGATATTATCTTCTCCCTAGATAAGTTTATTTTATTGCAAAGTTTGATTTAGTTAAGCATATGTTAACTAGACTTATTCTATGCAATCGAATTGGGAAATGGATCCTGGCATTATCAGAATTTTGCTTGATTTATGTCCCAATGAAAGCAGTTAAAGGGCAGGCGTTGGCTGATTTTCTAGTAGATCACCCTAATGAAAGAGAACTATAAGAACAATGTAAAATTGGTTTTAAATCTGTGAGCCCATGGAAATTGTGGTTTGATGGATCCATAATCGAGTTAAACTCAAGAATTGGATTTGTAATTGAATCTCCTAAGAAGATTAAAACTAAACATGGCTTCAGGTTAAATTTGATGCAATGTAGTAATAATCAAGTGTAGTATGAAGCCATAATTATGGGATTAGGGACACTTCTGAGTTTGACTGCAACCTCTGTTAAAGTGTACGGAGATTCTCAACTGGTTATCAACCAATTAGAAGGAGAATTTAAATGTACTAGTCCATTGCTAAAAGTTTACTATGATACAACAATGAACGTATTGACCAAATTTGATGATGTGACATTAGTGCACATCCCAAGATTTTTAAATGAAGAAGCCAATGATGTGGCTCAAATATCTTCTGGTTTTATAAGTAGTTTTGGTGATCTCAAGGATATAAACCAAGTAACTGCTAGGAAATTATTACCTATTCCAATAGATTGATTACCATTGACAAATATCTTCAATATCGAAATCCATGATGATTGGAGGAAGCCTATGATTGACTATTTATCTAGCTCGATGGATAATCCTGGTAGGGTTGTGAGATTAAAGTCAATAAATTACATAATGTATGCTGGGACTATGTTCAAAAGAAGAGCTGATGGTATGCCTTTAGAATGTTTGAACAAGCAAGATAGTTTAGAGGCTTTAACGCAAGTTCACGAAGGACTTTGTGGAGCACATTAATCTAGAATTAAGATGAGATGGTTACTTCAACGACATGGTTGTTATTGGCCAACCATTCTCAAGGATTGCATTGAATATGCTAAAGTGTGTCGAGAATGTCAAAAGCATGGCCCTTGAAACACTTACCTACTATTGATTTGCATTATGTGGTAAAGCCATGGCCATTCAGAGGTTGGGCTATTGACATGATTGGAAAAATAATCCCTTTATCCTTGAAAGGACATTGATTCATTATTCTAGCTAGTGATTATTTTTCTAAATGGGTTGAGGAAAAACCAGTACAATCGATTAATCAACATTAAGTCATTAGATTCTTAGAAAACATAGTTTATAGGTTTGGAAGACATCAGACTATTGTTTCAGATAATGCAACTATCTTCAAAGGGGAAGTTGTGGCTTTTGCTTTGAAGTTAGGAATCACAATGACTAAATCTACCCTATACCATGCCCAAACTATTGGGCAAGCAGAGGCTACAAATAAAGTCATAAAAGATAATATCGTAAGAAGGTTCAACAAAGATCCTTTGATGAGGGAAATCTACTTTGGAAAACTATTTTACCAATTGGAATAAAAGATCCATAATTTAGGAAATGGTCACCCAAGTGGGTTGGCCCTTTTCAAATTCATATGGTGTTTAAAGGTGGGTTTCATCATCTTAAGAATTCGAATGGTTATGTTCATCTAAGGAAAATCAATGGAATATTCTTGAAACTATATCACCCATCTATTTGGGAAGCAAGAAAAGAATGAAAACAAAATATTTGATTAATATTAACAAGTTCAGAGGGTATAATTAAACAGGTTACAAAATAGAAGCCAAACTTTGGGCTTTTACCCTAAATTTATCCCAGAACCTATTGTACACTTTGACCTGGTTAACGATGTATTATTGTTCTCCCACAGTTTGTTGATGCTTCGGGTTTGAAGTTACCAGCTCGGTTTCTATAACTTGAAGGTTCTCTTGAATTTTGCCCTGCATCACCTTTACAGTGGCAATTTGATCTTCGATATCTTGTAAGGATGCTCTAAGTTGTAGCCTTTCCTTCGAGAGCTGTTATCAGTACTTTTTCAGTCTTGGATTATTTCACTATATCAGAGGCCCTTATTCTTTGTTGAACCATCTCATCCATATCATTTTCTAAGAGATTTCTCTATTCAGTGACCCTAAATAGGATGGCACAGTGAAATTCTAATGGACCTAGAAGTTCATTGAGTAGTTGTTTGTCTTCGACATTGACTTTGTCTTTGGTAAGAAGAGTGAGACATAGAAGCTTGAATATAGTCTTCATCTCTTGGTCCATAAAGATCTCAAAGGGAGCTTGATTAACATGTCTGAGAAAGGAGGTAATGATGGATTTTAGATTTTAAAAACTTAAAATCATGCGTAGCGGAAAAATAAAGTTCAAAACATTATTAGGTATACGAGATCTACTTCTTATTAAACCCATAAATGCGTAGGGAAGAGATAATACCTTTTGATCTTGAACCCAATTCAGATGGTATCTTCTCCCTTCAATGTACAGTAGTTTCCTCCAGAAAGTCTACACCCTTATGTTTTCTGAAACACTTCCCAAAGAGGCTAGGGTTTGTGGGAACCCTAATAGAGAGGTGAGGAAGGTTTAGGACACTTGTAAAAATGTATGGACCTTTTGAGAACTTAAAACGACGAGCTGTTGATTCTATCTTGCACTGACCTTTAGTATCAATCGATTAAAACACTTTCAATTAATTGATACTTTTTCAATCGATTAAACCATTTCAATCGATTGAATCTAATTCAATCGATTGGTTCACCTCTCCCTACCTTTCCAAGTATCCTTGTGGAGCTAATGTTGGGTTTGTGCCCTCAAATCATTACTTTATGTATGAGATATTAGCATTATAATATATGGATATCAGCTTTACATTTCATTGTGTATGTTTCTTTCATGAGATGATTGTTTATCCTTAAGTATCATAGTAAGCAATTCGTGTGTGTATGAGATACATATAAGTGAGATATGAATTACTATTCTTTGATACTTAGAATATGTCACAGTGGATGATGAGACTGGATACCTCATCAGGTCTACACTGTAGCATAATTAACTAACATTGGATGGAGTGATTAATCTCAATCACTAGAGTGTAACTCTTAGTTGATATGCTAGTGCTTATAGTGCATTGACGGACCTGAGTTTCCTATTGACACTTAAGGCTGTCAACAGTCAATAGGAACTCATAACTTGTATAAGGTATGTGTTTTCAATCTTGAGACGATTATGAACATAGACTGTGGATATGACTGCTTTGACTTACCAATCAGTGAGGTCTATAGAAGATCAACACCTGGGTATCTTGGGTATGTCATTTTCATAGGGTTGTGAACATATATTGTCAAGATAGAATCTACCCTCTGATTTAGAGTAAGCATTCCCTTGAGAATATCACCAAGTTGATTACTGAGAACTGCAGTCTTGTTGATAATAGTTATTGACATGTTTGGTAATCATGAGAGGTGAATGGGACTCAAGGAATACAAGAAGTAATCATGATTCAGGTTGACAGTAATTGTTATTCGACTACCTGAATATGATTACGAATGCTGAAGGTAGAGGGACATTAGTACACCATATAAGTCTAGTCATCGCTTCGGATATGTTCTTTTGCGTTGGAGTTCAGTTATCATTTTATAGTGGAGTAAACGTTAACTGACCAGTTGGTTAGTTTGCTGATCAAAGAGTTTGGTCATGGTAATTAACAAACTGTTCTGAGCCAACAATAAAGAGCCTAGGAGGTCCCACTCTTAGCTCTGCCAGGATACTTGTAAAGACACTTGAGGAAGCTGTCAAGACAAGTTCGATCGATTGAAGTTAGTTTGATCGATTGAAGTCATGGCAGGTTCGATCGATCGAGCATGGTTCGATCGATCGAATGTTCGATCGATCGAAGTCATTCGATCGATTGAAGGTTAGGTCGGTTCTGGGAATCTATAAATAGGGCAGCTGCGCTCTGGAAAAGGAGTTCGTTGTTTTTATTAACCAGACGCTGCAGAAACTGTTTAAGTCTTCCTAAACCTTCCTATCCTCTATATTAGAGATCCCACCATCTCTAGTCTTTCTGGCAGGCATCCACAGGAGACATAAGGGTGAAGATAACCTAGTGGAGGCTGCTGTATCACCAAGGTTGAAGATATCATAATTGGGTTCAAGACACAAAGCTATAATCTTGTCCCCTCTTGTGCGCATCTATAGAATTAGTGAGTAGTAGATCCGGACATACCAATAAGTTTTTATAACTTAACTTTTCCGCTGCAGGTTTAACACTTTAATTTAAACCTATTTATCCATCAGCTAAGAGTGGGACCTCCTAGGTTCTTTATTGTTGGCTCAGACCTATCATCAATTCCCATGATCAAACTCTTTGATCGATGAATTAACCAACTGATATGTTAACATTAACTCTACTATATAATGATAATTGTACTCCAATGCAAAAGAATAAATCTGAAGTGATAACTAGACTTGTATGATTGTACTAATGTCCCTCTACCTTCAGCATTTGTAATCATATTTAGGTAGTCAGATAAACTGTCACTGTCAACCTAAAGAATGATTACTTCTTCTATTCCTTAAGTTTCATTCACCTCTCATGATTATCAAACATGTTGATAACTACTTATCAATAAGATTACAGTTCTTAGTATTCAACTTGGTGACAATCTTAAGGGAATGCTTACTCTTTATCAGAGGGTAGATTCTATCTTGATAATAAATGTTCATAACCCTATGCACATGACTTACCCAAGATACCCAGCTGTTGATCTTGAAGACCTCACTGATTGGTAAGTCAAAACAGGCACATCCATAGCCTATGTCCATAATCGCCTCAAGATTAATAACACATACCTTGTACAAGTTATGACTTCCTATCAATTGTTGATAGTTTTAGATGTCAATATGTAAGCTCATGGTCCGTCATTGCACTATAAGCACTAGCATATTAACTAAGAGTCTCACACTCTAGTGATTGAGATTCAACATCACATCCAATGATAGTTAATCATGCTACAGTATATACCTGATGAGATATCCAGTCTCATCATTCATTTTGACAAATTGTAAGTATCAAAGAATAGTAATTTGCATATCATATGCATGTATCTCATACATACACGAATTACCTACTATGATACTTAAGGATTACAAATAACCATCTCATGAAACATACATAGTAAAATGTAAACTGATATCCACATAAAATGTCAATGTCTTATGTATATTGTAATGGTTTGAGGGCATAATCCCAACAGGTAACACCTAAGAGTTCGAGGTCAAGAGGTTGTAGTTCAGGAGGTCCTTTGATGAGCTTTTCGATTCAGCCTTCTACATCCCCAATTTTTGAACTTAGCTTGGGACCATGTAACCTCACTATAGTCCTTCATGTCTTCCTAAAATCTTCCAGTCCTCTATGGACATTTGGAGAGGTAGATCTTGGGAGAAAATAGAAGGTAGAGTGTTTGTTGGGTGTGAAGATGAAGGGGTAGATGCTCGGGGGGTAGAACTTGTTGTTCCTGAAGGAGTTGTTTGTTTTGAAGAACTAGCAGTTTTGGGATCTTCGACCTTAAATCGAAAGTTTGTTTAGAATTATGGTGTCTTGAATTTATTCGAATAAATTGAGTTCGAAGATATCAATTTACCTGAGGAATCTCTATATGAATGAGTGCTAATGTATGTGTCTCCTCTATCATAGAAGGGATTTTTGGAGTACTAGCATCCTTAACCTCTGTTGGTTTTACCATAGAAACTGGTATAGCTTGGATGGAAGAACTGGTTTGAGGAACTATCTTCATTCTCTGAAGATGAATTATAGGTGAGTCATCTCCTTGATCTGGGACTTCGATGACATCAAATTTGATAGAGATGGCTGAGTTACTAAAGGTATATTCTCTTCCTCGGTTTGATCAAACTTCCTCTTTGTCTTGGGAGTGGGAGGTTTTCCTTTGGTTATTCTAGAAGATTTTGAGGTTACCCTTATTGGTTTTAGGGGAGGTGTTGTTTTGATTTTGGATTGTGGAATTCTTGGGATCAAAACCCTTTGGGATGTAGCTGGGGTTGCAGGTGCTTTGGAAGAGCTAGAAGTCCTTGTAGAACCTGCAAAAGATAAGACTAACTTTTGGAGATTTAAAATATTCGAAGGGGTTACAGAGTGGAGAAAATGAAAGTAATGTAATTTACCTTTTTTCTCATAAATGATGGCTCTTGTCCACCAACCCAGCCATTCTGTTTACATGGTGGTGTTGGGAGATTTGTAAACTCAAGAGTTCGAACCTTGTCTTGATAAGAGACCAAGGATTCACTGGTTGTGAATTCTAAAACCTTTGGAGATTTCAGAGCTATGTAGGACTTGGCTAGACTTTTGAATGAGCAAGGAATGGATTGGACAAGCCCAAATTGTCTCGAGAACTTAGAAGGAAGGCATATTTCTCCAAAAGATTTGGAAGAGGCTTTACTCCCAAAAAATAGGTCCCGGGCTATCAAAAAACTTCCCCATACTTGCTTTAGATCATTGGGATAGGCTTTTCTAGTAAGAATTCGGCAAAGCCAAGTAGGGGAGAGTGGAGATTTGTCTGTAGTACTGTACTAATGAGAGAAAGGTTGTTAGAGATCAGGAGATCTATTCTCTGGAAGATTGAAAAAGAATGCAACCAAATTTGCAAATGTCCTATGAGTGGCAGTTAAGGCAGTTAAGTAGATGTTATACCTAATGGTATTGTTTGGAGGGGGTTTTAGGGCTAAGTTTAGAAAAGTGGAAAATGGGCTAAAAGCCATAGTTGGAGTACCCAGATGAGTTCACCCTGAGAAGGGTTGAAGGGGGCTTGTTGAAGGTCAGCACAGGTACAGTATAGATGGCCTAAGAAAAATGGTGCTATGGATAAACTACGCTTGTTCAAAAGGTCTTTAGCAAGAAAAGCAAACTCAGTGACAACCCTTTGAGACCCAATGTAGAAAATATGCCTCGAGAACCAGTATAGGTAGAAATAGTAGAGTTCAGAGTCAATCAATACATACTCTGTTCTAATATGAGTGTCTAAGAAGAGATTATAACGTAGGGATTTTGGGTCAATTTTAATGGAAAATTCAATTTTAGACTCAACCATGAAGGATGTACGTTTTCTCCATAGGGAAAGAAACCAAGGAGATCACATATATCAACTACTGTTGGTCCTATGGGACCAGATTGGAGTTGAAAAAGGTTATAGACAAGATTCCAAAAGTTCACAACATTTGGATGAGAAAGGATTGAATTGGACATTGAATTTGCTAAGGATAACTCCTTGGAGGATTCCAATTTCCTCTAAGTTTTCCCCACCTTGATGCAATAATTCTATTTACCCATTTTGTCGATTTGTCGTCAAGAGATTTAGGTCAATGATGGTATTTCTATTCCTTGGTTGGGATTTGCAAGGGTTCTTGATACCCTAATCGTTGTTCCCCGAACCTAGGATAATAACCAGAAAGTTTGAGGGAAGGAGTTAAGAAACCAGGGCCTACTGTGATGGAAGGACTCAATTCAAATAAGACGGTTAGAAATTGGGTTTCAACAATGAGAGAAGATTCGCTACCAGAGATCTGGTATTGGGCATGTTCTTGTACTATAGCTTTTCCAAAATTTTCACTTATCAATTCAATAAATCATTTGGATTTTCCATGACTGGTATGAAAGTTAATTTTACAAAAATAGAGTATCGGGATGAAGATGATTTTGGAAAATTGGAGAAATTAGGGTTTGTAAGAAGAAGTTGAAAAAAAATGTGAAGAATTCCTTTGCTCTGGAATTTCGAAGTTCTTTTCTAGTCAGGGGTAGGCCCACTTAAGTAATCGTGACTTTCATTTGTACTAGCCGTTATGACAGTTGCAGAAAGTGTCGTTAGAGATAATAACATAAACTAGATCGGTTCTAATCAAAATATTATATTTCATAACCAACTATTTACAATACCAAGGGTTTTCCAGTTTTTTACAAAATAACTTGATGAACATGAAGAAAACCAAAAGTTACAAGGTTATGAAAAAGATCCTAGTAGTACAAAAAAATAATCTTTCTTGATTTCAAGGGCTGATTTCAATTTGCAGATCTCGAGAGCTTGGTGGTCTTCACCTCGAAGTGTAATATACACCTTCTTGGCTTTACTTTGATAGTTTCTCATTTGAGCCTTGAGTTCCTTTTGGGTATAGGTAGGTTGGTCTTCATCATCTGTCCTCTCTCCATTGCCAAAGGCATATGTCTCTTCAAAGAAGTTTATCTCTTTGAGCAGCTCACGAGGGTATATTTTGGTTGGATCATACTTGGTTTGCAAGTGTTCCAAATGGTTCCAACCTTATGAATGATATGCAGACCATTTCACGTAAGTTCGAAGGGTGTGAAGAGTGAATCAAAGTTGGGCTTGCACATTCATGGAAGGACCTGAGGTTTCCCTACTTAGGATATGGCATGCCCATTTGAAATTAAGACATACTCTCGGTGTTTGTAGAATGGAGAAAGGGAGATTCGAAAAAGCAACAAGGAGCCTAATAGCTTGGACAAGGTGAATAGGCTTTGGATCAAGGATGGGGTGAGTGCGATTGAAATCAGGACCTTATTGACATAATTGGTCCAGTGAACGAATGGGCACATTAATTGGCTCCTCAATGGGATAGAAGGATTTGACTGTAGTAGTAGGAAATCCTAGTTAAGTATAATCACAGAGAAGAACTTTTTCTTCATACTCTATGTGAACATAGCACATTTGTTCAGAATTGGTTAGAGTAGTGCTCAGCAGAAAATTTTCATGGGTAGCCCTTCCAAAGGTATGCATAGGAGGTCTTCCTTGAGGGAATATGTTCTTTTCCCTTTTTGAATCGAAGACTAGGATAGTGATTAGAGGTGAAAAATGCATATTCATAGCGTATTTCATAGTCTTTTATGCATACTTTTATCCCCAAGTCCCTAGATTTAGATGCACATCAATGATTAAGTGTTTTTTATGATGTTGAGACTCAAATATGTGTTTTTACACCATTTTGCAGGTTATAGGAAGCAACCATTGCATAGAAAGTGATTCTGGTGAAGAGAACAATAGAAGCAGCTGAGAAAAAGCCAATTTTGACAATGAAGACTTCAGATTTGGACGATTTTCCCAGAGATATAAAATGTAGATCTTTGAGTTACGGTCGCGTGGCCGCAAACGGAAGGTCAATCCGAGGTCTGAGTGAAAAGTTATGGCCATTCTCCCATC
The DNA here is from genome assembly GCA_033977485.1 of Hydrangea macrophylla. Lineage (NCBI taxonomy): Eukaryota > Viridiplantae > Streptophyta > Magnoliopsida > Cornales > Hydrangeaceae > Hydrangea > Hydrangea macrophylla. Next base: position 84,017,818 of record CM066987.1, on the reverse strand, counting down.
AGTGCACAGAGCTGTCAAAATCATAGAGTTCAAGCGATTGAAGAAGAGTTCAATCGATCGAACCTTCGATCGATCGAACTAAGCTCGATCGATCAAACTTTATATTCACCCAAAAGTTGCGTAAACTCTGTGGGAACCCTATATATAAGCCGTTTTGACGCCAGACGAAGGGAGGACGCTCCAGAACGCACAGAACAGCAGTTTAGGGTAGTTTTAGGGTTAGTTTAGGAGTAGATTAGTTTAGTTTGATGTTTTCTTCCTCCTTTTCCATTGTAGATTCAAGTTTCAAGTTTTTTTCAAGTTTATTACAAGTTATATTCAGATTTATTCCAGGTTTTTCTAGTTCCTTTTCTTTATTTGATTGTTTGTTAATCTAGTTGTTATGATTGCTATGTTTTACTACTTCTGCACTAGTTTTGTTATGTTTCTGTAGTTTAGACGTTGGGAATATGTGATGAAACATTGATTCCCAACCTCTGCCATGCAATCTTTAGAAACCTTGGGCTCGATCGATCGAAGGTATTTCGATCGATCGAACCAGAGCCACAGTCAAGCGATCGAAGGCATTTGGATCGATTGAAGGATGAAGATGTCCGATCAATCGAGAGCGCTTCGATCGATCGAACATGTTAATTCCTGATATGATTCTTTTAAGTATTCCATGACTTTCTGTTTTAGAAATCTGTCATCAAATTGTCCCAATAAGCTCAGTTTGTCACAACAGTTTTTAGAACTTAAAGCCTTAAGGCTATTTTCTTCAATGACTTTTGAAAACCACTTTGAATGCTAACACCATTTAGAGTGCAAGTAATTATCATTGTTTTAAACCGTCTTCCAAGTATTTTAAATCAACTGTGATGATGTAGTCCCGGTCATGAAAGGGCTATTGATTCTTTATCTTTAGAAAAATACAGAATACTGAAAAGGGATGTACTCCATAGAGCATTAATGAATATGCATGGTAGATGGTTAGGATTAATGTGGATTCACGTGTTTCCAACACCTTTAATTTATCTGTTTAATTAATTATGTTTCTATAAGTTTTAGTTTATTATTTAGTTTAATTTAATTAATTAGGATTTGTTTGTAGACATCAAATCATTCATTCTTATTTTCTTTTTCTTTAGGTTATAACTTAGTATATATTCTTCCTATTCCTTCCATGTGGGATCGACCTGGACTTATCCAGTATTACTTGCACGATCACCTACACATGGGTGTTGCACAGGAGCGCACAACTATTTAGTCGTGTCAGAGAGCTTGTAGAAGAAACAAGCCAAGCATTAAGAAGATTTTGAACAACATCTTTAGCCACTTTGAAGTAGTCAAATTCAGGGTACACTACTGAAGGGGTGATGATAGGGGTTTCGAGCTTCACATCAATATAAAATCCTAACCCCTTTCCTTTCGAGACCGGCATTTCCCAAGTAGTAGGGCATTCGTAATCACCATATTTGGGCTTTGGAGAGGAAGCATCTTAAGAATTCAAAGGCATAATGTGAGCAGACCATTTCTTCCAACCAGAAAGAGTGTAATGACTAGGAGGTGATTCAACTAGAGTAATTTTGTCACATGCTGTTGAAGTTTCAAGTTGTTTAAGTTTTGTGGCAGCTTTGATGTCCTCAGGAAGATCATTGTCCAGACTCCATTCTTGGTCCATGTGTTTAAGAAAGTGACAAGGTGAGAAAGGTGTTCAAAGACAGTTTAAAACGAATGATGAAACTTGAAAAGTGATTGAAGCTTTATAAGAAGTATTGGTGGAGTTTAAATTGAAGCCATGAATCGCGATTGTAGGATTTCATGGAGAAAGTGCTGGTAGTTATCAAGGAACCGCCAATTACACTTATATTCAAAAAGGTAATTGATGCGGGGGGTATGTTTGTACCATAAAGATCCAATCCAGTAGTATGCTGACACGTGGAGTGTGAAGAGACAGCCACAATGTGTGATGAGGAAGGACAAAGGAATAACACGTGGAAGGGTTCAAATATATGACCTTGGTGCGACCAATATGTCATTCAACAAGGTTAAAATTCAAAAAAAAAAAACTGCTAGGACACATGTCAAAGAGAGATCAAGCCAGTTTAAAGTAACAGTTGGAGCATGTGGTGACTAGAGGAAATAGTTACTTCGAAGGTCTATAAATAGAAGAGGAGATGGAGAAAAAGGACATGAATGTCTATAAATAGAAGAGGATATGGAGAAAAATGACACACGCAACAACACATACAACTCTTCATAATACACTTCCGTTGTCATATCTTTCCTTTTTTAGGAGTAGAATGTCACTTCAAAGTACTCTTTAAGGTTAGGATTAGTACTTTACTTTGTTCTCAATAAAGTTGTTTCCTTTGTTCAAAGTTCTTTTACTGTTTTTACAGCCTTTAGTTGATTTAATCTAGCGTTGTGGATAGTTTAGATTTTATCTTGCAACTGTTTGTCAATTCTGCACGATAACAGTCACAATTGGCCTGATGAGGCGCATTTGGCTTCCACAATTATACTAATACATTGGCAACTTACTTGACTGTCACGCTCGCACACACAAAATTATACAAATATCCTTTAAGGGATAAATAGCCGAACACAATGCATAGCATGTGAGCAAATACTGTCAATTTTTTTTTTCATAGAATTGGACAATTGGACCACAATGATTCTATTTAAAAATTTCGTGGACCAAATTGATGCAATTGAAATTACAAAGACTAAAATAAAATAGGGACCCAACTTCAAGAGTATATATTTTGTATTAACCCTTACTGAGATTTTTTTTGTTTTTTATTTTGGGAAAAGGCCTTACTGAGATATGTAGTTGGAATGTATATATGGGAAAGAAGAGAACAAGAAATGTGTATACAGCAAGAAAGTGATTCCAAAAGGCCTGTTGCGCTATATTGGATTTGGGGATTTATTTAGGTGAGAAAGTTAAAATTAATTGCAAATAAAATTGTTTCCATTGTTCGAGGGTCATTTTAAATGATGGACTAAGGGTCAGCTAAATTGTTATGCAAGTCTGTCGTGACAAGAAGGCAAGGAAGTTGTGATTATTACAAGACAAGTATGTTGAATCTAGTGGAGAAGAATGAAAACATAAAGAGTGAGGGAAAATAAATTGCACCCTTAAAATGTACACCGATTTGAGGGAAAATAAATTCCAGTTTGGTCTTTCATTTTTCTTGTAGCAATTAATTAGATCATTCAACTTTGAATCAAATTACAATGTCAACCTGCTATTAAAAAGCTTGACGAAAAAATTGTCAAGTAGTGCCACGTGGAATAATGTGAACCTTCCACGTGACAAATGTCTATTAGTTTTTTAGAACAAAAATTAGCGGTAGATTGATATTCCAATTGTCCAAAGTGTTCAAAGACTAAATTATTACAAATGAAAGATAAGAGACCAAACTGCAAAATTAGTTGATAGTTCAATGGACCAATTAATATTTTTGCACTATGTATTCCACCTCATTTTTTTTTCTTTTTTTTTTTTTTTGCACAATTTAAAATCTGTTTTGATTACTTAAATATTTTTGTTTATACAGTACCACTTGTATTCATAGAATCCATGTGCAATCCATTACCAAACCCAATTAAATGATCTGGATGACGGGGGGCAAGGTCTGTGTTTAATAATAGAAAACAGATCAAAGTGTTTACATCTGAAAATATAATTAATAATTCAAGTTTATAATAAAAGCATCTATTAGTGCACCTACCAATGATGTTTATTTCTTAGAGTAACTTTCGATGATCACCTCTCTATAATGATTAATGAGAGAGGCATTCATACCCATGTAATAATGAACATACCAAACAAACATATGGTTGGATATACATCTAATTATACCATAAATGTGAATACATGAATGTATTGCTGTTAAAGCTATATACCTAATTTTTTTTTTTTTTTTTTTTTTGGTAATCGGGGGTGTCCGGGCCAGCTTGCACGCACCTCGACTAATCCCCCGAGGCCTGGAGGCGCCGGATGAATACTCCAGTGGCCACGCCCCCATGACTCGAACACTAAACCTCTTGGGTAGTACACCCAAGAAGCTTACCACTCGGTCACAAGGGACTTGGTTAAAAGCTATATACCTAATTCTTCAAAGGTATTATATATTTAAGGGTGTCACTGCTACATTAAGGTGGAGTGTGTACTAGTGCAGCCTATATGGTTTTGAAAAAATATCATTTTTTTCTGTATGTGTATCATTTCTTGGGAGTTGAAATGACCTTTTTATGGTTCATATATGATGAAGCAGCTAGCACAATGACAAACCAATAACTTTTAGAAGCACAATCATTTCTCATAAAAAAAAATGAAAAAGAAACTCGATTTTTTAAGTTTGAAGGAGATAAGTATTAAGTATAACAGAGGGTAGGATGGAAAAAATCTTGCTTTTGATGACATGCATTTTTATGCTGGGAAATGGTTCAGATGTACAGTTGTGTCTGCGTGACTTCTATATATATGGCATGTAATTTAAGAATTTTAACCAATAACATTGTGAATTGTTATGAAAAGAATAAAAGAAAATGTACAGAAGGGTTGCCTTAAGAAATTTGCTACCCTATAGTATGAACGTTGTAAAATAACATTGTGTAGATGCACATTGAATGTCCTTAAAAGCTCGTTAAAGTGAGGGTGCCAAAGTCACTTCATAGAATGAAAGATGGGAAGGAATTGTTATGGAAACCGATACCGAGGTAGCTTGCTTGCTATGAAAAGTTGGCTTAATGGCCTCCCAATGAAAGCCTTTTTAGAGGACTCTGATTTGCTCTTGAAGAGAACAAATGGCTCAGTGAACCAAATGGAGAGGGAGGGCAACAAGTGCTCGAACATTCTAGCTAATATTGGTGCTAATAAACTAGAGGATTTTGTAGTTCTCAAGCAATCACCTAGTATAGTATTGTATGGCAGAAATATGTAACTATGAAAATGCGAGCGTACTAGACAAACGTCCTCTAGAACTTGAACAAAAATACGAATCAGACGAGTAAAGAGACAGAGGAACATAATCTCTTTTATAGGTTCAAATGCTTCAACAAAAGATTAAAGACTTGCGATGTGAGAGACGGTCAAATTTGCAAAAGAAGTAATTGACTTGGATTTCCATTAAATCTTTTACAAACAGAGTCCAATTTAATTGAAGTGGTAATCACGCATTCTAATTGATGATCAAAAGAGGAACACACGTCTCTTGATGAATTACTGTAAATCTACTCCTAGAATAGAAACAGAAATTGAAATTGAAATTGAAATTGAAAGATAAAGGAAAGTACAATAAACAAAGTAAAATTGGTTAGAGTTGTTGATTTTCGAATCCTGCTTCTCCTTCTTCTGCTCTTCCTTAAATAAACTACAATCAACATAACCGCCGAATAGCAGTTAAGAAACAAACCATTATCTCCATGATTTGGGAATAATGGTGCCTTCATAGAGATTGCATGTAGCACAACCCTTGTGGCTACACGTGTCATACCTCCGATCTACCACAACTTCCACTAATCATCCTGCCACTGACGTGGCATGCACATTGGGTTATAGCACTGTGATAGACCACATCAGTTTGCTTTTAGCTCTGTATGTAATCCACGCATAACCTATCTTTAGATTTTATATGTGCCCAGTTTAATTTTATTTTGTGGTGCAAACAATGCCCCCCAACATTTCTTTCAAGTAAAAGTCAATTAAACTAACACTTGAAGGGATGTTGCCAAACAACCCTCTAGCCCACAAAATCCCAACGATTAAACCCATTAGGAATCGTTTCAACCTTTAGTACATCTAATTGCCATTTCCTAAAAGCTGAGGTGGCAGCTTGAGAACAAAGATACTTCTTCTTTCAATTTGACGCTAACTTGACTGCTATTAATTTGATTTGTACTGTTATCTCTATCAACTCCTTATTTTGGGGAATTCAAATTTCAAACCTTTTCTAACTCTAAACCCTTCATCTTCTCTCTGCAACTCTATAACACCCATATTTTCTATTATCAATATAATAATTTCAGGATAATTTTTATTAATATTTTCTATATATGTAAATCAGATTTCGGGAATGCTTGGCATATCATGAGTGTTCATGCATAACATAGCATAAATCCTTTTAAAACAAAACAGAACTTCTTTGATATAATAAACCCTAGCGCTCAGGGAGTGCGAGTGCTCTAGGTGCGAGCGCTTGAGAAAGTGCGAGTGCTCGAGCTTAAAAAGGTATGAAAAGACCTTTTTTCCCCTGGACCTTGAAAATCTATAAATACTCAGCATCTCTATTCATTTTGACATACAGAAACAGAGAGATACAGACAGAGAGTGTTTGAGAGAGAATTAAAGAGAAAATCAAGTTTTCTCTTGCATGTCCTTGTGGACACGCAGAATCGGTCGTCCACTCTTTTAGTTTGTTTGAAATTGATTTGGATCAAAGAAAGAAAAAGAAGGTCTGTTGAAAACAGATACAGAGTCACCACTTGGTTTTTAAGGAACCAAGAAACCTAATTTTGACTTACCCAAATGGATAAAGGGCACCGGCCCTTCATAACCAAAGAACTTGGCTCGGGGTTTTCGTACGAAAAAGGAAGGAGCCTTTGTCGCGACTGAAACACCCTCAACTCGCCTCGTCTCTCGACGGGAATAATCATCTTTTACTATGTTTGGTTCGATAATTAATACTATGATAGTATATTACATCACATAAGAATCTTAAAAAATAGAAGATCAAAATATAAGATATCATGCATAAGATCTAAGCCAAATACAACATAATGCAAAGGTGAAAGATCACACAAACAAACCTAATTAAAACGTCTAATCACATATCAAGTAATCAATTTTCTTAATCTAAAGGGGACATGAATTGTTCTTGAAACAAATAATCAAAGATATCAAAATATGCTTAGCAAACTAGTATGATGCATGTTAATATTGAGAAAAGAAGACCTCTCGATCCCCGAGACGGATGAGAAAGAAAGATTAGATCGAGGGGAAGCATGAACTTATGATCAAGTTCATTCCTAATCTAAAGGGAACTACATCGTTTTGGTTTTCAATTACTCAAAATGGACCCCCAAAATAAATTACAAAAATGGACAGTTCTGGGGGAGAGTGCCGTGGCGGCACAAGGCCAGTGTCGCGACGGCAGTGGGCCAGTGCCATGGCGGCACTGCTCCTCCAACGTCCAGATAATGATGTTTAGGCCCCCAGAGGTTCCGGTATTCGTAGAAAGGCCCTATTTTGTCCGAAATTCACACAAAAAATGCATACAAACTCCAAACTGAGGATGTGATATGCCTTTGGAAAGGTAACAGAGTCTACTTTACATAACAAAAAAAGTTCGGGGATAGGTCACTTCGAAAAGTTTTGCGGTATTCGCGAGAAAAGTCAATTTGATCATCTTTTTTACACTCAAAAATTTATAGTAAATTTATTTTAAATCCAAAAATTAAGTGCGATATATCGTTGTAAAGCTATTGACCTTTAGTATCCATGAAAAATATTTGAAAAATGATATGGCGCTCCAATTTTAAACTCAACTTTTAGGTCAAATCGGTCAAATCTGGGATCTCCAGGAAGTTCTGGGAACCTCTAGGAGCTCCCAAGAGCTGACGTTTTCGTTTGATTTTCTTTTAAAACCCATTTTAATACTTTTTACATGATCTAGAATGATCTCAAAACTTTCTAGAGAATTTGGATGGTTTCGGTCAAACCCTGGTCAAACCTGGTCAAACTTAGGCCAAACCGGTCAATGGGGACATTCCGGGAACTTCCGGGACTTCCGGGGATCTCTAGGAACTGACGATTTTACCCGATTTTGCTTTGAAACTTATTTATTGCTTCTCTTATGACGTAGTATGTTTCCAGAACTTTGGTCCAAATGTGGGAGCGTTTGGGCTTTTTAGGGGTATTTTGGTTATTCTGAGCCTTTCGAGAGATAGGTCCAACTTCCAGGAGTCTTTTTCAAGTCTTTTTCGATCATTGTGAACCAACAAGCTATGGATCTCTAAAATCTAATAGCCAAAAAAATGGAGTGTCTACAGTTTGCCCCTCTTTGGCATGAACTTGCGAGGCAACGCATGTCGCAAGCGAGTGCCAAAGCTCTGAAGAGACAGGTCTTTTGGAGGCTATAGATTAAGGATAAAAGCGTTGCGAAAGATGCAATGATAGAAACAAGAATGCTGAGGCTGGTATTGGTCATGTTCTGCGTGAGCTGCCTACGTATCCCTGGGAAAATCAGACCAGGATGTAGTTCGAGGCACAAGGGAACAAATCACACATGCACAATAAGACAGGCGGATGCTATGCTATGACATGTCATGCATGGACGTGATATGAGTTGTGTCATGAGTCCTATTATGTCTAGTGTTCTTATCCTAGTATGAGCAGGTATTGTGAGTTGTGTCACTTCGAGTGGGCTGGTGTTGTGCTAGAGATCATCTGACTCTTAAGCAGCGGTCGATTCTGATAAAGATATCAAAGTATTTGAAGACTCTGGGCCTCGGGGTAAACTTTTTAAGCTTTGGGAAGTGTACTTAACAAGCAAACAGGATTGGATGTGGGGTCTTTGAGGACAATAATTGAAGATGAAAAATAGGTGAGGGAGCTCACGATAAGTGACAGGCGAGGGAGCTCATAATAACCGACAGTTTTGGGAAAATTATCATAACCAAAGTGAGGGGGCTCATGATAAGTGAAGAAGCTCACAACGACCGACAGGTGAGAAAGCTCATGATAAGTGAAGAGACTCATAATAAGTGAGGAAGCTCACGATAACTGACGAGTGAGGAAACTCACAGTAACTGACAAGTGAGAAAGCTCATGGTGACTAATAGATGAGGGAGCTCACAACAAATGATAAGCAATGACAGTGATCGATAGTCACGGAATCTTGGATGTCATGAGTTTTAACTGTGACAAGGCAGTGCTTGCCCTGGGAGCCGGGATCTCTAGACTGCGGGGGGTATTTTTCAATAGTAAAGATCATGGTATAAATATCTTATCACGTATTCACCAAATCCACGCATGTAACCTATGTAACCACCCATGCATCTACCTTTACGTTGGGATGCTGAATCCACGACTGAATATTAATCTCATCATATCCGTACTCACATTCATACCTCTATCCATCTATGTATCCATACATCAATACCATATTACAAATCTGTATTCATCCATCTATACCATAATCTCAAATCCGTATTCCATACGTTGATACAATAATGCCAATCGGAATCACCCGACTAGGCAGTAGGTCCCAAAATCCCTTAATAGGGTTACCAGTCGTCTACACGGTACCACCTATCTATAAACCATAGAACGGCACATCGGACGTCTTCAACGATGTGTATACTCTCATTGGTCGTCTACACAGCTGAGAATACATTAGAGCACTAACCGGACATAATCGTCAACGGTACACTGGACATCTTCAACAGTGCATACGCATCACTGGACGTTTTCAACAGCGAGAGGCGTACTAGGAACTCTAACCATCCCACGTCCACCCGACTCGTCAGCCGTTGATCCCACGGATCCAAAGTACACATATCTCTTATTCCACATAAGCCACAGTTCCCATTTCTCATCATATTCTCTTATCTCTTCACATCACTATCTCATGTATGCTGACCACATGTCGTGCAATGCTTATGCTCTATAGAGTAGGATTATCATATATTCTGTATTCAATCGCATCTACTCATTACTGATTATTAACATGCAGTTGTGTTCTATTCTACTATTCAGTTCAGTAATATCGTCATATAAAAATTAAACAGTTCATCTCATATCAACAGTTACCACAGAATAATTCATCTTGTAATATTAACGATCACTATATGTAAGTCTAGTCGTGACATGGCACCTATATATCTTATCCATATATCGCAAAAACACATAGGGTACAACTATTAATAAGTCTGATAGATCATAAACATAAAACAACATAAAAATAACATTCTACTCTTATCCAATCGATTGGACAAAATGTTAATCGATTGGGATAGCAATCGATTGGAACCTATGGCAATCGATTGGAAACAATGAAAATCGATTGAGCAAAATATCAGTCGATTAACATACCAATCGATTGGAAACTATGTCAATCGTTTGGGAAACTATCCAATCGATTGGATCCAATGGCAATCGATTGGACTCTATCTTCTTCTTCAAAAACTGCTGGTTTTTATATAAAAATGTTGGGGGTTCTTTCTTCTTCCATATACGTTATTAAACACATACAAACATCCCAAAAACAACCCTTGAGTGAGTTAATGAAATCACCTCTCTCCGGCGTTCCGGTGACAGCGTCCCGAGCTCCGCGGCGGCAGCTATGGTGAGTTTTCTCTCCTCTCCTTCTTCTCTCTCTGTCTGTCTCTTCTCTCTGGTTTCCTCTCCTCTTCCTTCTTCTTCTTCTTCTTCTTCTTCTCTTCTTCTTCTCCTCTTCTCCTTCCTCTCTCTCTAACCCGAGAGTGTGTGTGTGTGTGTATATATATGTACAATATACATGTGTGTATATATATATATGAGAGTATATATATCTCTCAAGCTCTCCCCCTAACTTTCAAACACCCACACACACATAGAACACTCATATATATAGGAGAGAAAGAGAGCCACGTGTCCAAACTCGTGGAAACCTGGGAACCAAGTTCTGAACAGTGCCAATCGATTGGGATCAGGTGCCAATCGATTAGGGTTAGGTCGGCAACAAGGCAATTGATTGGGAAAACATCCAATCAATTGGAATAGCAATTAATTGGGATAAGGTTAATCGATTCGACTCTCAAAAGTGCCAATCGATTGGCATCATATACCAATCTATTGGGATGCAAACTTACCCAAAGGCTAGGAAAAGTACTAGGGATATATATACCTGAAAATATAGGGTATTACATCATCCACCACTCATCAAAAGATTTCATCCTTAAAATCTGAAGCAGTGGTCCCTATTACCAAAAAGAAATCCATCTCGGAAGACAAACTCTAAAATGCTCACTGTAAACGATTACATCAGCGACCAACGGGTTAAAGTTCTAGACACGCGATATAAAGATATCACTGATCTACAAATACTAAGGTGACAACTACCAATCCTCAGGATTAAGAAATATGAAATTCGTATGTCGAACTTTGAAAAAGTTCTAGGTAGCACAATCTAATCATCTTATAAATCTGAAATAGCTAGTCTCCAAACACATGAGGTTCCTCCCTCAAGTCAAACTCTACGGTGTGAGGGTTCTATTGATCAAGTGTTCTAATCTCATCTAAGTTGTAGCAAAGCGTTGTTGTCTACTCCTGTCTTCAATAATGCTTTGAACTGTGCTAACGATGTCTCTACTGTATCAACAGTTGGCTGTCTCCCATCTCTGGGCTCCTGGTTATGATTGTCAGTGTCCTTAGTCGGTCTCTTGTTGTACACAATGTTCTATGACATCTTTGTTACTCCAGTGTTGTCACCATCATTCTTTAGTATGTTGTCTTAAAAGGATTATGAATCTAGCATCGTAGTTGGTGACTTAAACTTCCTCATGTGTCTCCAAATTCCCACATACTATTGATATAATCATCTCTTCGAGGTCGTACCACCCGTTAAATACTCGTTCTGCTTCCACGTACTAATTAAACAAGTTAGAAAATGTTTGTATATTGATTCCGTGAGTCAATCTACTGTATATCATTTCGAAAGGATAAAATCAACAAGAACTCGGTGTCAAAAAGCATTCTTCCGTGGTACTCATTGTAATTCTGGTATCGTCTCTGCGTCACTAGTATCCTCTCTTATAGACTTAAAATCTTCTCGTTTGTCGTTTCTTGTCAAGTTTGCGTCTCAAGGAAATTGAGATTCCTCATCTCTAGTCTCTATCTAACTTACCAACGATTGGCGTAGTCTTTTGTGTAGGGAGGCTAATGATGTCAGATAGGGATGCAATTGATGTCTTATGGAGATGCAAAAGATGTCATATGGGATGCAATTGATGTTATATCTATACTTGGATAACTACTGTCGATCAGTGTCAAATGAATTGTTCAGGTATCCACAAATTATGGTGTACGTTAATCCTCTTATAATCAATCAAACAAATGCCAAACTTCCTGTATATCGGGATCATAAGGTAATATAAAATATAGGTGATGAGGGTTGTACCTTCTATCTATCGTCCTTGTCTAAGTCGAGATCCATTACTTGTTCAGTGGGTCTGCCCTCGTGATACTTGTCGCGACGGAACATTGTGTTACATCTCTAGTTCTGGACAAAACTTATGGACATGACCAACTTTATCGCAGTTAAAACATCGTATCCCTCATCCATTATATTTCCTTGATGTTCTACATTCTTGGGAATGGTGTCCTAGTACTCCACAATTGTAGCAGATATCTCGTTCTCTGTGCTGTGTTGGAGTCGCCACTGGTTTGGATTCTTTCTTGTTGTTCCTCAATCTCTTACGCTTCTGGCGGTTGCCCATATAACTTCTCATTGTGTTTCCTTGTTGAACTTGGTTAGCTGCCAACACAATCTAACTATCTCTTCCTCTCTGATCTGTTAGGAGAAACTGATCGTACTCTGGAAATGCTAGATTAGATCGTTACCCTTTACTAATCTGAGTGTCGTCTTCCAATTTTGTTTCCATTTCTACCAGAGCTTTGAAAGATTGATCTAAATGTCCTATAGTCATATGACGGATATGTGGAACTAGTCCCTGATGATATCTTTTGATCTTCCTTCTTAGTGTATCGATCATATGTGGTGCAAATCATGATAGTCTCTCGAATTGAGTTGTATATTCTGGTATTGTCATACTACCTTGGACTGATTGTATGAAATCCATTTCCCTTTTGTTCTTCTCAGATTATGGGAAGTGCTTTTCTAGAAATCGGGTCTTGAATGATTCCCAAGTCATTCTTCCTACAGCTTCTTCACCTATTGTAGCTTTTACTGTGTCCCACCAATCTGCTACTGAGAACGTCAATTGAAATACGGCCAAATGTCTTTTCTTAGTGTCAGTACAATCAAGTGTCTCAAATATCAATTCTATCTAGCGAATCCATTGTTCAACTTTCCATACTCCCGTTAATCCAGTAAAGGTCTCTGGTTAAAGAGCATGAAATTCCTTTAGCAGCTTGACTCTCGTTGGACGTACGAGTACTTCATTATCGTTGACACGATCAACACGATTGATAACTTGTCTTTTTTTGTTGGATCTATCTTGGAAGGTACTAATTCAGGTACCCCATTCAGTTGGCCCGGGTTTTCTTGAGTCGTTCTAACCATAACGAGTGCTGGTAGTGTTCAGTGTCGCTACCTACAAATGAAAAACTATTTGGTCAGACGCATTCTATCTTACAGCTCAAGCAAGAATTTGTGGTAAATATACAATACCACTATATACTAAGATCATACCAAGCAATACGGATATAAGAATATAACCATTGAGGTCAGTCTATCTACCAGGTATTCAAATGTATCTATGCTCAAAACAAAGATCACGAAACTAAGCGTAACGTCAAATCTTAAGCATTCTATGTTTATTCTCAGGCTTTAGACTACGAGCACTGCTCAACTAACATGTGATTCAAGGTAACAGGATAATCTTATCCATAACCTCTTTCTACTTCTAGGTCATGCCGACTATTCCGAGATCGCTCAGGAATTTGGCAGTGTCTAAAATCCAACGGCGCTCTACACTTATGATCCCTATACCCACAACTAACTCTCAATGCCTTGTTCTCCGTGAACTCAGCTACCAACAGCTCTAAGGATTTCTTATCAGCTCCAGTAGTTACTACCTTTCAAGAAACATCCTCAGATGGATTCATCTAACTTCTCGTCTGAGTGACAGGATAACAGCTTCGTCTCATCTGGGCTAATCCTCATACTATAGACATTAACTTAGAACTCGGTTTCTAATCACAAAAGACAAGCGCTTAACAGCTAAAACCTAGGCTCTGATACCAAAAATCCTATCACGCCCCGGAGAAGCAAAAATAGAGAAAACAAATTCCTTTTTGGTCCCATAGGTTTGTGACTAGTGAATAACCGCATTGTCATCTATACCAACCAACAAATACAACGATAGGGAGGATGCTATTCATAAAACATATCTTATTAACATAATCAGAGGCTACAGTGGAAATATAAAAGGTTTGGAAGTGTAGACACCCCGATTTTGACCAAACGTCGAATTAAGGAGAGTATCACCTCCATATCCGATGATGACAAGGACCGAAAGATTCAAAGTGTCCCAAGCTCTTCAGAAAGTTCTCCATACGAGGTAAAATTTTCACAGAATGAAATACCAGGTATTTAGGAGAATTCAGGTATAAAACATCACTTTTGGAAAAAATCTTCGAAAATAAGTTTCTTTAAGAAAAAGGAGGAAAGAAAAGACCTAAAAATGGGATGTTCAACAAAAACCGGCACACGGCAGTATTTTGCGGCACTCAATGAGTGCCAAACGGTATTCGGTGAGTGCCAAACGGCAGTCACAGAATGCCGGCCCGGCATTTACCGAGTGTCGTCAACAATTTCTGGCTGCCGTTTGCTTTAACAGTCCGTATTTTGTGGTACAATACGTATATGTATGCGGATAAAAACAAAAAAACTGATAAAGTAAGGTTGACAAAAACGCGGCAATCAATAATTTGGCGCGGCACTTACTGAGAGTTGCGCGACAGTCATGGAATGCCGCCGCGGCTTTCACAGAATGCCGCAGTGGCACCCACTGACTGCCGCAAAATATTTTTGACTGCCGCCTTCTGCAGCAGTCTGTCTATTTTCAGGAAGTACGTATTGTACCACCAAATGAGACATTTACGCCTGTCTTTTACTCCAAATTCACTAAAAATACTTGGTAATTTTGTCTATAAAAGAAGGAGGATCTTCCTTGGGAGAAAAGAACACACAAGATACAAGAAGTAGCTATCACTACACTAATACATATTTGAGAGAGAAAAGAGAGAGTTTTGGAAAACTAGAGAAGAGAGTTTTGGAAAACTAGAGAGGAGAGCTTGGAAGATCTTCAAAGGAGAGAGGCTTTGAGGATAGTTTTGGAGGTGATCCTCTAATTACAAGTTATTTTTCTTCATTCTTTTGAACTCCTAATTTTAAAACTATTTGGTCTTTTGATTAACCTTTTTAGAAGTTTTTATTAGGGAACTTGCAAACTTTAATTGCTTTTTCTTTTTAGTTCTTTCTTTTCTTCTTCTTTGTTTATACTTCTCTCTTGAGATTCTTGAAGGTTCAATGAGTATTAGTCATATCTTCATCTCCAATGACCATCAAGTGGTAGGAGAAAGTAGTTTGAGTCTAAGCCCATCTCCATGGTTTAGATTCATTATCTTGAGATTTCATGAAGTCTATTCATACTTCATTTGAAATCTACAAATATAAAGGTCTTTAGCCTCCAATGACCATCAAATGGTAGGAGAAAATGGTTTAGTTTAAGTCCAACTTCATGGTTTAATAGTTGGGGTTAACAAATAAAAGTTGAACTTGACAATGAAACAGTGGATTCATAAACCGGTTTTGATCAAAGATTTTTGGTTCGAAATCTAACCGTTGGAATCAAGTGAAACCAACGGGAAAATGTCACTAACTCAAAGTTCTACCACTATAATTTTTGTTTTAAGGAGATTTCATGTTTAAAGTGGTTTGGTCATGAATTTTGTGAAGTCACTACAATCTGTCCAGAGTTTCAGAACAGTAACACTCTTTTGAAATAAGTAAATCAGAACCTTGATAAAGTATTTGTGACCCAAAATAATTTTTTCTAAGTAGATTAATGTGTTAGGAAGTCACCCTAAAAAGAACAAGGCATTTCTGCTTTTTTCCCTATTTTTAGAAAATCGTGCAAGAACTCTGGATAGAAGGTTGTAGAATGCTGAGTGACGTCTGGTTTTTGTCCAATTCCCGGAGATCCAACCGTTGAAACTTTAATTTCTTTTTTGGGCTAAAAACTAGACACACAGAGGCATCTTGTTTCCAAAATTCATCAAGATCAAACCATGGGAACCATGTTTTTTATTTCTTTAAAGTTATAATCTGCTCTCAGCAATTTTCAAAATTCTGCAATGGTTCTAATCAATCTTATGAATAATGGCTTAGATGATGTTTTCATGAGTTAAGGGTCAAACCATGTTTCAGTAATGATTAGTTGAGCTTGGATTCAAAGTTAAAGTGACCTAAATCACCGAGTATTTCACAATTTATTCTTGTTCATGTACATATTCATCCATATGGCTTGACACTTAAAATTAGGACTTAATTACCTTAGATTTAATTATATTTGATAGATTTAAGCTAAAAATGTAGGATTGTTATTTCTAACTTTATATCTTGTATATCATGTAGACTAACCCTTTGTTTTGTAGCGCTATTAAGATATGACTTCTTGAATCCCTCTTTAGTTTATTTTAATTTATTGATTTTATCAATTTTTCAACCTCATGCGCGACACATTAGAATTAAGATTTTGCCTTACATGTATATATGTGGATTAGAGACTTTTTTCCTAGGTTTTATTTAATCGCATGCATTGCACGTTTAATATATGCGGCTGAATCCCGGGTAAGTTTTCTTGTTCTTTATTGCATATCATGTTACTTGCTACTTGAATTACATGGCTTTTGAATGATATTTTGTAAATTGGTAATTTTACACCATTTTGACATGTTTGTGTAATGTATACGTATATCTATGTATTAGTTGAGGGCATGCTTAGATTAATAATTCAATTAAAAGGATGTTAAGTAGAGGCCTATCGCGAGATAGGGTGAAAAGGGGTGTTTTAGTCCAATGGGCTCCTTCCCTTCTCATTCCATAATCCCCGGACCTAGTTAATCTTTGGTTTCGCAAAAGATCAGTTGCCTTAAAATGGTTTCTTAATTTCCTTTTAAAAATTAAGTGGCGACTCATTTGTTCTGAATTTGAAAGAACTTTAAAAAAAAAAAGTTGTGGGTAAGAAAATTGCGATATCCACAGGAAGCAACATATGCCCAAGTACCAATTATAAAGTCTACTAAAACTATTACAATAGCTGGCTTAGAGTCTGAAGCCTATAACAATAATTAACAAAAATACAATAGATATACAAACTAACTATTACAAAGCAGCACGCCTTCGTCCTCAAGCCTTCAGCTCCAAGTTCGGCGGAACATCAGTCTCCGTCCTCAAGACCTGCCAAGCTCTAGACATTGGAATGTCCTGGGCACAAACACCATCAGCTTTGGATACAAAGCTGAGTGCGTACACTAAACAACACTCCTCACCGTTATTGTTCAACATCTTAAAATGCGGTTAATCTCTTAACAATGACGTCACTCACGGACATAGCAGAGGTCTCATGAAACTATACATGAATACAATGATAGCAGGAAACATATTAAATGAAATCAATAATAAAGAAGATGGTATAAATATCTCATCACGTATTCACCAAATCCATGCATGTAACCTATGTAACCACCCATGCATCTACCTTTACGTTGGGACGCTGAATCCATGACTGAACATTAATTTCATCATATCTGTACTCACATTCATACCTCTATCCATATCTGTATCAATACATCAATACCATATTACAAATCTGTATTCATTCATCGATACCATAATCTCAAGTCCGTATCCCTACGTCGATACAATAATGCTAACCGAAATCACCCGACTAGGAAGTAGGTCCCAAAATCCCTTGATAGGGTTACCAGTCGTCTACACGGTACCACCTATCTGTAAACGATAGAACGGCACATCGGACGTCTTCAACAATGTGTATACCCTCACTGGTCATCTACACAGTAGAGAATACATTAGAGCACTAGCCGGACGTAATCGTCAATGGTACACTGGACGACTTCAACAGTGCATACGCATCACTGGACGTTTTCAACAGCGAGAGTCGCACTAGGAACTCTAACTATCCCACGTCCACCCGACTCATCAACCGTTGATCCCACGGATCCAAAGTACACATATCTCTTATTCCACATTAGTCACAGTTCCCATTTCTCATCATATTCCCTTATCTCTTCACATCACTATCCCATGTATGCTAACCACATGTCGTGCAATGCTTATGCTCTAGAGAGTAGGATTATCATATATTTTGTATTCAATCACATCTACTCATTACTGATTATTAACATGCAGTTGTGTTCCATTCTACTATTCAATTCAGCAATATCCTCATAAAACAATTAGACAGTTCATCTCATACCAACAGTTACCACAGAATAATTCATTTTATAATATTAACGATCACTATATGTAAGTCTAGTCCTAACATGGCACCTATATATCTCATCCACATATCGCAATAACATATAGGGTACAACTATTAATAAGTCTAATAGATCATAAACATAAAACAACATAAAAATAAAATTCTGCTCTTATCCAATCGATTGGACAAAATGTCAATCGATTGGGATAGCAATCGATTGGAACCCATGGCAATCAATTGGAAACAATGACAATCGATTGGGCAAATTATCAATCAATTGACATACCAATCGATTGGAAACTATGTCAATCGATTGGGAAACTATCCAATCGATTGGATCCAATGGCAATCGATTGGACTCTGTCTTCTTCATCAGAAACTGCTGATTTTTATATAAAAACGTTGGGGGTTCTTTTCTCTTCCATATACGTTATTAAACACATACAAATATCCTAAAAACAACTCTTGAGTGAGTTAATGAAACTCACCTCTCTCCGGTGTTCCGGTGATGGCATCCCGAGCTCAGCAACGGCGGCTATGGTGAGTTTTCTCTCCTCCTTCTTCTCTCTCTGTCTGTCTCTTCTCTCTGGTCTCCTCTCCTCTTCCTTCTTCTTCTTCTTCTTCTCATCTTCTCCTTCCACTCTCTCTAACCCGAGAGTATGTGTGTGTGTATATATATATACAATATATATATATATGTGTATATATAAGAGTATATATATCTCTCAAGCTCTCCCTCTAACTGTCAAACACCCACACACACATAGAACACTCATATATATATAGGAGAGAAAGAGAGCCACGCATCCAAACTCGTGGCAACCTGGGAACCAAGTTTTGAACAGTGCCAATCGATTGGGATCAGGTGCCAATTAATTGGGGTAAGGTCGGCAACAAGGCAATCAATTGGGAAAACATCCAATTGATTAGAATAGCAATCGATTGGGATAAGGTCAATCGATTGGACTCTCAAAAGTGGCAATCGATTGGCATCATATACCAATCGATTGGGATGCAAACTTACCCAAAGGCTAGGAAAAGTACTAGGGATATATATACCTGAAAATACAGGTTATTACATGTGAAACCACCCACTATCTCCATGATTTGGGAATAGTGGGTCTTGATCATAACAGCACATGTCACGATTCCTATGCCACACGTGTCGCTTTTCTTATTCAACACAATCGCCAATAACCATACGTTCTGCCATTGACGTGGCATACGCACTGGGATATAGCATTTGTTGTGTCACATCAGCCTGCTTCTCACATCAGTCTGCTTTCATAAATATTCCACATGTAATTCCCTCATCGGATTTTGTGTGCCCACTTCAATTTTATTTTACGGTACAAACAAGATCGCAATAAAATAAGAATTAGTTTGAACCTAGTCTTGTTTTAGGCATTCCTTAGCACACCTCTAGAGTGCATGTCGCAGTTTTCCGATTTGTTAATTACAAAAGTGAAAATTAAAAATTAAAAAAAAAATCACTTTGCAATATTATATAAAATTATTGAATAATACTATGATGAGGGCCAATCCCCCGGCCTGACTTCTACGACTTCGGGATCCCCAGTAGTATTTCAAACAGTTTACCTATTGTCATTTTATCATAGTAGAGGCATATGCACCGACCCTTCAACACACACACACCAAGTAAACCGGAAAGATGAGTGGAGGCAGAATTTGAACACACATAAAGCTCTAGATTCGGTTCGTTCAGCTATTTGAGATTCGTCTTGGTAAACGAGATTCGTGTTTCCAACCAATTCGCACTACTCCTAGAAATTTTACCCATTGACCAAAAGCTCTGATCAACTTGGCTAAACCGAGATGGTTTCCAGGAGAACTTGTTAGTGCAATAAACACACATTTTTATGGTATTTGTTCAATTGAGTAATACGGACTACCATATTTCACAAATCTTAATTTTAAATTTATTTCTAAAATGATATTACAGTGATTTGATGGTGGGACCATCTTCATTAATGAAGGAGGCCACTTTAACATCATATAATTAAAATTTATTAAATTCTGTTTGAACTCTCAAAAACATATAAGAACAAGCCCTTGAAACACACACTCATGTTTGAAGTGTTCGATTGCCTCAATTAAGAGGACTTAGAAGCGACCAATTTGTAAAGAAAAGGAGATGAGAATGAGAGAGTTCGTGGTCGAATACTCAATCGATCGTGGACCTTCGAAGGTCTTCAATATGGAATAAATGAAAGTAGTGTCCAACGGTAAAATAAGAAAAAGAAGATGGTAGAGTTCGAAGGATGCCTTTGAAGTGGTGATTAAACTATGGAAGAGAGAGTAAATGAAATTATAAGTTAAGAAACTAATTAACTAGATTCTAATCTAGTGCTAGAAACTAAACTACATATAATGTAAATTGTCTATGTTGGCCTAATGAAAGTAAATGATATATTAAAGAAATACTACATAATGTATTGATGTAATTGTTTGGTTAAGGACCATTACAAAGGAGTACAACACAAGTATTTATAAGAAAAGTCGACAACTACTTTGAATTTGAATTACATTTCCCTCCAACTACAATAACTAATGATTCAAATTCCTACAACTATCAATTAGTGGAAAATGCTCCTACAATGACAAGTGTCTTCAAGCAACTTTCATCTTCATCATCATCATTGATCTTCAAGTAATCAATATTGATCTCTCCTTGTAATGCCAAGTGTCCTTTAATTAACTTCTAAATAACCACCAACTAATTTGAATTGGTTTTCCATGTACAATAATAAATATACTATATAATAATATAATATAATAAGACTTTATATACTACTCTCTCCGTCCCTTTTTTTAAGTCCACCTTTGGGAACTCAACTTATTAAGGGGACAAAAAGAATATACACCTATTTTCCACAATTGTCCCTAATCATTGCAATAACTTTTTTAGTTTTGTCTTAGTGTAGATTTCAAGGAAGGGTAGTTTTGGAAAGCAAGTAAAAATTGTATATCAATTTAGGAAAATGGACACTAATTTTGGGACATCCCAAAATAGAATATAGGACTAAAAAAAGAACAGATGGAGTAATACATATAAAAATAATTTATGGTCTAAACAAATTCACTATTATATTATTTGAAGAGTAATATTTGGGTCACAACCAAAGCCACAATCTTTTTTGCACAACCTTCATTTTGTGTCTATCTCTCTCTTGATGGATCACATAGTGCCAGTGACCCCACAGTGCCCACTAGGAGAGAGATAGACACAAAATAAAAATTGTGCAAAAAAATTGTGACTTTAGTTGTGCCCCAAGTATTACCCTTATTTGAAATGTGAATATTGAATTAGAATTTGAGGAATGGTGCATTTCTCTCTGTTCAATTTCTGAATAACAACGTGTCACATCAGAAGAGTACAAAAAGTGAATTTTAACATATCAAAAAAGCTGTGAAAAGAATTGGTAGCTTTTGAGAAAGTAACTCGAAAATCCCCACCAAAAAGAAGAGGAAACACTGTTCGGCATCAATCCCGATATGCATGTATATATATATATATATAACAAGGGAGGCGTGCTTCTAAGGTCACATTAATATAAGGCATACATACATATATATATATATACTAGTGTGGGTGCACGTGCCTGTCGGATAGTTGTATTCTTAGATATATTGTGTATTAATCTTGACATTAGAGGTAATAAGATTTTAAAACAGTTAAATAGGAAATTATAAATGTAACTATTTAATCTAAAACTCTTCTGACGGAAGAAGTTGATAATTATGACTATCTAATACATGAGTAGTAAAGGTAACTAATAAAGTGCCACTAAAATATATGACACAAGTAGGGTATTTTCTCTAAAAAATGGCATGAACGTGTTTGTAGGCTTTAATTGACATTCGAATACAATCTATAAATCCTGAATTTGAGGGAAGAAGTTGACCAAAATGTACATATTATTGATCAATTCATAATAGCTACTAAAATAACCACTTTATTTGACATTTTAGATACACCAAACTTAATTTTTAGAGAAGAATTTGACCAAAATGTGAAATTAGTGACCAATTCCTAAATAGTCACTAAAATAGCCACTTTTTAAATTTTTTTAAAATGAATAATAAATATCCCAAAACTTGCTGACCTAAATGCAATTACACATATTACAATGTATGAATCCTAAATTTGAGAGAAGAAGTTGAGTAAATTGGAAATATTAGTGACCAATTCCTAAATAACCACTAAAATAGCTATTTTTTTTACTTTTTATGAAGTGAATAATAAATATCCCAAAAATTATTGATCCAAATTTAATTAGACACAAATTGTTGATTGAAACCTCATTTGAGAGAAGAAGTTGACCAAATTGTAAATATTAGTGACCAATTTCTAAATAGCCACCAAATTAGCCACTTTTGTTGACTTTTTTTTAAATCAATAATAAATCTCCCAAAAATTGTTGACCCAAATGTAATTAGACACAAGATTGTTGATTAAAACCTCATTATTATATTAAATAAAATTTCAAAAGCTGACTTGAATGTAATTATTTGTCCAAAATGACATATATACTCTCACACAAATCAATATATCCTTACGATGTATAGATAGATATATGAGTAATTATGATATAATGAAGGGCAAAAGAGGAAGTTCATATTTTTTGACGTGCTTGTTAAATGTGGCTGTCTTCTTATTATATAGAGTAGATATATAAAATTATTCCATCTGTCCCATTTTGTGAGTTCACCTTTCGGAATTCAACTTATTAAGAGGACAAAAAGAATTTATACCTACTTTTTACAATTGTCTCTAATCATTACAATAACTTTTTTAGTTTTGTTTTGGTGTAGATTTCAAGGTATAATTTTGAAACTTAAATAAAAATTGTACATCAATTTAAGAAAAATGGACACTATTTTGGAACATCTCAACATGAAATAATGGACTCAAAATAGGACCGAGGGGTATAAATATATAGGTGGAGAGAGAGAGAATCCTACGGATTTTGATAGTGTACAACGTCGTCAAATCAGCTTTTTTTTCACGCCACTGTAATTGACCATTTTTCGAGGGAGAACTTGTTTTCAAGGGAATTAATGACACGTGGCATATTTCTATTGGCTTGATGGATGGCACGTAGGAAATTGAAACTCCGTTAAACCTGCCGGAATATCGGCTGCTAAAAGCCACCGCTCATCAATTTTTTAGCAATTGTTTAATTTCTTTTTTAGTTTATTTTTTATGCATACTCCGTATTTTATTGGGAAGACCTCTTGTGGTGACAGTGACTAATGACAAGGACGAAAGTGATGAGGTATCTAACTGTTTTATTTTTAATTTGGAAAAAGGGTATTTGAGTAATTGTGCAATACATGAAAAGTAATGTGACGCATCGTAAATTTACATTCTAAATATGGTGTTTAATAAATGGAAACAACTTCAGTCCGGTAAGCTCAGTGCTGTGTGTGCTGTGCACACACAGTTTGCACAGTAAAACTGCCCAGTTTTGAAAAACTGCTTTTACAAAAGCAGTTTTACTGTGCAAACTGTGTGTGCACAGCACACACAGCACTGAGCTTACCGGACTGAAGTCCATTCCTTAATAAATGAGCTGGTAGGCCACTTGATTTTTATTTGAGTATTTAAAAAAAGTTTCACTATTATCAAACTAGGGCCATTATCAAAAACGGAGTTAGAATTTGCTCTTAGACCATGTTTGTTATTGTTTATTTGATCATTTTAAGCAGTTCTGGTGGTCCAAACTGCTTATTGATCTGTTTGTTTCAACAAAAACATAAGCTGATTGGGTCCAAAAAGCAGTTTGACAATAAGCAGTTAGGGAGGTGCTTTTCAAGATTATCTCTATATTTGATCAATTCATAGCATATTAACCAAACACCCAAACCATAATAAGCAGTTCTACTTTTAAGTAGGTCTACAAATCACGATCAAGATCGCATAAGCATAAGCACAGACAAACAGGCTCTTAGTATGGGCACACTTACGTGGGGTTCGGAAAAGCACATGGCAAGTGGTCGTGGTGGTGGTCGTGGTGGCTGGTGAGAAGAGAGAGAAGAGACCAAAGAGAGAGGGGTAGTTTTGACATTTTATTTAAGAGTTGATATGTATTTAATTTTCAAAAAGAACATAATTGATTTTTAAATTATCAATAAATTGTTGATTGATTTTTAATTCTCCCTTCTTTTTTTCTTTTACTTTTTTTTTTTTTTAACTATTTTCAATGAGTTTCACTCATTAAACAAAGAATGTTTATATGTATAAAAGGGATATATACAACGCCTTTGCATCATTTTTAGGGATTATGGATTGAATGAGATGTTTATTTAGGCAAAAAAAAAATTAAATTTTAAGGATCACATTGCGATTTGTGAGTTTAACAGGGGTAAATTAGCAAATTTAGAAGGGGTACAAAATTACAAATGATTGTATACAATATAGGTGCGCTTGTTTGCGACCAATCCGGAGGTGATGACCGCCGGAAGGAAGGACCTAAAGGCGGCGAAAAAAAAAAATCAAACTTCGGAGTAGGGGTGTAAACGAGCCGAGTTCATGTATTCGCAAGTTTTTTCGTGCACTTTTTAAAATTACATAGTTTAATAATAAACTAGTCATTTATCAAGCCTATTTACGAGATTTGTTATATTTATTATAAAATTATATAATTTTATAATAATATATATATATATATAAGTCAGTATACAAGCTTTTTATCAAGCCTATTAGCGAGCTTTATCACGAGCCTACTCATGCGGCTTTATCAAGCCGAGCCAAGTCTAGCCTACTCTTTATCAAGCTGAGCCGCGAGCCTTTGTTGAGCGACTCAGGTCGTGTACACTCCTACACTAAAGGTTTGGAACGTAGAGAAAAATCCGATACAACATCTGAATCTTGAAAAGCACCGGATAAAATCAACACTGATGGAGATACATCTCATTCTTACAACTCATTTATAACCATCTCTATCTCTCTCGTAAGTAGTACTATGGGGTCCAGTTAAATTTCAATGGGCCCCAAAATCACTTAAGAGAAAAATAAAGATGGTTGTAAATGAGTTGTTCCCCTATCATTACTCATTTAAAATACAATTGGTAAGAAAAATAATTTTAAAAAACTTAGTGGATAGGGGTTTTCTTACCAAATTGTACCAGTAATGTTGTTGCAACAAATTGTACGAGTAATGTTGTTGCTCAAAATCTAAATAAGGCCTTATTTGTTTTTTTTCCCTCTTCCCCTTCCTTTGTGAATGTTGTTCCCGTGCGTTTTCCCCAGATCTGAAGATGTTTTCTTATAAATCCAGTATTGTCCTGTCCGGAGTTGGCTTTCTCAAGCAAGTTCCAACACATCTAAGTTCTCTTCTCAAGGAAAGCGGCAACCGCGACCTCCTACCTGACCAGGATGGTACTGTTAGGAAACTGCGTTCCTAGAATCCATTGACAACGCATATAAGTTGGTACTATAAAAAATTACGTGAAAACTACAATAACCCTAAAAGGGCGGAACTAGGGTTACCTTAAACTGCTAAAACGGATTGATGTAGTAGACGAATCGAGAACACGGGCTTGATAACAGCTCACGATCTTCTACCGTATTCCTTTGCTGCTAGAATATCAAACTGAGTGTGGGCTCCTTCGAAATTCTTTATGTTTCTGCTCTCTCTTTTTACGCTCTCTTTTCTATTTCGAGTTATAATACTCTTGATGGAAAAACGCAAACTGAGGAGAGAGCCAAAGCAGTATATATATAGGCTACGATAGGGACCATAAGAAGTCAATAAGGAATAGGCTTCCTTATGGAATTAGAAAACCATAATTTGAATTGAATCAGATTCCTATTTTCATAAATTATAATTCTTACCATTAAAGAATAATAATTACACTCCTATCCTTCTCTCAAAAATATATTTCGAGCTCCATGTTATTAAATGATTATTATCTCCTCATGTTAAGATTACAGATATCTATTAATTAAATATAATTACTGACAATCACATTTATTGAATCTCTTAAAATTTCTTGAGATCCTCTGCTTAACTTATCTGATATGTCGGATACAAAATCCACCTGCAGGGTTTGACATAATCAAAACTTATAAGTTTTCTCAAGGGGATATCATCAATCCCAAAATTGAGACATGGATTCCATCATTAATTAATATCCACCACACAATTAATATTGTCACCCAATCCAATGAGATATTGACCCATTTAAGGATCTCAGCCTTTTAGGGATCAAAGTGTAAATATTAAATGTACGTGTCTATAAATTAACTTAGGATTTAGAGCATAAGCACTCATAATAGTCATGAGGTGTTAATTATCGTATAAGTCAGTATAAAGATAATGACCCCGAGTCGGTCCCATTTAATACACAAAGTGTACCAGCATGGTGAGTTGAAACTATACTGTTTCCCGCAGTCAAGACAAACCAACTACAACACCATGCTGCAGCCCTACTGATGGTGTGTCCAATCCATCTAAGACTGTAAACCAAAATCTTACATTCTACAAGATCCGATGGTCTGATCTTCCATGTGCAAGCCGAACTCTACACACCAAACCACCTACTATGTAGAATGAAAGACACATATGCATAATATTAAATAAACAATATAATACAAATATTGACCACACAGATTCTCATAAAAATGGATTAACTGATTTTATTAAATGAATAATAAATCAACTACATAAAGCATGACATTTAGTATATATCACTAACAAGTACTCTGGTATTCCGGTGGATAGGGGTTCTGTCACGCCCTAGAATCGCACATACAATTCTAGGATACGTGGCACGCCACCAAGGCTCCCACTATACTCCTAAAGATCCATTATTAAACATAAAATCAGAGTTATAGAAAGTTTTTCCCTTCAAAACACTTGTAAAAAAATTCATTTTGGAACAGGGCAATTCAGTGATTGATCGGGTACTCGGTTGACTAGATTGGAAACTATAAAGAGTCAAAATTCTCAAAAGTCCCGACCCAGTCAATTGGACCAAGTCCAGTCGACCGTGAATGCCAAGGTCCGGTCGACTGGTGAAACACCACAGTCGACTGGTCGATGCTAAAATAGAATGTCTCATTCTGGAACACATTCCGATCGACTGGAAAAACACTCCAGTCGACTGGATTGCAACAGCAGAACCCATTCTGCAGCAACCCAAAGTTTAAAACCAAAGCCTATTTAAATTCACACAACACTTGATAGAAATTATCAAACCAACATTGATTAACATAAACACATCCTTATATTACATGGGTTAAACTCTCCATCTAACTATCAGAAGTTACATAACTCCCAGCTTCCTAAGTTACAACAGAAACATGGTACTAAAAGTCGCAAAAATCTTGAGCTATATTTATAACATAAGTCCATCGTAAGTAACATCAAGTTACTCCCCGAGTACAAATTGAAACTAACATATTACAAATTTCTAGTTCAAAACATGAAGTTATCTACATTATTGACGCCAAATCCCCAAAAACCAACGTTGCCTTGCCAATTCCATTTCTTTATTATTTTTCTGATGCCTTGCCTTTATCACCTACATTGATTATTTAATAACCACTACACTATATCAGCTATATGCTGGTGAATGCCAACAATTATAAACATCAATAATAGATATGTTCAATCTCATCTTTCACACATAAGTATGGTCTCTGAGAACGCAAGTATCGGTCACCCTTTGGTCACCCTTTCACGTTTTAGCCCACGACTACTCTATTAGTCTGCGCAACTAATCGAGATCAATACCTCTTTTCTTTCGGGCGTGCAACCTCATGGCCAATTTGGCACCTGGTCTCACTTTGATGGCAAGTACAAGTTCCCCTTTGACCCACATTAATAACTCAACATGCTCACATAAATTCATCACATCATGTTATTGCCATACAAATGGGTCTTATTTACCACATGGATTTGCCCAATAATGACTAAACAAGCTAAATTATGCAAGTAGACATGCTTATCATCACAAAGATAATTCCAAACATCTAATTATTCATTTTACATAATTGTTGTCACTTACCTCAAGGATTTTGCTCCTACTTGTAGAATTAAGAATCTAGTGAAGTCCAAGTACAAATCTTATACCAAATATACAAGTTATGAGCTAAACCCCCGAATTGGGTCATGGAAAAACTATCTTAAAAATCAATAAGACTAGTACTAACATGTTGGACTCACCTCCAGGAGTCTGAATATGTAGCATGTTTCGAAATTGAACATCGTTAAGCGCGTCAATCGGCGTCATGAATGTCGGCGTAATTTTCATCGAGATTTCTCGTGAATTTCTTCTGTAATTGTTTTGGTGTAATGCCTTAGAGAAGATGACTTGTGAGTCATAGGTCACATGTCATGCAACATGTAACTTCCAAGTTCAGGTTTCTATAATTGCCTCCCCATAGTTTATCAGTTTTGCATTCATACCCATGCTAGTTAATGAAAACTTTACAACTATCCCAAACTTAAATAGGTATTTGTCTATGTCACATATGGGTCCCATAAGTAGTCCCACATAATATAATGAAGTTGCTAATTAATCTAGGAATCATGCAATGTGTCTAATTCGCTCTCCTAAATGTACACCTAACGGACAACAGAGGTGATATCTAACAAAAAATATGTCATCAAAATAATATAATATAATATTCACATATGCCTTAATAAATATTTAAGCACATAAGAATTACCTCACGTATCTGTCCCATCCCACAGGGACCTCTCATAACTGTCCCAAGCTGGGACTGCTACGCCTATTACTGGGTTCCCAACTGGACACCCCTAATCACCTTAGTGGGTTAATACTCACTTAAGATATAATCATATTATTAATTTAATGTTAATGATGCATGCTAAACGCAATTAAATACTGCCCACCGGAGCGGGTATTACATCTCTCCCCTCTTTAAAAATGAGTTTGTCTCAAACTCGATGTATCTCAAGTCTTGAACAGGTATGGGTATTGCTCTCTCATCTCTTTCTCTGTTTCCTATGTGGCTTCCTCTATGAATGATTCCGCCACATGACCATGACTAATGGGATAGTCTTCGTCCTCAATACTTGCCCTTTTCGATCAAGAATCTTAACTGGATACTCGTTATATATTAAGTATTCTCTAATCTCCAACGGTTCTAGTTCAATCACTTGACTCGAATCCGATACAAATTTCTATAACATTGATACATGAAACACATTGTGCACATTAGCTAATTCTTGCGGCAAATCTAATCGATATGCCACCGATCCAACTCTCCCAATAACCTCGAATGACCTGACATACCTCGGATTCAATTTTCCATGCTTCCCAAATCGTACCACTCCCTTTGAAGGCGACACCTTCAAGAACACATAATCTCCCTCATTAAACTCTATCGATCTTCTTTTTAGGTCCGTGTAACTCTCGTAATGACTTTGAGCCATTCGTAACCGTTGTATCACCTTG
Organism: Hydrangea macrophylla; assembly: GCA_033977485.1. Classification (NCBI taxonomy): domain Eukaryota; kingdom Viridiplantae; phylum Streptophyta; class Magnoliopsida; order Cornales; family Hydrangeaceae; genus Hydrangea; species Hydrangea macrophylla. The sequence goes on along the minus strand of CM066987.1, from coordinate 83,988,142 downwards.
ATCTTTTCTGTAGTTTGTTGAACTATCTCAGGCACTATTAGTTTTCTTTCTCCCACTTTAGTCCAGCAAACTAATGAATGATATTTCCACCCGTACAAAGCCTTAAAAGGCTCCATTCCAATACTAGATTGAAAACTGTTATTGTAAGCAAATTCTGCTAGAGATAAGTGTTCTTCCCAATCACCCTTGAAGTCCAGCACACACAACTATAGCATATCCTCCAATATCTGAATTACTCACTCTGACTGGCTGTCGATCTGAGGATGAAATGTCGTACTAAAATACAGTTTAGTACCCATAGCCCGCTGTAGTCCTTGCCAAAATTGTGATGTGAACTTGATATCTCTGTTAGAAACAATTGATACTAGAGCTCCATGCAATCTCACTATCTTGAATATATAACTTTGCTAGTTTCATCAGATCATTGGTTTTGATTGGCAAGAAGTGTGCTGACTTGGTCAATCGATAAAAGATTACCCAAACAGTGTCATTCGACTTTCTAGATCTCTGCAAACCTCAGATATAAAATCCATTGTAATATTCTCCCATTTCCATTTCGGTATAGGTAATGGCATTAATTGCCCCGCTGGTCTCTAGTATTTTACTTTGACTTACTGACATACCACGTATTTAGCCATATTTTCTCTTACCTCTCATTTCATTCCAGACCACCAATAGATTTCCTGTAAGTCGCGGTACATTTTTGTGCTTCAGGGATGAATGAAATACTTGGTATTATGTGCCTCTTCTAGAACTATTTCTTTGATCCGATCTATATTGGGTACACAAACCTGATTTTTGAACTTCAATATACCATTCTCAAAGGTGAGCTCTAGTTGCTTACCCTCGGGTATACCATCACAAATCTTCTTTAACTCCGGATCTTGAAGTTGCTTGTCTCAAATCTTATCAACTAAGGATGGTTGTAAAATGATAGCTGACATCAAGGCACCTCTAGTCTTTGGGATCACTTCTAGTTTTAGATGCTCCATTTCTCGTATTAACTTCACCTAAGTCGTCAATGCACTGATCAGGTTACTTGTCAATTTTTGACTTAAGGCATTGGCCACCACATTGGCCTTCCCCGGATGATAGTGAATAGTCACGTCGTAGTCTTATTTCATCAATTCCAACCAATGTCTTTGTCTCATGTTAAGGTCTCTCTGAGTGAAAAGGTACTTCAACTCTTGTAATCAGTGTAAATTTCATAATTTTTTCCAATTTTCAAAGCAAATATTACAGCCGCTGATTCCAAGTCATGTATAAGGTAATTGGCTTCATGTGGTCTTAATTGTCATGAAGCATAGGCAATAACTTTGTCATTTTGCATCAAGACACATCCCAATCCGCAATGCGAAGCATCACTATAAATATTTAACCCATTTGTCCCTGGTGGAATAGTCAAGATCGGTGCTAACATTAGTCGAGTCTTCAACTCCATAAAGTTCTCATCACACTTAGGACTCCACACAAATGGTACATCTTTTCTCATTAGCTGGGTCATAGGTGTTGTAATTCTCGAGAAATTTTCCACGAACCTTCGATAGTAACTAGCTAATCCCAAGAAACTTCTTACTTCTAACACATTTGTCGGCGGATGCCAATTAACTATAACTTCAACTTTCCGTGGATCCACTGATACACCTTCCTTTGATATTACATGTCCCAAGAATGCAATCTCAGTTAACCAAAATTCACATTTCTTCAACATTCCATTCAGCTTCTTCTCTCGTAATCATTGTAGAACCAATCAAAGATGCCTTTCATGGTCTTCTGCACTCTTGGATTATATCAAAATGTCATCTATAAATACGATCACGAACTCATCCAAATAATCTTTGAACACTCGATTCATCAAATCCATGAATGACGCCAGTGCATTTGTAACCCCAAATGGCATGACTAGAAACTCGTAGTGGCCATAGCGGGTCCTAAATGCAATTTTTTCTACATCTTTCTCCTTTACCTTTGGCTGGTGATAGCCCGGTCCCAAATTAATTTTGGAAAACACCTGAGCTCCTTGAAGTTGGCTGAACGAGTCATCAATTTTGGGCAACGGTTATTTATTTTTTTATAGTTAGCTTGTTTAACTCCCGATAGTCGATACACATTCTCATGGTTCCATCTTTTTTCTTAACAAATAAGACCAGTGCACCCCACGACGATACACTAGGTCTGATAAACCCCTTGTCCAGTAGCTCTTATAGCTGAATTTTTAGTTCTTTGAGTTCTGCCGGTGCCATTCTATACGCTGTCTTCGATACTGGTTGAGATCCTGAGGCTATCTCAATAGTGAATTCAATTTCTCGTTCTATTAACTCGTCTGGCAAGTCTTCAGGAAATGCATCTAAAAACTCCTGTACCACTAATGTATCTTCAACCTTAGTACCCGTAACACGTGTATCAATTATGGAGCATAAGAATCCGTGACAACCTTGTTTCAATAATTTACCCGCTCGAATTGTCGACACCAAAAATGGTGGTGCTACAACACCAATTCTTTAAAAAAAAAAAAATTATCCATGTCCCGATGGTCTGAAAATAACTCTTTTTCATTCACAATCAATGAAGGCTTGGTTCATGGATAACCAATCCATACCCAGAATTATGTCAAAATAATTAACAGTCAATAGTATTAAATCAACGGTCAATTTTCTATCATCTACCTGGATGTCACATGTCTTGAAAACTGTAGAAGTCGTCATTGGTTTACTTAAAGGTAATGATCCTGACAATTCATATCCTAAGGGTTCGGGCATGCTATGTAAATGTTTAACAAACTCACGTGTAACAAATGAATGACTCAACCCCAAATCAATTAAGACATGAGCTGGATGTAAACAAATCAATAATATACCTGAAACCACAGAGTCTGTGGCTGAAACATCCCCTGGCGCCAACTGATAAAACCTCCCTTGCCTTGGCTCAATGCCCTTTCCCTTATCCATATTAGTTCCAGACCTTGCCCTGATTGTAGCCATTGAGTTTGAACCTTGTTACTTCTTCGTTGGACAGTCTCTGGCCTTATGTCCAGGCATACCACAAGTGTAGCATCTCCCCCTCATGTTCGGATTAGAACCTCCCATGCTCTGAGTCCTAACCTGCGGACAAAATCGAGCAGCATGTCTCAGCTTCTTACAAATGTTGCTCACCAATGTGAGGTAGCAAACTCCCACGTGTCATCGATTACATGTTGGGCACAATGGAGTGGTTTCCCCAGAGTAGACACTTCTCCCTTGACTTCTTGTAGCGGAACTCGAACCTCATGAAAATATCTTTTTAGAAAACCTCTATCCATTTCCTTTGTCTTCATACACCCGTTTATCTTGCTGCCCTTATAGGAATTTCTCAATATCTCTCTCCACAATTAGGGCCACATCTTGTAGATCGGCTACATTTTTGTGTTGAAGAGTATCAACACGGCTGTGAATGTTATCCCTTAATCCCTCCTCAAACTTCCAAGCTTTATCAACTTTCCTCAGTACTGAACGATATCTGAAACAAAGTAAATCATTGTACCTTGTAGCATATTCATTGACGGACATGTCCCCTTATTGTAAATTTGCAAATTCCCGACTCAATTGTCTCTTTGCTGATGTCGAAAAATATTGCTTATTGAACTCTTTTTCAAACCTCCTCCATATCTCTAGCGGTCCTTGGGCAATCTTATTGGTCCACCAATTTTGAGCTCCCCCTTTGAGGGAATTGGCGGTACACATAATCTTTTTGCTATCAGTGCAGTCCACGGCTCAAAAAATACTATTCATGTCCATTAGCCAATGATTGGCTAATGACGTGACATGACCTCCCTCAAACTAAAGTGGCTTCCATTTATAGAACTATTCAATAATCCCTTGCTCACATCGTGGTTGTGGGTTCGCTGGCCTTTCAAATACCCAGTCACTTACCGATCTCATAAAGTTACTCACTGCGTCTTCCAAATGGTCCATCCTTGAGTGAGGTGAACGCTCCCAATTTGGGTCTACCATTTCCTATTTGCCAATCAACTCATATAAATACCATGCATGCTATGCCAATATAACATGCAACATACATATCTCATATCCATATGCATTCATGATATGCATCTAATTACTCATCCTAACCAAGTTCACTCAAGTCGTCGTCTCTCATACCCAAAGTTATAAGCCTATTGCTCTGATACCACTAAATGTCACAGCCTGAAATTGCACATACAATTCTAGGACATGTGGCACACCACCAAGGCTCCCACTATACTCCTAAAGGTCCATTATTAACCATAAAATCATAGTTATACAATGTTTTTCCCATTCAAAACACTTGTAAAATAATTCATTTTGGAACATGGCAATTCAGTCGACTGATCGGGTACTCGGTCGACTAAAATGAAAACTATAAAGAGTCAAAATTCTCAAAAGTCTCGACCTAGTCGACTGGACCATGTTCGATCGACTGTGAATGTCGAGGTCTGGTCGACTGGTAAAACACCCAAATCGACTGGACGATGCTAAAATAGAATGTCTCGTTCTAGAACACATTCCGGTCGACTAGAAAAACTCTCCAGTAGACTGGATTATAGCAGCAGAACCCATTCTGCAGTAACCCAAAGTTTAAAACAAAAATCTATTTAAATTCACACAACACTTAATAAATATGATCAAACCAACATTGATTAACATAAACACATCCTTATATTATATGGGTTAAACTCTTCATCTAACTAACACAAGTTATAGATGTAACACTCGCTCCTGCGATTAATCATTAATCATGATTTAGCATGCATTAGCATAATTAATTGGTGTTTACTAACACATGCTTAAGTGGGTTTTAGCTCACTAGTTGATTATGGGTGTCCAGTTTGAGAAACCCAATATTCGCCAGTGTGGCAGTTCAAATTGGGACATGATTTGAGAAAGTTCCATTATGATGGGACAAGATTGTGGAATCACCCCTATGTGCTTAAATTTTTATTAAGGCATACGTGGAATAATATATGTTATTTATATATATATATATATGTATTGTTTATTATTAGAGACCAATTATGTGGTCATTTGGGATACCTTTGTGAGAACGAATTGAACACGCTACATAACTAGTAGGCTAATTAGTAACTTCATGGAATTATGTGGGACCACTTATGGGACCATACGAGATATAGACAAATACTCACTTAAGTTTGGAGGACTAAATAGTTAGTTATAAAAATTAGTTGGAGGATGAAATTGCAAATAACGAGAAATTAGGTGGGTTTCACAATAAAAACACTAGTCTATACACATGAGCTATAGATACAAGAAGATATTCATATCTTCTTCTTCTTCATTTGGGTTGACTAGAGAAGAAAATAGACGAGGGTTTTGTTGGAGCTTCTCGACGACGATTGACGCGATGTTCGACTTCGAATTTCAATTACGAGACTGGATTTGGACTCGTAGAGGTAAGTCTTACATTTTGGTACGGTTTTATTGGGTTTAGTCGTCATAATTCTCGTGACCCAATTTGGTGTGATAATCTATAGTTAATCAAATTCATGTAGGATTTTAACCCAGAGTAGATTTGGGCTTTAATTTCTCAACTAGGAGCGAATAGCGAAGAGGTGAGTGGTTTCAATCTTGTTTTTGGATGAGATTCATGTTTGTGTTCATTTAGGTATTAATTACATGCCTATTTAGCTTAGTTATCAATGTTTAGCTATATTGAATTATTCATGGTGTAGAATTGTGCCTAATTTGTTAATACGACATAATTATGTGAAAAAGCACGGTGTTATGTTTATCTGAGCATGTTTAGTTGCCTATTTGGGTCAAAGGAAAGCTCGTATGAATCAGCCATGAGATTGTTTCGTGGTGACGATCACTTATTGTCGACAACGGCATTGGACAGCACGTGTGTGGCGTGGGTCATTGGCTTGTGCCATGGACTATTGGGGGAGTCGCAGACTTATAGGTAGTGGCGGAGGAAAAACTTCCTTATCTGAAGATCATTTTTACTTCTTGAGATAAATTTGAACATGATATGTCATCCGTATGCTTGATTGATATCTCTCACTAAGCATATAGCTTATATATTATAGTGGTTATTGAATAACCATTGTAGGTGAGCACGACGGCGAGAATCTGGGGAAGTGATTTGGGGATCGTGGAGTCACGGAAGCTTGTGTATAAATTAGTTTCATGTTTATAGTTGTTTTTGTGCAAACTTGTACTTTGGTGTAAATCTGAGTTTGTGCGGGTTAAGTTGGAAATCTACTAAGCATAGTTGGTTATGTTAGTTTCTTGCTATAATCGCTCCGAGACTCTTGTAAATATTGTAACCAAAGCTTGGAGTTATGTTGAAATATTTCATGCTTTTGTTCATGTAATTTGGAGTATGTTGGTAGAGAGTTTGAGGTTAAAGGCATGTTTTGGTTGGTCTTATGAGAATTGGGAGTGTTTGGGAGAGATAGCATTTGCACATCTTGTTCAATGTTTATACTCATGTTAGAGTCTCTTATGAATGGTTTGAAATAGTTCTAAAATGGTTTTGTAATGATTTTGGAAGATCCATGAGGTTTGGTTTTGATTTGGATGAAGTTTAGACTTGAAAAATAGAGTTTTTAGCAGCTGGGAGTAGTTCTACAGAACCTAGATCGATTCGGGTTAAAGGGTGGATCGGTGGATCGATCCGAACTTCTGGGAGGACATTTTGTGGAAGAAATGTTGAAATGGATCGATCCGGGCTAAAGGGCGGATCGATCGGCTTACAAATTTCACAGCACGTCGACTTTTACATAAACAGATAACTCTTTATAGAAATTTTAGTTTCGCACACCATTTTTGGCGTTGGAACCGGGACTCAAAGGGCTATCTTTCGATATAAATTTTCCCAAACTTTATGATAGGCACAAAAATCTCATGTCAAAGTCAATCTAAGCCACCTCAGCGGGGAAATGCTGAGTCATCCGGAGGGGGCACTAGCTGCTCAAAGATCCCGGGTTATTTAGCCAAGGTCGCCCGGTCCGGGCCCATAGCTCGGGATTACGATACGGGCCCATCACACGGTAGGTGCAGCCCGGGTGCACCTCATGACTTGCTCCATAAGGCTCCAGATAGTTTCCTATCCCAGCAAGAAGATTAGTGGAAGGTGCAAGTTGTTTTCTAATCCATTTAGGAAACTCCCATGATTTGTGTTAATCAATTGTAATTAGGATTGTACTTCCTAATCAATTTAATTATCTTGTACGAGTGGTCTCTTGCACCTATAAAAGAGACCCCTCGTCTCCTCAAAAGGGGGATCGCGGTTTTATTCCACAAGAATAGCAATACGCAACACCCCTTCGCATATACTCTGCCAGTTTCTGGTAGTGCCGCCCTCCTTGTTGGTTCACCAGAGGCCGTCGGTGATCTATTAGGTCAAGTGCTCCGACACACCCGTGAACGTAGGTCTCTTAATTAACAGGGCCGAACCACATACAAACTTCTTGTCTTCATCTTTTTGTTTTTACTCTCCTACCAATTTTTGTCATCATCAGTTTGGCACCGTCTGTGGGAAATCGACAGATTTTCTCAGAAAAACAAATCTCTTGACTAATTGTCATGGCTCCTCATAAAAACAAGAAGATTGCTCAACCGTCGGATCAGGCGAATGCACTGGCTGGCCAGTCAGTGGTCTCCATGACTCCAGAGCAGGTCACTACAACTTTGGACCAAATTTTGGAGGGCCAGTGCCAGACCTAGCGACAAATCGAGGCTCTGCTGGCCCGACAGAATAAACTATCGCAGACCGAGGTGCAGCTCGGGAATGACGAGAGTGGTCAAGTACCCCGGTGTACCAGACAGCGTGCCCATACTACACCGACATCACCCCAAGAGGTTGAACAGTTCGGGAATAATGAGCGTGGTCAAGATCCTATACAGACCAGGCAACATGCACGGGCTAATCTAAATCGCACGGGGGATACCCGAGACATTATCAATAATAGACGCACTGTCAAGGGGGGAGAACAAGAGTGACAGTTCCGGGAATCAGTCCAGGATTGCTTGGCCAGGAGCCGAAGCTATCTTAGGCACACGATTAACTACATCCAGAGTCAAGCCTTGTCCCTGAGGACAGTGCACTTTGAAGAAGAAGCCTCCTCGTCATACCCGACCTACCGTACCGAGCCAGCGAGTGGCACCAAGCGTGCCGAGTTCAGGCATAGCGGCGGTCGGGAATACACCGACACTGAGACTGAGCCACCATTTACCGGACGGATTACAGGGTTTGCCATCCTGCCCAAGTTCAAGCAACCTCCTCTTGACTCATACGACAGTTCAGGCAGCCCGGTCGACCACATTCGAACATACAAGGCTCAAATGGAATTGGCCACTAACGCTGATGAGCTGCATTGCTTAGCTTTCCCTAGCACTCTAAGGAGCCCGATAGCGCAGTGGTTCTACTCCTTGAAGCCCCAATCGGTCGACAACTTTAAAGACCTCAGAAAGCTCTTTGTCAGCCAGTTCATAGGGATGCTTGGTAGGCCATAACAAGACCTCTAGCTGCTTACTGTTAAGCAACGAAAAAGAGAGTCCTTGAAGCTATGTCGATCGGTTCAACCAACAGAAGCTCCAGGTCCATGGCATGAACGAGGCGATCGCGATCACCGCTTTCTCCTCAAGAGTTCAAAACATCAAGGTGGCCACGTCGTTCCACCATAACCGACCGACCACTTTGGTAGAACTCTCGGAGAGGGTGGGAAAGTACATTGATACCAAGGAGTTCTTGAAGTCTAAACGTGCCAGCTTCGTAGGGGATGAGTCCCAAAATCCAAACGAAAAATGCGAAGGTTCTGAGAAAGACTTGGGAAAGAAGTCAAAGCAAGATCAGCAACGAGGCAGTAGGGATCAAGCCCCGATTGCCTGCACACCTCTTTCCCAAACTATCTAAGGAATCATGGTCATCGTCGAGGCTTAGAGATTGCTCAAACAACTAACAAAGTTGAAGAGCGCACCTGAGAAGAGAAGCCGGGACAAGTTTTGCCGGTACCATAAAGATCATGGTCACAACAAGGAGGACTGTTTTAAGCTTAAGATCTCCATTGAGAAGCTTATCGAGCAGGGCCACCTTGCCGAGTTTGTCATCGTGGATAGACAACCCCGGCCTTGAGCAACCTCAACCTCTCGGTCAAATCAGCGTGATCTTCAGAGGAACATCGGGCAGAGGGGACACACAGTCGGCTAGGAAGAGGCATGCTCGGGCATCCAAGTGGATATCCTATATGTCCAACAAGCCAACTCCCCATCGACTGACGTGCTAACATTATCGTCTAACGATGTAAAGGATCTACATTGCCCCCACGATGATCCGTCGGTGGTGACGCTCTCCATAGCCAATTATGTGGTCAAAAGGGTATTAGTGGACACGGGCAGCTCCTCTGATATTTTGTTCATCTCAGCCTTCGATCAGTTTGGGATATCAAGGGATCGGCTCCGACCAGTAGCCACCCCCCTGGTCGGGTTCAATGGATCTAGCACACAACCGCTCGATACAATTGAGCTTCCAGTTCTCATGGGGACCTACCCCCAACATCCATACTCGCAAACTTTGTGGTGGTAGAAGCCCCGTCCGCCTACAATGTCATCCTAGGTAGGCCAACACTCAACAAATCCAAGGCAGTCGTGTCAACCTATAGCCTGATAATCAAGTTCCCAACCCCCCAAGGTCCGGGAAACTTGCCTAGGGATCAAGCAACCGCTCAGAGCTATTTTGTCAGATCCCTACGCAAGGAGGCAGTTACAGAAATGTTGAACATCTAGGAGATGAACCCAAGGGACGTAAAAGATGGAGTAAGCCCAGTAGAGGAACTGGAGCAAGTGGCGCTGGACCCCCAGCTCCCCAACTGGATCGTTAGTATTGGCACTCTCCTAGAACCAGAACTCAGAGAAAAATTGATTCGGTTCTTGAAAGATAGCCAGAATGTCTTCGCCTGGTGCCATGAAGACATGCCTGGGCTTGACCCCTCGGTCATGTCCTACCGCCTCGACATCAACCCAAACTCCCAACCGGTCAAGTAGAAAAGAATAGGCGTGGCTCTAGAAAGGCAGGAAGTAGTACGCGAGGAAGTCAGGAAACTCTTAAAAGCAAAGTCCATTAGGGAAGTGCAGTATCCAGACTGGTTAGCAAATGTGGTGCTGGTCAAGAAGAGCAATGGGAAGTGGAGGATGTGCATGGACTTCACTGACTTGAACAAAGCTTATCCCAAGGACTGCTATCCATTACCTCGAATAGACCTCCTTTTGGACTCCATGGCTGGCCATTTGCTCATCTCCTTCATGGACGCCTACTCGGGATATAATCAGATCAACATGTATCCCTGGGATGAAGAGAAGACTTCTTTCATCACCGACCAGGGGACATATTATTATAAAGTAATGCTCTTTTGCCTCAAAAATGCTGGGATAACTTATCAAAGCCTGGTCAATCACATGTTCAAAGATTTGATCGAGAAATCAATAGAGGTATATGTTGACGATCTCTTGGTTAAAAGCCGGGACGAGTCTGACATCTTGAGCACTTAGCTGGGCCTTCATCATCTTAAGAAAATACCAGATGAGGTTGAACCCAGCTAAGTGCACATTTAGAGTCTCGTCTGGGAAGTTCTTGGGACAATTAGTCAACAGGTAGGTAATTGAGGCTAACCCCAAAAAAATTCAGGCCATCATCACCATGCGGTCACCCAGGTCAACCAAAGAAGTATAGGGTTTGGCCGGACGGGTGGCCGCACTGAATAGGTTCGTGTCCTGAACAAATGACCGGTGCCTTCCATTCTTTAAAATCCTCCGCAACGCTTTCCAGTGGTCGGAAGAGTGTGAAGAAGCGTTTCAGTATTTTGTCAACACCTGTACCAAAGGAGGAACTGGGTTTTGTACTTGGCAATGTCACCCTCAGTAGTAAGCTCGGCCCTCATCTGAGAGGAGCATGGGATACAGTTCTTGGTTTATTACACAAGTCGAGCGCTCTAAGGTACAAAAAGCCGGTACTCTGCATTGAAAAGCTCACCTTCACCCTTGTAACCTCTGCCCAAAGACTCTGCCTATATTTTCAGGCCTATGTCATAGTGGTCCTTACCGATCAGTCTCTCCGTCGAATTCTATCCTGACCTAAAACATCCAGAATGCTCGTCAAGTGAGCGTTAGAGTTAGAAGAATTTAAAGTAGTCTATAGACCTCGAATGGCGATCAAGGGACAAGCCGTAACGGATTTTCTCGTAGAATTCACATACCTAGAAGATCCGGTCGAGGAGCTCACTCTGCCCAAATTGCCGCCTGGCCTACAAATTGGTGCCCCGACCTAGGTACTTTATGTGGACAGGTCCTATAGAAAATAGGGTAGTGGGTCTGCGATCATCTTGACCACACCCGATGGGATCTAGTTGGAGTTCGCACTAAGGTTCGATTTTCAGGCCTCCAATAACGAAGCCGAGTATGAAGCTTTGTTGGTTGGGTTGCAATTGACCAGCTCAATGGGCACGCAGTAAATCGAAGAATATAGTGACTCCCAGCTCGTGGTCAACCAAGTTAATCAGGAGTACGAGGCACGGGAAGACAACATGGTAGCCTATCTGGCCCTCGTCCGCACAATTGCAAAGAAGCTTGTAGTCGAGGGAACAGAATACATGGGCCGACCTACTAGCCCACCTCGCCTCATCTTCTGAGTCAGACCTACCCAGGATAAGGGTAGAATACTTGCCTGAGCCCAGCATGGTCAACTCAGGAGTCATGGAGGTTGAACCAGTCGCTTTAGGGCCCAGCTAGATGGAGCCAATCATAATGTTCCTCACAATAGGAAGCTTATCGGACGAAAAAAGATGAAGCCCGCTGGGTCAAATACCGAGCGGCCAGATATCACCTCGTGGATGGCGTGCTCAACAGAAGGGGGTTCTCTATTCCCTATCTCCGATGCATCCACCCTGCTCAAGTCCAAGGAATATTGTTTGAAATACATAAAGGAGTGTGTAGGAGCCATATTAGAGGTCGGGCACTCTCACGCAAGGCCCTACTGCAAGACTATTACTGGCCAATGATGGTCCGGGATTCCCAAGAATATATCAAGTAGTGTGATAAGTATCAGAGACACATACCTATGATCAACCGCCCGGGGGAACTCCAGACCCCAATCCTCAGTCCCTGGCCGTTTGCATAGTGGGGCATCGACTTTGTCGGACCCCTTCCTATGGCTAACGGCCAGGTCAAATTCGCCATCATTGATGTGGTCTATTTCACTAAGTGGGCTGAAGTCGAGCCCTTGGCAACTATCACCGAGAAAAAAATGGAAAGTTTCATCGAAAGAAACATTCTCAACAGGTTCGGCATTCCCCGATTACTTGTAAGCAATAATCCAGGAAGTTTGACACACCGGTATTTAGGCAATTCTGCTTGAGCAATGGTACATCCAATCACTACTCTTCTCCCGAGAACCCTCAAGGAAATGGCCAAGCCGAGGTGACAAATCAGACAATTCTGTAGTCAATTAAAACTAGGCTTGAAAACGCCAAAGGGCTTTGGGCAGAAGAACTACCAACCCTTCTGTGGGTTAGGAAATAAAGATTTTTGTTTTTCTAGAGCTCTTCTCGAGCAATTATTATTGTTTTCAAAAGAAACAAAGATTTTTGTTTTGATGTAAATAATGTCCCCTATTAGTATTCCGTGAACAAAAGACCCCGAGATCACACCCGAGGCACAAAAGACCTCGGGATCACACCCGAGGCACAAAAGACCCCCAGGACCACACCCGAGGCACAAAAGACCTCGGGACTACACCCGAGGCACAAAAGACCTCGGACTCAAACCCGAGGCGTATAAGACCTCGGGTTACATCCGAGGCATCGCCTTTAGTTAGGTACATAACCGACGATGGGGACAAATCTCCATAGGTGGCTAATGATAGCAAGCTTCAAAAGACCCTACAACTACCAACGTTCTAGTTCGGTTCCCTACAGTCACTCCATCTACCAACGCCTGCCTTAGCAAAGCTTGGGGGGCAGGGGGATACTGGACTAAAATAGGAAATCACACCGAGCACAAATAGGACTGTTGGAATTTCAAAACATTCCTAAGTACCTACAGTGCCCAGAGAAATCGCCCGAGCAGTAACAGGGCCAAAATCCTACACTGTACCAGACGGGACCTTCAAAGTATAGGTCCCTAGAAGACCAAGTGGTACCCACCGGTCAGAGTCTTATAGTGTCACGCCCCAGCGTAGCAAAATAAGGAAAAATTTTCATTTCCGTTTGAACTCGTAGGTCATGACAGGTGATGGATCGCTTATCCTGTACTTAGCTTAACATGTACCAGAAAACAGAGTATATAAAAGCAACAGGGAAGATAATATTAAACATCATTACAACTTCAAACAATATTACATTGTCCTTTATTAAAATATCCTTAAGGCACAACCGCCTTATTCAAATTAAAAACATTTTCCATATCCTTATTACAACTTTATTAAATTATAAAAGTAACGTTGCAGGCTCCTCTAGCTGGCATAATCATATTTTCCTACATAACCATTTCCTAAACATTTTGGGTGTCCAGGACAAAATAAAGTCATCAGCTAATGAAAGTTGAGTGAGTATAACGAACACACAAGCAATGTATATAAAAGTACATTAACAATTATTATAAATGTTCATTTCCTTAGAGTACAGTTAATCCATTATTCCAGTCATCGCATAATGATAATTGATAACAGTTTGCATAATGAATATTTAAGACTGTGCATGAACAATGAAACCATCTCATCTCACTGATTCTTTTATCTCGATCACAATCTCTAGACTTGTTCAGTTCATCTAGAACCATCCAGCATAATGCCATTAGTTTAGAAGGTCTGTCGATATGTCTGCCGTATTTAGGGCGGCTTGGACGTACCTAGACATTCAAGGTTATAATAACCTGTGGAATACTTTAATTAATCTACTGTATCAAAAGCGGCCTAGAATAATTTAAAGCTCCCACAAGACTGACCTACCGTATCAAAAGCGGCTTGGGTTCAGCCCTCTTAATTAATCTACCATATCTGCAGCGGCCTGGAATAATTAAGGCTATCACAAGACTCTAACTGGCCTACCGTATCTCAAGCGGCCTGGGCTCAATCCCTCATAATTAACCTACTGTATCTCAAGCGGCCTGGGATAATTAAGGTTACTCGTCCCGAGACATTCTCTCTTTATCCATTCTCACAACATATATGCTGACCAATGACCCCTTTCCATACATGTCATCTTGACTATACAAATGAGTAATTTATTCTCTTTCTTGTTTATATAAGGGTATCAGAGCGGATGTATGACATGTTCTCTTTTTATATATATTCTTATATAGGTATCAAAGCGATATGACTTAAATCTTTCTTTTCGCATTTTCTTTATAGAAGGTATCAGAGCGATTTCTACTTTTCTTTAATATGGTATAATAGCTATTTATATATTTTGTTACTACAAATGATATCAGAGCAACGGATTCTTATTCTCGTATAAAGTATCAGAGCTAATAAAAATCAAATTATTACAAATTAAACAACTTAGTCCAAAAAAGTCAACCATTGCCCCAGAATGGCCAAAACGGCTAAGTATAGTCAAAAATAATATTTTCGATTCAAGAGTTTAAAAGTCCCGCGAATAGTTCATATAGGTTCCCATATGTCAAATATGATTTTTAAGAATTTTAAAATAAAGGGAACTTAGTATAAATAATACCCCAATATCATGAACTCTACAAAATTTGGTAATTTTGCCTTCGAAGGAAAAGTTGACTTTTTATCTATAAGGAATTGATTTTTGAAAGTATTTTTATTGAATCTAAATGGGGGGTATTTCGTTAGTTACATTAATGACTTAAGTAAAATAATAAATAGGAGGGAGAAATGATTTACTTAAATGTCATATATGGAATTAACATGCAGTGAAGGTACTATGCTGCAGTGAAGGTACTATGCAGTAAGACAGATCTTTCTGTCACAGAAGGGTAGGACCGGTCCTGGTCTTTTAGCGGGACCGGTCATGGTCGCGACCGGTTCTGGGTATGTTTTGGGACCGGTCCTGGGTCGTCTTCTTCCCCAAGAATGTACAGTGCAGAGCTTATACGAGTTTTATGAAATGAAATGATACAGCAAGTGTAATATACCATTCTCTTCAATTTTTCGCGTAGATTATGAATATATAAGTCTTGTTTTCCAATTCCTAATGTAGCTCTACTTATTGATGAAAATCCGAGAGCTGTCAAAACTTTGTTTTGACCGTACGTCACAACCGTTATAAATTACGGACTAAAATTTGAAATGAAAGTTACTGGGACTATAATCTTCCATTCCCAATTTACAGAAATCATTTTGGTTGAGTTTGGTGAGACCACCATTTTTGTACCTTCAAAATTATGTATATGTATATATACGTGTATATCTAAAACTGATACCCCAGGCTTGTACATAATGACTAGTATTACATTATAAGTGAGTTCGAGAGACTCACCGAGTGTTAGATTGGGCTATGAGACTTGCCGAAGAAAGACGAAAATTCCGTAATATAAGCTTAGAGGTCCAACAATGGCTATGGAGCTTACTGTGAGACTTCTCTTCTGTTTTTCTTTCTTTTCGTCTAATTTTTAGAATGTATATGTGACTGAATGATTTGTGAAAGAGGAAGCAAGAGATCAATGGAGGCTTAAGGGTGTATGTGTGTATATATGTCAAGAGAGAGGAAGCCACTGTGAGAGGATTGCAAAGTATGTGTGAAATGGATATACTGAGAGTAATGCTTGTGCTGTAAAACCAAATGTGTGTATTTGTGAATTGCAAGTATGAACACTCATATATAGAGTCCATAGGTTTACAAGTTGCAACTCAATAATAGAACGTGATGATTAAACGAATAACAGTTGGGTTGGAACTGATTGATGCGGTCATATCAGCTCATAAATAATTCGTCTGGTTAGTTAACCAGTTGGTTCAGTTAGTCCAGTTAGGTTGGTCCGGGTAGTCTAGGAAAATACCCAAATAATTATTAAGGACCAAAAAAACCTATACTCCCACTTCCCTTTATTTGAGATTTCCAAAAGGTGAGATTTCGAAACAAAAATGGGCAAAACCGCATCTATTCAAATGAAATGTTTCGGCCTGCAGGAAATCGACGTGATTAATACTTATTAATAGTTTTAATCCCAAATTATAGGATAACTTAGGCCAGGGTCTTAAGCATAATTAATACTAATTAAAATTACTAAAGGGGTCATAAAAATTAATGTCACATAATTATAATAAATCAACACATGTATTAATTATTTATGAAAATAATATCACTATTAAAATAATACACCGAAGTAAAATGAAATGGCATTGAGTTAACAACTAATAACACAAGTATTATTTAATAATTAGAATAATACCCCAACTTTAAATTAATCCATAGTAAATAAAGAAAAACCGACATTTTATTTATTATTAGGGAAGTGAAAATACAGGTTGCTACATCTAGCTTTTGCTAAGGCAGGGTTCTGTCAAGGCCCTGCCTGGAGCAATATCCTCAACCGGTTCAGCCTCAGCAGCAGTACCTTCGATGGTGGTGGGCCATACAGCCCAGTAGTCTGAGTCCATCCCCTCGTAAGATGAGATGTCCCACTCGGTTGGTCTCGGGTCAACCTCTTTTTCAGGTCCTCATAGCCCTGAAAGAAGCCGTCGTGGAAGGCCTCCTCGATAGACCCTGCGGCTGCTGCCTCGAACAGAGCCTTCTCCCGAGCATCCTACGCCGCCGCCAGACTTGCCTAGGAAGCCTCCAATTCTGCCAAGGTGGCCGCCAACTCTGCCTGCGCCATGCCCAGGCCTAGGGCCAGGTCCTTGACTTTATCTTTCTCCATAGCCAGAGCTATTTCCTTGGCCTCCAGAGCGGCCCTCTCCGTTGACAGGGCAGCTTCAGTAGTGGCGGCCCTCTCGGCTAAGACGGGCAAAAAGGACTCGGCTCCAACGGCCATGCAGCCATAACAAACAAGCATGAACCGGTCGGTCATTAAAGCAAACAGAGTGAAAAGGGGCTGAAGAACAATGTGGCGGGAGTACTTATAAAGTGAGAGAGGTTACACAGCCACCCTTGGAAAGCCTGGGGAGACATGTTGGCACACATCTCCACCTGGCTCGGGAGAAGGCCTTGCCTGACCCTCTCTCAGATCTCTGCCGATTCTCCCAGCGGCTTCCCGGATGGTGGATCTACCCAGGAAGCAGTGTGCACCACCACTACTCGGGGAGCTGACGTCTCCCCTGGGTCTTGGTGGGCCGCAAGTCCGTGCCTCAGTCGCCTAAGCATCCGATTGCCACTTGCGGCCTCGGCGACCAGTCTTTTCCTTCTCTTTGCCATCTGGGCGACAACAGCGGCCTATCTGGCACTCAACTGCTCTAGATCTCTCCTGGGACCCATTTTTGTGAAGGGAAAAGTTATGCGGTCAGTGACCAGGAAACCAATGAAAAATAGCCAAGGCTAAGGAAGTCAACCGAAGAGCTTACCTGGGATGATCGAAGGAAAAATAGGGGCTTCGACGGTCTAATCTGGGTCGTAAGTCACTTTCCGATCTCCTGACCAGGTCAGCACATTCCAGACGTTTGTAGGCAGGTTTGCAAATGCCTGATCCTGCTCTAGCACACCTCGGGGATGCTCGGTTGGTCAACTGACCCCACTACAAAACAAAGCATGAAACAGTTAATCCCATGATTGCCGCAAAAAGCAAAAGGAAAGCAACAAAGAGATGCAGGATGGGCTTACTCCTCATCTCCCCCACCCAAGAAGTCCTCAGCTGGATTCTTAGGGCCAACTCACAGAACTCGGGGGTGGATAGTTGGAAGAATTTGTTCTTCCACCCCTTGTTGTTGCTCGGGCAGTTGATGATAATTTTCTCCCCTGTCGGACCCCTAGAGAGAAGAATTCGACCTCCCCATATATAGGGAACGGTCGGTGGGTCCATAAGAACTCTTGAAGGGTGAGTTTGTATCCGAAGACTTGGGGCCAAAGAGAGATGGACCCCATTAGAAACCTCCAACCATTTGGGACCAACTGCCTGGGAGCGATCCCCAGGTAGATCAAAACATCTCAGGTGACCAGATGGAGAGGGATACGGAAGCCAGCCATGAGGGCATCCTCATAGAGAGTAACAAAACCCGGCTTGTGGAGGTGAGCCCTGCCGTCATGCACGCCCAAGGAGCAGTGGTCGGGAATGGTGTAACTATCCCTGATCCGACTAAGGTCTTTGGTACGCAAACTGGAGGGAATAAACTCACAGGCGAATGCCACTTCAAGACTGCCCAGGGCCTCCACCTCATCGCCTGAGGCCCGAGAGACAAAGGAAACCAGGTCCTCCTGATCCACCTCATCGTCTAACACCCGGATAGAAATCCTACCCTTACTGTGCTGATTAGATGGGGACGCAAAAGGTGGGTCTAAACTCGTGTCTGGGGTCCCTAACCGCGACTATTCATTCTCCGACTGGGAAAACGAATCAAAACTAAAATGACACATCTCCAAGGCTCCTATGACTGGACGAAGAAGTAACCGGCGACCTAGGTAGGGGTCAGGGATTCCAAGTCTGAGATACAGAGGAGGCAAGTTTCAAGCCTAAAAGGCAAAGTATACAAGGTCTTCAGGGTAAGGTGGCACTCAGTTAGAATTACCCCCGGAAAACCCGATCGGTTCAATCGCCCTATCGTACCGCCTGATCTAATGAAAAAGCAAAACCTAAGGAAGAAAAAGTCCCACTCCCTCACAAACCCTAACAAATTCCTATTCTCCAGCCTAACTCGGGAATGAGAAAAAGGGGAAAAGAAGGAAAGAGTCGTGAAATCTTAAGGCTAGGAAAATGAAGACTTACAAGAATTAGGCGCAGAAAAGAGCTTGGGGAGCTTGACCGGGTGCTTTTTTCTCCTAAACCGCTCGGTAATCTCTATCTCTGGATAGCAGGAATGGAAAAAATGAACAAGTGTCCCTTATATAGAAAGCGTGAACGGTCCAGATCGAATCAGATCTAACGGCCAGGAAATCTTCCCGCCTAAAATGTCCGACAGCTGTCACCTCAGGCACGTGAAGCGATGCCTCAAAAGGCACGCATATTAAATGCACGACGTGACGGTCCAGTTATGATGTGACTATTCGGTTACACTTATACCAGCCTCGTTGGATCCTAACCAGCCTAGTCATTCCTTGACACATGGCAACCACTGATCCTAGGTTCCCGAGGATACCGTTCAGTTTGATCCCCGACTGACCATAGCGGCAGGACCAACCCCGAGTAACAACCCGGATAGGGTCCCGAGCGGTCTACCAGGTTATACAGATTTTCAATCCTTATTTGATAGAGCATCACATTAGCCTCAAAAATGGGGGACAGCTGATAGGCACAAAAATATCAGGTCAAAGTCAATCTACACCAATCCAGCGGGGAAATCCCGAGTCATCCGGAAGGGGCGCTGGCTGCTCAAAGATCCCAGGTTGTTTGGCCAAGGCCGCCCGGTCCAGGCCCACAGATCGGGATTACGATACGGGCTCATCACACGGTAGGTGCAGCCCGGGTACGCCTCATGACGTGCTCCATAAGGCTCCAGACAGTTTCCTATCCCAGCTAGAAGACTAGTGGATGGTGCAAGTTGTTTCCTAAAATTTAGGAAACTCCAATGATTTGTGTCAATCAATTGTAATTAGGATTGTACTTCCTAATCAATTTAATTACATTGTACGAGTGGTCTCTTGCACCTATAAAAGAGACCCCTCACCTCCTCAAAAGGGGGATCGCAGTTTTATTCCACAAGAATAGAAATACGCAACACCCCTACGCATATACCCGGCCAGTTTCTGGTAGTACCGCCCTCCTTGTTGGTTCACCAGAGGCCGCCGGTGATCTGTTAATGCAAGTGCTCCTACACACCCATGGACGTAGGTCTCTTAATTAACAGGGCCGAACCACATACAAACTTCTTGTCTTCTTCTTTTTGTTTTTACTCTCCTACCAATTTTTGGCATCATCACTTTAAAAAGACCATTTTGCCCTTAGGCTTATTTTGTCTAGTTCAAAGGTTTATTTGTGCGTTATTTCCTTCCTTCACATTTGTAACTTGGTGTTTGTAGGCCTTGGTGGCATGGCACGTGTCCTAGGTTCATATGTGTGGATCCAGGGCATGACAATAGAACTCCCAACTTCCCAAGTTACAACTTAAACATGTTATTAAAATTTGCAAAAGTCTTGAGCCATATTCAAAACATAAGTTCACAGTAAGTAACATCAAGTTACTCCCCAAGTACAAATTGAAACTAACATATTACAAGTTCTAGTTTAAAACATGAAGTTATCTACATTATTGACATCAAATCCCCAAAAACCCACATTGCCTTACCAATTCCATTTCTTCATTGTTTTTCCGATACTTTGCCTTTATCACCTACAATGGTTATTCAATAACCACTACACTATATCAGCTATATGCTGGTGAATGCCGACAATTATAAACATGAATAATAGATATGTTCAATTTCATCTTTTACACATAACTATGGTCTCCGGGAACGCAAATATCGGCCACCCTTTCACGTTAGCCCGCGACTACTCCATTAGTCGCATGACTAACCGAGATCCACACCTCTTTCTTTCAGGCGTGCAACCTCATGGTCAATTTGGCACCTGGTCCACTTTGATGGAAAGTACAAGTTCCCATTTAACCCAAATTAACAACTCAACATGCTCACATCAATTCATCACATCATGTTATTGTCATACAAATGGGTCTTATTAACCATAAGGGTTGGCCTAATAATAACTAAACAAGCTAAATTACGTATAGTACACATGCTTATCATCAAAAAGATAATCCCAAACATCCAATTATTCATATTCATAATTATTGTCACTCACCTCAAGGGTTTCGCTCCTACTTGTAGAATTAAGAGCCTAGTGAAGTCCAAGTACAAATCTTATACCTAATATACAAGTTATGAGCTAAACCCCCGAATTGGGTCACGGAAAAACTGTCTCAGAAATTAATAACACTAGTACTAACGAGTTAGACTCACCTCCAGGAGTCCGAATAGGTAGCCTGTTTCGAAATTGAACGTCGTTAAGCGCGTCAATCGGCGTCATGAACGTTGGTGTAATTTCCATCGAGATTTCTCGTGAATCTCTTCTGTAATTGTTTTGGTGTAATGCCTTAGAGAAGATGACTTGTGAGTCAAAGGTCACATGTCATGCAAAATGTAACTTCCAAGTTCAGGTTTCTATAATTGCCTCTCCATATTTTATCGGTTTTGTATTTATACCCCTGCTAGTTAATGAAACTTATTAAAACTATCACAAACTTAAATGGGTGTTTGTCTATGTCATGTATGGGTCCCATTAGTGGCTCACATAATATAATGAAGTTGCTAATTAACCTACTATTTATGCATCGTGTCTAATTCGCTCTTGCAAAGGTACCCCTAACGGACCACAGATATAATCTCTAACAATTAATATGTCATTAAAATAATATAATATAATATTCACATATGCCTTAATAAGCATTTAAGAATATAAGAATTACCCCACGTATCTGTCCCATCACAGGGGGATCTCTTATAACTATCCTAAGATGGGACTGCCACATTAGCCTATCACTGGGTTCGCAACTGGACACCCCTTATCACCTTAGTGAGTTAATACTCACTTAACACATACAATCACATTATTAATTTAATACTAATGATGCATGTTAAACGCAATTAAAAATTGCCCGCTTATACGTTCCCATATCTTACAAGCATGTGGGTATAACTCTCCCTGGTTGCCTCTCTTAGGTGCACGGGGATGTGTTCTTGTGTTTTCCTTCTTTTATATTCTGCATGAGGAGGGGATCTATCCCTCACTTGCTTTTCTGTTATTACTGGGCAAAGGTTATCCATGTGTTGTAGGATAGTACTTTTTTGTTTCCTATACTGATGTTTGTTTTAATGATATAAGTTGATGTTTTAGCAAAAAAAAAAAGATAGAGCAACCGTTGTTCGTAGTTGTTAATGTCCTATTTGGTTTTAAAATTGATGGGGCGGTAGTTAAAACAATGTGGTCCTATTGTCCAATTATTTTAGAACTAATTTACAGTAAAATTATGGTTATAAATTGAAACATAATCTATACTAAGGTCTGTTTGATAAAATTGAAAATAAAGTACTGAAAAATTCAGTGCTAAATTTTTAGTACTGAAAATTTTAAGCGATTGAGTTTGCTATACTAAAACGGTATTTCAAATACTGAAATAGACTGTATTCATTGATTAATTTTAGCAGAATTTTTTCACTTAAAGTTTTCAGTAAATTTTGTATTGCCTTTTCAATTAAGTGGTACATTATCAAACACAATGAAAAAGAATAAATGCTAAAAATTTTCATTTTCAGTGCTTAATTTGGTTATCAAACACACTCTAAATCTTCAATGTTTTTGCTAAACAAATTAGATTTTGAGTGGCTCTATCTACACCCATCTAATTTGCTCACTAAACTCACATTTTAATTAAATTTTCATATTCCAAGTATACCCATGCATAAAATGACTACAAAGGACAAATAATAAATAAACAAGACTCTAAAATAAATACTCTCTACACCCACCTCTACATAATATTTATAGATTTATGTACATATAACTCTTCTAACTCTTATTCTCTCTTGTATATACAATTATATATATATACATATATGCGTGTGTAAATACATTGTATACATATATACATATATTTGTATATACTTGCAAACATATACATACATTCATATACATATATATGCGTACACAAGAATGCAATCTTATTGATCCAAATAATCTCCCAAAACAAGGAGTACTAGAAAATAAACACAAAAATCATATAGGAAGTAGATACAGATAATCAAGTTTAAAATTGCAGATTTTTGTATTGTAAGTTTGTGACACCACTTTTATTGCCAAACTGATCCCTTATTGCAATGAAGAGTGTTTTAGGGATTTTTGGGCCATTTGCTTTTCAAATGATGAAGTCGTTATTGATGGTGAGCTTAGTTATGAATGTCTAATTGGTATATACATATATACATATACACATACACATACACGATTATGATGTTTTAGGCTTCATATATCACACCATACAAGGAAAAAAAAATGCTAGTGAAAGGTCTAGGGTTTCAATGTAGTGAGAAGATGATGGGTGTATAGAGTAATAGAAAAGTATGAGAATTTTTATGCTTAAGGTAATCTTGGAGATGAAGGAGTGTTGTAGAGGGCAATTTAAAATTAATTGAATGTGGTGAGTGTAAAGAGTAAGTGGATATGAAAATAGAGTCTGATGACTGATACAACCAGAGGAACAGAGGAGGGAGGGGTAAGAGAAACAGAAAAATTCATACTAAATCTTTACTTTTCGCTCCAACTGTATATCAAAAGTTAAATTCATAGAGAACAGATTTGAATAACACACTGATGAAATGACATTTGTGTCTTTTTATTTTTGTTCATTTGAATCCTACAAATTAAAATTCAAAAAAAAAAAAAAACCAAACAAAAAAAGGGAAAATTAGATGGGGATCCCTAGTTAGGAAAATATGTTAGTATTAGGACAACTAAATAATTTTACTTTAGTTTATGTCCCTCACTAACGTAAATGTGCTAATTAAGATCCTTTAATCTCATTTTATTTTTAGCTTATGACAATTATACCCTTTGGAGAGAGAACGAGAGAACCACAGTGAGAGAGAGAGAGAGAGAGAGCCAAGGGAGGGCGGTGACTGGAGGACCGAGATCGTTGGGTGTTGAAGAAGACGGCGGCGAACCAGTTTTTCGCCGTTGATTTACTCATTGTTCTCATCATCATCTTTAGCGTCGGAGGTAGTAGTAGCTGGTACCGCCGCCGATGTTGCCGGAGATGATCAGCTGTTGGATGATTCTCCACCTTCCGCCTCTGCTGAGAAGGTTGCACTACCTTCTCTCCTTAAGCCTTGAGTCGTTGTTTACGATGGGGTCTATCATCTGTGTCACCAAGGTACTCTCTCTCTCTATCTCTCTCTCTCCATATATATATATATATATATACATTGTTTATCAGTTTATGCATGTTAAATGCAGAAATGCTTGTTAGGATTTATTGTGTTATTAGAAAAACCAAATGGCACTGTTGTTCTATGAGATTACTAAATTTTTATTTTTTATTTTGAATTTTCTGGAAGTCAATTGGTCTCAAACGCCAATGACCTACAAATTGCTATGTATATGTGTATACATTTCATCTAGGACCATTGCCTGTGTGTGACATATGGTACCTCAAACATGTTTTTACTATAATGATGGTTGAAATTGTTGATAGTTCAATTGAAATTTGGGGGAATTTACATTTTGAGTTGATGTGAGAATATCTCTGGTTGACATTGGAGGAATGCAACTTCTGGAAAACCCTAGAATTTGATTTCTAATTAAAGAAAGTTTGTGGATAGATATACATATACAATTATACATATTGAACAATTAAGCTAGCATTGGGTGATAATATGATATAATCTAATGCTATAAAAAAATCATTACAAAAATATAAGAGGCGTTCACTAGAAACAGGGGGTTTAGTTGATACAAATAGGAAATTCATCAAGGGAATTCGGTGAAATTTGATCCCTAAATACTACATTTTAGTAGCTACATCGAAAAATTTGAAAACATAGAGACTAAAATGAAATCGGCCCCAAAGTTGGAGGGTGAAAAGTCTAATTTACCATTTTCAGTTGAAGTGATCATTTCATTTCATGAATTAGAAGTATTTGCAACAGATTATTTATTTTATTTTATTAAAAAAAAAAATTTGTGAAACTAGCTACACTACTACATAATTGTCTAATTGACTCAAATATGTTCTTCTAGGATGGAAAAACTAGATCTTAGAAGCTCAAGTACATTGGCTAAACCCATTAGAACTATAGTATCAATCACAAGGGCGTTCATTATGACTCTTTTTAAGGGTCCCACAATTTTGGCGAGTTTCTCAGATTCAAACTCCTCTGGCCACCATCTTTCTATGCAACTTTCAAACTGGATCATTGGAGGGTTACTCCTTGCACTTAACTGTGCAATGTCTTCGGCATATAGCAAACTAGATCTTAGAGTTCTATAAGTTGTAGCCAACCAAGCTATATTTGATAATTGGTGGCCGTTAGTTCTTGCTCTTGAAATAATGCATTCACTCGCATAAGTGCACTTGATCAATTTGTTGTGCTCTTAAAGAATGTTTCTTCAACTTTCGTTGTTGTGCTTATGCCGAATCTTGTTTTCTTACCTTATAGTTTGTTATATACTCACTTTTAGGCAGTTTATGGGTACCCAATCAAAATACAAGTGGGTTTCTTCATGACTTTAAGATGTACTTTGCTTTTACTCAAAACGTGGTGAAAGTTTACCACTCTTTTAAAATGCGGTCGAAACATGGTGAAATTTTACCAATCTTATAAAGAGGCGGTCAAAATATGGTGAAATTTCAAGGATAAGAACTTCTTTTAAAAACTTGGTGAAATTTCTCCACTGTTTTAAAAAAAGGTCAAAACGTGGTGCAATTTCACCACGTTTTACCACTCTTTTAAAGGGAGGTCAAAACGTGGTGAAATTTCACCACTCTTTTAAAATGCGGTCAAAATATGGTAAAATTTCACCACTCTTTTAAAGAGGCTGTCAAAATATGGTGAAATTTTACCACTCTTTTAAAGAAACGGTCAAAATATGGTAAAATTTCATCACTGTTTTAAAAAGGTGGTCAAAATATGGTGAAATTTCAAGGATAAGTACATATGTTAAAACTTGGTGAAATTTCTCCACTGTTTTAAAAGGAGGTCAAAACGTGGTAAAATTGCACCACTCTTTAAAATGACGGTCAAAACATGGTGACACTTCAAGAATAAGAACTTCTTTTTAAACTTGGTGAAATTTCTCCACTCTTTTAAAAGGCGGTCAAAACGTGGTGAAATTTCACCGCTCTTCTAAAAGGCGGTCAAAATTTGGTGAAATTTCTCCACTGTTTTAAAGAGGCGGTCGAAATATGGTAAAATTTCAAGGATAAGAACTTCTTTTAAAACTTGGTGAAATTTCTCCATGGTTTTAAAAAAAGGTCAAAACGTGATGCAATTTCACCACTCTTTTAAAGGAGGTCAAAACGTGGTGAAATTTTACCACTTTTTAAAAATGCGGTTAACACTTGGTGAAATTTCATCACTCTTTTAAAGAGGCGGTCAAAACGTGGTGAAATTTTCCACTCTTTTAAAAGAAGGTCAAAACGTGGTGAAATTTTACCACTCTTTTAAAGGAGGTCAAAACGTGGTGAAATTTCACCACTTTTTTAAAATGCGGTTAAAACTTCGTGAAATTTCATCACTCTTTTAAAAAGGCAGTCGAAACGTGGTGAAATTTCTCCACTCTTTTAAAAGGAGGTCAAAACGTGGTTAAATTTCACCACTCTTTCAAAAAGGCGGTCAAAATATGGTGAAATTTCTCTACTCTTTTAAAAAGATGGTCAAAACGTGGTGAAATTTCACCACTATTTTAAAAGGGGGTCAAAACGTGGTGAAATTTCACCAATTTTTTAACAAGTCGGTCAAAACATGATGAAATTTTGTATTAGAACTTCTGTCAAAACTTGGTGAAATTTTTCCACAGTTTTAAAGGGAGGTCAAAACGTGGTAAAATTCCACACTCTTTTAAAAGGCGGTCAAAACATGACAAAATTTCATCACTGTTTTAAAAAGGCTATCAAAACATGGTGAAATTTCAAGTATAAGGTATAAGAGCTTCTGTTAAAACTTGGTGAAATTTCTCCACTGTTTTCAAAGGAGATCGAAATGTGATGAAATTTCACCACTGTTTTCAAGGGCAATTTGGTCATTTTACGATAAGTGTACTTTGTTAGGTATCAAAATATTCGTCATAATAATATGAGCTCAAAAGCTTTGACGACGTTCAATTCTGGTTTAATCTTAACAAGTTATGGCATTTTAATGTTCAAGGGCAAAATTGTCATTTTACAAATATTTTAAAGCCAAATTGACCTCGTCATTTTGTCCAGAACGTCAATGAATCTTGGGATAGGTCACCTCGTGTTATTTGAAGACTTTGTTTATTTTCACTTATTAAAAGTACGCTCCAAGGGCAATTTGGTCATTTTGTAGTATGTGTACTTTTTAGGAGTCAAAATATTCTTCATAATAATGTGAGCTCACAGACTCTGACGATGTTTAATTCTGGTTTAATCTTAACAAGTTATGGCATTTTGAAGTTTCAAGGGCAAAATTATCATTTTGCAAATATTTTCAAGCCAAATGGACCCTGCTATTGTGTCCAGAACGTCGATGAACATTAGGGTAGGTCATCCCATGTTATTTGAAGACTCTATTTATATTAACTTATTAAAAGTAAGCCTCAAGGGCAATTTGGTCATTTTACAGTGTATGTACTTTTTAGGTGTCAAAATATTCTTCATAATAATATGAGCTCATAGGCTTTGGTGGCGTTCAATTCCGGATTAATCTTAACAAGTTATGACATTTTGAAGCTTTAGGGGTAAAATAGTCATTTTGTAAATATTTTCAGGCCAAATGGACCCCGCCATTGTGTCCAGAACGACGATGAAACTTGGGGCAGGTCATACCATGTTATTTTGAAGACTTTATTTGTATAAACTTATTAAAAGTAAGCTACAAGGGTAATTTGGTCATTTTATGGTATGAGGGACTTATTGATACACATTTTTTTTAGTTGTCTTTAAATCAATACAATTACCATAAATTGTCCTTATATCTAATTGACCCAAAAAAAAAAAAGGGTGAAAAGGAAATAATTTCCTCTATTTGGTTACCGAAGAAAATAGTGACGAAAAGAGAGGAAAAATTTGTAGTATGACCTAATTTTTTTAATTTTATAAGATCCATTTTTTCGTAATTGACTAATATTTTGGCAATTTATAAGTTGAAACATTACTTAAGCATGGAGCCACGGAGGAATTTAGAAAACACAAGGTAAACTAGTTTCTTCGTGTTTTTCTTCATTAAATAAAGTCAACAAATAAAAATATCTAAAATATGTTTACAAGATACGGATAAAGGAAGAAAATGACTCACAATGTTCAAAACTTTTGATTTATTTCTCAACTTATTCTCCTTTCTTTTCTAATTTTCCTCATGATTTTGCTTGATAACCAAAAGAAGGAAAACATTTTCCCCTATGTTTTATTTCTTTTCCCTTACTAAATTCAAGAACCAAACAAAGCCTTAAAGTTTATGTAGATTTTTAACTGATTTTTTCCGTTAAGTGCTGTACATTATTAAACATATTAAAAATATGAACATATGAAATAAAATAAATGTATGAGAAAATAATACCCCCTCCACTATGACTCTATTTCAAATATCCCAAAACCAGAAACCCTTCAACTATTACATTTTTTCACTAACACATTTTCATTAATGTCGTCCAAAAAACTAACATTTTTGTATCATGTGAATACAAATATATTAGTAATATGATTTTTTTTTATCTCTTCATTGAACTATTGAAAATTTTAAGAAAAAATTATCGTTTGTCATACACATAATTGTCCATTGCTGTACCTAAAATTTTAGGTAATTAGAAAAATTTTCAACGGCTCAAATGACGAATAAAAATGTAATATTGTTAACACTTTTATATCATGTGTTGGGTCACATAATACAAAAGTATTATTTTTTTCTCGACGATGTCCTAACTGTAGAAGTTTGAATAAAAAAAAGGTAATAGTTTGACGGAGCCAATTTGTTGCATTTTTTTTTTAGTTCAGATGGGTATTGAAAAAAGACTAAAGACTGGGACACACCCAAACACATAATTTTTGGGACACAATTTAAGAAAAGTGTTTATATCTCTCATGTGATGTCACTGGACCCCACAGTGATGCAGGAGAGAAATAGACACATCTCTTGGGTTGTGTCTTAAAAGTTGTGTCTTTAGGTGTGTCCCAAGTATTATCTTTGAAAAAACTGTCATATTTAGGAGATGGTAGGGTATGTTTGATAACCTAATTAAGTGCTGAAAATAAAAATTTTCAGTACTTATTTCTTTTCAGTGCGTTTGATAATGTACCACTTAATTGAAAAAGCAACAAAAAATCCATTGAAAACTTTAAGTGAAAAATTCTCACTGAAAATAATCACTGAATGCAAATTCAACCACTTAAAATCTTCAGTACTTATAATTCATCACTTAATTTTATTACTTAATTTTCAGTTTTATCAAACGGGCCCTTAGTGTAATTTACCATATCAAACGGGCCCTTAACGATGTCACTAAATGTAACTGAAATATTCAAGATTTTAAGTGATGAATTATTAGTTATATCACGTCACTAAATGTAACGGTTGCATTGAATATTTAGCTCTGGTTGAGGGCCTTTTTCATATGAGAGCGTTTTTGTTCATCCAAAAAGTGGTTCACCAATGCTCACCCAAGCCTCTCATTGGTCAATGCAGTGAGATTCAAGATTAAATATCATTAATTAAATCTTAAGTCCTATTACATTGACCAATAAAAAATTTGAGTGAGCATTGGTAAACTAAAATATAGGTGAGCAAAAGTATTTTCTTTTCATATCTACCTACCTATTCTTAGCCGCAGAGCCAAACTCTCAAGAAAGCCGAGCCGTATAGCTGGAAATTAACCGGACAAAAAATCACCACGTTTTCCTAAAGAATTTAAGAATCTATCGCCGCTGCTGTAGCGCGCCGAACAAGTGATCAACGGCTAGTAAAGCTTGCTATCAAAAACTAAGGCATCAATAACCGTTGAATTTTCCACGTCAGCCTTAGTTCACGACAAAATCAAGGTCACTAAGTTCTCATTTGGTCAAACTAAATGGACCCTACCACGCACCACTCCAGGAAACACGGCTTTGTGGGTCCATAACAGCTGCAGAGAGAGAAACAATTACGGAGTACTCTACTAAATAAAATTACTTTTTTCTTTAAAGATTGGAAAAACAAAAATAAAACAAAAAATAAAAAATAATATGCAAGTGAACATATTGTGCATGTTAAAAAACTACTCCATTAAGAGCATTCGTAGTGGCTTATGAAAAACTTAGGTAAACTTAAGTTAAGTTTTTGTATAAATTTGGTGCGCATTGTAGTGATGTAAAATAGAGGACGGCACTCACAAAGCTGTGAGAATGGTAGACGGCATAGTGTGTGCCGTGAGGATGGTGGCCGGCACACACTATGCCGTGAAGTTTTATATATAAAGAGATAGAAGGCACACTGTGTGCCGTGAAAAGGTAGAAGGCACAGTGTGTGCCATGAGATGGTGGCCGGCATACACTAGTTTTGTCATAAAATGGTAGACGGCACACACTGTGCCGTTTCGCTGAACTTAGTGGAATTTAAGCGTACTACAAAGTAAGGTTCCCTTAAATTTAACTAATGTATACATTAAGTTTATCTACACCGCTGTGAAACAAAATGTAGCGAAAACCTTAAATTTGGCTGCCTCAACTACACAACTGTAGAAGCTCTAAGAGTAAGACGTTGTTGCAGTTGTGTCCTTCAAGTAAGGCAAATATGTCATACCAGACTCCCCTACAAATCTTCTCCATATAGAACTTCTAAGTGAATAATGTTATACTTTGATTCAGCGTCATTTTCATCAAAAATTCAATTTCAAGTTGAAAATGAAATTAAAAAGCATGACATAATGTGGAAGAAATAATAAATTAAGGGTGTGTTTGATAATCCAATTAAGTGATAAAAATAAAAAATTTTAGCACTTAATTTTTTTCAGTGCGTTTGATAATGTACCACTTAATTGAAAAAGTATTACAAAATTCACTGAAAACATTAAGTGAAAATTTTCTACTGAAAATAATCACTGAATGCAGTCTATTTTAGTTCTTAAAACAGTACTGTTTTCAGTACTGCAAATACAAATCATTTAAAATTTTCAGTACTTAAATTGAGCGCTTAATTTTCAACTTTATAAAACGTACCCTATATAAATGTGTAAATTCATTTGGTGAAGTTAGTTTAAGATCAATCGTCTTGCAGTTTGATTTTTTAAAAAAAGGGGTAAACCCCTCAACTTTTAAACTAAAAATTCAACAAATTGACTCCCTCAACTTTTATTTTTCAGCTTGTTGAGGGTTTTTTTTTTTTAAATTAGGGGATGTTAGTGAAAAAGAGCAATATATGAGGGGTGTCTATATAATTATATAACCCTTAAAAAAAATAGTGTAACCTTTATTTTAATTCAAAATTTCATTATTTTTCATTTAGCATTGCATCGACTCTTTAAAAAATACTACCGTCATAATTGAAATATGTTAAATAGGCGGGAAATTATAGTAGTGAAGTTGCTTTTCTATAATAAATCATTTCACCTACTATGTAAATGTTTTCTTTTAATTTCCTTTTTGTGAGGAAAAACAGTATATACAACATGTGGCATGCTCGTTGAGATGGTTAATTTATAACCATCATAGATTCATAAATAATTAAATATGATTTAAACAGAATAGTTATACATTTCGAGCTACCTAAATTAAGAGGTGTGAAATTGGCTTGATTACACGTTTGTATTGTGTTGGTTGCCCTTGGTCATGCAAACTAGTTGTAATGGGCAAGCCAATTCGTAAAGGCTAAAACAATTTAAATAAATTGACAATATTTGACGACCGAGCACGAGAAGTTAAATGTTATGTCGGCTAATCGTGCTGGGTATGGTTGATTTCGAATCTAGTTTGGTTGGCTCGTTTGACATCTCTACATATATTAACATATTATAATTATGTTAAAGCTAATCTTAGTAATCCACTCCATTGTAAGAAGTTCAAAATTGGTTACTATTTTGTTTTCATAGAATATTCTCCAAATATAATTAGTTACAATTTTATTTTGATAGCATATTTTCAAAATATGTGTAATTTAGATACTTTTGGCATTCACAATTTCCTTAATAGAAAGCACGTCACAACAATTTAGAAATCATGCAAGGGTGTAGATGAAATTTTTTTGGTATTATGTGTAATTTTAAAACTACTAGTACAAAAGCGCTCGGATCCTCGATTTTTTATTTTTTTTTAAAAAAAATCCAAAATAAAAAAAATTATAATTTTACCAATATCACATGGATGCAGTCCAACCAGCAGCACACCATGGCACGACCAACCATCTTTAGGCAAATAGCAAGTGAATGAGAGAGGGAGAGTAGAGAGCTCTGAACATTGCATATGAATGTGAGGGCCACAACCGCCAACAAAGGTTTGCCACGTCACTAGGTAGTTATTAGGCGCAGAGGGGAGAGAGGAAAATGTATGTATTTTGTACTACGTGAAATTTCCTTTTTTAATCAGATCTTTAATATGGGTTTTGATAACTGTAATATTCGTACTTGAAAAAATGATTAATTATTGTTTGCACCCAAAAACCGTCATTGATTTTTGAGCCCGAGTGGAGTTGAAGTTGGGTGAAGGAGACGCTGGGGCAAGTAGTGATGACTCATCGGACTCAAGAGGTAAGCCCGATGGGGGGAACAACTGTTGGGAGATGAGGAGAGCCCGATGGAAAAGTAAAGCAACGTTATAACTAATCGGACATCACGAAAAGGAAGAGTGTGTCCGATTGATTATAAGAAGTTGAAGAAATATGATCGGACATGGAAGAAGTCATGAGCCCGATTCATCCAACAGGGAGAGGTCGATTGACGAAGGACAGGGCGTTGTTATTCACAGCTGGCATGATGACGTTATCTCTGAGAGTTTTTTGGAAACAAGAGTCCGTCTGGGAAAGGAGTTGTTAGTTGCCAGCTGGGTTGGAGCGTCAAATCCCTAAATTAAAGGGATTAATTCAATTAAGTTCTGGATAAGGAAGGAGATGGTGATATAGAAGGATTTCTTCAAATCAGCCAATCAATCAGTAGCTGGGGGCGTAAGAGAAGGAATCATAGTCCAAATAGGAATCAGTTCAGGCCGCTATAAATATAGAGGCAGGCCTTCAAGCAAAAGACTCCGCGTCTCATTCGACAAAAGCATACACAGCATTCAGCACATTCAAGGCATTCAGAACACTCTATACGTCTTTGTTTCCTGGCTTTAATAGCAATTAGGTCTGTGTCTTTTTGTTATTTTTATTCTTTGTTCTTTTGAATGATCAGTCCATTCTGGTGTTCTTGAGATCTGTTTTATTTTTCCAAGCATTTAATAAAATCTATTTTTTATTAAACCGTTTGTGATTTGTTTAACCTGTTTAAACTTGATACTTTTTAGCTTGTGCGCTTCAGTACTGCTAAAGGACTTTTAGTGAGGGTACTTTCCTACTCACTACACACAATCACCAGTTTAGAAGTCAGATTTACCAAAAGCCTTGTGTATCACTGACACAAGCAGATAGGAAATTAGTTTGCACGCTTACACACACACACACACATCGAACCACAGATTGGTTCTGGCACGCCCGCGCAAATTAGAGCAAACATTTTTGGCACGCCCGGTGGGACCCACAGTGTCAAATCATGCCTTCGAAGAGAGATAAGACGACAAAGGACGATCAGCATATGGATCCGCCCACGGAGGAGAGCACCGGCCATTCTCCACAGGACGGTAGTATCACGTTAGAAGCCATCTCGGAAGCCATGAGGGCCAACGTAGAGCCCATGTGGCAGGAGTACAACGCGCTCATAGGTTCTATGGGCAACCTCAAATCGGTCATGCAGCAAACGACCGATATCCATAAAAGTCAGGCTGATCTGATCCATGAAACCAGGACCACTCACGTGAAGTTGGACCGACTGACAGAAACAATCGGAAAGTTGATTGAAACCTATAAGGCCGGATCTAGAGGAGAACAGGTCAACGGTTCGGGCTCGGGTACTTCGCTGGAGTCCGATAAGCCGAAGAGCCCACCATATGTCTGTCCGAACCTAAGAGACGGAAATGGCTCAGGAAAGCAATCTGAGTCACAGACCGGCATCGCTGGCAGTGTGGTGGTCACCGATCCCAACGGATCGGCGACACCAGGGTTTGGAGGATCTGCCGGCCAGACTGAAAGTTCAGTCGGCCACACACAGCCCCAAGGGAATGGCCATGGGGGGCAGAGGAACAACGGTGGGTTTTGGACCCATCAGGTCCAGAATAACCAACAGAACGGACCGCCGCCGTTGATACCCCCGATAAGGAATGTTCAGCCCGTAGTTCAACCCATCAATAGGGAAGAACTGGTAGCGGCCATACACGAGGAGTATGGCCCGTTTATGCGGAGACTGGAAAGGCCGACTTACAGACGGCCGTACTCGCCGGAGATTGACCGAGTCATATTTCCTCAGGGGTATAAGGTACCGAATTTCACTCTATTCTCAGGAGAGAGTGAACAGTCCTCAGTTGAGCACATTGGCCGTTTTATTGTTCAATGCGGCCATGTGGGTCACAGTGACCCATTGAAGTTAAGACTATTCCCAAATTCGCTAACGGGCATGGCGTTTTTGTGGTACGTCAACCTCCCAGCCAATTCGGTGTTAACTTGGCAAGGGATGGAGGAGTTGTTTCACGGACAGTTCTATAGGACTGAGCCCGAGACATCATTGGCAGATTTGTCGCGAATGATGCAACTGGTGGGGGAGACCGTGGAAACATACATAGCCCGTTTCCGAAAGGCAAAATACCGCTGCAAGACAGTGTTGCCCGAGGAGGAGTATGAAAAGATGGCCATGGGGGGCATGTCCTTTGAGCTTCGCAAGAGGTTTGAAGGAACTGACTTCCGTGATCTGTTCGAGCTTGCCACACGGGCGGGTCGCTACGAACGTATTCTCTTGGATGAGCAGGAGAAGAAGAACTCTTCCAAGGGAACATATTACAAAGACCCCAATTACGAGGTCCACTTGGCAGAGTGTGACCTTGAAACAGAATGCGATATGGCCGAATTAATTTGCAAACGGCCAATCGTATGCAACGCCTTGAACAAGCCTGTTAATAATAACGCTGCTGCAAAGAAGATGGCGTTCGAGGCGGGGAAAAACTATACTTTCGATATAACAATGGCTGATCAAATATTCGATGCCCTGTTGGCCGATAAAGTGATCAAGCTAAGTGAAGGTCATCGGATCCCAAAGGCCGATGACATAAAAAATAAAGAATATTGTAAATGGCACAATTCTTGGAAGCACGCTACTAACAATTGTGTTGTTTTTCGCAACTTTATACAGGAAAACGTCGAGAAGGGGGTCTTCAAATTCTCGGACAAAGCAATGGGGATCGATGCAAATCCTTTTCCTCAGATTACGGGCACAAACATGGTGATGCCCGACTTAACTAGGCTGTCAAGGCCGAGACTGAAGATTGACTTATCTGACGAGGAATTTGTGCCAACACAAAGGGAGGGTAAACAAATTGCTACTTCGGCCATCAATGGGCCGAAGGTTACAATACATGATCTCCGAAAGAGTCACCAAGAACGCAAAATAGAAGTACAGAAAGCTGACGAAGAGACGGCCAAATCTAGCACGGATAATCTGATAGCCGATCTACGGCGACAGCTGGAATTCATCGAACAAGGCCTTTGCCCGAGGTGCAAGGCTGACATCAAGAAGGAAGTCTCGAGCCCGAGTAAGAGGCCAAGAAGCTATGAACATCGGGACTCAAGCCTGAGAAGGCCCGTACATGAAAGATTGTCGTTACCGTGGCAAGCCAGGCCAAGCCCGAGTGGCGTGCAAAACATCCGTTGGGACACCAAGTCGGCCAGTGAAAATACGGCCGACTGGGGGAAAGTAGTTCCCAAGTGATTCCAAGGCCTCAGATGCAAGCAACAATTTCTGGAAGGAGCCCGAGGATGGTGCTACCGCCTAGGGTAGAAGATCAAAAATGGCATAGAGCTGAACACTCCAAGTTCCCAGCACGGCCGCAATATAGCAAGTCCCAGAAAAGAAGATATCAGAGAATGCGACAGGCCGAGCGGGAACGCCAGTTGTTGAAGAATCAGGTAGGGGGTCCGATTGCTCCCACCGAGCCTCGGAAGGAGAGAGTCCGACAAGAAAGTTCACAGGAAAAGGGGACAGGTACGGTGGACAAGATGATTGAGTCCGATGGAGATGGGTCGGATTCTAGTTTTTCGCCAATCCAATTCGGGACAATTCCAGTAGGCCTGTCTTCTAACATGGTGTTTACGCTACCCATGTCTTTCATGGCCAAGCCGGATCAACCATCGGCCATGGAAGGGGATGTGGTTGAAGGCTCAGCTAAGGACTCGGCCGTGATGGAAAACTTTTGGAACGGGGGAGAGGTCGTTAAGCCTAAAGTGGTGGAAGCCACTAGCAAAAGTGTGGACGCTACCGATGGGCAGACCGATCGGCCAAAGATTACTATCTTAAGGCCGAAGGAACAACAAACTGAGGAAGGAGTGAAGACCGGACCAGTTAAAGTAGTGTTCGAAAAGCCCACACACCAGATGTCCCAACATCTAAAGCCATTGTATGTAAAAGGGCACATAGAGGGCGTCCCGATAAACATGATTCTTGTTGATGGGGGGTCTACTATCAACATCATGCCCCAAATCATGTTAAGGATCTTGCAGAAATCGGAGTCGGAGCTGATTCCGACAGAAATGAATGTCCAAAGCTTCACGGGGGCACCTTCAAGGACGAAGGGGATTCTACCCTTGGAACTGACCGTTGGCAGCAAAACGGTCATGACTGCGTTTTTCATCGTGGAAACTTCAGCGGCCTATAATGCTTTATTAGGCCGGGATTGGATACATCCAAACTATTGTATTCCATCCACCCTTCATCAGTTGTTAATTTTCTGGAGAGGAGATGAGGTGGAAGTAGTGGGGGTAGACACCAAGCCTTTTGTAGCCCGGGTACAGACGGCCGATGCAGTCTTATATGAAGATGACATCGGGCCAGTGAAGTTGTTGGGGTGTAACAAATTGGGAAGGCCAAATGCGGCGACCTTCCTTAAAGGAAGTTCGTCGGACATCAAGGCGTATTTCCATAATCTCAGTCGGACAGAAGAATCAAGGCCGATCGAGATCGTTGAACAAGAAGACGTCCATGGAGATTCCAACAATTGAAGAACGGAAGCTGCTGGCCTTAAGAGCCAGCATGGCCAGATGGTGTGCATTCTTGGCCGACCGAAGATTGGAAATCGGCCCTACTGACGGAACGATCAATCTGGCTGATTGCATTTACGAAGAAGAAGCCCCGAAGGAAGAAGAGATTCAGATACATGAGTTGGAAACGGCCACTGCTAAGCTGGATGATCTTAAGGCCGATGTCCAGGACCCTCTCTTGGAAGTCAACTTAGGCGAAGAAGGAGAGCACAAGCCTACCTATGTGAGTCAGATGTTGGATCCTCAGGGTCAGGCCGACATGATTGCACTCCTGCATAAATATAAGGATTGTTTTGCTTGGGAATATGACGAGATGCCTGGTCTGTCAAGGGAACTGGTGGAACACCGATTGCCAATTAAATCGGGGTTCAGGCCATTCAAACAGCTGCCTCGGCGTATGTCACCAGAAGTGACATTGAAGGTGAAAGAAGAGATCGAACGATTACTGAACGCTGGCTTCATTCCGACAGCCCGATATGTCGAATGGGTCTCGAATGTAGTGCCAGTAGTGAAGAAGAATGGGAAGCTAAGGGTTTGCATAGACTTCAAGAATTTAAACTTAGCTACCCCAAAAGATGAGTATCCCATGCCTATGGCCGATCAGTTAATCGATTCGGCCGCTAAACACAAAATTCTGTCATTTATGGACGGGCATTCGGGGTATAACCAGATTTACATCGCCGAAGAGGATGTCCCGAAGATTGCTTTTCGGTGCCCGGGGGCAATTGGAACCTTTGAGTGGGTTGTCATGCCTTTCGGACTCAAGAACGCTGGAGCCACTTATCAGCGGGCAATGAATTCAATCTTCCATGACATGATCGGGCAGTTCATGGAAGTTTACATAGATGATGTAGTGGTAAAGTCAGGGAATTACACCGATCATTTGAGAGATTTGGAAAAGGCGTTTGAAAGAATGCGGGCTCACGGATTAAAAATGAACCCTCTCAAATGTGCATTCGGTGTTACAGCAGGAAATTTCTTAGGTTTCCTGGTACATCAAAGGGCGATAGAGATTGATAAAAATAAGGCTCGGGCTATCCAAGCAGCAAAACCGCCTGCTAATAAGAAGGAACTCCAGAGACTGCTCGGGCAAATCAATTTCTTAAGAAGATTCATATCAAACTGTGCAGGGAAGACCCAAATATGGACCCCACTATTGAAGATCAAGACCGATGAAGACTTCAAGTGGGAAGACAGCTATCAACAAGCCTTTGAAGGAATCAAACAGTATCTGTCAATGCCTCCAGTGTTAATGCCACCAAAAAAGGGTAGGTATTTAAAATTGTATATATCGGCTTCTGATTGCTCTATAGGTAGTATGCTAGCTCAAGATAATGAGCAAGGTAACGAGCAAGCCGTTTATTACTTAAGTAGAATTTTGACTCCAATCGAGCAGCATTATGCGCCGATTGAGAAGTTATGCTTGGCTTTGTATTTTTCTTCACAGAAGTTAAGAACATATATGCTTCCTGTTTCCACTTATATAATATGTCAAACGGATGTGATAAAATACATGCTATCAAGACCAATCATGAGAGGCCGAATTGGGAAATGGACCTTGGCCTTGATGGAGTTTGCCATCCAATACCGTTCACAGCAATCGGTAAAAGGCCAGGCCATAGCCAATTTCTTGGCCGATCACCCAGATCCTGCTGATTTGGGAACACTGCCTCCAACACCCAAAGTTCTGAGCACATCCTTAGTCCCATGGACTTTAATCTTTGACGGGTCCAAAAACGCAGAAGGTGCTGGGGCAGGAGTGGTGATTGTATCACCCAAGTACAAAAAGACGAAAATGTCTTTTCGGCTCAACTTCAAATGCACTAACAATCAGGCCGAGTACGAAGCACTTATAATCGGATTAGAAATACTCCTCGAAATGGGGGCATCATCTGTGCATATAAAAGGCGACTCAGGTTTGGTGATCGGATAGATTGCTGGAGAGTTTCAGATAAGAAGTTGGGAGTTATGCCCGTTCCATGCAGTTGCTACTCAGCTCATGGAAGCATTTGATGACATTAGTGTGAGCTATATCCCAAGAACAACCAATACTGAGGCCGATAAGTTGGCAAAGACAGGATCGGCCTCACCCTCCCAGAAGAGTGCAGAAGACCAACTCATCACGGTCAATGTCCGGTCATTACCGTCCGTTGCAAAGAGGGGTTGGTACGCTACTACCAATTCGGTCCTGATGGAGGATAGCGATTGGAGAGTTCCTATTATTGAATACCTGAATCACCCAAATGTCAGAGTAGACCGAAGAGTCAGGTTGTTTGCAGTCCGATTCGTGGTACTAGATGGGGAATTATTCAAGAAACCGATCGGTGACGACGTGGTCCTGAGGTGTCTGGGGAAGAAGCAGGCCATGCAGGTTATGGCCGAAGTACACGAAGGGATATGTGGAGCACATCAAGCCGGCACCAAGATGAAGTGGCTATTAAGGAGGTATAATTATTATTGGCCTGGCATGTTGAAAGACTGCATCAGCTATGCCAAGGGTTGTCAACCTTGTCAAAAGCATGGTCTGATTCAACATGTGCCGGCCAAAGTATTGCAACCTATAATCAAACCATGGCCATTTAGGGGATGGGCGATGGATTTGATTGGCAAAGTCTTACCGCCATCATCCGGCCAGCATTGTTTCATAATAGTGGCTACGGACTACTTTACCAAGTGGGCCGAGGCCATACCTTGTAGAACGGTGACACAAGCCACCGTCATAAAATTCATTGAAGAACACATTATCCATAGGTTCGGCCTTCCAGAAACAATCACGGCCGATCAAGGATCTGTGTTTACAGGGTCGGAGACCTCCGCCTTTGCAGAAAGTAGGGGAATCAAGATTCTTAATTCTACACCCTATTATGCACAGGCTAATGGTCAGGCCGAGTCTACTAACAAGATCCTTAAGGGGATCATTGAAAAGATGATCGTGGAGAATCCTAGGGAATGGGACAAGCTTTTGTCCGAAGCATTATGGGCCTATCGGACGTCAAAGAGATCAAGTACTGGGGTTACACCGTTCATGCTGACCTACGGGCATGACGCGATGTTACCTATGGAAGTCACAGTCCGATCGGCCAGAAAGGCTTTACAGAATCAACTAGAGCCCGCTGAGTATACGGAGGCTATGGTAGCTGAGTTGGAAGGGCTTGATGAAATGAGGCTAATGGCCTTGGATGCATTAAAAGTACAAAAACAACAGGCCACCCGAGCTTACAATAAAAGGGTGAGAGAGAAATCTTTTTGCACCGATGATTTGGTGTGGAAGGCCGTGTACCTATTGGAGATAAGGATAATCGATACGGTAAATGGTCGGTCAATTGGGAAGGCCCGTTCATCGTTCACCAAGTTAAAAGAGGAGGTGCTTACCGGCTTCGTGATTTAGATGGGACTATCCATGTCCGATTAATCAATGGTCAGTATTTAAAGTCTTATTATCCAACGTTATGGGAGACCATTGATCTAGATTATAAACCTAATCCTGGGTTGGAGTATGATCAGCTGATAAATTATGAGCCGGAGCCCGAATGATTTAGGTGAACAGGGATTTTGTATTGATAGGCTGAGCACAGTTTACTTACAAAGTAATAATAAAAAAAAAAAAAAAATTTACAAAGTATATATAAACAGGAGTCGGTCTCTAGGCCGACCCAAAACTCCTAAGTTTAGCCTTCAAGTCTTCCCATGTCTTGATGGCTCCAGACCGATCTCGCTTGGCTTTTTCCAGCTTTTG
This sequence comes from Hydrangea macrophylla, assembly GCA_033977485.1. Lineage (NCBI taxonomy): Eukaryota > Viridiplantae > Streptophyta > Magnoliopsida > Cornales > Hydrangeaceae > Hydrangea > Hydrangea macrophylla. Next base: position 83,947,304 of record CM066987.1, on the reverse strand, counting down.
GGCCCAAGCCCGGGATATGGGGACGCTGGCTTGTAACTGATCACTGCACTTCTGAGCGTCACCGCCTAGCGAAGAAAGGGCTTCGTCAATTTTTTCAAGAGCGGCGCTGTTGGTGATGACATCGGCCTCACATTGGGCAAGTTGAGCTTTTAATGCAGCAATACGGTCCCGCAGCCAAGTATCCCTTGCTAGAACCTGAGCCCGAGAGGCCTTCCCCGCTTCAAATTTGGCTTTGGCCCCTTCCAAGAAATTTAATGCCTTCTGCCGGGAGCCTAGGTGCAGTTCTGCATCAGCTTGAATTTTCGAGGCCGATCTGTCCATGAGACGGGCACTGGGAAGTCTCTCTTTTATCTCCAACAGTAAGGATAGTTGCCCGTCAGAAAGGGAAGGATCGGCCATGAGAGTGTTCAAGGCAGAGTCAATGTCAGCAGTGGCAGGAAGGTTGGAAAATTCTTGGTCCGCCAGTCCGAGGAGTAAGTCCTTGGATTGTTGCAGAAGGGAAGGAGAAACCGCTTCGGGCTCCAGGGGGCCGAGGTCAAAAGCTCCTAGGTCCAGGCCCAAGAAGAAGTCATTGAAGGGAATAACGGGCACTGGGTCTGAAGGATCGGCCTGTTCAGGAGAATGCAGTCAGGTGTTGTTTTTAGAATCATACGAATTAACGCAAAGTAACACAGCAATACCTGGGTGTGAGGACGAAGCGAGGCCAAGATTGTTTCACAAATATCGGCCTCGCTTGGTTGAGAAGATGTTTGAGAAGAAGAAGGGAGGCCGGTTCCCACGTCCGGACTCATCGAGGCTATTGTCGTCTGTGGGGCTTCTGTTTCAGGGACAGAGCCCGAATTATCATCACCGACCTCGACGGCAGACGCTTCAGGAGGAGTGACCTCGGCCACCACCGGTCCTGGTATGATGGGAGCAGGAGAGCTGATGGCGGTGGTAGGGTCCCCTTGTCCGGTTGGAGTTTCGTTTTCAGAAGGGACGGCTTGAGTTACTTCCTCCCCAGCGGCCTCTGTGGTAGGTTCAGCACCGGCCTCACCCTCAGTGCTGGAAGAAAGAACAACTTGCTCAGGGACTTGGCCGGTATGAGCAAGGTCTTCGTCTCCGTCTCCGCTTGAAGGAGTTAGAGGAGGCACGACGTGAAGTGGCATCACCCGAAGGCCACTCGCTCTAGATAGGCCGTTGCAGAGGCCGGTGATGTAGGGAGAGTTGGGGGAAGAGTCTGAGCAAGGTTTGGAAGTGGATCCTCTCCCGAGTCCTCGTCAGCAAGCTGCAAAGACAGAACAGAATGATTAATACTGAATGAAAGGAATTCGGGCTTAATCAACAAAGCAGAGGGAAGAGCAAACCTGAACAGAGGCCGTTGTTTTTTGTTTCTTTTGAGATGGACCTTTGCCCGAGGTTGGTTTGCGAGCCGGTCTCTTGGCGACTTGTTTGCGCCGGGTTGGAGCTGCTGCCGGTACAGGGACATCGGCCACCATGGCTGATGTTGCAGTAAAAGGCACCAGGGCCTCAGCAGCGGTGCATGAAAATATGCTTCGAGCCCGTTCACCCCACCACTGGGTGAACTCTTCTGATACTACTGGCCGGGCAGAGAAGGGTGTAAAGTTGAAAGCGGCTTTGAGCCGGGCTGACCTCTCTGTTATCTTTTTCACCTGCCCGTCGTTAACAATAAGGCCACGTTCAACCCAGTCAACGTTGACGGTGATACCAGGAGGAACGGGCACGAGCTGAGTAAGCCCAAATTGGCGGGCATATATAGGAGCAAAGTAGTACTCGGCCCCGCATTTATTGTTGGCCGAGGGGATGCTTGGGCTAAAGATAATGTCTCTAGCTACTAAGTAGCTAGAAAAAATTTCATTGTAAGTAGACTGGGTGCCCGGTCCCCAGTTTGAAGGGTTATTGGAGAGCTGGAGAAAAGAAGAGAATTGAAGGGAAAAGAATGGGGTGAAGAGATTGACGTCCCGAGGGGAGCAACCCTGGTAAAAGAAGGTAAAACACTCTTCAAAAGAGTGTGAAGAGGGAGCTACGTTCATAAACTGAACGGCCGAGATAGGCACATCGGCCAATTGGCTGATGGTGGGTTGGAATTCAGGAAAGTAGGAATAGAGCCACAATTGGAGCACCCACATCGGGCTTCCACCAGCGCCGAAGCCCGAGTGAACAAAATCTGTTGTGCCTCGGACCAGATGTGCCCAAACCAGCGTAGCCATGGCTAAGGGTTTCCCCGATGCGAGAGCTAGGGCTACGGTTGTATATTCTTTGGTAATGGCTTGGGAGGCCGAACAGAAGAGATATTTGTTGAGCCAATAAATGAGGAAGGCAGTGTGTTCTGCATCGGACACCGCCGTATCATCTGCCCCGATGCAGGCAGCAAGGAAACCTCCAAAGGTCGTGATCGGCCTGTGAGAAACGGCCCCGTCCCGGACAATTTCCTGTTGTGGATAGGCAAAGCTGGCCGTTCCAACGTCAAGACCGGGAATGATTTCTGGGCCGTGGGGATGAAGGCCGAGCAGGTAGCTAATGTCTTTGACGGTGGGAGCCATTGGTCCGCAACGGAAAAGAAAGCCATTGCAAGACGAGGACCAGAAGAGTAGAGCAGACAGAAGAAGAGGCCGGTCTATTTCAATGCGAGACCGGCTGAGCATGATTGCATCATAGATGCCCGTTTGCTTCCAGATAGCGGCCTTAGAGGCCGAAACCCTAGTTACCCACTTGTCCCAGTCAGCGGCGGGGGTAGGCCATCCTCTAATTGGTTGGTTTGCAGTCTGGACCTTCGCCCAATGAGCAGGGACTTGTAGGAACGTTTCGTTTTCTACCGGAGGAAAGAAAGGAAGAAAAGCTGCCGGAGGGTGGCCCAGAAACGCCGCGCCTAGGCCTGGTGCGATGGGAGAACCGTCGGAGGAGCTGTAGGGGGTGAGGTATTCAGTGGTTATGTCAGCGGCGTGAGCTTTAGCTAAAGCCCTAACCTCCCTGCAGCGATTTTGTGGCGGTGGAGCGTCTGCGAAAGACTTTTTTCCTTTGGAGGTGGCCGGAGCGGTTTTGGGAGCCATGACTATGGAAGGAAGAAAGGTCGCCGGAGAAGATGAAGATAAGAGTGAGAAGCTCTGTATTTTGCTTGAAGTCTGGAGAGTAAAATGTGAATGTGTGAGGAGTTTTCGGACGTTGGGTGATATTTAAATATCCCGATGCCGTAATCATGGCGCATTAAAAGTAGGGTGACTGGTGGGATTCTCCATAACTTGACGTTAGCTGCGTGCTTGACGCGTGGCATATTTGAAATTCAAAACGTCACATCAATCCAGGCGGGACGTTTGATATGACCTTTTGGGGGGCAATTGTTTGCACCCAAAAACCGTCATTGATTTTTGAGCCCGAGTGGAGTTGAAGTTGGGTGAAGGAGACGCTGGGGCAAGTAGTGATGACTCATCGGACTCAAGAGGTAAGCCCGATGGGGGGAACAACTGTTGGGAGATGAGGAGAGCCCGATGGAAAAGTAAAGCAACGTTATAACTAATCGGACATCACGAAAAGGAAGAGTGTGTCCGATTGATTATAAGAAGTTGAAGAAATATGATCGGACATGGAAGAAGTCATGAGCCCGATTCATCCAACAGGGAGAGGTCGATTGACGAAGGACAGGGCGTTGTTATTCACAGCTGGCATGATGACGTTATCTCTGAGAGTTTTTTGGAAACAAGAGTCCGTCTGGGAAAGGAGTTGTTAGTTGCCAGCTGGGTTGGAGCGTCAAATCCCTAAATTAAAGGGATTAATTCAATTAAGTTCTGGATAAGGAAGGAGATGGTGATATAGAAGGATTTCTTCAAATCAGCCAATCAATCAGTAGCTGGGGGCGTAAGAGAAGGAATCATAGTCCAAATAGGAATCAGTTCAGGCCGCTATAAATATAGAGGCAGGCCTTCAAGCAAAAGACTCCGCGTCTCATTCGACAAAAGCATACACAGCATTCAGCACATTCAAGGCATTCAGAGCACTCTATACGTCTTTGTTTCCTGGCTTTAATAGCAATTAGGTCTGTGTCTTTTTGTTATTTTTATTCTTTGTTCTTTTGAATGATCAGTCCATTTTGGTGTTCTTGAGATCTGTTTTATTTTTCCAAGCATTTAATAAAATCTATTTTTTATTAAACCGTTTGTGATTTGTTTAACCTGTTTAAACTTGATACTTTTTAGCTTGTGCGCTTCAGTACTGCTAAAGGACTTTTAGTGAGGGTACTTTCCTACTCACTACACACAATCACCAGTTTAGAAGTCAGATTTACCAAAAGCCTTGTGTATCACTGACACAAGCAGATAGGAAATTAGTTTGCACGCTTACACACACACACACACCGAACCACAGATTGGTTCTGGCACGCCCGCGCAAATTAGAGCAAACAATTATTAACTTAATATGCATTAATTGATATAATTAGTGTATAAAATAGATTAAGGGGAGGCTTGGACTCGCCCATAGAAAAGTCCCAGTGAGGAGGGACAGGTTTGAAAGTGGAACCCAGTGAAAGGCCCGGATAAAATATAAAATAGAAACATATAATTTAGTCCTTAAGATTTCGGTCAACATGGAATTGGTCCTTTGACTCTTTCTAGCATTGAAATTGATCATTTACTTATGTTGATAGATAGAAATTAGTCTTTTTCCTCAATTTGGAGATTTTTTTTGGACGATTATACCCCCATTTAATACATATTCATATATATATATATATGTACGAAAATTCTATGGAGAGGGAGCCCTCTCTTTAATAAAGAAAATGCCTCTGTTTTGACTGTCAGATCGTGTTTAAAAACTCTGAAGTGACAAAACTGCCCTTAGTGAAAACATAATCTGACGGTCAAAACAGATGCCCTCTCTTTATTAAAGAGAGGGCGCCCTCTCCATAGCCTAACTGTATATATATATATATATATATGCATATATAAGGAAATCTTGGATATCCATATTAAGGAAATTTTGGATAACAAAATCATTTTCCCAAAAATCAAGGTGTTTCTCTGTTTGTACTCAACAACCATATTGGATAGTATGATCTCAAGTGTGAAAGCTTATTTAAAGAAAATATTTACAATATATTTGCATTAATTTTTTGTGAAATTTCTCACTTATTTCTTAGGATCATTTTTCTCACTTCGTTTTTGTCTATGTAATTTCTCCCCATTCTATATCGGACAGTCAGTTTATTCATGGAGATTTTAGTGTGAAATTTCTCACATTTTTTTTGTTCATTTTCAAAAAGTGACATTTCTAACCTTTTTTTTCGAAAAGAATTTTCTCACCTTTTTTCGTAATGAAGTTTTACAAATAAAATTTTTGGAATATCAACCAAAAAACTACAATTGATGGGAAGATGGGAAAAAAGGGAAAACCAAAATAATAATAATAACAATAATAATAATAATAATTTGTGACTGAATGATGCATGTATAACAAAATGAGTAATTTCTTATCCTTGTTCTGACAATCAGTTTATTCACGGAGATTTGGGTGATAAAATTCTCACCTTTTGTTTGGTTCATTTTTAAAAGAAATTTCTCACATTTTTTTGTAAGAATTTCTCAGATGTAAAAATTTTGTATAAAAAAATTATGATTTTTGCACATATTGTAAAAATGACATTAAATTGAGTGAGAAATTAAAAAAAAAAAAAATTAAATCCAAAAAACAAAACAAGTTCATCTTTTCAATCACTTTCAAATCTCCATATCTGGGGTTGTTGTTGATGATCCATCTCCATCACGGGCACGATCCATGGATCCCCAACCACTTGTCGATACAACCCGAATGATATCTATGCTTACACGGCATCTCTTTAGCTTCCGCACTGACCCAAACTCCGATAAGCAAATTGCACACTCCTCTAGAATCGTATTTTTGAGAAATTGAGAATTTTTGGAAAGTGGATGAAGATGAGAAGGAAAGTGAAGATTTTTGTGATAAATTATAAATTTTGAACTCCTAATTTGTAGTCAGAATTAATGGATGTTAATGACAGTTTTTAAAAATACAATTACCACACACAAACACACACACACACACACACACATATATATATATATACATATTTATATAATATGGGGGTGTTTTGGTCCACAAAATAGGTGAGGGACTAATTTGATGATACACAAAATTGTACCTTTGTGATTCAGTCGAAGTGAGTTGAATAAATGGGTTGATCCTCCTCTCCCAACAAGCGTTCCTGCAAGAAGACCTTGGTGGGGTTAAGTTGTTTTATACTAGGGATTCATTTCTATAAAAGATGTCTATAATGGACTATATATTAAGTATCCCAATATAAATTTAAATTACTATATGCATTTTATATGACGACTTGGAATATGTTTAGTTGCTTTCATATCAAATTATTAATATGTTAGCTTTTGATATATACTAATTAACCCAATAAGGGTATTTTTACAAAAAGGTGTTTAATTAGTAGGTACGTTAGTAATTTCATAAATATTTAGGACCACGTGTAGGACCCATACGGGACTTAGACAAACATCCATTTAGATTATTGGGTAGTTAATGGAATGTTTGGAGATTTCATTAAGTACTTAAAAATTTTCAGAGGTGTAAACGAAAAGTAAGGAAAATGAGAGGTTGACACCTCAATGTTAGTTGCATGTGAGTGTGTGGGTGTCAAGATATTGAGGAGTCCCAAAATTGATAGAAATTAAAAGAAGAAAAAGAGCCGATGAGAGATTACGAGATGCCGATGTCCAATTCACGTCATTCTGTCGTCGTCCGACGTCCAATTCGCGAACCGAAACTGTATTCGGACTCGTCGAGGTGAGACGATCGTTTCTATACCTTTCTTTTACATTTTAATCATCGGATTTTGGTAGCTCATTTAATCGGTGATAAGCGGTTGCCGAAAACTTATAGGAATTACTCCGGAGTTGGATTTAGGCAAGAATTGTTAAGAAATTCGCTTGTTTGGGGTAAATCTATAAGAGGTGAGTGACTCTAATCCATGGGTTGAATGTAAAATTATATTTAATGTGTTAATTTTATGCTAGTATGTTGAACTCTTATAGATTAATGCATAGATGTAAAATTGTGAATATTATCATGTGAATCTATGTGAGTTTTGATTAATTTACTCAAAATTTGAAGTTGTTATGCCTAATTTTGCAAAGATTGTCATGTTGAGATGATTATGTGATTATGTGTTATGTGGGTTGAAGAAAGTCTTATGTTGATTCACCGTGGATTTACTCCATAATAAGGAAATGTGAAAAAATCCAACGGTGTAAGGGTACTCACCACTTAACTATGTAAAGATGTGTGAGTGACAACCCAACTGTGGAAGGGTTATGTGAGATGGTGTGATTTAGAGGTGCTATATGTACATAAGGAAAAAATGTAAGAGCGACGTCACGGCGAATTGATATTTGGTCTTTTGAAGACTAATTAATATGTTGATTGTTGACTTGTGCATTGAATATGACATACACTCATTTATGTGATTAGCTTTCTCACCAAGCGAAAGCTTAAACAAAAATTATTTCTCTATTGTGGTTATTGAATAACCACCGCAGGTACGGCATGAAAGGAGGAAAGAAAATGGCCGGCACGTTGGATTTGGGCTTGGGAGTTGTAAATATGTGTGGTTATGTCCATATGCTTAGATAGTTTTAGTTTCAAAATGTAACTCTAAGTTTGAACAACTTGAGTTTTGGGAGGGTGTGATATGTCAAGTCCAAGTTGATATTGTTTATGAGTTTTGTTAAGTGGGTTGCACTTGCAAACCACAAGTTGTGTATATTGGGAGAGGACTTGGAATTTATCTAACTATGGATATTAACTAGCTTGTTCTTCCTTATGCTTGCATGTTTATGTAAATTGATTGGGGAAAATGAGGAGTTTGATGCAAGTTTATGTTGCTAGTGAAGGATTGATGTGATTTGAGTATTAAACCAACTTCTCAACTGTTTTGAAATGCTTTTGAAAACACTCATGGTGTTTGGTTAATGTTGGGACATTTGGGAACACTTTTGAAATGATTTGAATGCTTTCATATAGGTTGTTTTGACTCAAAAGAAATTGTGTATATGTTTTGAGTGAGTTTTGATTGTAAATAAGTTATTTACAAAGTTTATGTATTACTTTCCTACAAGTTTTCTATGTTTGTACAAGTTTGACAACATTGGAGGTTTTAATGGCTCAATATGATCCAATTGTGGATAAAGTGGAGTTTTACATATTTGGTTGATGTTTGGACACACTTAGATATGACTTGTAAATATTGAAGTGTGATTGGGAATGGATTTGAAAGGTTTTCCTAAAATTTCTTGAAGTTGGTGGGTATGATTGGGATATGTTTAAATTGGGTTTTTAGTAGCAAAATTGCATTCTGTAGGACCAGGATCAATCAGGGTTAAAGGGCGGATCGATCCGGCCTAAAGGGCGGATCGATCCGCATGCAATTTCATAGCACGTCCATTTTTACGGAAATGTGTATAACTCTTTCTAGAAAAATCAAATTCGCGCGCCGTTTTTTGCGTTGGAACCGGGACTCAAAAGGCTATCTTTTGATTTAAAATTTGACCATGCTTTATTATGACCATTTTTCCCTTGGGGCTGTTTTATTAAACTAATATCATTTTATGTTGTTAAATTCATGTTTTTCTTAAGAATTTACATGTTTTCTTTGCTAAGTAGTGTATTGGGGCGCTTGTAGCATTGTTACACGTGTCCTAATCCGCTTGAGGCGGGTTGGGGTGTGACAATAACATTTGTCCTTAGGGCACATTTAAAGTTATAAAAGTGGAAATAAACAAGGAATACAGTGTGGGTTTTAGTGTTTGGTGTGATGTTCAGTCAGGGCCGGCCCTGGGTCCCCATGCTACCAAGCGGTTGCATTGGGCCTTTTGTAGGCCTTTTTTTTTTTCTTCTTCAGCACTTGTGTGACTCTCTCTCTCTCTCTCTCTCTCTCTCTCTCTCTCTCTCTCTCTCTCTCTCTCCCCCCCCCCCCCCCCCCCCGACTGTGATGACTCCACAATTAACACTTGAGTCCACTCTCATATCTCTCTTTCTTCCATCTCAGATTTTCCTTCTCCACAAGGGCAAGCCATGTAGTCCACAACTCTACAGTCTCCACAGTTGGTAGCTGTTAAGTATATTGTACATATTTGACCAATAATTTTTTTCCCTATTTTTTGTCTTCTAATAATCTGATCTTCTTCCTAATTTGTTCCTTTTCTTCAGATTTCAATAGCATTGAATCTATTAATTGAGCTCATTGAAGAATTGTTGAACTTGAACCCTAAGAGTAAGGGCCCAACTTTTGTTTTCCTTATATTTTCTTCTATTTTTTTTTTTTTTGGAAAGTATTTTCTTCTAATTTTCTTCCTAATTTCTTTATTTTCTATTGAATAAATTATTTAACCCCAATTTTTTTTTCTCTTTTAAACCCTAACTTTTTTTTTGTCATATTTTTTTCTAACATTTTTCCTAATTTCTCCTCCCCCTTCAGAGGTCAGACTTCAGTAGTATTGAACACACACTCTGTGACTCTCTCCAGTAACCAGTTCTCTTCACCAGCACTGAGCCCACCTCTGGCAGCAGCACCACCGAGCATGTACGATTCGTTATTTTGTACGAAGCAGTGAAGCACCTTGTCACTTCTTTTTTTTGTGTTGCCTGTGAGCAATTCAATTTCAAATTGTGAGCATTTTTTTCCTTTGTTTAGCTAGGTATGAAAACATTGAAAAGATATGAATGCGAAAATGAAAAAAGGAATAGAAAAAGGAGAGAAGTTGAATTGATTGAATCTCAAAAAGGAGCTCTTCATAAGTTTTTAAAAACCAATATAAATTAAGAACATAACTTGAATGAACATGAAGATGTGGCAAATGTAGAAATTGTAAATGAACATAAAGATGTGGTAAATGAAGAAATTGTGAATGAACCTAAAGATGTGATAAATGAAGAAAATGTGAATGAACTCGAAGATGTGGTAAATGAAAAAATTGTAAATGAACATGAAAGATGTCATAAATGAAGAAGAAATTGAGAATGAACCTAAAGATGAAATAAATGAAGAAAATGTGAATGAACTCGAAGATGTGGTAACTGAAGAAATTGTAAATGAACATGAAGAAGTCATAAATGAAGAAAATGTCGAAAGCAATCCGAGCACAGGAAATTGGAAAAAGATTGAGAGATATATTAGTTGAAATGGTCCTAAAAGAGATGACAACCTTGATTTTCCAAAAGATTCAGAAAATAGGCATTTCTCTTATGCATATTACATTCGTCAGTTATCAAACGGTGAAAAGCATGATAGGAAATGGCAAATCTATTCAAGTACTTTGGATAAGGTCTTTTTCTTTTGTTGTAAGTTGTTCAAACATGATGGAAACAACACTCAATTGGCAAATCAAGGAGCCTGGGACTAGAGAAATCTTAGTAGCATGCTTAAAAGTCATGAAACTAGTAGAGAAGACATTGCTCACATGAGAAGTTGGATTGAATTGGAGACTAGATTTGACAAAAATCAACAATTGATAAAAGTGTTGAAGAACAAAACAATAGAGAAAAAGAACATTAAAGGCAAGTATTAGTCAGAATAGTTGTTGTTGTGAAAACACTTGCTAAAAATAGTTTGGCCTTCTGTAGGGACAACGAGAAGCTTTATGAAGAAAATAAGGGGAAATTTTTTAAGTATAATTGAAATTATTGCAGCCGCGATCCTTGAAGGGACTGCCCCCTACCCCTCATCTTCGGGGCGGGTGTGACAGTTGCCGAATTTGATACAATAATTAAAGAGCACACTCGTCGAATTAAAGAAAAAGAACTTCATTATCATTATCAAGACAAAGTGTGATGCCGAGTGCTTAGCGACGTATGAAATTGAGAATTTTGAGTTCTTGCTGGGCATGGTTATTTGGTTTGATGTATTGAATGCTGTAAACAAAGTAAGCAAAATCATACAAACAGAAGATATGCAAATTGATGTTGCTATAGATCTCTTAAGAGGAATCATTTCTTTTTTGAAAGCTATAGAAAAAAAATGGATTTGAAGAAGCTATGATTGAGGCTAAAGTGATTGCAATTAGAATAGAAGTTGAACTTGTTTTTCGTGAGCAATGTTTCATTCGTACAAGAAGCAATTTGATGAGACTGCTAGTGAAGAAATGACGCAATCAACTAAAGAATCATTTGGAGTCTGTTACTTCATATACACAGTTGATCAAGCCCTTTCTTCACTCAAGAGTAGATTTGAACAATTCCAACAATATGACGAATCTTTTGGATTCTTGTTGAATTTGGAGAGGTTGAATTCTACCGACAATGATAGTTTGAAGTGTTCATGTAATAATCTTGAAGATCTCCTAAAACATGACATGGTTTTTAATATTAATGGGGTAGAATTATTTTTTGAACTCAAAATCTTAAGAAAAGCTTTACAAAGAGGAACAAAAGTGGCAATTCAAGTAGGGAATTGATTTTGGCACTCCATTGTACCACATCTAGTGCATGTAGTACCATGTAGTTAATGCACTACATGGAGTGCCAATGGTAACTTTTGGAGTGCCAAAATCAATTCCCTTCAGGTATTGAATTTTATAAAGAGGCTAGATTGTTGTTTCCAAATGCTTGGATTGCTTACATAGTATTATTAACTATACCAGTGACAGTTGCCTCTGCTGAGAGAAGTTTTTCAAAATTGAAGTTGATCAAGTCTTATCTACGGTCGATGATGTCACAAGAGATTGAATGGATTGTCTATGATTTCTATTGAAAAAAATTTGTTGGAGACACGTGATTTTTCTTCTTTAATTGATACTTTTGCTGCTCAAAATGCAAGGTGATCACCTTTACTTTAATGTAAAGTTGAGTTTTGATTTTTGGTGCTAACGTGTTGTATATTTTGGAACTAAGTTGATCAACACTAATGTAATTATGTGCTTATTGTCTCATTTTAATGAAAATTATTACGTACTCTTATAAAAATTTTGCGCTTATGAAATTTAATATAGAGGGGCTCGCCTTTGAAAGTTCGCATGATGGCTTAGAAAATTTTAGGAATCTCAGGGTCGGCCATGTGTTCAGTGTTTGTCTCCCTTGTTTATTTTTGCTTTTGGAATCTTAACATTTGTCCCAAGGGCACATGTTAACAAAACCCCTTTAATATTTAGGCTATGTTTGTTTCTAAATTTATTGAGTGAACATGAAAAAAAAATAGAGAGAAAAATATTTTCCCTTAACATAAACTTTATTTTTTTATTTTGTAAGTTGTTTTCTTCCTTTTTAATCACGTTACAATTATATTATGAAAATTGTTAATTTTTAATGTTGTTTGAAAATGAAGGGAATCCTATCAAAAAAAAATGAAGAAAATCATATGTGAAAAATAAAATGGACTATTTTTCGTTCTTGGGTTTCTTTCCATTTTATTTTCCCTCAATAAATATAATTCAAACACTGCCTTGAACTTAAAATTAAAAGTAGGGAATTTGTCCTAAGAGTTCACAAGTTAAGTCGAGCAAGCCCTCTCTGTCACACCCCGATTTTTGTATAACCAAATAGTTAATCCAGAGAATGTATCCGGACTAATATTCAATTGCCAAAAACTCCGAGGGTGACACCCTCACACAAGCTAATAGAAAATTTAATGAAAACAGTATGTAATACTCATTAAATAAAAGCACATGGTCTTGTTTTAAATAAAACTCTTGATTATTAAATCTGTATTCCCAAACATTCATTTTCATTATAAAAGAAATAGTGTTCTCTTGAAAATATTATTCTATTTTCAATTTACAAAAGAAACACCGTTTTCATTAAATAAAATCTCCGTACAGAGTTCAGCGGAAATAAAATAAATTTTAGACATCCTTGGATTAAGAGCCTCTACACCATTCCCAAACTCAATATAATCCAAACTACAATATCATAAATATGGCTCACATTACCAGAAAGAAACCTTAAGTACAAGAAGAAAATAAATACAACTCTGACAAGAAGCGGCACAACAACAATCTCTTCACACAGACAAAGCTCCATAGAAAATCTTCTCCATTACTAACCTGTACATACATTCGACTACGTTTCATATAGAAACGCGAATGCATTACGCACCTGGGTCAGTATATAAAATACTGGTATGAGTTAACAAAAAAATATAAAACGAGTCTTAGGGAACAACGTTGTCCTATAGACTGCCAAAAATACTCACAAAAAAAATATAACCACATCACATCATACACTATCGTTGCACAGAAAATAAACAACACATTACATAGAATCCCTATCAGGTTAGAACAATAGTTCCACACACATTTCAGGACAGATGGGTAGTTTCCTTCAATGTGGTGGCAGTGGTTCCCAACTCGAATAATACCAATTGAATACTTACCCATCGGATATCTATCGTGAGCCAGCCCTGCATAAAAGTTAGTGAGCCCACCATCCTGTAAAATATAATTATCATAGTTCTAATCATACCCATAATTACTTTTTGAATTAATGTCCGTAACAATTCAAGAGTCAGTCATACTACCATCCAACCCATAGTTCAACAACAGTATAAATTCATAAAACAATCACATCAAAATCCTCCAAACATAATTCAAAACTTAAGACACAGTCTATGGTTATCACATTCACGCTCACACACAACGATTACAATACGAAAAATTATTAGAAAAGTCGATTACTAAGCATCCACAACTTTCTACGATACTACCACTACAAGAAGTAATTAATTATAATTCAAACTTCTAAACGCAAAAATAAAACACCACAAAGTATTTTCTTTTATTACCCTTATGTTCACCACCTCGGTCACCCATCCATGGTCCAGCCTACACATATATCCCATGTGTCTCCTAACATAATACTGACTCCCACTCCAGCCCCAACTCCCATGGGGTATCACTGGGATTTGAGTATACACCGAAAGGCTAGTCCCAACGTTCTTGACGTCAGCAAAACATTGTCTAGATATACATGAAATAGACCAACAAGTCGGGCATAAGGCTTAAAATAATGAAGCGACGGGCCATCCAAGTAGTCGCCGTCTAGTCACACATGGGTCATCCATGAAGTCACCGTCTAATCATACAAGGATGGGTCATCCACGAAGTCGCCGCTTAAAATTATAAGAAGTAGTGGTGAACTCTAAGGATTTTCTAACGTTCATACATCCACGTTTTTCGCAGAACTCAACTTTATAAGAGATTCATATATCTCAAATCAAATTTTTGTTAGAATCATATTAACAGCTACACGTTCACACAGATTCATAATCCACACAAAATCACAGAGTCACGATTTCACAAAGCTCAACTATCCATGAGAACACATTTTTTTCTAAGTACAAACAAATCAATTTATACCAACGAGCACGAAATCACACAAAAAATATGATATCGCAAATACGCTTATTTTAACTTTTATAAAACTGCTACTGTAATATGAATTTTCTGCCCAAACGATACAGAATTGGGAAAAACATAATTAGACAAAATTTGTCTAGAATTGCGTTTCCTACAGGCCCTACGCAGGCAGAATCTTGAAAACAGTAACTTATGATTTATTATGAATTTTCTACTCAGATTTGATCCGTGAAAATCCCAAATTCGAAAATTGAATAATTGCTCAAATGTTTATTCAATGATCATCTATAAATCTCAAATCACAACTTCAATCATTGTAAAAAAAAAAAACTTAAATCTCATAATCCATAACCATAATAATTCAATATTCTATCCATTTAAATTTCAATCAAACGAGATTGAAAGAAAAATGACAAGTTAACTCACCAATTTAGGGCTTCAAGGTTGATGATGATTACACAAAACAAAAGATTGAGGTTCCTCTTTTATTCTCTTCTTCTTCTCTCTCTCTCTCTCTCTCTCTCTCTCGACTGATCTATTTTTTCTCACGTCTCTTTTTTTTGTTATCAAAACCCTAGGAGGTATATTATCGATGTATATATGATACACCTACATATATGTCACGACCCATCCTGCTAACGTGCGGAAACATGACATGTGGCACGCCATCAAGGCTTATCTAGTTCATTAAAGTAAAACCGCAGCGGAAAACATAAGTAAAAATCTTTAAAATCAGAGTTAGAAAGAAAAGTTTTACCCAATTGGAAACACTTCCAAGAGAATACATTTTGAAGAACAAAGGTCCAGTCGACTGATCGGGGACCCAGTCGACTGACCATCCAAAGTAGTAAGTTTAAAAGATCAACAACTCGGTCTAGTCGACTATGTCGAGGACCCAGTCGACTGGTGCCTAAATTTATCAGTCGACTGAAGTTGTCCAGTCGACTGGTACTCTATTCAAGCAGAATCACCTGCCCTGGGGCATCATCCAGTCGACTGTTTTCTCAACCTAGTCGACTGATCCCCAAACATACAAGGTAGTGTTCAGTTCAAACCAGCGATCCAGTCGACTGTATCAGAAACCAGTCGACTGATTCACATTAGTACACTAAGTATTCTGCAGATTTCAAGCTAAGTCCTCCGATTCTAAACCAACACAAACACATGAGTAAATCAATGATTTAAAACATAACTACAAAAGTTTACTAGCGATTACAATACTACAATCTCTCCCAAGATTCCACATTAAACATGTTACGAATTTAAAGTTCTTAGTACGAGTTTAAGGAAAAGAGAACAAAAGATATGAACAAGGTGATTCCACGGCGTTCCTCAACGGCCTCACTCCTCACGCTTCTTCTTATCTTTTTTCTTACCTGCAATGGAGTAAATCTCCACTCCTCAGTTATATGCTGAGTGCACAAGCTCTAGCATATGTAATATATGACAAAATATGCTTTAATCTCATAAATCATATCAATAGTCCCTAGGGAGAAAAATACGCATTCATTCGGTAGTGGCAAGTCCAAACCTTAAACCGCGATGTCAAGGGCTAGTCCAAGCCTACAACCATTACATCTCCAAGTGTCCTGGCAATTCCAAGCCTTAAACCATGCACACTAGTCGTCGCTACTAAAACTCTCAAACATCGAGAAGCTTACTCCGGCATGAATTTGTATAAGTCCCCCCTTTGACCCACATAGACAACTCAACGTGCTCGCGTAAATTTAGACATGTTTTTCACATTTGAGCACGTGCATAATTAACTGGCCTAAGATTAACAAATGAATTTTGCACGGATCTCAATTTCGTCATTGAAATCTAAAGCATGTATTTCTCTATATTTCACAAGTTAGAACTTCATACTTCATGCGATTTCCTCCAAACTTTGAAGGATCGACTAGAGGGCCGATTAAACGTCGGATCTCAGATTTGAAGTGATTCCTACAAGTTTTACTGGGTTTTCCCCAAAAGTCGAGAAATTAGATTTTTTTCAAAAGTTTACCAAACATGGCCTAAGTGGTATCAAAATGTAGATCTTACCTCCACGAGTTCAAATCTAGAATCTGGAGAAAATCTAACAGACAAAAGGTCGCCGATCGTCGTCGCAAAGCTCAAGGAATCAAATCCCTTTTTCTCTATCCTTTCCAACGATATTTTATAAAGTTTGGCAAATGAAATTCTCAACCCCACCTATTTATAGACAATCTTCTCGGAATTCGCGCTTACCTCCCCGCGAGTTCTCAAAACTTCTAGTTATCACCCGAAACGGCGCATACGTCCATTTTATACCTTTACGAGTAAAAATTATAAATTACAAAAGTTTCCGACTAAGTCTCATTTGGGTCCAAAATTACGTTCGAAAACTAAATTTCGTGAAATTTCTAAACCACCTACCTTTTATATAACGTGTCACTCACGTTCTCACCACAGTTCTCAAAATGATATACAATGATGACAGAATTACAAGAAATTATACTACACAGGTATAATTCACTATTCATGAAATACCAGAAAAGTCAAATAACATTTAGCTCACATAAATGTCATTTACTCATGCCAATGCAACATGAAGTACCATGTTCCCGTATCTTTACTGACACCTCACCATTGACCCACAATTAACCTCTTCCACCGTTATCAAATAACATTAATAATTCATAAAATTCCAAACATGCATGCTAAAATCATGAAATTCTGGGACGAGTGTGACAACTCCCCCCTCCAAAAAGGAAGTTTATCACCAAACTTAAACCATCTTCTGAAGTCACCAAGACTTCACACAAGTACTTCCAACATTTGCCTCATACACAATCCAATCACTTTACTGAGAAGTCACAGTCTCCCGAGGAAAGTAAATCCCCAGGCTCTTAAGGAAAATAAATCCTCAGAGTCCCCGTCTCAATCCGATAGAAGATTCAACCGAATCCTAGCAATATCCCGAAGCATCCCGATAAATAAGAACATCAATATCTAAGTTGAACTTACTCAATAGTCACATCTGACATTAAAACACATCACGACATCACAACATCCACTCATATATCCTTTCATCGTACTTATCACATATACTTTTCGAAACCCAAAGGTTATATCCCAATCACCAAAACGAAGGAAGTAACTCATCTCCCATTCACCTATCGTTCTTTTTGACTAAAAGTCGTTGACATTACATCTCAACTGGTTAACATCTATACACGATTCTTCATCCCGAAGTGAACCACAACTGAGTACTATCACACATATATATACCCCGTCGATAAGTCAATGCTTCAATCAATTGTTTCACATACTATAGATTCAATCTCTTACTCTACTAATCACCAAACCACTTGTAGCACTATAACGCATTTCAAACAACTCCCAAATTCTTATCAATTTCCAATCCTTCTTTCCTAATAAATCCATATCACGGCAACTTCAGTTGAATTAACTATCACATAGTCGGTAGTGCGTCACACCAGCACTCTCCATCTGTCTCTACTAATTCTTTACATTCCATTCAGGTTTTACCAACCTCGTACTATACTCCCATCATTCGTGCCTCTAAGGTATCAATCAGATTTTCTATTTAATTTTCACACCATTCTACTCGTTCGAGTCTACACATGTCCCAAATCACCTACAGTGAGGTCAAACACATTCATCGTTCATTGCTCCCAAGTTTGTACTCGAACTACCATCAATTAACATAAAAGGTTTCCCCTAACATTTTCACTTTAAAATGTTTAACAAAGTCCAATACATTTCTCATTCAGGTTTTAAAATAACTATTTTGAAATCTTACATAATACCTCATCTCTTTCTCAACACCACCACCCCAATATCTATCGTAATGATAACATTGTTAATCAAAATTTGACTTAGCCAACCATGCACGCACCATAGAGTTTATCAAAACATGTCCTCTTGTTCAGAACATACCATGTTCCTGTCCCAAACCGTTGACCATTCACAATCCATCATGTTCACCTAGTGTACTCACACTCACACTTTAAGCCAATCATTTTTCTTTTGAAGATCTCAACTGCAATGAAGTCCATTCTCATATCAGTCCAGGTACATCCACTACCATTTATGTAGTTTACAACTCTATACGTCTCTGGTGTTTCACTTTCATCTTTGCACAAGTCCATATCGATAACACTTTTGTATCTCAACTCTCACCGAGTTCCTGACAATCGTTCACACTAAGCGTATATTCTTTGTATAACATCTCAAGGCACCATACCTTATTCCGACATTCAATGTTTCATAACCGTAGTCGAACCTGACTTAATTTCCAATTTAAACTCTCTAGTCCTTTATTTATGTTATCCGGGTCTCCAATCCATTATTCCTGAATAACCTGTTGTTCACAGCATTCATACAATCCCCACATACAATCTAAGGATAAGCCAGTAATTTAATCTTCCCACAAAATACTGTAGCCTCACCGTGTTCAATAAATTCCATATCGACTTCCAATTTACATACCTTTTACGACAATACCCCAAGGTAAATTCTCACTCCGGCCGCTAATGCCAACTGATTCCTAACTGTCATCTTTCAAGTGCTTCACACTTTGCGGATCTCATCAAGTTCTTGATTGATCAAAGCCTCAAATCATTTATTACCTCAGGTTACTCCAATACTTAAATCAAAGTTGAGCCCCCTTTGGAACAATACTCACGACCACTCCTTTAAGGTTATAACTTCCAATTAGCCAAATTCAGGTACACGACACTTCACCAACTCCTTTAGAATTTCTAAGTTCACAATCTGCCCACATAGAACTTATTCATTTGACAACCACCGTTAAGTCCTAAGCACTAAGCTTACCATATCCTTCCACGATACCTGCCTTCCAAGGTCTACTTGATACCTTGTTGGAATCCAGGACACTGGACACTGAGATCTAATTTCATTGCATCCATCATTTTCCTCTAACCATTTTATGTTTCTACTATCATATCCGATAATGTACTCAACGTACTACCATGTCTCCTCCCATTCTTACCATTTCTATTCACTTACTCATTAAGGTTTCGTCTTCCCAATTTATATTACCTCTTCTTAATCTATATTGACTTACCCAAAGTCTAGTACGCAAAATCTAAGCATGTCTTCCAATGTTTGAATTGTCCTTTCTGACTGTCCGTCAGTCTGAGGATGAAATGTAGTACTGAAACTCAGTTTTGTACTCGTGGCTTCTTGTAGACTTCCCCAAAACCTCAATGTAAAACTACTATCACGATCCGATATAATCACTGTTGGAACTCCGTGTAGTCTTACAACCTCTTTCACATACAATTCTGCCAAGCTTAAAGGTTTAGTCGTATTGATCGGTAGATAATGCGCTGATTTCGTCAATCTATTAACCATAACCCAAATCTTATCATTCTTATTGAACGATCATGGAAATTCCAAAACAAAATCCATCGTGATCCCATCCCACTTCACTCTGACACTGGTAATGGTTGTAATAGCCCCGCAGGTACTTGTCTCTCTGCCTTGACTTGCTAATATACTGAACACTCAGACAAAAACTTGGCAACTTCTCGCTTCATACCTCTCCACCAAAAGTTTTCTAGCAAATTCTGGTACATCTGATCACTCCCCGGATGATTTGAATATTTAGTACTGTGAGCCTACTATAATAGTTGCTCCTGGACTAGCTTTACCTTCTCCGTAGTCAACTGTATCATCTTAGGTCTTAACAACTTTCTTTCCCCAACCTCGATCCAACAAATTAGAGATCTACACTTACGCCCATACAATGCTTTATACAGTGCCATTTCTGATACTTGACTGAAACCCGTTACTTCCACTAATTGTAGTTTCAAACCGTCAAAGCATACTCTATCATTCCCGTTCTTAATTCATCATCCTAGGTTAATCCTAAAATACCACTTCCCACTTATAAAATCAATCTAGTAGCTTTCCTTACTAGCCTTTATACTACATCTGAATCCACCATGGTACCACGACCACTCGAAACCAGGTTCAGTTGAGAGATTCCTCAAGAACCACAATACTCGTAACTCATTGAGATATTTCTTAATTCCCAAAACATACCACAAGATAGGTTGAGAGATTCTTCAACCGTCCAATACATACCGTAAGATAGGTTGAGAGATTCATCAACCATCCAATCGTCTCAATACCGTACAATAAGTTGGAAAAAAAAATTTCAACTACCTGACATACACCGTATATAACGTAAGATACACCATAAGATAACCACGTACGATCGTACCGTAAGATATGGTGAGAGATTCCTCACCTACCCCATACACTAGCAATACATGTTACTGGACTATCTTTCTATCACAAACCCCAACTTCTTCATTCCTATTCTCTTACGTCACAATGTTTAACCAATGTCTGAAACAGAACTCTTATCAATCAATCTCAATCCCCAAAACTTCACTTTGAACAATCACCTTTATTTTCTATGTGGACTATGCGGAAATCTCCTCTGACGTTCACTATTCAAACTTCGTTCTCGGTTAAATCCCTCAAAGGACATTCGTCATGCCATCAAGGCTTATCTAGTTCATTAAAGTAAAACCACAGCGGAACACATAAGTAAAAACCTTTAAAATCAGAGTTAGAAAGAATAGTTTTACCCAATTGGAAACACTTCCAAGATAATACATTTTGAAGAACAAAGGTCCAGTCGACTGATCGGGGACCCAGTCGACTGACCATCCAAAGCAGTAAGTTTAAAAGATCAACAACCTGGTCCAGTCGACTATGTCGAGGACCCAGTCAACTAGTGCCTAAATTTATCAGTCGACTGAAGTTGTCCAGTCGACTGGTACTCTATTCAAGCAGAATCACCTGCCCTGGGGCATCATCCAGTCGACTATTTTCTCAACCTAGTCGACTGATCCCCAAATATACAAGGTAGTGTTCAGTTCAAACCAACGATCCAGTCGACTGTATCAGAAACCAGTCGACTGATTCGCATCAGCACACTAAGTATTCTGCAGAATTCAAGCTTAGGTCCTCTGATTCTAAACCAACATTAACACAGGAGTAAACCAAAGATTTAAAACATAACTACAAAAGTTTACTAGCGATTACAATACTACAATCTCTCCCAAGATTCCACACTAAACATGTTACAAATTTAAATTTCTTAGTATAAGTTTAAGAAAAAGAGAACAAAAGATATGAACAAGGTGATTTCCCCGCGTTCCTCAACGGTCTCACTCCTCACGCTTCTTCTTGTCTTTTTTCTTACCTACAATGGAGTAAATCTCCACTGATCAGCTATATGTTGAGTACATAAGTTCTAGCATATGTAATATATGACAAAACATTCTTTAATCTCATAAATTATATCAATAGTCTCTAGGAAGAAAAATACGCCTTCATCCGGTAGCGGCAAGTCCAAGCCTTAAACCGCGATGTCAATGGCTAGTCCAAGCCTACAACCATTACATCTCCAAGTGCCCTAGCAAGTCCAAGCCTTAAACCATGCACAGTAGCCTTCGCTAATAAAACTCTCAAACATCGAGAAGCTTACTCCGGCATGAATTTGTATAAGTCCCCCCTTTGACCCACATAGACAACTCAACGTGCTCACGTAAATTTAGACATGCTTTTCACATTTAAGCACGTGCATAATTAACGGGCCTAAGATTAACACATGAATTTTGTCTGAATCTCAATTTCGTCATTGAAATCTAAAACATTTACTTCTCTATATTTCACAAGTTAGAACTTCATACCTCGTGCGATTTCCTCCAAACTTTGAAGGATCGACTAGAGAGCTGATTAAACGTTGGATGTCAAATTTGAAGTGATTCCTACAAGTTTTACTAGGTTTTTTCAAAAGTCTAGAAATTAGATTCTTACAAAAGTTTGCCAAACATGGCCTAAGTGGTATCAAAATGTAGATCTTACCTCCACGAGTTCAAATCTAGAATCTGGAGAAAATCTGACAGACGAAAGGTCGCCAATCGTCGTCGCAAAGCTCGAGGAATCAAATCTCCTTTTCTCTCTCCTCTCCAACGATATTTTATAAAGTTTGGCAAATGAAATTCTCAAACCCACCTATTTATAGACAAACTTCTCAGAATTCGTGTTTATGTCCCCGCGAGTTCTTAAAACTTCTAGTCATCACCCGAAACATCGCATACATCCGTTTTATGCCTTTACGAGTAAAAATTATAAATTACAAAAGTTTCTGACTAAGTCTCGTTTGGGACCTTTGGGTCCAAAATTACGTTCGGAAACTAAATTTTGTGAAATCTCTAAAGCACCTACCTTTTATATAACATGTCACTCACGTTCTCACCACAGTTCTCAAAATGATATACAATGATGACAGAATTACCATAAATTATACTACACAGGTATAATTCACTATTCATGAAATACCAGAAAAGTCAAATAATATTTAGCTCACATAAATGCCATTTACTCATGCCAATGCAACGTGAAGTACTATGTTCCCGTGTCTTTATTGACACCTCACCATTGACCCACAGTCAACCTCTTCCACCGTTATCAAATAACATTGATAATTCATAAAATTCCAAACATGCATGCTATAACCATGAAATTCTGGAACGGGTGTGACAATATATTATAACACAAACACATAAATAAACATTGAATCCCGGTTTTTGGCTTAAGGCCTCACAAAAAGGCTTCATATGGGCCCGAAAATACATTCTAAAGTTCTAAAATGAGTGACCCAATGGGTGTACATAACCCGGGTACTTAATTTAAATGTTAAAAACACATATTAGCACATTCACGGGGCCTATAAGCACTACCAAAAAAAAAAACTAAACACATCAATTCTTCAATAACTTGTTCAACTTAAATTTTTACAACTTAAACTCCACCACTTAGCTCTATAAAATTTCAGACAGTAATTAATTATTAAAATAAATACACACATATAATAAATAACCATGGTTGTATACATAAAAATTTAGGTTGTCTCATTATTTTTTTTTTAAATGAATATTTATATCAGGAAAATACGAGGTGTTACATTCTACCCTAAAAGAAATTTCGTCCCGAAATTTGAAACAACGGTAAACACGTATAGTAGTCATGAATAACGTTAAAAACACAATTTTTTTTTTATATAAAGCACTGATTAACATATAAATTTCAACCATACAAGGCTTAGTACGTTGAGCGAATAATCCAAACAAGGAAACCCTCTGATATATACCTTGAGCCTCGTATAGTTAATTGTTAAATGCAAACAGATAATTATGACATAGATGATTATGCAAATTATGAGAATAAGAACAATGCATGATACCTGTTTACCCCCACACTAATCCTCCTTGGAATACCCAAATAACTGATCGTATCGATCCACCAACTAATACTCATCCTGCCAGAAGTCCCTACCGAGAATAAGTCTGAGAAAATAATACACCGGCTTGTAGATAATTCAGAATCCATAAAGCATATGCCTCCTTCATAGAAATATAAGAGAAGAATACCGGAGCTGAATATCCGATGATAATATCAACATCAGAAATTCAGAATACCAAAAATAGATCCAGGATCAGGAAACCAATAGATAATTAATAGAGATGAGAAAATCATAACCAGCCGATAATAATCCAATAATAAGAAGCAGTCCAGAATATCCAATAATAGTTAGATTAGAAATCTGCTGATACTCGAAAAATCTCCATACTCCAATATCCGCCAGAAGTTAATAAACAGTGTTCACCAATATAATAAGAGGTCTTCTTGATGATAATCGATAGATGCAGTATAATTATAACTTAATTTGAATTACTATTGAAAATAGCCATGTCGTATATATAGACAACCACGTAGTCGTCGCCCGTTATACAATACTTGATAAGAAGCCACACACTAATATCAGCTTCCAACTTCTCCCATCACTCCACATATCAATAAAATGGATGCACTACTATGCAACTAAATAATATTATACATGATTTCATACAGTCATCGTGTATCATGCGAGTGTCAGGCATAAAAGTAAAACAATTTAACTATAAAAAAACACATAGACCACACCAAGCAAAACACATAGATCACACATAGTCCCAAACCCAAGCAAATTCACAAACCTAAAGCTCTGACAAACCCATAAACCACATTCCGAGAATCACCTAGACTAGCTTGCTAAGCTAACCATAAGCTCTGATACCAAACTGTCACACCCCGATTTTTGTACAACCAAATGGTTAATCCAGAGCATGTATCCAGACTAATATTCAATTGCCAAAAACCCCGAGGGTGACACCCTCACACAAGCTAATAGAAAATTTATTGAAAACAGCATGTATTTTTCTTGATCGTTGTTTGATTTCTAAGCACTTTGGATATTGGACCCAACATAGAATATATCTAGGAAAAAAAATTAAAGAATAATGAAGAAGGTTGGATTAGATATCTTGTTGTTGAAAATTTTGTAAAATTAAAAAAATGTTGTCAATTGTCGCAACTAAGTATATATTTAGGATCAAATTAGAGTCAAACCCAACAGAGTATATATCTATGCAATTTTTTGTATTTGTGGTATAAAATTTCAAAAATTCCAAATTTATTCCGAAAATTCCGAAATGTGCCAAAATTCTCCGAAGTTCGAAAATGCCGAAATTTTCGAAAATCCCGAAAATTCGGAATCGGAATGGAACTTGGAAATTCAGAAAAATCGGAATCGGCATGGGAACACAATTTTAATTTTCAAAAATTTCAGAATATTTTCAGAATGCATGGTTTCCATTCCGTTCCGGCCGAAACACACCCCTAATATAAGCTATATGCTTGTGAATGCCAACAATTATGCACATTGATAATAGATATGCTCAATCTCATCTTTTACACATAACTATGTTCTCCGGGAACGCAGGTACCTGCCACCCTTTCATGCTAGTCTGCAACTACTCCATTAGTCTGAGTGACTAATCAAGACCCGCGCCTCTTTCTTTCAAATGTGCAACCTCATGGCCAATTTGGCACCTAATCTCAAACTCGATGGTAAGTACAAGTTTCCCATTTACCCAATTAGACAACTCAACATGCTCAAGTATTCATTACACCGTGCAATAACACAAATTATACATGAGTTGTCAAAATTACTCTAAACATGTGAATTTAAGCTAAATAATCATGCTTATTATCACAAAGACAATCTCAAACATCTAATTATCCAAATTCCATAATTATTGTCACTAACCTCTTGGATTTCCTTCCTAATAGCGGAAATATGATCCTAATAATCTCCAGGTATAAATCCTATACAAAATATACAAGTTATGAGCTAAACCCCGAATTAGGTCACAGAAAAACTATCTCAAAAGTCAATAAGAATGGTACCATCGCGTTAGACTCACATCCAGGAATCCGAATATGTAGCCTATTTCAAAATTGAACGTCAAACGACAGGACGTTTGGCGTCAACCGAAGTTATGTCGTAACTCTCTCATTTTCTTGCTCTGTAAATCTTTTGTTTGAAATAAAGAAAACCAAGGTCATAAGTCACTAGCCATCTATCTCATCCCATGTGACTTCAAGTTTGCATTTCTATTATGGCTTCCCCAACATTTTACTAGTTTTGTAATTATACATCTACTAGTTATAAAATTTATTAAAACTATCCCAAGCTTAAATGAGTGTTTGTCTATGTCACGTATGGGTCCCATAATTAGTCCCACGTAATATTATGAAGTTGCTAATTAACCTACTAATTATATAATGTGTTTAATTTGCTCTCATAAAGGTATTCCTAATGGACCACAGAAGCAGTCTCTAACAACTAACATGTTATTATAACAACATAATATAATAACCACATATACCTTAATAAATATTTAAGCACATAAGAGCTATTTTTCATATTTGTCCCATCACACGGGGACCTCTAAACTGGAACTGCCACATTGGCCTATATTTGGGTTCCCAACTGGACACCCCTAATTAACTTAGTGAGTTAAAACTCACTCAACACATATAATCACACCATTAACAAAATATTAATATGCATGCTAAACGCAATTAAATATAACCTGCGGAAGCAGGGGTTACACACTTTCACCCTTATACTATACCCGTGTTTTCAATTGGATACATACTCAATATTTTTGTTCAACCAAACCCTTGAACTTCAAAACTTCATTCAATCATATCCAAAAATCCGACACCTTTGGCTTAAATTAACGAAAATTATCACGTGAGATTCGCATAATGCATACTTGTTGTCACAATTAGGTTAAGGCAAATGAAGGAGATTGTGAATGATGCGAAAAATCGCATCCAATCAAATCTATAATCACATTCAATCAGATCCAAAACTGCATTCAATCAGACCCAAAATCGCATTATTTTCGTTCCATTCACAGTATCCTTTGTTTGTCTTAACCTAATGTGTAATTGATAACCATTACGTGCAACTCACATGAAAATTTTCGTTGATTTAAGGCAACATAGTCAGATTTTGGGTCTGATTGAATGATTTTTTTAAAGTTTAAGGGTTTGATTGAAAAAAATATATATGTACCCAATTAAAAACACAAATATTTATATATATATATATATATATAAGGGTGTAAAGTGTAATTAGGCCTATAAATAATTAAGTAGCCCTAAAAACTATTACTCCCTCCGTCCCATTTTATGTATCCATCTTTCCTTTTTGGGATGTCCCAAAATTATTGTTCACTTTCCTAAATTAGTATGCAAATTTCACTTAGTTTCCCAAACTACCCTTCCTTGCAATCAACACCAAAAAAAAAAAAAAAGGCTGGCGATAAAGGCACCCTCATTTTTTAATTAGGGCACCTAATTTTAAGTTAAATTTTTTTTTTTACCTTTTACATTAATTAGTAAGGGCACCTCACTTAATGTACTATATATTATACGGGCTTAACTATATTTTGCACCCTTTTAATTTTCCCTTTATGTTAATTTGGTCCATGTAGTTTAGAAAGTGTCGTTTTAGTCCCTGTAATTTCGTAAGTGTGTTATTTTAGTCCCTCAAACACTTTTTGTGACAAATTTTTTTTTGCTTTTAGTGACAAAATTATTCATCATTAAAGGACTTATTGGACTCACTTGACACACTTATGAAAATTTTCTGATTTGGGTTTCCTTTCTTTCCCACGTTTCCTTTCTAATTGGCACCGTTTCAGTACACCGACAGTTGCCTGTTTTTGCATACGAATTAGAACTTAGCAGCTGTTTCGTTCATGGTTCAAAAATGGTCTTAAGAACTCAATCTTTATTTTCCAAGATGAAACCAAAAACTTTTGGGTTATTTTGTCCTTGTTGTTAGTAGGGGTGGCAATTTTTGACGTGACAACCCGTTTTACTGAGACAACCCGATTATGACACGACACGATTAAATAAAAAAAGTTAATATTTTTTATTAAATAGTACTCCAAATTAAAAATTAACACAAAACCACGCAACCCGTTTATGACCCGATTATGACACGCCTAACCCGAATTGCCACCCCTAGTTGTTAGTGGAGAGTTGTTGTGAACTGTAGCTAAAAATAGGCCATTTTGTCGGTGTTGTCTAAGATAATTTCTCTAGCATTAGATATTCAACATGACCAGAAAATTGTGGCCTCCCGCAACATTTACAATTTACATCATTCATTTTATGAAAATATCTGGTGAATATCAAAATAAAAAATGTTTATAGAAACAATATTGGACATATCTTTACCCAATTGCTCTTTGCATATTGATTTAGTTGTTCAAAAGCCTGTGATTTTGATATATATATATATATATATATATGTATCAGTAACAGAGAACTAGACACACACACACACAGAGTACCTGAACTTCAACCAGCGAGAGATCGAGAGAGAGAAGGTCGATGCCAGTCTGGTGGACGGAGGGTCACCGTGGGTGGAAGGGGGGAGCTCTGGAAGTGGGTTTTCAATTGGGACATGGGTTTTCATTGTGATTTGGGGATTTTGTTCATTAAGAGTGTAATGTGGTAAAATAAGTAAGGTGCCTTTACAAATTAAAATATAAGGTAAAAAATTGATTTTTTAACTTAAAATTAGGTGCCCTAATTAAAAAATGAGGGTACCTTTATCGCCAGCCATAAAGAAAGTGCAATGATTATGGGCAACTGTGGAAAGTAGATGTAGATTCTTTTTGTCCCCTTAAATAGTTAGATTCCCCAATATAAACACATAAAATTGGACGGAGGGAGTACTATAATTAGATATGTTTGAGTGGACGATCATGATATTGAAGTATGTGAAGTTTTAAGAGAAATAAGTTGGATTAAAAAATTATTTATGTTGGAAGTCAGCAATAATTCAAAAAATTAAAAATTTTATCATGACTGTTAGAATTAGTTTTATTAGCTTTAGGGTAGTTTAGGCTTTTCTTTTATATTAGGGTAATACTGTATACCTAGATATTCTATTATTATTGCCTCTTCTTTTCCATTGTATTCATTCATTCAGTTTTTGTGTTATGAAAAACTCTAGCTCTCTTTTCTATTTCCCCTTGTTGTTTTCTTGATTATTTAATATACTCACATGGTATCAAAGCAGGTTCGAATCCCATCCACGATTTTCACATTTAATATATTCACATGGTATCAAAAAAAAAATTCGGATGATTCTGGTTCGTTGTTGGATTTCTCGCTAATTCGGATTCGTATTTAGATCTCGCACTGCTTTGCGCTCGTTTTTGGATCTGTCACTGATTCTGGTTCGTTTGTTTTGTGTTTTTGGATCTGTCTTTGATTTTGGGTTTGCTTGTTTTGTGTTATTTAATTGCTTCATTTTCGTAATGGCTGCTGAACGTGATGATTCACTTCAAGCAATTTGTGTTAAACTCGATGGCAAGAATTTTGCATATTGGAATTATGTGATGAAAAATTTTCTGAAGGGGAAGAAGATGTGGGGTTATATCAATGGGGATTTTAGTAAACCTACGAATGAAAATGCTGATAAATTTGCAGAATTGCTAGATGTTTGGGACACAAATAATTCGAAAATCATTACTTGGATCAATAACTCCGTTGCTCCCTCAATAGGTATGCAGTTGGCAAAGTTTGAATATGCAACGGAGGTGTGGGATTATTTGGCTAAATTATTTACACAGTCCAATTTTGCGAAAAGGTACCAATTAGAGTGTGATATTCGTGCCCTTGAACAAAAAAATTTGAGTATTCAGGAGTTCTATTCTACAATGACAGATCTTTGGGATTAGTTAGCTCTCATGGAGTCGCCTGAATTGCGGGCCTTTGCACCATATATCGCTAGTACGGAGGAACAACGTCTGGTTCAGTTTTTGATGGCTCTACGTGAAGATTTTGAGGGCCTTCGTGAGTCCATTCTCCATCATAGCCCACTTCCGTCCGTTGATTCTGTTGTCCATGAGTTAGTAGCTGAGGAAATACGTCTCAAGACACAGTCTGGAAAGGGAATTCTCCCCGACTCTACTCCGTCTGTTTTAGCAGCCCCTTTTTGACCACAGTCCAACAATCAGAATAAGCCTTACTCGAGAGTTGGTAGTGATGTATGCAGCTACTGTAAGGAGAAGGGTCATTGGAAGGCTCAGTGTCCTAAGTTGGGTCGTGTAAACCAGCCCAATAGCAGCAACCAGCCCTCACATGGTCGACCACTACAACAACAGCAACCTCAATCTTCTCATTGGAAATCTGACAAGCAATCTCAGTAGCGTTCATATAGGCCTCCACAGCCTAACACTGCAGCAGTTGTACCACCATAAGACTCATTTGGACCCGGTTCCCCTTCCTCATCCACTCCATCCATGACCTCCCTTGCTGAGCAATTTTAGAAGTTCATTGCCATACAGCCACATGCTATGGCCACCTCTTCACTAGGTATGTCCTCAGGTATTTGGGTTTTAGACTCTGGAGCTTCTAATCATATGTCGCCTGACTTGTCGTCTTTTGCTTCCTTATGTCCCACTTCCTCTTTGCCTGTTATGACTGCTGATGGTACTCCCATGCCATTAGCAGGTGTTGGGTCTGTTGTCACACCTCATGTATCTCTCCCTAGTATTTACCACATTCCCAAACTTACTATGAATCTTGTTTCTGTTGGTCAGCTTTGTGATGCAGGTTACTTAGTCTCTTTTTCTTCTACTTTTTGTCATGTGCAGGTTCGTAGTCTCAGACGATGATTGGGACAGGCCGTAGGCAAGGGAGATTATACATCTTGGACAAGCTCAATGTACCAGTGGTTGCAGCTTCTAGTGTTGACTTGTCATCCTTTCGTTTGTGTTCATCTTCGTCTAGTTTTTATTTATCGCATTCTCGCCTTGGTCATGTTTCAGCTTCCCGTTTAAAATATTTAGCTTCTACAGGAAAATTAGGAGATTTACAAACTCATGACATTTCTGATTGCAGTGGTTGTAAACTGGCAAAATTTTCCACTTTACCATTTTATAGAAGTATTTCTTATTCTCTTGCACCATTTGATTTAGTTCATTCTGATGTGTGGGGACCCTCTCCTGTTACTACAAGAGGGGGGTCTCGATATTATGTATCATTTATTGATGATTGCACTCGTTACTGTTGGGTTTATCTTATGAAACGCCGTTCAGACTTCTTTGATATTTACAATACCTTTCGTGCTTTTATTAAAACTCAACATTCTGTTGTCATCAAATGTTTTAGATGTGATTTAGGTGGAGAGTATACCTATCATAAATTTCATGAGTTGCTTGCTTTAGATGGAACTATTCACCAGTCCTCTTGTACAGACACTTCTGAGCAAAATGGTGTTGCTGAAAGGAAACATCGGCATACTGTTGAAACTGCTCGCTCTCTTTTATTATCTGCATATGTCCCTAGTGATTTTTGGGGAGAGGCTGTCCTTACTGCTGTCAATCTAATTAATAAAATTTTGTCCTCTCACTGCTCAGGTCTGTCACCTTTTGAAAAATTGTATGGGCATGCTCCTGATTATTCTTCCTTAATTAAAGGTGTTTGGTTGTACTTGTTTTGTCCTTCGACCTCATGTAGAGCGTACCAAATTGTCACCTAAGTCTGCTATTTGTGTTTTTCTAGGTTATGGTGAGGGTCAGAAGGGATATCGTTGCTTTGACCCACTTACTAAGAAACTATATGTCTCTCGCCATGTTGTGTTTCTCGAGCACATACCCTTCTTTTCTATTCCTGATAATCATCATGAGTTGACTAAATCTGATCTCATCCATCTTGACCCATTCTCTGATGATACCGATAGTGTGCCCTCTCAAGCCCCATGCACCACTGATATTGTCTCACCTCATGGTTCTACTTCTGCTGATACTGGTTCCTTGCCGCTTGATGCTACCTCCCTTCCAGAGGCCACCCAAGCACCTACTGAGATTGTGGAACCTCCTCGCTATCCTGCTCGCACTCGTAAGTCTACTCAATCACTTGATTTTGTTTATTCTTGTTATTCAAATTCTTTTGCTTCATTTTTAGCTTCAGTTCATGATCTCTCTGAGCCTCTGTCCTATAAAGAGGCAGCTCTTGATCCTCTTTGGCAACAGGCTATGGCAGAGGAACTCTCAGCATTGTATAAGACAGACACTTGGAGTTTGGTTCCCTTACCTTCTGGTAAGAGTGCTATTGGTTCTCGTTGCGTTTATAAAATCAAAACCAAGTCAGATGGATCTGTTGAGCGGTACAAAGCAAGATTGGTTGCCAAGGGTTTTTCCCAGCAGTATGGTATGGATTACGAGGAAACTTTTGCTCCTGTTGCTAAAATGACTACTGTTCGTACTCTTATTGCAGTTGCTTCTATTCGTCAGTGGCATATAACTCAGATGGATGTTAAAAATGCTTTCTTGAATGGAGACCTCCAAAAGGAGGTTTATATGGTTCCTCCTCCGGGTGTTCCTCATGGTCCTAGTGAAGTTTGCAGGCTTAAAAAAGCCTTATATGGTCTTAAGCAAGCCCCTCGAGCTTGGTTTGAGAAGTTTTCCACAGTGATTACCTCATTTGGGTTTTCCCCGAGTGAGTATGATTCAGGTCTCTTTATTAGGTGTACCACTGCTGGCCGTACTATGCTTTCTTTATATGTTGATGATATGATTATTACTGGTGATGATGTTAATGGGATTGCAGTGTTGAAGTCTGAATTAGCTCGTTGTTTTGAAATGAAGGACTTAGGTCCACTACGTTATTTTTTGGGGATTGAAGTAGCCTGTTCTCCAAAAGGTTATCTTCTTTCTCAGTCTAACTGGCAAACTGGCAAACCTGTAACCTTCGTTATCAAACTATTCTTGATAGTCTGCCTCAGGTTCGCCTTCCTGATAGTTCCCATCTTTGAGGATAGTTATATTCATCTTCAGGGTCACCTTGATAATTCTCCTCATCGTGACCTAGACATAAAATGTCCAGGGCAGGGAAGGAGCCGTTAGCTTTTGAAGCTAAGTGAGATCGTCTTAACCGATCACTCCTAATACAAATAATAATACACAAGTACAACGAATATCTTAAAACATTTAATGAGCATATAACATGGTTGTATGATGATATGATGCAGTATCGATATATTCGACTTTACTCAACCACTTTTGACCGTAACTCCAATTTCTATGACCATAGAATCGGCATACCCTTTGACCTCTCTCGTGGGCCCAAGTGGCAGTCATGATACAGTATTTTCTTCTTACGAATGATGTACCCCTTGACCTCTCTCGTGGACCAAGGCGATAGCATTGACATTACTTCCTTTGATGTATCCCTTAGCCTCTCTCGTGGACTAAAGCGATACCATCGGTGTACCCTTTAGCCTCTCTCGTGGACTAAAGCGATATCATCAACATACTTTCTTAAATATATCCCTTAGCCTCTCTCGTGGACTAAAGCGATATCATCAACATACTTTCTTAGATATATCCCTTAGCCTCTCTCGTGGACTAAAGCGATATCATCAACATACTTTCTTAGATATATCCCTTAGCCTCTCTCGTGGACTAAAGCGATATCATCTATATTTCTTTCTTAGATATATCCCTTAGCCTCTTTCGTGGACTAAAGCGATATCATCAACATACTTACTTAGATATATCCCTTAGCTTCTCTCGTGGACTAAAGCGATATCATCTACATACCCCTTGACCTCTCTCGTGAGCCAGGGCGGCGTAACCTCATCTACTAACTCAAATCCATTCAACTCTTGAACCTCCGCGGTCCACTCAACATGTATGACGTAATGACTGGTGTGTCTCCTTGACTAACCATGTGGACGTCAACATTGACGTCGTGACTTGACTATGTTCATGTGATTGTATAAATGTGAAAACATGATAAGCAGGCATGTTAACGAGTATTCACTAAACTTGAAGTATAGCTAACTAACATGCGTTCATTATATAAGAACCAATCTTAACATTTACACAATTCGTACTTATCAGTTTCGCCCACACAGAACGTACTGGGTATACATATAATCCACAAGAATATTTCTATAATATACCAAGTGAGTTAGAACAACTCACCTCGAAGCGGGTGCATAAAAGCAAGCGTAGCGGTGGTTCCTACAAAGTATAAGAATTCATAGAACCTTGATTAATATGTGTACTAAAATCAAGGGCATAATGGTAATTGTGTCGGATGGGTTCCTAAGCCTCTACATGATGATCTAGGCATCATTCTGAGTCTAGCGCCATTGACTAGACTCAAATCGGAGTCCGTCGCATAAAAGACTCTAGGAACTGACCGCGTATTTTTCTGAGCTACTGTTTATTTATCATGAATTATTGAAGTTCTAAACGTCTAATAATAGACGTAGGAACACCCTAATTATAAAATATATTTTAGGAAGACATTTGACTCTTGAAAATATTTTTCTCATAATTTTCGGAGTTCGTTTGGTATTTTAAATAATTAAAATACAACCAAACGGGTCCTAGTTAAATAATTAAAAATTATTAGAACACTAAAGTTTGGGTTTTATAAATAATAATTTATAAAAACAAAGGTATTAAGCCTTAGGAAAATTAAATATAATTTTCCTATATTTAAATGTAGTCATTAGGTATTTATTACCTAATTATTTTAATTTTAACACTTATCATTTATTTAAACTAATAAATAATAAGTCTAGTATATAGACATAATTCAAAATTTTCGAATACAGGAATATTCTTTTATTTAAAATAATATTTCAGAATATATAAATTTATTTATAGTATTTAAAACTATTTTTAAGAAATTAAAAACCATTTAACAACCATTTATAACTTATTTATAACTAATTATAATCATTTATGATTACATACTATATTATAATTAATTCATATAAACATTAATCTGAATTAGCATAATGATATAATATTAATTAATAAGTCATTATGCATTAATCAGGTTTCAACAGAATAATTAAAAATATAAAAACAATAAATCAAGGGTTATAACTAATATTAACTTAATTAAATACCCGCGGGTCAACCCTGATCCGACCCGTACCCATGGGTTACCCAAATACAGACTCACCAGAGTCCATGATCAAAAACTCGCGGGTCCAACCCGAACCGAACCCGCACTAATATGGATGATCCATCTATACACTCAACTAGATCCAGCCCACAAGAAACGTTTGGGTCAAACTTGACCCAAATCTGGACCCAACCCAACTCCATATTAACTCACTTACCAACCCGGACCATTGACCCGAACTTGACCCAACCAAATCTGGTTGAATTCGAAATGAAACGACGCCGTTTCATTAAGTGATTCTCGGGTCATTTTAAATGACCCGACCCGCTTATAATTAAAATGATATAACCCTATAAGAAACTGGTTTGTACCATTTGCCTAGCTTGGAGTACAAGCACTTAAAGCACTAGGGTTCCGGTCATCACTTCTGGCGCGCACGTTTTCGTCGGAAAACTTCAAATGGCCATATCTTCGCCGTTTCTCCATAAAAATGGCTCTAACTAACGCCAAAATGCTCGGTTTGGGACCCTCTAGCACATACTATGAGCTAAGACGGTGATTCATTCGTTTTGGGTTCCTATGAACCCATTATTCTTTCGGGTTCATGAGAGAATAATTCAATGCATGACCGGCCAAACGTTGCTCTCTTCAAAAACTGTGATTAGGGGGTCTAACTGGGACCTATAGGGTCTGTTTGGCCTAACTTTTAGGGACTAAGGTTGAGCTTGAGGAATCGAGCTCCGGCGAGGGCTCTTTAATGGTAGTTTGTGCACAAACCAAAGCTTAAGGCTCTGTTTGGATTATCCAGAGGGTCTGGGCGTGTGTGTGTGTGTGTGTGTGTGAGCCTAAGGGTATGGAAACGCAAAATGAACAAGGGGTGGAGGTTTTACCTGTCTCGGGTCTCCCTTTTCTTCTCCTTTAGATTTTCGGCGAGCTCTCTCTCTCTCTCTCTCTCTAGTTCCTTGCGTTTTTTTCTTCCTTTATCTTTCTATGCGTGAGTGAGATAGGGAGTGTGTGTGGTGAGGCAGAAGGTGAGCAATGTGGTGGGATGAGTGCTTTGTAACTCTCTCTATCTCTCGGGTATACTCTCTCTATATATACACAAGAATAGATCCCCACAGATTTTGAAATCTGTTTGAAGTTGATATGAGTAAGATTGAGGGTGATTGAGGGGGCTGATGTGGGATAGTGTGCGCCGGCGGTGGGGCTTGTGGGAGAAATCCGGTGGGTTATGGGGAGGTTTTGGGTAATGTTTGTATCTAAAGGTCTAGGGAGCTTAGATAGTACACATACTATAATAGGCAAGATTCCTTTTTGTACCAACTTTCTATAAATGGTAAGGTTGAGTTGTCGCTAGGATCCACGTGCCGTGCAGTCTAATTTTTGTACAGAAATTATGGGTATGCGTGCAATGTCAGTCCGGGTCAGAATATACAGTCTAAGTAATTAAATAAATAAATTCGCACGCGTATATAGTCAGGTTCCTGGGTTACGAAATCAATAATACTGAAAAGAAGTTACGAACAAAATACGGGGACATATTTTATTACGTAGAATTTTACGGGTATTACAAACAATGCTTCAAGATTTGTTTGGTTCATACATTTAGTGAGACGAAAGAAAAGAAAGTATAGACAACAATATTTTCCTTTGTTTTGTTAACAATGAAAACAATGAGGAAAGTAGAAAAGAAAAGAGAATAAGTCGAGAAATAAATTAAATATTTTGAATGTTATCAGTCATTCCTTTCTTTTATTAATATATGGGGGTAATTAATGTTTAGTCAATTTTAGAGTACTTTTTAAGCATTAGGTCCAATAAGGGAAAAAAATTAGTGAAAAGTCCCTAAATATAAACCAATTTGAAATTTCTCAAACTCGTCGGGATTTTTTTTGCATAGGTTTATATTTAAAGGACTTTTCACTAATTTTTTTTCTTGTAAAATTTCTCAAACTCGTCGGAATTTTTTTGAACAGTTTTATATTGAGTGACTTTTCACTAATTATTTGTAGCGTCTGTTAACGTAATTACTTTTCCTACCGGAGAACTTAACACTAATTATTTTTAATATTATTCAAGCATGAATTCTATGTGAGTCCGTCCCAGTCCTAGCTCTGCGTATAGCTAAAAAAAAAAAAAAAAAGGAAATCCTAATTCCGCTCCTTCTCTCTTTTGTGGATCTTGTATCATGGAAATTAGGTTGTTTGGAAGCACACACTCCAAAACAAGACTGTTTGCTCGCACAAATAAATCACTTTAGATGGAAAAAGGATCACCTCTAGATAGAACATAGTTACTACGGAGTATATATTAGTTAAAATACACGTGCTTAGACACAAACTCAATTTGAATATTATTTATTACGTATTTATATAATTTATCTGCCAAGTGACAAGCATTTAGAAGAGTACACTTTGCTCATCTTAAAATTGTTCACCTTTTACTTACCTTTCATTTTTAGTGGCTAATATAGTGAGGCTCAGTACTTTATACTATTAATTCATTTTTATTTAATCATTAGTCCCATTACATTTACCAATAAAAAAAAATGAATGAACAAATTTAGGGGAAACAAAAATATATTCCATTTAAAAATCATAAGATAGACTAATTAAGCCACTAAAGTTCTAAGACTAATTATATAAGCTGTAGAAAGTAGGTATACTATCTACATTACTCAACCGGACCATACAAAAATGTAATTAACCATTTCCCAGAATTAAGAACAATTGAGTAAGTTACAAGAAACATCCATGGCATTTAAGGGCAATAAAGTCATAGTAATAGAAAATGATGTGATGGTCAAGTAATGGTCAATAATATATGTTTATCCAGTTTTGGGATCTGGTGGTTTGGTTGATGATGGAGATGAGGGGTAATTTGGGAAATATAGAAACAACATGGAGAGCAAGAGGAGAGATTAACCACAGCTAAAAGAGAATAATTAACTTCTTTTACATCTAAAACAAAATGAGGGTTAAATACATTTTACTTTTTTGTGGTTATGTCAATTTTTCCTTTATCCACTGTGATTTAAAAGTGGACACTTAACCCGCTGTAATTTTGGACTAAAAAAAAACTATTAAAATTTCTTTCAAAATAACGCCATATGGAGATTAATTATTAAAAGGGAGGTTTGGCCTAAGGTCCTTAAGGTTGGGCAATGGTTGGGCAACTTTGATTTAAAAGACAGTCAATTAACAATAACCTTCACAATGACAAAAGCCCAAGTCTATTTTTAACTCTAATCCACAACATCAACATTTCACTCTTCTAGTCCATCTCAATATTTTCATCCTACCAAACTACCCCACTCATCTTTCCCAGAAAAGGAGGAAGAAGGTGGTAGTCGCCAGAGATGGTGAGGGTGGTGGTGGCCGAAGTTTGCAAGGTGGTGGTCGGAGGTGGTGTGGGTGGTGATAACGGTGGCTAGGGTTTGGTTGGGGTTAGAGGATGAAGATGAGGGTATGTGACTAGGATTTGGTTGGGGTTAGAGGATGAAGATTATGGTATGTGGCTAGGGTTTGGTTGGGGTTAGAAGACGAAGATGAGGGTATTTTGGTATATGGACATTGGGAGGACTTATCCCTAATGTGTATTTTAAGTTGTTCTTAATCCCAACAAATCTCTTCAGTGTCAAAATTAACCTTACATAGGCAGTTAATCTCAAAATTAGTAGCAAAAAGGGGTTAAGGATTAAAAGTTAGCCCTAAATAGATGGGTTAAATGGCAACATTAGCCCCAAATAGGGGGCTAACTCTAAAATTAACCTCACAAATGGGGTTAGGAGTTAGTATTTTTGGCCATTTTTAGAATTTTCATTTGTTTTGAGGTAGTTTCACTTTAGTCCAAAACCACAAGGGGCGGTTAGTTAAGTGTGCACTATACTGTGTATGCTCCCCCCCCCCCCCCCCCCCCCTCTTGCTCTTTGAGAAATGAGAACATATCATCTCTGTTTTTCCTCCATGACTTTGGAGTTAATACATGTTGTCGTTTATTTAGAGTAGTGCAGAGAGGTAAATCTTAGACACGTGCACCAACGTTATAACACGTGCACCAACGTTATAACACGTGCACCATTTTAATGAGTACAACAAATTGGTAGTAGGATCCAAATCCACGTCAAAGCACATGGACTTGATTCATTTGATCGTTAAGACCTATCCTTCTAACCAACTTGCAACGACCCCTATAAATTCGAACCCTCAACCTGCCACGTGTATGACATGTAACTTGAAGTTAGCAACTACTTTTCATGTGCCTCTATATATAGAGGCTATATGGATAATGGACCCATATTAACAGATAGAGTGCAGTTTTGCTTAGTCCAAAATTGCTCACACTTTGCTCACCCTCCTCTCTTGTTAGCTAATGCAGTGGAGACTAGTACTTTACACCATTAATTAATTCTTATTTAATACTGAACCCTACTACATTAGTCAATGGGAGAGAATGATGAGCAAAGAGTGAGCAATTTTAAGGTGAACAAAAATGTATTCTACATTATAATGTGTGGTGACGGTCACTAAATAATCTATCCAAGGTGAAGGGGTAAATTGGGAAATATAGAAATGAGCAATGCTTTGATTCTCAAATAGTATCCAAGTTGGTTAGGGATCATCGGCTGCGACTATTGCCAGTAGCACATACGCTTAGCTTAGCAGCACCACAATATATATACACACATATATTTTTGAAAAAAAAATAAATATGTTGTGCTAACAAGGTGCTATTGAGGATCCGGATCCATCCAAATGACTGAGGATCCTTGGCTCTCCTGTGGGGCTGCACCCATGCTGCCCAAACTGCTTATTGGCAAGGTTTTGAACCCCATCCAAATCTGGTTTCTAATCAGCGTGCTAGTAGCACCATCTTCAATTAGGGGTGTAAGTGATCGGTTTCGGTAGGTTTTTTTATGAAGGAAAAAAAAAAAGATCAATAGTGGTGGTCGGTCGGTCGATTTTTGAAGCATTCTATTGGTTTCTCGGTCGATTTTGGTTTAAACATATATTTTAAAAGCCGACCTATCGATTTTTGGTCGGTCGGTTTTCAATTTTTTATTTTCTACTTACACTACTACCTTCAGTAATGGTGGTGGTCAATCGGTTTTTGAAGTATTCGATCGGTTTCTCGGTCGATTTTTTGGCTTGAACATAGATTTTAAAAACCAACCAAACGATTTTTTGGTCGGTCAATTTTTGGTTTTTAACTTATACCCCTACCTTCAATAATGGTGAGAGCACGTCAACAAAAGTAACTTTGGTACAATAACAACTGCTACTGTATCCCTCACATTGCTATAGTAAAATTTAACAACTAGCAATTTCGGTACACCAACAATGGTACAGTTACTACTATGCAACTTTACTGTAGCAATGTGTAGATTACTGCAATAATATGAGAGGCATAGTAACTAAGTTCTTTGTGGTCGAGTGGTAAACTTCTTGGGTGTACTATTCAAGAGGTTTAGTGTTCGAGTCATGGGGAGCGTGGCCACTGGAGTATTCACTCGGCGCCTCCAGGCCTCGAGGAATTAATCGAGGTACGCGCAAACTGACCCGAACACCCTGATTAGTAATTAACAAAAAAAAAATTGAGAGGCATAATAGTAATAACTGTACAGTTATTACTGATCTAACATGTTGTAACGAAAATCAAGTGGGCCATCTAAGCGGGTTGGATCCCACACTTGGATTAAGCATAGCATTAGTGCATTAATAGTAAAAACATGGAGAGAGAGAGAGATTAAGAATAATTAACTTCTAGGCCATCTTTGAGTACAATGAGTAGAGAGAGAGACAAAGGAATCAAATTGAGTAGAGAGAGAAAGACACCAAAGAAAGTGTGCATACTTTTAGAGAGAGCAAGTGGAGAGAGAGAGAGAGAGAGAGAGAGAGAGAATTGTAAAAAAGGGGGGGGGGGGGGAAGACCAAAGAGGAAGAAGAGAGAGAGATGTCTGGAAGTTGTAGTGTGAAATAGGGGGCAAAGCTGCAACATTTGGTCTCTGCAAAACTCAGCAAACCCTCCTTTTTTAAAGCCTCTCCGGTCTTCTTATTGTCGGCGACTTTTCCGGCCACCATCTTCTCCGGTCACTTCCTCTCCCTAACTTAAACCCTCCGTTTTCCGGCGTGATTTCGCCGGAAAATTAATTTAACCCATTTTGATTGAAAAGTGTAGCGCCTTTTTTTTTAATTTTATTTTTATCTTTTTCTCATCATCTTTTCTGGGAAAATCATTTTGAAATTTTCTCACCCTATAGTTTATAGTTTAATTCTTTGATTTGAGCTTCGAAGAGCTACAAAAAGCTACGATTCGGTGGTTCGATTATGTTTTCTACCGTTTTAGGGTCAATCGATTGGTGTTTTTGATTGTTTGATCTTCAGAGGTGAGTCGGTAGAGTTAGAATCGGCGGAATTTGTGCAATGAAGATGCCGGCGAATGGTGCCGGAGCTACTACGGCGACTGCAAATCCCGGCGAAGGTCAGATTCTACTCTCTCTCTCTCTCTCTAGTTTCTCTCTCTAAAGAAAGAGGCATTGGAAGAACCGGCGGATCACATAGCAAGTTGTGTTTGTCTTTTTCTCTTCGTTGCATTCTTATCTTCCAATCAAAGCAGAAATTTTCTCAGGGAAAAATATTATTTTCCGGGAAAATACTTAAATAAGGAAAATTTTGTAACCTACTGACTTATTTTGAGGTTGGAACGAGGGTTATAACTTAAAAGATTCCGAAGGCTATTTAATTATTTTCTTTGTATTTTCTCGGTAACCAAACAAGGGCTGACTTACACGTGTCAACAGGAGAGAAGAAGAGCATTAACCCGGAGCTATGGCAAGCCTGCGCCGGACCTCTGGTGAACTTGCCGGCGGCTGGGACC
This sequence comes from Hydrangea macrophylla, assembly GCA_033977485.1. Classification (NCBI taxonomy): domain Eukaryota; kingdom Viridiplantae; phylum Streptophyta; class Magnoliopsida; order Cornales; family Hydrangeaceae; genus Hydrangea; species Hydrangea macrophylla. The sequence goes on along the minus strand of CM066987.1, from coordinate 83,905,680 downwards.
CACGTCATCTACTTCCCCCAAGGCCACAGCGAGCAGGTATGGTTATATACCGTCCTCTTCTTGTGTGACGTCCACAACTTATTTTGTTCAGCTTGAATCCTTTTTCATTAAGGGTATTGTAGTAATTTTACAGGATCTAATTTTCATTAAAGGTATTTTAGTAAGTTCACGGAATCTTGTGGCTGAAAACAGAAATTCGTAACTTAATAATTACGAACGTCCGCACAAGAAGCGCTATGTGGTTATATATATATACACACACATTGTGTATGTGTATGGTTTTTGCTAGAGGTTCACCTCGTTTATGCTGATTATGATTATGACGCCTAAATTTAGGGCTCTGTCTATAATGCACTGGTTGTTAACTAAGTGCTTAGTTGAATGAGGAAAAAGTGACAACATTTGTGACATTGCTAATTTGTACAAGCTGGGCTGTTGGAAATTACCCATTTGTCCTTGTTGATTATTGCCATCATCATGTTCATATTGGATTACTTTTATTGGGTATGGTAATTGCATGCTTATAGTTTTTGTTTTTTGGGGGTATAAATCATGCTTATAGTTTCGAAGGGCCAATTACTCACTTATATGTGTGTGTATATGTGTATATACATTTACTCACCATATATATAAAACTAGGATCTATTTGGGTTTCTTCTTGTACCCAATTATCGTCTCAAACACTCTTAACACTCGTTGCAATTACTGGAATAAATCTGGGATGGTATGGTCAAGTGACTATTATAGGAATTTTGTGTGGTAATTAAATAGGGGATAATTACACTTTACCCCCTAGTTTGGCTCGATGTCACGTTTACCCTCATGTGGTTTAAAAGTGACCACTTAATCCCCCTGTGCTTTCGGGTAAAGTGCTACCGCTAAAATTAGTGACCACTTTGCCCCCTGTGGTTTGGTTCCATGACACTTTACCCTCTATGGTTTGGCGCGAAGACACTTTTAACGCCCTGTGCTTTCGAGGTAAAGTATCAACTTAACACTAATTTTAGCAGTGATACTTTACCCGAAAGCACATGGGAGTTAAGTGGTCACTTTTAAACCACAGGGGGTCAAATAACATCGAGTCAAACCACAGGGGTAAAGTGTAATTAACCAATTAAATAGTTCCAAAGAGTTTCCAGTTTGTATCATTATTGTTGGTACTGAGTGTTCCGCGGCTGGAAATGAACTTATTGTGGGTGTTTCGGTTGTAGAAATACAAAATGGATGATGACTCTACAAAAAGTAATATGATCACTTAGCTTTCATCAAATTTATATGAGTTCTTTTTTGCTCACCTAAGTCATTGATTGGTTAAGTGTGTGGGACCCACCACTTTGAAGGGGTAAAATGAGAATGAATTAATTGAATAAATTGGTGGGTCTCACTCACCTAGCCAATGAATGGCTTGGGTGAGAAAAAATGGGGTGAGCAACAATGTGATCAATTTATAGGTTTAAGCCAACGGTGATGACATGAATCCTTTTTAAGGTCTGAGATGTGATGCGAATTCTGTTTGGGCATCACTGTACGCGATAGTTGCATTCATACTTTAACGTGGCCATTTACATAAGGATGATGATCTTGAGTAGATCTGTTAATGAAATTGTGCTTATTTAAAAAATGATGCTTAAAACCACCAAGTTTGTCATTCCAAGAAAACACAAATAATGGCCATATATGAATAATTCTAATCAAGTCACCTTTTATCCAAAAATGGACTTATTCACAAGGATGGATTTTATTTTTAAGATAACGTGTAAATTATGGATGAGGCTATTTAAATTCAAGTGACAACTAAACATGCTAGAAGTGGATGCATTCATTTTCTTTGTTGAGTATACGTGAAAGTTGCAAAGTCCGCGATCTCGTACATGGTTTAAAAATTGTTGCTGTAGCCATTTACGTACTGGCTATGTGATTAAAACCAATGAGTTTGTTTTCTGTTTTTTGTGTTTTTTTTCCCCTTGGATAAATTTTGTTCCCTCCATTTCCTTGTCCACAATTTTTCCATTTTCAGGTTGCAGCGTCTATGAAGAAAGATGTAGATGCTCAAATCCCAAACTACCCAAATCTTCCCTCAAAGCTACTGTGCCTCCTTCACAACCTCACTTTGCATGTATGACTCACTTTATCAGTTTTTCCTTCTTCTACGAAGAAAGTCAATGGTTTTAATATCTTTTTGTTATTAATTGTGGTGAATTTAACTTCTTTAGGCGGATCCAGAAACAGATGAAGTATATGCTCAAATGACCCTCCAGCCCGTTCCTTCTGTAAGGACATGCTTTTTAACCTAAGGGTTTATTTTGATTCTACATGTCTTCACATCTTTGGTATTTGAATTCTGTTTCTTAAAATGATATTGACAATAAGTTGGAAAAAAGAGGAAATAAGGCTTGAAATTAAGTTCACCGATCCATAGCCTGTTTGGGAATCCTTAAAATAGGATCTCAATTAGTCTCTATCTCACTTTCTATCTGTTTTTTTTTATGTGAACCAAGGTTTTGTTTGTTTGACAAAGAACCAATGTTAACAAAGATATTAGACCTGACACAGACTCCTGTACAAGTGGACATTTACCAAACACATGAATTTATACTTTATAGTACCGGTTCACTTGTAAAACACAAAACCGTTTTTTTTTTTAATTTCCCAAACACCCTAGTATACTCTGAATATACATCTCAAATTAAATCTATTTACAATTCATTTGCAGTTTGATAAGGACGGGTTGTTGAGATCGGATCTCTCGACCAAGACAAATAAGCCACAAACAGAGTTTTTCTGTAAAACTCTGACAGCAAGTGATACAAGTACTCATGGAGGTTTCTCTGTACCCCGCCGCGCTGCAGAAAAAATCTTCCCCCTTCTTGTAAGAAATTTATTTCTTTTAATTCATTTTTTTTTTCCCGTTGTATATTTATTGTTGAATTGTTGATTTTAGAAATGCATATGATCTAACCAATTGGTTCTTGTTCCTTCAAAGGATTTCGCTATGCAACCACCTGCACAAGAACTTGTAGCCAGGGATTTGCATGATAATCAGTGGACTTTTCGCCATATCTATCGAGGTAAGTTCATTTTGTAACCATTATTGGATTATCATTTTGAAAGTCATTGAGCCCTTTGCCTGCTATTAATACAGTTAGAGCCTGTTGGATCAGTTTATTTGGGACTGATTACTTATTTCAGGTTATTGAGTTATTCGAGTCTGTTTTGCAAGAATTTTTTCCTAGCTTTTTAAAAATCTGTTCCACTTCAAAGCTGGAAAAAAAAAAAGGCCTAAATCAAAAGAAACAATTTGCTGCTTCTTCAAAAATATATCGAAGGAAAAATCTCTTACTCTCGCAGCAATACCAACGGGGCTGCTAGTGGAACTTTTTTCTCAAAACATATATGATTCTGGTCCGCCGTAATGCAGGGCAACCAAAACGTCACTTGCTTACAACGGGTTGGAGCTTATTTGTTGGTGGGAAAAGGCTTTTTGCTGGTGACTCAGTCTTGTTTATTAGGTAATGGAGTCAATTCTTACAAACTTCTAGTTAGGGTAGCTGATTTTCACATTAAGATTATAAGCCACTTGTTGATCTTGATAAAGGCCTTGTGGCTTTGTACAGTATGCTTCTCCAGTTGGGTTCCTTGTATAACCTTGGAAGTTTTTGCGTGCAGGGATGAAAAGCAACAGCTTCTCTTGGGAATTCGACGGGCTAATAGGCAACCTACCAATTTATCATCTTCAGTATTGTCTAGTGATAGTATGCATATTGGGATTCTAGCCGCAGCAGCCCATGCAGCTGCAAACAATAGCCCCTTCACCATCTTTTTTAATCCTAGGTTAGTCCCTTCCAATTTTACATTTTTTTACGTCTACATAATATGAATTTTCCAAATAGTACTAAGACGTTGCAGTTGTGATCAGATATTCTGATATTGCTTTTGTCTGAACAGGGCTAGTCCATCTGAGTTTGTTATTCCTCTGGCCAAGTACTACAAAGCAGCATGCAGCAATCAGATATCCCTTGGTATGCGCTTTAGGATGATGTTTGAAACTGAAGAGTCGGGGACTAGAAGGTAGTTGTATTGTTAGTTTTTTTTTTTTTTTTTTGCTTTTCAAATCTTAACTATGGTATGTTGTTATTTTGGATCTGGAACTTGAAGTGTTTTTAAAATCACTAAACCAATAAAGCAATTGATCCACAGGTATATGGGTACAATCACGGGTATCAGCGATCTAGATCCTGTGAGATGGAAGAACTCTCAATGGAGAAATTTACAGGTAGACACTGCAGTATCTGTTTGTCTAACCTTTTCTTCATTTCAACTGTAGTTGGTTTTTTTCCGGTTGGGTAAACATAAATTACGTCTCTAATACGACTTTCTCTTGAGTAGGTTGGTTGGGATGAGTCGACCGCCGGGGAAAGGCGTACCCGTGTCTCAATCTGGGAGATCGAACCAGTCACAGCCCCATTTTTCATCTGCCCCACTCCCTCATTCTTCAGACCAAAGCGTCCGAGGCAACCAGGAATGCCAGGTACAAGATACAACTCCACAAACTTTACTAATCAGCACGATTCTTCATTGTATATGCACCTATATATGTAAATATTTAAATACACACTTTCATGCTTGAATAGATGTTAAACCCATAAATTATGTCAAACTAAACAAATGGGGTTTGTCCCTAGGATTAGTGGATATAACCTGGGCAGGGTGTGTTGGTTTTTGGCACCTCTTCCCTAAGAGAGAAACTTTCGCAAATAAGTGACCATCACACCGTGTGATTTCCAGTGAGATTTCTCCATAGTTGTGAAACCCACAAAATGTTTAAATCACGTGTGTTACATTCACATGAGATAATTCCTCTTCCCCTGTGGCTGTCATAAATATTTGGCCAGTGAGTGGATCTTTTTCCACTGAAGGGACCCACCAAGCAGCTATCCAGCAAAAAAAGTGGATGGCATTGGCTGCTCCATTTATCCACTTAGAAAAAGAATGCAATGAAAGATACAGGACATGGCTTATGGGTTAAGATTATCCTTTTGTCTTATCTCGGCCAATCTTTGACTTTCAAAGTATCTTTGTTGTGGTCCCTCAACAGTGCAGATTTATAAAAATGTGCTAAGGTCATGATTGAAACCTTGAAGATGCTTCTGCTATAAAACAGACACTTTTCAGCTAAAAAATGATTTGAATATTGAAAACCAAGCTTTTGTAGGAGCTTTTTCTCATCCACCATCTATTATGTCACCTCTTTGCAGATGATGAAACTTCTGAATTTGAGAGCCTATTTAAGAGGACAATGCCTTGGCTTAGTGATGATCTATGCATGAAAGATCCCCAAACGCTCCCCGGTCTAAGCTTGTTCCAATGGATGAACATGCAGCAAAACCCTTCTCTGAGCAACTCATTTCAGCCAAATTACTTGCAATCTTTATCGGGGCCTGTTCTGCAAAACTTTGCTTCACAAATGCCTCAGCAAAACAATTTACAATTTAACCCACAGAGGCCAACCCAACAACAGTTTGATCAGCTTCAAAAACTACCCGCCACCACATTGAACCAATTAAGCTCGATTATACCGCCACAGCAACAGCTCGGTGATATTAGTCAGCAAGCGAAACAAAATTTCATTAATCAAACTCTACCTGGAAATCAAGTTCAGGCCCAAATCCTTCAGTCACAGTCTCTTCTCCAAACTCCGAACATTCTTCAGCAGACACATTCTGTTCAAAACCATCACCTTAACGGAAACCTTCCTCAGAACCCGCAACAAATTGTGGGTCAGAATCAACAGCAAAGCTTAATTCCATCCCAGCCGTCCGATCAAATAAACCAACAGTTGCAGATGTCTGAGAATCAAGTTCAGTTTCAACTTTTACAGAAGCTTCAGCAGCAAAGGCAAGCAATTTTAGCACAGCAGTCTACACTTCAGCAGCAGCCTCCTCAACCAGCACATATCCAAGATCAACAGAGACATATATTAGATGCATCTCAGAGTTTTTCTAGGTCTACAACACCTACCCAAATGTTGGAAATGCCTCAAGCAACAACCACCTCTCTTCTTCAATCACAAACTATCCCACAGCAGATGACAAGGACTAATAGCCTGTCAAATGTTCGGTTCTCTCATCCGCCTCAGCAATCGAAGGTCATGCCAACGGAATTGCCTGGTCTTGTGGGCCATACTCAAAGTCCGACAAGCAATCAGCTCTCGACAGCTGGCGGCAGTTTGTTGACGGGAGTTGCAGGTGGAGGCCAGTCTGGGATTACTGATGATGTTCCATCTTGTTCCACTTCACCTTCCACAAACAATTGTCCAAGTTTACCTCAACCAATCATGAATGGTAGGGCCCACCGAAGCACTGTAACAGGTGAGGAGATAACACATTCTGCTAGCGCTTTTTTTAGTTCCGGTGGGTTGGAAACCATGTCTGGTAATGCCAATGTAGTCAAAGATTTGCAGCAAAAACCCGATGTCAAACCTTCAATGACAATCTCTAAGAGTCAAAACCAAGGATTTTTCTCTCCACAAGGGTATCTAAATGTTGCTGGGACCCAGATGGATCACTTAGACTCTTCATCTTCAGCAACTTCGGTTTGTATTTCCCAGAATGACGCCCATTTGCTGCACAGCACCAATCAGATGTCTTTTAATCCACAATCAATGTTGTTCCGCGACACAATTCAAGATGGGGAATTACAAGGAAATCCCAGGAACAGTGTTCAGTTTGGGGCAAACATTGAAACCCAGTTAGGGATGCCCATGATTCCTGATTCTCTGCTCACAAAAGACATGGTGGGACCAGGAAAGGATTTCTCAAATAACCTTTCTTCGGGAGGAGGCATGCTTGCTAACTATGAAAGCCCCAAAGATACTCAGCCGGAACTTTCATCGTCAATGGTGTCCCAGTCTTTTGGAGTTCCAGATATGTTCAATTCAATTGATTCCACAATCAATGATAGTGGCTTCTTAAACGGGGGTGCCTGGGCTCCACCACCACAGTTTCAGCGGATGCGTACATTTACGAAGGTTGGATATTGAAAAGAAACATTTGGAAAAAAAATAAAATATAAATTTTCCTATCTTTTCCTAGGTGTTCTGACTTGGCAAATGTGTGTTTGTTTTAGGTATACAAGCGTGGAGCTGTTGGCAGATCAATTGATATTGCCAGGTATTCAGGCTATGAGGAGCTTAAACAAGATCTGGCTCGTAGGTTTGGTATAGAGGGACAGCTCGAGGACCAACAGAGAATTGGCTGGAAACTTGTTTATGTGGATCATGAGAATGATGTCCTGCTAGTTGGGGATGACCCTTGGGAGTAAGTCCTCAAACTCATTGTACCTTGAATTTTTTGTTTTTGTTTTTGGAAGTCATTGGTTTTTACGGTACATTTGTTCTGTCTGGTTTAGCCTTTAAAAAAAAAGGGCTTGAATGCAATAACTTATTCACAATCTTTCATAGCAGACTAACTAAAAAGGATGATTTTGAATGTCTCTATTTAGTAAATTATGCTCGTCTAAAAAAAATGACGCTTAAAATCATAAATTTTGGTAGTCCAAGAAAACACAAAAAATAGTCATACAAGAACTATGATAAAGTCTCCTATTTACTCTTATCCAGGTTTTACTTTAATATACAATATAGATTATGAACATGGCTATTTAAATTCTAGTGAAAACCAAACATGCTATAAGTAATGAGTGGGGGTTCAAAATCCATCCTTTTTTTTTTTTGGTAGTCCATTCACTTTTTCATGTAGTATTCCTGAATGACGTGTGTCACGGTTGCCATTTCAGGGAGTTTGTGAATTGTGTCCGCTGCATAAAGATCCTTTCTCCCCAGGAAGTGCAGAGCTTGGATGGAGATTTCGGGAATAATGTACTTCAAAATCAAGCTTGTAGTAGCTCGGATGGTGGAAACCTGTAAATTAGCGGACTGAAATTGTAGCAATTGATCTTCCGAGTCCGAAGGTCGCTAATGTTAGTTGTAGAAATTCATACGTCAGCATGTCGCTCTCACTATGGAGGATATATTTTGCTGCCACTGGCTATATCGTCACACTAGCATGAGGGGGAAAAGTTTTTATGTGAATTTACAAAACAACCCTCTAGCAATTAGTCCGAAGCACAGTGAAGGTGAGAAACGGAAGAATGATCAGAGCAAATATGCGAGGGGGCTAATACGAATTCCGAGAAGAGAAGAATTCAAATTTTTCAATGGGATGATGATTGTTGTGAGAACGATTGTCATTTTTTCCTTGTTCTTGATCATTTTGAAAATACTCTCAGATACGTAGTGGGAAAGTAAAACCTTGGAAAATATAAGGGTTAGCATGAGTGTATAGATGTGTGGAATTTTCCTTCTAACCAATCAATTGGAATGACTAAATAGTGAATTCAGGAAGTATTGATCTCTAGTGTCCAAATGTTTTGTTGCTTGGAATTTGGCAAACCAAGTACTGTTAATCGGGAACCAGAGAGAAAAAAAGGTCGAAAATGAGAGCAAGTGAAATAATCTCACATATTATTGGTATGTGTTCCTATAATCTATTAACTCATAGTGAGAGACATTTTCAAGGGGATTTGAATACATGAATCCAAGATTGTTTTGGTCACAACACAACGTATCCAAAATCTGAATAATTGAACTACGTATAAGTTTTTATTTTTTGGGAAATAACTACGTATAAGTAATAAGATCCATCAGAGAAACTGAAATCACTGACACATCAAATTCAATGTCAGCAAAGAAAAACAAATCTTGGAATCCACACAGCTCTATAAGACATTTAAAAATCACTGTCGCCGGACTTTTAATCTAATTCATTGAATCAGGAATTAACGCTTCGATAAGATTAATACGATTCAGGAAACCCTTGGATGACAATAATTCAAAGAAGTATCCTCTCAGCTGACCATTGGTCCAGGACTTGATGATGATAATATGTCAAGCAGTGAATTCCGCGGCTCCAGCTCCTCATGCCACAGTGGAAGAGTGTCACCGGGGTAGAAGTTTCTTTTTCACTTCCGAGTTTATCTGCAAGAAATTGAGCTATGGTCACCAAAAAATGTGCAGCAATAAAAAGACGGACCCAATACGGGCCATGAGAAATAATTGGTCAAAATATTTATGAACGAAAATAACTCACTATAACGGTTCGAACAACACCACCACTAGCACCATCCCTAGCAATGGCAAGAGAGACTGCCTTCACCACTAATTGCTGTATAAAATAAAATAAAATTTGTTACATGTTAATAAAAGTTGATATAACTTCAAAGTCTTTGCCATTAGCGATTATGTTACCATGTCTTAAAAAAACGCAAGACAACACGCGATCAAGATAGCTACTAAAAACTTTTACGTGAAGAATATTAAAGAAACAAACCTCAGCATCTTCTTTGGTCATCCCTTCCCTCCATTCTTGATCAAAGAAACCATACAAATAAGAAGATCCAGATCCTGGATCCATAACATACATAATTCAATATATGTTTTTCTAATATCAAATGGACATAAAATTGCACGCAGTTGCATGTAAACTAAACAAATGCAACAAGATTCAGATACTTGAAAAGACAGAATATCACAGGAGAGACAACCTGTTCACTTATGAAAACAGTCACATTAAAAATATCAGCATTCCTCAGACAAAAAGAAAAAAAGAAGAAGAAGATAGCTTCTATTGATATCATCCTGTTAAAAAGCAGCTCTTGAAAGTTGCCCCTTTTCTCCATTATTTTGAAAATACAATGACTATAGTAGAACCTTAAGAAAAATAGACATCTTCAGATGAAAAGAACAAACCTCCAATTGCAAAAGGCTGCTCCAAAATCAATGAATCGTCCCTCCAAGGGGCACGCCATATATTTTACCTCCTTCATACTTGTCCCATCCACCAACTATCATTCCAGTTTGCAGCATATTCTAATAAAGTTAAAACAGAGATCATGTAAACCTTAGGTATCATTACTTGTTAAGAAAAAATAAATCCTTCCAGAATGGTCTTCTTTTAAGTATTGATTAGACTTCTTTTATAATTCTGTTTATCTAGTTACTAATTTCTTTTGTGACTTGACCCCATAAGACAACTGCAAAAGTTAAATCTCCAATATGAAAAGGTGATCCATATAAATCAGCAAGATGAAAGGGAATAAAATTCACTGGAGGCATGAGGGTATAAATTTCAAATAAAAGTCCAAAATCTAATTGTTACTTTAACTGCCAAAGAGTTGGTATCTCATCCATTCACGTTATTGTCAATATTGAGAGGCTAATACCATTCACATAAGTCAATATAGTGAACAAACCGAATCAGACTCCATAAAATCTTGCAGAAACAAGAAAAATAAGTGGTTGCATTCAGACCCAGAAATCTAGTTCCCATACTTGTCAGACACAGCATTTACCACTGAACTAAACATTACCCATTCTTGCAGAAAGATGAGCTTCGTACAAACACATAGAAAATAGAAATGGACTTATGATTAGTGTGATTTCCTAGCAATCGAAAGTCAGCTTTTCTTCCTACTACTTTGTTACTTTCTACACATAATATGTAGATTGAATAGAACAAAGGAGCTATAGAGGCAAGATGGGATATTATTGTGACAATAATCCAAGCACAGTGAATAAGCAATATCAATTGGAATTCCAGCAATAAGATCCATTATGAGTCTAGAACAAAACTTTGCACAAACTTGAGTAAGATATCATCCTGAAACTGTATAATACTCTACTAAACACATGCCAACAGAGTTCACTGATCAATGAAGCCACATGGAGAAATAAAGTACTAATTCGTTTAAATTTGAAAGCTAGAATGACTAAACTTTGTTTATGGGGGACACTGAAACTAACAAACAAACACTCCCCACACTGATGCCAACTTTAAATTGCGGTGAATATTCAGATGATGTTATATAAATAGTGGCACAAACCTTGTTAGTTGTTATTGTAAGATACTAGCCTGATAAGATTTGTAGCAACCTTGACAGTTGCAGGCTGGCCAAGCTGTATCCTACATGAGAGAGAAGATAATCAAGAACAGCACTGGAAGATTCTTGAATGAAGAAATTTAATAGGACAAAGAAAAGAATGAAACCAAAACCTAACTGAAAATGGTTAACAAAATTCCTTCTTCTTCCTTGATCAACCCAATATCAGACGAGAAGAGGTAAAAATATGTATATTTTGGGGAGGGGAGCAGTAGGGAAAACTGAAACTTCTTTTGGTAAATCAACAATAATAATACCTTATTGAAAGAAAACCCATACAAATAAAATACACAAATACCTTGTCAAAATTAATAAACTCGGCAAATCCTTGTACCAAAATATCTGGGTCCGCTAAATGAATCCCCTTTCTCCATTCCCATCTGTCTAAGACCATAACCCCACTTAAGCAACACATTATCAAGTCTTTCTTTACCACCTGCACCCAAGTCAATCTTGGTCTTCCCCTACCCCTAGCATTATATTATCAATCTTTCTAAGTTCTAGGTCTACGTTGTACATGCCCACACTATCTTTTGACGGTTTCCTTGCATTTTATTTGTAGTTGGGGCAACTTTTACCACTACACTAATAGACCCACTTTGTAATTCCATACTTTCTTGTTTTCCCACATCTCCATCTTGCTATACTCATTTTACTAACATGTAGTTTCTAAGTTGCCAACACTGTCCTGTAAGCATAGTTGGCCAGGAATTGTTCTTATCGAAGTTATACATAAACATGCAAGTGACAAAAGTCTCCAAAACTAATAGGCAGGCAACGCATGTTTACTGTAAAGGGTAAAGTAAATAACACAAATTACATACTGACTTACGAGTGCTGGTGGAGATAGTAGCACACATAATCAGAAACAATTTGTCAATCTGCAGCCTGGGAAAAAAGAAGTCGTAAATGAATAATTCAAGATAGACAAAAAGGTTGTTCAAGCCATTGTCCATTAGATATTCCATAATTATAAGCTTCGTTAGAAGTTTTCCATATCCTTTAGCATCCCATAGTTGTGTCAAATCCCTAGCCGCCCCACCAACCCCCCCCCCCCCCCCCCCCCCCCCCCCCCCCCTTTGGCAACTCTTGACTCTAGTTTATTAAAGCGCGAAGCCAATACACGTTCCGTGGTATGGTAATAAAAGCAGAATAAAAGGTGGTGGCAATGTCAAAGTGTATGAAGGTGAAGTCAACAAACCATGATATCGACGTGTTGGAGGAGAAAATGGTTACCGTTTAATAGTTATGTATGATTGTCAGTCAGCACATCATTGCCTCACTGGCAGTTCTAGACTTCTAGGGTTACGAATGGCAAATAAGCATAGATAGCACTGACAGTACAATGTCACGACAGAGGGTGGTTGTTGAGGAAGGAAAAGTGGGGGTAGCGAGGGAGATTTTCTGGTGTAATAGCACAGATGGCAGTGTACCATAGGCGATGTCATAGAGCTGGATGTGGCGGTCTGGGTACAGTGATTACGGTGGGAGGACCCAATAAATATGGACCATATGGTAGGTTTGTTTGTATGAACTGTAATACCCTTGAAAAATTAAAAATACGGAAATAGATTCCTGAGTTATTTCCATAATTACCCCTGTACCTTGTGTATTAAAATTCATATTTTTTTAATATTTGCTATCGTTAAATTAAATCTTATAACTATATGTTGTATTATATATTCCTTGTCGCAATATATTATAACTATCGATTGTAGTATTCATAGTATCCGTATCGCTTTGTTAAGGTGATTATTAATCTCTAAGCCCGACCCCGTATATTAATATTATAGTTTAATAATTGGTATCGTTAAAATATAATCATGGATATTTAAATATTCATAGTCACTAAGTTTTATATAGTATATGTTCGCTGTGGCATAATATTATAATAATAAGCGATATTACATTTTTATTGACCCTATTCTATAACCATATGTTATATTATTCGGTTGTCTCAATTCTATGACTATAATTAGGATTTCTATTATCTATATAAATGTTATTTTTTAACCCCGAACGATCATTAAACTTAGACTGTATATTAGACCCGGACTGACTAAGCACGCGAACCCATAAAATCTGTATTAATTTTAGACTGCATGGCACGTAGCCCTAACGACGACCCAACTACACATTTTTGGTAATGGGAATATTTCCTAAAGTGGGCATTGTACTACCCATACCACCCTAAACCCCTTGGATAACCCCATTACCCAAACACACCCCATTAACCCCCGGATCTCCACCCTCACGCCACCCGTCCCTCTCACATCCCCTCCATCACCCTCACTGCCCCCCTATGACCCGTAACTACCACCCAAACACACACACACGTTATATATATATTGTATTATATGTATGTTGTGTGGTATTATATAATATGTATATTATGTGTGTGCAAGTGTGGTATATATATATATATAGTGAGAAGGGAAAGAACCCGAGAGTGAGAGTTCGAGTGAGAGAGAGAGAGACCACAGTTTAGAGAGAGAAAGTCGCGGGAAGGGAAGCCGAGACCACCCCGGAACCGCCTCGAAGCCCCTCGCGCCACCACCGGACCACCCCGAGCCTAGGTGAGTTCGCTAACTTGCTCGTTAGTAGTTTTAGATACTCTTTGATGTATAAAATAGCAACATTTCACTTATATACGTATATATATTTTCGGATTACACATGTAGGCGTAAATGTCGACATTCCGTCAACGTTAACGGAAAAGCATTCCGTGTGTAAGAAATATGTGGGCCATACGGGCACCCGCATACATTGGACCGGGTCCAATGGGCTTAGGTTTTTGGAGCCCTAGGGTTTGGATATTATGTGTGTGTATATATATGATATAAACACACATTTTCAGCCATTCCCAAGGATATCACAGCAGCCTCTCTCTCTCCCTCTCTCTCTTTCTCTCACGGTTCATCTCTCTCTTGGCCATCACCAAAGGAGCCATGGGATTTAGCGCGTGATACGTATAAGGACCACTCTAGTAGTGATCTCCACGACCTACGCGATACATAAGAGAGTACACGGAGGCAACATGGGCCAGCAGTTCGTGGGTGAAGACGCCGGGCTCGTAACAACACCGTTTGGCGATCCGTCGGGTTATTCCGCTAGGTAAGTGACCTAAACCCGACTCGTATGCTTGCGTGCATATTTTCTACATTGGTATCAGAGCCTATAGGTGTTTGATTCGCCCGTAGATCACCCGAATTGAATCTGCCATTAAAGCTTAACCAAGCTTTTCTCAAAACTTTGAAATTTTGATTTTGAAGTGAGTCTAATACAAAATTCCAATAGTGGTCCAATTTTTTGGCATGGTTGTGTCCCATATGGTCCCTAGAGTCCCCCCTATAAGTCCCAAGTCATGGTTATCCCAAACGAAGGCACAAACTGAAACCCTAAAATCTGGGCTGTTTAAAAACGAATTTTTTCCGAGACTTTGCCCTCAATTTATGGATGATTTACTCGTCCAATACCTCTATTTTTTGGCTTAAAGTTGTAGTACTCCGCGAGATCTTTCCAACCATATATAATACGTGTCATTTGGATCTATAACGAAGGAGATACAAGCTTGCAAAGTTGGGGGGGCGCGCAGCTTTTTGCTGCAGTTTTTAGGGTTTTTGGTGGAGAAGAAGACCCTCAAGGGCCTTGCCCACTCGCGCCGGGGAGAGTAGGCTCCACTCGCCGGCCGCCGGTGGTCCGGCGACCATGATTCCGGCGAGTGTGGGTCCCCCTCGGGGTCCCGGTCCTTAATATGTTTTTTATTTAAATATTCCAGAATAAAAAATAATTATTTTCTAATTAAAACAGTTTCTGGTTATTAAAAATTGTGTTTTTAATAGTTTAAGTTGTTTTAAATGCTTTAAAATTCTGGAAAAATGTGGAAAATTAATTTTTTATTTTTCCTATGTTAGGAATACTGTGTGGGACCAGAAATAATTTTATGGTAGATTATTTCATTGTTTTTGGTATTTTAGAGCATAAAAGATATGTTTTAAATATGTTTTTAATTGCTTAAAATATCCAAAAATGTATGTTAATTTTTGAAATTAATATATAGTGTCTAGTACACTGTAAGGGACTCTAAGATAATTTTTGTGTAAATTATCATGTATTTATGGTATTTTAGAGCATATAATTAATGTTTATGGACGTTGATTTAATTGCTTAAAATAGCCATAATACATTATTAATTTTTGTAATTAATATGGGACATAAGGGACACTGTTTTAAGGCCATGAAAAATTTTGTGGGATCCATAGATAATTTTTGGTAAATTATCTCAATCATATTAATATTTTAGAGCATATAATTGTGTGTTTTTGTACACATATTAAATTGCTTAAAATATTTTTATTGATTATTAATTCAGGGAATTAACACAATGTGTTTAGAACACTAGTGGTAGCTTGAGAAAATTATTTTAGTGGATTTTCTCGCTCTTTGGGACGTATTTTAGAGCATATATGTTGTGTTGAGTATGCAATATTAATTGCTTAAAATATAACCAATTAAAGTTGTTAATTCTTGAATTTAAAGTCTAGTGTTCTTGTACACTAATTGGAGACTTGAGAAAATTTTATGAATTATCTCATTTTTTTGGTATTTTAGAGCATAAAATTTATGCATATGGGCATTTATTTAATTGCTGAAAATAGCCAAAATAGATTATTAATTTTTTTGAAATTAATATGGGGTGTTTGGAACACCATATTAGACCACCGAAAATCTTTGGAGAACAAATTCTTGAAATTTTTATATTTTTAGGAATTTTGTTGCTCATAGTTAATTTTGTTTAACTAAGATCAATTTATTATGGTAAATTGATTCAAAATGTTTTTGGGCCTTGGTGAAATTCCGGAAATTTTTATTTATAATGAAAATTTTGTTTTTCAATTAATTAAAATTTTCATAAGGTTTTAAATTAATTGTTAATTTAAAGGGCCCTTAATAAATTGGTTTTAAATTATGTTTTAAGACCTAAAATTGGGTTAAAATTAATGAAAAATTCAGGATTTTTTTTTATTGATTTTACCTAGCTTATGGGAGCTATTCGGGCTGTGCAATAATCATTTTATTGCACATTTTATTATTATAGAGGCTCATTGCATCATTGGTCACGATTAATTACTGTTGTTTGTGATTGGTTGACCCTATGACCTCTAATTCCTCCTCCTTCAGGGGAGTGACGGATGAGTCCATTCATTTTATAATAAGACCGCATGAGTGCTTGGAGTATGTGATTAATATACAATTTAATCTGGCTTAAATGAATGGACAATTAATTGACAATTTATGGAGCTTGTGTCCTCACGATGTATGTTTAAGGCTGTTCTTGTATATGTTTATGAACAAAGCATCCCTATTTTTTATGGGCTATAAATGTAATGTGAGGACGAGGGTTTCATTTCTTGTATTGGAAAAGCCTACTTGTAAAGGGATGGTTTTCTTTGTTCATAAATCATACACTTGAATTACCTTAACATGAGCTCTAAGTTGTCAATTCGGACCCACGTAGGGGTTCATGCGCATTTTTGTTGTATGGCGCACTTAATATTACTGTGGATGATCTTAGATAGGTAATTGTACCATCTAATTGATGTTTGTTTAGAAAAATCAATTATAAAAAGTTTTTCTTGATTTACAAAATTAAGATTTGATTAATGAGCAATAGCGAATTCTTTGGTCTTAAATTGTAGAAAGGGGAAAACTCATTTGTAATTGGATTTTAAAACAAACCTTATGAAATGTGCAAATAATAATGTCAACCCCTTGCGCATGTTTTCAAATTTTTGGATTCACAAAAACAAAAATTTTCCAAACCACACTTTGTCGATCTTTATAAGAGTAACAAGTTTAAAAGGGACTAATTTTTTTTAATATGGCACTGTAAAGTAACACACCGATAGAATGAGTAAGAGCTTGTGGGCTTTAGGCTTATTCTATGGTCCAACCCATTAAACCGAATAATGGGCCTCCGGCCCAATATTATTATAACCTTAATAGCCTATAATACTTGGCTCGAGAAGGATCATAGCACGCGCTTTATGATAAGCAGCATGCACCATGATCTTGTTGGGAAGTATATGTACTATCCAATAGCCAAGGTATTATGAGATCAGCTCAAATTTGTTTTTGATGGCACATTCACTACTAGATTAAGCATCTAGTTATGAAGTTCGGGAAAGTAAAGAAAACGTTCCAAGTACACGATGACTGGACATCTAAGGTCGATGACAGGTATGATTCGTGATTTCAGAATACTCGGAACATCTTTACTGGCGAATTGCAGTATGATTAGTTATTTGTCTGATTCGCGGGTCCATAGAAAACAAATCATGATCCACAACGAAAATGTTAAATTTTTGGGTTTTGACATTTTCTGACATGTTGAGCTGAATACGGAGCGCCAAAAAGGTGAGGCGAACCGCATAGCTATACTCTTGACCACTACTTCCATAAGTGGAAGTAAGCGCAAGGCTAGTGGGCCTAAACGCAATGGTAAGGGTAAACCCGCCTAGAGGCAGGGTGGGGCTAGCAAGTTTGCGCCCAAGGCTAATAAGGTGGAAGAGCGCAATCGAGGGCGTTTTCCAGTTCGGTGGTAATAGGATGGACATTTTTGGGTGGTAGTGTTACTAGGACATGGTTATCTATGGATAACTGCTTAAGAATTGTTTTCATAAATTCTGGATTACTCTATCATTCATTTATTCTGAGACATGACATGCTGGACTTGAACGCATAGGATGTAATAGGATGACTTGATTAGCTTGAGAAGCCCTTTTGGGCCCACTCGCTGAGGTTGACCTGCCTATGTGTGAGTCTTGCTTAGTTGGCAAAGCATGTCGAAAGCCTTTTAGAGAGGCTATTAGAGCTACTCAAGCATTAGAGCTATTTCACTCAGATATCTGTGGACCTATGGTTGTAAAGGCACGTCATGGCGCCTCTTATTTTTTCACTTTTATAGATGATTTCGCGCGATGTGAGGATCGCGAGTATTTATCTAATCAGTTCTGGGAACTATGTGAGGAAAAAAGGAGAAACGCAGACAACTTTCTGTTCCGAAAACTCTGCAACAATATGGTGTTGCAGAAAGAAGGAATAGGACATTCCTAGATATGGCTAGGATTATGATGGCGCAAGTCAACCTCCCAATGTTGTTTTGGGGGGATGTACTCTTGATTGCTGCCTACATACGAGAGTGCCTCTCCTCAGTCGTTTCCCTCTACCCCCTTATGAGCTATGGAAAGGCGAAAAGCTCATTTTGGAGCATTTGCGCCCGTGGAGCTCAGGAGGTCATGTTCACTATACCTCGTATCAGTACGAAAAACTATGCTCAAGAGCTGGAAAGTATACCTTTATAAGGTATTCTAACAGCTCGACAGGCTCTGTTATGTATAATGAACAAATGGGTATAGGAATGACAAATGGTGCCACATGATATTGAGAATGACTTCCCCAGATTTGTATTACTAAGAGAGATCTTGACCTCTATGAGTTGGAGGATGTTGAAGACAACATACCATCTTTAAGCGAGGGTGGGGAGATTGAGTATCCACATCCAATAATCGCTATAAAATGGTACTAGTCTCCAGCCGAGTGGGAGTACACCGCTAGACGCTAGTGGGAGTACACCGCTAGACGCTAGTGGGAGTGTACCAGATAGTGGGAGTGCACCATTAGGCACTCAAGATTCTCAGGTAGTACACTGTATGGTGATGAGGAAAACGTTCCCTATCGCTGTTTTGAAATTGAGGAAGACATTTTCATATGTGTGCAAATGTGTGCACAAGTGGATGAGGATGAGCCTGCTTCTTTTGTTGAAGCGTTTTTCTTCGTCTGCTGAAGCAGAGTGGATAGTTGCTATGCCAGATGAGATGAGTTCTATGGACGTGAATAAGGTCTGGGAGTTAGTTGACATTCCGCCTGTGCGTAAGACTATTGGAGACAAGTGTGTTTTCAAAATCTAACGCAAGGCAGATGGTTCAATTGACAAGTATTAGGCGCGCCTTGTGGCGATACTTTGTACCCAGAGAGGGTATAGACCATGGAAACATGTTCTCCCAAAGTGTGAGATCTAACTCCATTCGCCTTATCCTAGCAATTGTCGCATATTTAGTTTTTGAACCTTTTTTAGTTGGATGTTTAAACTGTTCTTTTCTCAATGGAGAACAAGACGACGAGATAAATATGGATCATCCCATTGGTGTTGTGACCAAAGGGAATGAGCGCAAAAGTGTGCTGTCTCAAACGATCTATTTATTATCTCAAATCGTCTAGGCAGTGGTACAATGTGTGTACATTAAATGGTCCAAGGAAAGTGTTTTAATTCTTTATATGTTGATGACGTCTTTTTAGCGGGGAATGAGATGAGTTCCATTGTCGCCACTTGAGAGTGGTTGTCCTCTCAGTTTGAGATTGAGGACATGGGTGATTCCAACTATGTGTTGGAAGTTTAGACTGTGAGATATTGTTCTCAGAAGCTCCTCTGTTTGTCTCGAGGGACTTACAAGATGTAGGTTCTTGAACGTTTTCACATGAAAAACTGAAAACCCATAGACATCCCATTTTTGGGGGACTCACTTTGACCTTAGATCAATGTCTTAAGAATAATGAGAAGAGGAAACAAATGTCCAGTTTGCCATATCCGTCCGCAATAATGAATCTGAAGTATGCTAATGTGTGTACTCGGTCAGATGTCTGCTATGCGGTTGGTTTAATTAGTCGTTGTCGTAGCAACCATGGTCCTGTCACTAGAGAGTAGTGAAGAGTATCTTGCGATATGTTCGCAGGAGGACTGCGGACCTTGCCTTATGCTGTCCACGATGGAAGCATAATATGTGGTGTGCTTATCAGCTGTTCGAGGAGTTGTTTTGGTTGAAGAGTTTTTGTAGTGGCTAGGTTTTTCACCTCATAGTGATGAGGTTGTGCTTATCTATGTTAATAGCACATAAGCCTGAGCATATGCAAAAGATCTCAAAAATCATTCTAGCACATAGACATTCGTTTTTGTCACATTTTGAGATGTAGTTTGCGCAAAGGGAAGTTGTCTTGAGGCATATCTCCAATTGGGGATTTGATGTGCTTAGACATTTTATTGTGGTATTGACATTATTATTCAAGTTTTTTATAAACTAGTTGGTTTCCATATATATATTTGTTATAAGTGGAACGGATGCACATTTCTAATATGTCACCGGGCTTGAATCGATCTGCTCACACGGGTGATTCACCTTGGCGCCGAGATAACGAACTAGGACATGCGTGTCCATGGCGCTTAGATGGCGAGCAAGATGAGACATTTGTGTTCATGGCGCTTAGATAGCTAGCTAGGACATGTGTGTCCATAGCGCTTAGAAAGCGAGCTTGAACACTTATATCTACGCAGTATAAGAACAGCGAGCTAGATATAAACCCTATTATTTCTATATGTCGCCTTAGATGGATCTAAGATGAGACCTTATACTTGGTCGAACATAGAGATATCCCACGACTCTATGTAGCCTGTTTATAGCCGAATGTGAGTTTTCAGACGGGCGCTAAGAGAAGCGACTGTGCTGGGAGACTCAGGTTAGACGTTTTGTGTAACGTCTAGACTAAGATTCGTATGGCGTTACTTGTTTTCCAAACATAGAATGACATGCCCATTTTTATGGAAGAACGCCATAGCATACATTTCATACTGTATGTGCTTTTGCGATCGATTGTGGAGCAGTGAATGGATTCCTCTTCATTGCTGTGTGAGCCATGTAGCATATCCAAGACATTGGTTATCCTACAAACTGGTTGCCTTCACGACTTGAGACTATGTCATGAAGAGGACGCTTGATGACAGCTACTTTAGCATGCTATCCTAGGACGACGAGACAATTCCGTTCTATGGGGCGTGTCTGGGCAAGCGGTCAAGTTAGTCGGATTGACATGTGGGCTCAGGGAAGACCATTCAATAACACACCATGTTTTTGTGACTCATTAGCAGGCCTGCGACAATCGTATTTCGTTACTGATATGTCATGAGTACATTACATTGAGGTGGTGCAGCAATTCTTTTCACCGAGGGATTGAGAATGCTGTGTCCGGTGTGGTTGAATCGTCTAAGGCATACACGAGAAGCTTCCGAGTGATGTGTCTTGCTGGTTATGGTGATGATTTGGCATTACACTCCTGTCGCTGTACTTTCTTTTCGTAAGGTCGCACGTTCTATTTCCCTGTATGAAGAGATGAGAAGTTCTGTTTTGAGAGATTGGTTTTAGTACTAGCCCTATGTGGGTGAGTGGGAGATGTAAGAAATATGTGGGCCATACGGGCACCCGCATACATTGGACCGGGTCCAATGGGCTTAGGTTTTTGGAGCCCTAGGGTTTGGATATTATGTGTGTGTATATATATGATATAAACACACATTTTCAGCCATTCCCAAGGATATCACAGCAGCCTCTCTCTCTCCCTCTCTCTCTCTCTCTCACGGTTCATCTCTCTCTTGGCCATCACCAAAGGAGCCATGGGATTTAGCGCGTGATACGTATAAGGACCACTCTAGTAGTGATCTCCACGACCTACGCGATACATAAGAGAGTACACGGAAGCAACATGGACCAGCAGTTCATGGGTGAAGACGCCGGGCTCGTAACAACACCGTTTGGCGATCCGTCGGGTTATTCCGCTAGGTAAGTGACCTAAACCCGACTCGTATGCTTGCGTGCATATTTTCTACACCGTGAATGAAAAACAATAGGTTAGGACCCCATTAATTCCCAGTTCGAACAGTTCGCGACGGCTATTTCGTATCGCGACGAACGAAGCGGTCAAAATTTATGTCCCCTCTCGGTTTTTCCAATTTTTCGTGCAAACCGCTAAGTGTTAGGACCCGAAACTAGTACCATTGGATCGGGCTCGTCGAGGCACTCAATTTTGACTTAAAGTTTGTTAATTTTCGTTGAGAAATGAAGGAGTTATGGGCGTTTGAATATTTATTTATAAATATGTATATATAACGTATATATATATATATATAACCGCCGGAAATTTCTTCCCGAAGAAGAAGATGTGGGTTATGGGAATTTTTAGGGTACATCTTAGTCTTTTAAATGTACGGTATGATTTGTCTTATTTGTATTTTTTTTTTATTAGCTTAGTAATAGTTTTTGATATATAATTAGTGTCTTGTAAAATTCTTAAAATATTAGTAGATAATATTTTCTATATTCTGGAATATTAAATTATATTCTGAAATTATATTTTATTAATTAATTAGTATGCTTATTAATTATTTAGTGATGATGCCGAAAACTGGTGAGAGCAATTTTAAGAAGAAAACGAGATCACAGAAGGTTTGTGTGTGGTTCGGCCCCGTTAATGAGGTGACCTACGTCCACGGTTGCGTCTATGCGCGTTCACTAGCAGATCACCGGCGGCCTGGTGAGCCAACAAAGTGGGGCGGCACTACCAGTAATACCAGCCGGGTGTATGCGTGTATGTTGGTGATTTCTCTAAGGTGTATTTGCTTAGAGAGTTGATACTCGGATCCCCTTTGAGGGTAGGTGGGCTCTTTTATAAGTGTAAGAGTCCACCTTTACATGGTAAGTTTTATTAGATTAGGAAGCCTAATCTAATCACAATAGATTTGCCCAATATTTGGTGAGTTTCCTAAGTAGTTAAGGAAACCACTGATTCTCTTGATAGAGCGACAGCTGTGTAACGAATTGAGGGGAAACGTGATTGATGCCGTGATCCTCAGGGCCTCACTACGACCGCCCGAGTATCTCGTTTGGCAACTGCAGCACCCCTCGGGAGCGTGGGCCCCATGCCTCAAATCCGGCTTCCCCGGGTCATTAGCTGAACACGTGGCGGTTAGGCAATTACAAGATATTTCTGGACATATCAGCTGCCCCCCATTTTCAGAGCTGAGATGACGCTTTATCAGATGAGGTCGGAAAATTAAGAACGCCCTTCATAGACCGTCCGGGAAAATGCCAGGTCCCCCACCGGACCACGGCTAACACGGGACGACCCGGCGGCGCAAGGACCGAGCGGTAGCTGTACAGGCCTAAGATCCCCGACGCCACGTGCCTACTGGTTACAAGCATAGTTCGGGCTCAAAGCATCCAGTTTAAGAGGTAACTGAATCGGCCAGCTGGCAACCAGACTATCACATCCCACATTTAATGCTCACGCTTTCTGAGGCGACGCCCCACGTGCCCGAAACGACAGTTTCGGCGGGAGAGTACGTGAACCGTTCGATCAGATTGGATCCCAACCGTTCGTGCTGCTTATATAAGGAGCACTATTTATCCTTGCTTCTTCACTACACAACACCAGCTGAATCGCCTGAGCAAACTCTCCGAGCCTCCTATCCTCTGCTGTCTTTGCCTTTCCAAACTTTTATCTGCACCAAATGGCCTCCCACATTGACCTAACATCAGACGAGGGGCTTAGGGCATTCCGAGAAGATTGCCAAGTTCCCGAGGACGTGGTGATCCATCCTTTCGTTGAAGGAGAAGAAGTAGCCCCTCCTTTCTTCCTCATTAGCAGCTATCTGCTGCTCATCGTGGGATTACGCTTTCCTCTGCCGGTCTCCTTCTGCGACCTTCTTCAGGGGTTGCAGATTCCACTACACAAATGCCGACCAAACGTTGCCCGCCTCTTATGGGGGATTTCGGCGCTGAACGAGCGACTGGGGTTATTTCTCCGGGCCGCCGACGTCGCAAGGTGTTATATACTGGGTATTGACAACGGAGGCCCCTACTTTCGCCCTAAGACTGAGGGAAAAGACCTTGTCCGAGGTCTAGACTTCCCAAACAAGAACTGGCAATGGTACCCTTGGGTCCTGGTTGCTGGTAACTGGCTGGAGAATGACGGTCTCTGCCCTCCTGCGGATTATAATCCCGACCACTGCAAACAGGCTTTCACCGCCCTTCGTGGAGTCGTCCCTTCCGAGGATGACATGGAGACATTTGACCAAGCCATTGAGGCCGGTATGTCGTTCTCCTACTTGAAAGGGAGACCTGCGGAGAATTCGGGCGTCGGACCGTCTTCTGCAACCGCTGCCGCTGCGGCATCTGGATCGCGCCGCTATACCCGGTCGATGGCGACCGGGGC